>QPKB01000005.1:22981077-23640551 GCA_003546025.1 Camphora micrantha | reverse complement strand
TTGCTTTTGACGGCGAGGTCATCAACGTAGCATTCGACCGTCTTATGCTGCATATCTTGGAATATCTTCATCATAGCCCTCTGATATGTCGCACCAGCATTTTTCAGACCAAATGGCATTACAGTGTAACAATACACGCCAAATGGGGTCCGAAATGATGTGTGTCTTTCATCTTCAGGATGCATTTTTATCTGATTGTACCCAGAGAAACCATCCATGAATGTCATCCGCTCGAATCCACAGGTGTTGTCGATCATCACCTCCGGTATGGGGAGCGGAAATTCATCTTTAGGACATGCATTGTTCAGGTCTCTATAATCAATACAGACCCTAATCTGCCCATTTTTCTTTGTCACTGGGACGATGTTGGCCAACCATTCAGGATGCTGTTCCTCGCGGATGAAGCCAACGTTTTTGAGTTTCTGAACTTCTTGTTCAATTTTGTCCATTATGTCAGGACGAAATCTTCTTTGGCCTTGTTTGACAGGCTTGATATCTTTTTGTAGATTGAGTTTGTGAACTGCTATTTTGGGGTCTAAACCAGGCATTTCAGCGTAAGACCATGCAAAACAATCAACAAACTCACGAAGAAAAGCGATATACTCGGGTAACTCATCATCCTTTATATTCTTGCTTATGAATACAGGACGTGGGCTATCTGGCGTTCCCAAGTCTATCTTTTGAACAGAATCTTCTGTTGGAAGACTTGAAGGTGGTTCCTCCATAATATTTTCGGAGGTTTCCAACTCAACAAGACCTTCCGGAGTTTCAAAGGTATTCTCAGACCAAGGCTGTGCTTCTGACCATGGGTATTCTTGATCGACACTCTTCTCAAGACTTGCTATGAGATGGTCTCAATCACCTGTTGAAACTGGATCAAAGTATGGCACTTCTTTTGGAGATGATGGTTCTTCTGGATCAGAAGACTGTGCATCTGTATGATAAGACAATTCCTCTTTATCATCAGAGAAATCGTACCAATTGGAGGAGCTTCCTGGATCCTTGACGGTAACTCTTCAAAGAGATATCCATGGAGATCAATATCTTCAAAGACACGAGATGTTAAGGCTTCGTCGGCCAGACGACTTTGTAGCCTTTGGGTCAACTGTCTCATGGGAGCATCAGGGTCGTAGCCCAGTCCGTATGAAGACTTTTCTATATGACGATAGAGTTTCCAATCCTCCTGCTGGCCTTTTGTCAGGGTGGGCTCCAATGGTACGAGGATACCGTGGCCACCTCCCAAGCCGATTGGATTTCGAGCGTCATAGCCCATTTTCTTCATGATAGCTTGCGCCATTGGACTAGACAAGGATAGTTGTGGCATACCTTCGTTTTGGAAAGGCTCAAGCGAAGAGTTTGATGAAGAAGCCGCCGACCTGTGGAAAAAGATCGGCTTCTCTTTTGGTGAGGTTGTCGGAACAACGAAGGAAGCTGATGCTGGATCGCCTATGCCAGCAGGTGCCTCCAATGGAGTGAGAGCAGGTTGAGCTTGCTGAGTATCAGATTGGCTTGACGACGCGTCGTCTTCTGTCTCTGAATCCGAATCTGTGTCTTGCATAATAGACACAAAGGAGATGACAAACTTGCCCCCAGGCTTTTGTTTGGTCTTCTTTGCCTTGGTGGCGATCACCAGCGGTTTTGAAGACTTGAGGGAGACAACAAAAGGAGATTGGTTGATCTCCTCGGTTTTGCCGGACGGTTGATTTTCTTCCGGTGATTGTTGAGGAGCCTTGCCTTTATCTTTCTGGAGACTTTCGGCAAAGGATGCTGTTTCTTTCTCCTTTTCTTCGTTTTCATCTTTGTACATCTGCGAGTCTGCAAAATGGACTTCTTTCCCTTTGAAAGGCTTTTTGTCCGCAAATACCCGATGTACTAAGCCGTCGTTGCCAACAAACTTGATGCACTGATGAAGAGTTGAAGGAACAACACCACTCTCGTGTATCCAGGGGCGTCCGAGAAGGATGTTGTAGCATGAGGGGGTCTTTATTGCATATACAGTGACTTCAGAGATAAGATCACCGATTTGCAACTTGAACCTAATCTTGCCGATAGACCTCTGAGTGCTTCCATCGTATCCAAAGATAGACACGGATGTGTGACTCCGCTTGCTAGGCGGGATGCCCAGCTCTTCGAGTGCCGAAGTAGAGATGAGGTTGAGGGCAGAACCCGGATCGATCTGTACTCTGTGTATCGGCATCTCTTTGATGTACCCTGTAAAGTATAAGGGCCGGTTGTGCTTTGTTTCGCCTAGTAGGAGGTCTTCCTTAGTGAAAGCGATAGTTGCACTTGCTGCTTTTTGAACTGAGAGGCAATCATTGCAAGATCCCTCAATCTTCTTCTTTTCTCCTTTTGAGGAGGCATTTGATTTTTTAACCCTATAGTCCATTTCAATTTGTAGGACTTGCGGGGCATACTTGTCGACATCCACATTCAGTCTTTGCAGTTCTGAAATGAGATTATCACGAGTTTGGGGAGACATTCGTAATAAGTTTAGGATGTGCGGACGTGCAGGTATGTGTCTAAAGTGCTCAATCAAGTCATACTTGAAAGCCTCCTTAGGACCTGCATTTTCATTAATGTTGCCTCTTGGGGCGTTTATATTCTATCCAGAAGGATTTACATAAGAAGAAGAAGTTAGATTGTAGTTTTTGTGGTAATCCCGGCCAGAGCGGGTACCTTTACCAACTTCGAGAGCTTCTGGAGGCTGTTCTTCATTCGGAAGTCCACCCTCGAGATTGAGGGGCCGATCCTTTTCATTTGCTGAAGATGCTTCCGTGTCAACATTACCATCCTCAGTGATTGCATTGCATGGAGCATTTTCCGGGAACAAGTCCTGAACAGCGTCCAGCAATTTGTCTTCTTTGTTTACAATTTCATCGGTCCAGACATCACCCATGAGGTTGGGCATCTGGGACCAGTTGACTGGGTAGACTTCATCGGTAGAGACGTCTTCGAGGTAGTCAGCCAGAAGAGGTCTGTACTCTGATGTGACAGTCTCAGAAGACGAAGGTTGAGAAGACGGCACCTCCGAGGTAGCAATATCAGAGGATATACTACCTGATGTAGTATGGGAGTTTGTGGCCTCGGCAGATGAAGCTCCAGAGGCGCTGTCGTCTTGAACTATCGCATTGCAAGCAATAGGAAACGTCTCCGGAACGGATTGTTGGGAGTCAGATTCATCCTCTGATGTAAGGGGATCATCCACCCAGCAATTTTCTTCATTTTCAGGAGTTACTGGAGGGGACTCCTGTAGATTTTCCGGGATCACCGGTTCTGGATTGCGATGAAGCCGATTGATGTGATCTTGTCCTTGTTCTATGGCAAGACGCTGCAAGATCCTTGCATATTCTTCGAGATCAGGCATAGGAGCCAGATCTTCTTCTTCATCTGCTCCTTGTAGTTCCTCCTGATTGGGTTCTACCGGAGCATTGGCAGGTGCCGTGTCAACAGCATTTTCCTGAACAACCTCTTGGTCTCCTTCATCATCAGACCGATCCCCGTGGTTGTAAAGGGTTATACCAGATCACCGGCATGAGATGGGATTCGGGGATCCATTCCTCGTCGGAGAGGTATTCTCCTGTTTCAAGGGATTCCTCTCATTCATCGGTGTCACTGGCGGTGTCACTGGACTCGTACCCATCTATGGGGAATCCAATTACTGAATTTCAAGAGTATGATGCCCCCTGCATGTTTTCAGTTTTGAGTAGTGATGGCATGAAATCACCAAGGGTGAATTTCCTTGCTGGCCTCGAAGTCTCGGAAGGAGACTTTTCTGCTGCCCCTAGTGAAGGGGTAGGGGAAGTTTCTGTCTTTTCAGGAACTTCTTGTTTTGGTTGAGCTTTCTTCTGCTGTTTAAGCTTGCGGAGTTGTCTCCTGGCTTGCCTTCGCTGTTGAGCGGTCGGCTTTGTTTTGACGATCTCCCAGTTTTCATCTTCCAGGAAATCGGGATGTACCCATATGGGCTGTCCATCTGGTGTTGGGCACGGGACTAGCTCTTGGGATGTTTGAGCCATTTTTATCACCTTGAAGGAAGTAGTGACCTTCTTCTTTGGTGACTTTTGTGTTTGTCCATATGACACCATGTTGACGGAGGCAGACCCATAGTTTTTGTCAAAGGTGATGACTCCGTTTTTCCACATCTCGTTGATCTTTTCTCTCACAACGAAGCACTGGTTGAGAGGATGTGAGATCATCTGGTGGTATGGACAGTACCGGGGATCGTTGGTTTTGCCAACATCTCCTGGTCTTTTGGGTTCAGGCAGGGTGAGCTTCCCGTTTGCCAGGAGAGCATCGAAGATTTCTTCGACATCTTCATCGAACGGGTATTTCTTTTCTACTCGTTCTTTGAAGGCATCAGAGAGTTCAGGTTTCTTACCTGCACCTTTGTTTTCAGCTTTCTTTGGTGGCTGCGGAGCAGACTTTGTTTGCACATTGAGAACCTCCTTTTTCTTTTGCTTCGAGGTTGCAATGGCGGTCGGTTCCTTCTTTGATGATTTCTGACTGCTGAGGTCTTTGATCACCGTCTCAGCCTCCATTGATGCTTCTAGGAGTTCTCCCAGGTTCTTTGATTTGTTGCCGATAATCATGGAGCGTATCTTTGCTCTCATGTTGTTACGGCAGATGTCGACCAGCGACGCTTATGGCAGCACATCTGAACATTTGTACGCCATTGCCTTCCACTTGTGAATGTAGTCGTATGTCGACTCATTCTCTCCCTGTTTTAGGCTGCAGAGTTGAGCCATAGTCACAGGATGATCCTCACCTTTGAAGTGAGTTAGGAAGCGTGTCTCCATCATGGCCCAATTTTGGATAGAGTCCTCCTGAAGAGTGGAGTACCAATCAAAGGCCGTACCTTTTAGGGTACTTGCGAAGAGACGGATCTTGAGGGCGTCTTGATCCGCGATGGCTCCCGTCAGGATCTTGAAATGGATGACATGTTGTCTGGCCGAGCCCTTCCCCGTATATGTTTGGAGAGTGGGCTGTTTGAATTTGGTAGGAAACGGTACCGAGTCCATCCATAGGGGATATGGTGGCTTGATTCCATTTTCCTTTAGTGAATCCTCTTCCTTATTCACCTCCTCTTCGTGGTACCGAGTCCATCTGAAGAGTCCTTTTTGGTAAGGGCGCGTGACTTATTCACCTCCTCTTCGTGGTGACTTGGAGGAGCTTCATTATGCAGTGGACGTTGGAGGGTAAGAAGTAAGTTCTCTATGAGAGCTTCTATCCTCTGCTGTCCCTGCTCCAGCTGCTGGATGCGTGTGGCTACGTCATCTTGCGGTAGAGGCTGCTCAGCATTTGTGACCAAGACGTTCATCTTTCGAGAGTCGAATGAGGATATCGTCTTGGTGACTGAGCTGGAGCTCATTCTTTTGGATGAAGAGCTCGAAGAGTGATTGCTCCGGTGTCCTTGACTTGAAGGAATGAGAGAATCTTCTCTATGTCTTCGCGCCCGGGAGACGCTGCGAGTCACTGGTCGCTTGACATGGATTTTTGTTGCTGACTTCTGGCGCCTTTTGGTTTTGCCAACCATATGGACAGTAGCAACTTGGTTGGGTGCTTCTTTTTCGACCCATGTTTGAGAGACCTGGAGCGTGGAGTGTTGGGCTCTTTGCTTCTCTAGTCTCTTTTGCCGATACGCCGCGCGGCGACGCATACGACGAGCGATTTGAGCTTCAGTTAGCTCGGGCTGTGCTCTAGCCACGAAGGAGGTGGTCCCTCGCGCGCAGCAGCCGAGCTTGTCTTCTTTGTAATTTGGCAAAGACAGGATCTGGATGCGGTCCTTAGCGTGTCGCAGCGAAGCTTTAAATTTGGCCAGCTCGGCCCCTGTTGAGATGAAGGGCCGAGTTGCAGGAATACAGGCCTTGACAGATTCTTGCTGAGGCCTGATGATGCACGACTTGATCTTGGGCTTATAGGAATAAGCCGGCTCGTGCTGGGTAGATTTTGTTTGGTGGAGGGTTGGTTTCTCCTCTTTCGTGTACGAGAGAGGGTAGAACTAGTTCTCCTTGAGCGGGGCCAGGTATGCTGGCCTTGCAGATCTTTGGGACCTTCTTTGTTTTGGAGAAGGTCTTGGAGACTAAGTCTTGAGGTAGACCTGGTTTCTTGCAGGCTGAGGTTTCGCGGAGTTATCATGAGCTTCAGTCTTTTTGGCAGTTGCCTTTGGTGTCACGGTAGTGACGCGTCCAAGGGCGGTTCTCTGCTTCTTGGCAGGAGTTGTTTCTTCTGCGGGCAGTCGGAAAGGTCCCAGCGACCCGAAGACGATGGACCGGGGAGAGGAGGTCGACCCGGTGTCTTGTGCTTTGCCGAAGGAAGTGACACTTCGGCTACTGGCAAGGCGCTTAGGAGCGCTTTTGTTTTGCTTCTCTTGAAGCATCAGCTGGTACTTGTTCTCGTCGAAGGTGATTGTCAGCGAAGCTGCCATGTTAGTTTTTGGAAAAACCTTTCTGAAACAAGACCGGATCCATTAGTAATCACAAGAATGTGGTGATCATAAATGGAAATAAACTATGGTTTTTTCTTTTCAATTTGCTCGAGGGGACAAGGCCCGGCCCAAGCAAGATGAAGAAGGCAAAAAGCCATAGAGTATACAATTGTTCTAAACGCAAGTATGAAAGGCTCAGAGTGAGCGTTCCAGTGACTGCTAGAAGCAATTGTGAACCTTAATTCAGATTACCGAGGAGCAAGGCTCACTCGAGGTAAAATGATATAAGGTTGGGAGTACAAATGTGTCGGTCGCGAATACAGTAGACCCAAGAGGGCGTACTAGCACCGCTAGGCACAGATGTTGTAAATCGCATCCTTGAAATGGACACGAGATGGGATCTTTTGAAAGGTCAAGGTTGGGTTCATAAAAGAGAGCAAATGGCACTCCGATCCGAAAACGTGCTCAACATTTCTGCGAGTACAGAGTCCGAAAAGGAAATAACCAGAATTTCTCGAATCTGGACCCGACAATGACGGAATTTTTTTTTTTTTTTAGAAAAGTCAAGATCAGATTCATCAAAGAGAGTAAATGAAGTTCCAACCCAAACACGTGCTCAACATTTCTGCGAGCACAGAGTCTGAAAAGGAAGAGATCAAGATTTCTCGACTTTGAATCCAAACGTGATAGAAGTTTTTTTTTTAGGGTTTGAGAATACATCGAGTTCTCACGATTCGTTCTTATGAAACCAATGTTTATAGATCAGCCCCCAGGTAAGGGTAGGATTACTTAATGAACCCGTTTGGAGGACCCTTACCTAGAACAGCCTAGCTGTCTCCAAACTCTGGACAAGGCTTTTCTTGGATCAACCTCGATTAAAGAACGCAATCGGTAAAACTTTCGTGTCCTCAAGTGCATCCCCGTTTTTTTTCTCTTTTTTTTTTTTTGTGGACTCATCAGAGAGAGCGAATGGTCCGTTCCCCGTCTGAACAGGGGCTCAAACAATTTCTGCGAGCCCTAAGTCAGAAAGGAAAAGAAAACCAAAATTTCTCAAATTTGGATACAAAAGAAAGAAGATTTTTTTTTTTGGAAATCTGACAAGTTTGAAATCAGATTTTTTTTAATGGATGCATCAGCGAGAGCGAATGGTCCGTTCCCCGTCTGAACTGGGGCTCAAACAATCTCTGCGAGCCCTAAGTCAGAAAGGAAAAGAAAACCAAAATTTCTCAAATTTGGATCCAAAAGAAAGGAGATTTTTTTTGAAAATCTGACAAGTTTGAAATAAGATTTTTTTCGAACTCATCAAAGAGAACAAACGGTCCCTTTCCCAGTCTGAAAACGTGCTCAAACATTTCTGCGGGCACTGAGTTCAAAAGGGAGGAGAGATTTTTTTTTTTGAAATCTGACAAGTTTGAAATCATATTTTTTTTTTTGAACTCGTTAAAGAGAGCAAACGGTCCCTTTCCCAATCTGAAAACGTGCTCAAACATTTCTGCGGGCACTGAGTCCAAAAGGGAGGAGATCGAGATTTCTCAGATCTGAATTCAAAGAACAAGAGAAGATTTTTTTTTTCGAGAAGGAGAAAGATTGGAAATAGATTTAAAGAAAGAAATTTCCAAAACAAAAAAATCCCATCTCATGTTCTTTTTTTTTTATGCAAGATTCAACATTAGCCACCAACTAGAAAGGTGCCAAAGAATCTAAGTTCATGTTCTCAAATGAACGTGTCCCACCGGGTGTGCCAGCTTGATGGACCCGATTCCTCCCTCTCTCCCGCTGCCTCCGCCCCGGGTCTTTCGGGGTACGGCGGAGGGGAGGAGAGGAAAAGATACGGGTATCAACATCTTTCTTTTTTTTTGTACGGGTATGCCAATTTCACTTTTCTACTTGGAATTTAGGAATGGTGATCCGGAGATCCACCTTCACAAGTAGAAAGAGGAAATGAAACTTTTTCTAGTTTCTATTGCACACATATTTCAAGAAAAGAGACAAAAGGGTTTTTTTTTTTATATGCCGTGAAAGGCGATTTTGCCGTAAAAGGCGATTTACAAGTCTTATCCATTATGAAAGACAAGAATTGTGATTTTTGTCTCTAAAAGAAAAATAAAGTACAATAGAAAATCAAGAAGAGGAATCTGACTTCTCATTCGATTGTGGGGACACGTTCAGATCGACGGTCGCGAGTCATGTATGGGCTCCTCCGTCGTCCATGCAGATGAGAACACGATGCTTGGATTCTTGGCTTGGCTTTCTAACATCAGATTTTTAAAGGACAAAGACCAAGAGAAGGTCTTATATCCGATAAAAAGCTAAGTAAACGGGCTGAAAAGCCACGTTTTAGCTATGTTGGTAGAAGAAGGGAGGTCCTTGGGGGGGGGGGTGGCCCCCCCCCAAGGGTGCTTCAATCACCTTTTTGGTGGTCTTTGCAGCAGAGTTGCAGGGCCTCTGGATTTTTTTGTCTTCTTCGGGGGGGAAAGCGAGGGCTAGATCGATCGATTCCTTTTGGAATGCCCTCCTATTTATAGGCCTTTGGTAGCCATTTAGGAGGGTTTATGAGCATTGAATGTATTAATACTCATAATGGGAGGAGTTACAAGTTTTTAAATTACTTGTTTTGTAACTCCTTTTTCCTTGAATTTGATTGGCCGATGGAGAATAATGAGCGTTTAATTGCCTTTAATCTCCATCATGGGAGGAGTTTCATGGCTTTAATGCCATAAATCCTTTGACTTGTAACTCCCATTTGCTTGCTTCTGATTGGGCCGTCCGAAATAATGAGTTAATGACCGCATTAACTTGTCATAAAAAGGGTCATTTAACCTCATTAATTGGTCGCTAAGTCGCTTGAAGAGTCGCGGGCCGCGCCGCGTCTTTCGGAATTCTTCTTGTGATGACCGCCGGTGGATCCACATGTTGTTTGATGTCGGATGGCGATGCAATTTCAGACATTGATCAATGTCAACGCGCCGGCAACAATTGTCCTGTCGATTTCACGATCGGGCGGGCAGAAAGTGTGCTTTCTTAGTCGGCCGGTTGGCGATTTCGAGGCATCTAATGATCATCCAATGATTTCGGCGGCGAATCCGTGATGTTGACGAAGATCGACGGATTTCATGCACGAAAAATCAGATTTTGGAAAAATCACAGGGGCCAATCAACTCGAAACGCGAAAAGGACCCGAAAAAGTGTCTTCCGGCGACTTTTTGGGTCGCCGGAATTCCATGGTCGCCGGCGACCATGGGCCGGCAACCCTGGGCCATGGTCGCCGGCGACCATGGGCCAAGGTCGCCGGCGACCATGGGCCTTGGGCCCGTTTTTTGGTCGCCGTCCGGTCGCCGTTTCTTCGCCGTTTTGCGGTCTTTTTTCATTCTTTTTGCTTCTGTATTTTTGCTGACATTTCCCCTCATTTATTGGCCTGATTCTCTTGAAGAAAACCCGACAAGAAGCCACGCAAATCGGAGCACAAAGTTTTCTATTTTTTTGGAAAGCCGAAGACTTTGTTGTGCGGTATTGCCGATTTTTTGTCAAGCGTTGAAACTAGGCCAAACGATGTCGGAATGACCTGAAATTCGACGTGGAGCTTCTTGAGCATTAGATAGGACCAACCATAGGCTTTGATTTGAGTTTTGAAGCCGTTTGGGGTCCCGCAAATGCTTGCCTTAATTTCGTCATGAGAGAAATGCCGAGCTTTGACTTGTGGTCAACCGATGTCCGATTGACCTGAAATTTGACAGGGAGCCTCCTGAGTAGTAAGTAAGACCAACCATGGGCTTTGGTTTGAGGTTTGAAGCCTTTTGGGGTCCCGCAAACGCTCGCCTTGATTTCACCTCGAGGAAAATGCCGAGCTTTGAAACTAGGCCATACGATGTCCGTTTGACCTGAAACTTGACAGGGGACCTATTGGAGTCATTTTGAGATGATCCGTTAGCTCCAATTTGGATGCCATGATTCCGGGGTGCTCCGTCGCCGGTAGGCCTGTTTTTGCTTGCCGAGAGTTGATGAAGGGTCAAACGTTGTCCGTTTGACTTGAAATTTGGCAGGGGGCCTTTTGGAGGTATTTTGAGACCATCCGTAGGCTCTGATCGAAGTTTTGAAGTCTTCGACACTGTCGCTGCCGGGAGCTCTTGTCTGGCTGTCGGAGGAGTGAAGTTAGGCCAAGTGATGTCGAAATGGCCCGAAGCTTTATGTGTACCCCTCTTTTGGCTGCTTTGAAGGATCTTGCAGTTTTGGTTTGATTCTGACAAGATCTGGTGCTTGAAGTGGCGCCTTCCTATTTATGGCAGGATGCGGCTCCATGTAGCTTTTGGTGTTGAAGGGACATAGTGACATTTTTGGTGTCAACAGGCATTGATCAAAAACTCATTGGGCCCTTTCAAGGGAAATAACAAACCAGTTTGCTGACAACCGTGTGATTGATCTAAGATTTTGAAGGTGACTGATATTTGTAGATTTCAAACCCAGCACCTAATGACTTGAACCAAATGTTTCAAGCCAAGATAGAGATTGGCATGCAAACATCTTTGATAGGATTTTCTATGTTTTTATTTTTCACTGACATTGATGTGAGAATAATATGGACCAAAAGAAATGTCAGCATGCATTAGAATTTTGAGTTTTAGAAAAACCGGTAGATAACATAAAGAAAATGATTTGAAATAAGTTATGTGATTAGAAAGAATGTAGAGAATCATATACAAAAATAAAATTTTCATTTGATTACCACTTGGGGTTGTAAAAAAACCAAAATTAATCGAATCAATGTTATAAGAAATAATGGTACCACTGCCAACGAATAGCCTTACTTACCAGTCAACTTCCAAATGGACTTGTGGTATTGAACAAATGTTCCTCTTGCAAATTGGATATGTTCAATGAAGCATGTCTGTTATTACTGATTTGACCAACTAATATGAAATGTTTTAATGTTGCAGTATTCCTTTGGATGTTGATGTCCTAACAATATTACATTATGATGGTGATTTTCAATTTGATCTCAAACGTCCTCAATATATCGGCGGAAGACAGAAGATGAGGCATCTATCTAAAACCATAACATATAGTGAGCTGGTGAACATAGCACTTGAAGCATCAAACTGGGAAGCAAGTGTGGAAGCCTTATGTATAAAGCACCTTCTTCACAACGGAAGTTTTTTTTCATTGATAGACATTGATGATGACAATGATGTAAATAGAATGTTCAAAGCTTCGAGGACTTATCCAAGAAACAATATATTGTTGTTCGTTGCAAGAAGGCAATGAGACATATATGCTACCAAAGAAACCCGAGAAACCAGGTTCGTACATAGTGAAATTTATTTTTAATCTACAATTGTGTTTATATAAATCCAAAGTTAATTGATCCATGTGTTTTTTATGCAGAAACCCTAAGAGGCAAAGAAATAAACATCAACGGGAAGCCTTAATCAATGAAATTAGGTTAACCAGAGCAAAAGAGTTAGTGATCGGGGCATACGCAAAAGAATTTCCCACTATCGACTTGAATGGAGATTGGGATTTCAATTTTTTATCAGCGTCGAATGGTATGATAGGAGAAGAGGAACCAATCATTCGGGCTTTGGACAATGATGCAAGTATGAATCGTTCTAAGGATGTTCATTACTCTGCGAGTATACCCTCCATTGCAAGACACACGAAAGAACATAGTTCAAACAAGGAGCAACAATTTCATGGTCCGAACGAGTGGATTACTAGAGGGTTGAGCGATGCAACCACCAAGCAAAACTTCACAACAGTGGACACGATGGTGCCCGAGGTAATCATATCTGAGGAGGGAGTTGATTCAGCGAAATATTGATCCATATGATTACTGTGAGCATTGGGACCATACGCCCATATATCATATGACCTACAACAAGGTTTTACATGCAACCCATGATAGAAAGCAGTGGGAGTCGTGCTCTTGCGAACGGGTTCTTCCCCATTAGCAAGTAAGCAGCCGGGTCGGCCAAAGAAGAATAGGGTCTGGGTGGAAGACCGTAACCGCGTCAGAAGGGTTGTAACCTGCTCCAACTGTAAAGAGAGGGGACACAATCGGAGGACCTGCTGTAATCCTCCCACTATTCAGTAAAGGAACCGGTTTTTGGTTTTTTGATATCTTATGTCACATGTAATTTGATGGGTTTTTTTTTTTATGCATATTAACGACAAATGTCATCACATTTAATGATATTTTGTTTCAAATGTTTTTTTATGACTTCTTCTTTATGCATACGAACATCAATGTAATCAGAAGAAATTTAATGACATGTCAATGACATTTTGTGTTTTTCTAGATGTAATGATCCATCTGGCTTTTTCTTGGTTTTGATGAATAATTTTCCTCATTTCGTTTTAGTTTTTTTCCTTGAATATATCCAATTCAAGTTGGATTTCCCTCTGCAGTTATGTTGGAATGGACCTTATCTGCCCATAAAAACTACGTTTGCTATGCACTTTGTCTTAATATGTAAGGGTCCCCAAGGACCCTTATTTATAAGTAATATAGGTCGGTAGGGACGCTGGTAAGAAAATAGATGCTGATCAGTGGGTCCCTACTGACCCTTATCTATAACTAATATAGGTCGTAAGGGATGCAGGGACAGAAACAGATACTGTTAAATAGGTCCCTAGGGACCCTTATCTATAACTAATATAGGTCGTAAGGGATGCAGGGACGGAAATAGATACTGTTAAAACCCCTTATCTATAACTAATATAAGTCGTAAGGGATGCTGGGACGGAAATAGATACTGTTCAATGGGTCCCTAGTGACTCTGACCTACAACTAATATAGGTCGTTAGGGACGCTGGGAAGGAAATCTAGGCTGCTTTATGAGTCGTTAGGGACGCTGGGCAACCTTTCTGTAAAATCAAGGTGGATTAACAGTAAGTTTAAAATTATTGCCTCATTACATCAAACATCAACTTCAACATCAACAAATAAATCTCAACCCAAACAACAATTTCATTACATCATTTTCACAAAAAATAACAAGTTCATTACACATCATACATCAACTTTAACTTCAACAAAAAAATTACATCCAAATAAACTCCATCCAAACTATGCGTTCTTTATATCATTTTCATCCAAAAGAATACCAGTTCATTACATCAATTTCAACGAAACAATTTCATACGTCCTTGGCATATAATAAAACAGAAGTCTATAAAGCTGGGAAGTTAGGGAGTTGAAGCCTGTCAGCATTCATAAGGCAGCTTCTCTTGAATATCTCAATCAAAATCTTCCGTCAGTAGTAAGGAATGTCAGCCTGGGTGAACCTTATCGGGTGACGGTGTATGCAGTGATTTGCGTATCCAATTGCAAAGAAACCACAATCCGTCCCATTCTGCTGATAAGGGATATCAGTCATTGTGACGTTCATCCACACCCATGACTCACCCCATCCGTAATCTCCAAATCGCCGAGTCAACCGCAATCTCTGTTTACAAATTAAGTAGGAAAAAAAGTCAATAAATAATAGCATACGAAATGGCAATCCATGAATAACAGGAAACTGATGGGTTTTATACTCACGAAACCATCACAAATATTCTGATGATAATGGTCACTTTTCGAGCTATTGTAGAATTCTCAGCGATTTTCGAGCTATGATAATGGTCACTTTTTATTAGGTTACAATTTGTTAACAGTCCTGACAAGAAGATGTGATGTCCATTGATCAGATGATTAGGAGTGGGGTCCACATCTTGGATGGATGGAATTGAGTTGTGTTCAACAAGTGAAATGGGCCTGCAGATTCATTTGTCCACCTTACTCCTTCAGATTATTAAGTAACTCCTTTTTTTTTAAATGGTTTTTCTTGTGATTAATGCGATTATCTCCCTCAACTGCAAACCACCCGATGTATATCTTTCTTCAATTACTTAAATAGATGTCATGGTCTCAACAATCTCTAACTCATCACATGACTTGTGTATATTTTTGGGTTGGCGAGATCTTGGTGTCAGTTCCCCCAAATAGCCATTAACCCCATTTCTACTTAACAAAGAAAAATAATACCATCCTAAGACAAGAACCTGAACATCACAGGTGTAAAATTGTAGAACCTAAGTCAAATCTCGGTGGTTAGTGACCATGAATGGTTGGATTGATCATAGAAAGATGACATAAGATCATTCTCATGTGATGGTAAAAATGTTACCCCTCATGCAAGAGTGTGTGTAAGAGAGAGAGAGAGAGAGAGAGAGAGAGAGAGAGAGGGAGCTCACTTTTCAATATTTGTTGGATAGATAGGTGTTGGAGTCCTAACTTCTGATGTAGTTTAGTTGTAGAACTCTTTAGTTGACCAATGTGTTGTGGGTTAACGTTAAAGGCAGAGATGATGGTGATATGAACTCGTTATAATAATTAAGAGTGTGTGGTCCATTGTGGATGGGGCATAAATAAAAAAGCCACGTAGATTGAATCTCTTCAATGTCTTGTTTACAAGTTATCGTCTTCTTCAAGTCAAATTGAAGACATTTGAAGTTCCTTGATCATGTCAAGCTCTCAACAGTCATCATCAATCATATTGCTTTGATTACTTATATATGCGAGGTGTTGATCTAACACTTGCCTACTAATCAAAAGCATTTAGACATTTGAGAGCAATAGTCCATTGGTTGATAATTTGGAAAACTGGTTGGTGAGGTGTGTTTTGGCTGCTATTGGCTTGGGCTAGGAACAACCAAATCAAGTTTTAAATGGACCCCACAATTTCAATCAATTCCTAAGCCTAAACAATTCACACCTGCCCAGTTACTCCAGCTTATAAGTGTGTGTTTGATTGGAAGAGTCTGTAAAATTCTAGTTCAGAGATTTTCAAATTGGCAAATGTTGATAGCTAATCAATCTCTCATGAGTATTTGGAACTGTATGGTTCAAGAATTTCAAAGGTGAAAAAAACAAAAGCCAACTCAGTACACCCATAACACACTCTTCTTTTAATCATCCCCATCAAACACCTTTTTGTCCAACAATTTCTAATGGAAATTTAAAATTCTGGTCGATCCAAAACCTTGACAAAAACTCTTGCAATCAATCAGACCTGAAAGCATAATGACCATTTTGGTGTTAAGAGTTCTATGCTTTCAAAGAGATGAACCTTCTATTAAGATGGTCATTTAAATCATCATCATTCATGAAGCCTTCTTCTTTGTAAATGGAGTTTGGTTGAAAGAGTTCTACTCGAAAATAGTAGGTGTTTGTTCTGCTAAATTATTTGAAATGGAGTTGATTTTTTTAAATCTATTTTAAGCAGAGCTACATTTTGTTTTTAGTTTTACTACTAACATGAGTTGAGAACTTCCTCGCATGAGGGAATTGTGTAAGGTGCACACAGCTACGCACCGGGTGTGAGTATTTACATGTGATCCCTAATTTACTACACATGTGATCCCTAATTTACATGAGCATTTGTCTTTGACAACCAGAATATGCATTTGTATTGGGCAAGCGATTCAGAACCAGAAACAATATAAACCAGATCATGCATTTATATTTAGCAAGCGATTCAGAACCGGAAACAATATAAACAAGATCATGCATTTGCCTTTGGCAAGCAATTAAGAACCAAAAATAATAGAAAGTAGATCATGCATTTGTCTTTGCCCATTGTCTTTCAGAAAAGGCAAATACCATTTTTAGGGCATTTTTCTTGCTATGAGGGGTATTATTACACAAGGAAGACGAAGACCCTTTTAGAAAGCGATTTTAGAGTGGAGAGTAGATGTTTACCACGAGGAAACATTAACCAAACCAAAAGGCATGGAGAAGCAATAAGGGTTTGTCCTAGACAACAATCCAGTCAGAAAAGGCCAAAGGGAGGTATCATACCTTCGACAAAGACATGTGGGAGGGGACCGCAGTTGGTAGAAGGGCGAGGAGCATGAGTAGCAATCAAAGCGGATGTTGGAGGAGACCACAGTTGTTTGAGGGAGAAATGGGTGCAGAGGAAATGGAAGCCCTGACAGCGAAACACGAGGAAAACGCCTCTTTTGTTCAGATTTTCGTCCACCGCAGGGTCCCTAGGGACCCTTAGCTTCATAAAACTAAGGTCCCTAGGGACGCTAGTTGAAAGTCTTAAAAAAAAACACCTTTCCAGGCAAAATAACTGATCTGGTGCAAGGTCGGTTAAAGTGTTTTTTTTGGCCCACTAGTTACCGAAAGTGTTCTTTTTGGTAAAATCCTCAAAGTAAAAACAATGGCAAGAATAAAAACCTATCCATAATTAGTGAGATGCCAAGATGGAATTTCTTTTCCTATTTTTTTTTTTAAAGGCAACATGTAGCTACAATAGCATATCCAAATAAAAGAAAATGTGGTCAACTCACGTACCCATCCACTAGTATTTATATTTAAAAAAACATTGGAAGCCAGTCACTGGTGCCATCGTGGGATGGTGGGGACTTCGGAGTAAACCTATCAATTTAGCCCGTTGAAATGGGTAACCGGCCTAGCCTAGGCCTGAAAACATAGGGCTTTTAAAAAATTTGAGCCGAGTGGCTTCGACTTGGATAATTATTTGAAAGCTCGGCCAAAATGGGACTGGGAATGGGTAGAGCATGCCCAACTTGTTCAGGCTTGGCTTGGCCCGCCCGCAAGGTTATTTTGCTAACTTTTATATATTTCAATGGGAACCCTCCAAAAACTCCCTCCAAAATATCTTTTCCCTCCACTATTTCTTATGAATACAATCCCTTCCCACTCCACAACAAAAACCCACACTATGAATTGGTAGTGATCTTAATTTGATACTTGAACTGGATCCACTATTGAGTTTAGGTTTGAAATTTTTGATAGATTTATCACTTTTCATTTTGAAGACTTCTACTATCTAGACCTTTTGAAATTTAATCAAGCTGAAATTTGTCCACCCCTTGTCTGGCTATCATTATCATCTTTATTAACAGAGCTTCACCCATTAAGAAGAAAAAAGATGTCTCAATTGATGAACATATTTCTCTAAGCAATAGATCAATGTCACCATAAAACTATCTCTAATTTTTGTCCATCAGTGTGAATTCTAAATAGACTATCTACGGAGAATGTGAATCTCGCAGTTTAAATTATAAAAGAAAATGCATATGAGTATGCTTCTAATCCATTCAATTCAAAAATCCTTCCTAGTCTCTCTCTTTTCTTGGGACTCTCTTTGTTGTTGTTAGGACCCAAGATTTTTCAACCAATGTATATGCTTTTGATTTTAAAAAGGGTGGGAGGGACGAAGGGTTATGTTGAGGAGAGAGGGAAAAAGGGAAAGAAAGAAAGAAAAGAAAAAGAAAAGAAAAAGAAGAGGGAAAGACGATCGTATAACCGAAAAAAAATAGTTATCTTTTGGGTGGATACAATATACAAGTGATGTCTATACAAGGTTCCTTCCAAAAAGTTTCAATTGCACTACTCAATCTACTATGTAACAATTTTCCCCAGTTTAGATCTAATCCAATCAAACCTTTCAAGCAATATATCAATCATGCCATAAAGTGTTTGTACTACATTCGTTTTATTAATAAATAGTAACCGTATATGTTTTCATTCTACATCATTACATCAAAGCATTTCATTTCCTTTTTTATTCCTATGCATCGGTATCCAATTGCTAATGATGTCATATTTTTTATTTTTAAATATTTTTTATTTTTAACTTTTATTCTTATTGTGATTGGATAGTTGAAAGATGGAACCTGGTCCTTTGGATAAATAGATCCTTACTGATCAAAATTTTTATATATCAAAAGTGATATGAGAAGGGCAGCTAGATTCAATACTGTCATTGCTAAACTTTATTATAATTCCATTATTTTCAGATGGTTCCTTGCGAGACTTTTGTTATGATGTGCATTTGTTAATTGTAGGAACATGGCCCATTGAAGTGCATCACAGCTGACCCTTTAAATGACTTTTGGGAATTAAATGAAAGATAAGAAGAATATGTTTGCCTACACAATGTGGCCTCCATTGGTAAAATGAAAATTCATTATGGCATTATATGGGCGTTGGTGGAGCGATGGAGACCCGAGACTAATACCTTCCATTTTAACTTCGGCGAGGTGACAATAATATTGGAGGATGTTGCCTATATTTATGGCCTTCCCTTCGATGGAAGGCAAGTTACAGGCCATACAATTTCAAGGGTAGAAGAGATGAGAGTATTATGTCATGAATTATTAGGGAGAGTTCCCAACCAAGCTATGGATTGCGTGGGGACACAAATAAAGTACACCCAGTTTTGTCTCCATTTTGGCATATGTCCATAGGGGGCATCTAAAGAGGTTGAACACCGTTATACCCATGCGTTATACCCATGCAAGCATACCTATTCTGCTTAATGGCCCAACAAATTTGTAGCAATACTACCGGGTCAAGGGGGAACGAATACCTTCTTGAGTTGTTTAGGACGTTTGAAAGATATGCTTAGGGGCAAGCCTGTCTGGTAAATCTGTATAGGACTCTAGGCCGAGCGACGAGATTGAAAGATGGGATCAGAACACTTACTGTCCCACTTCAACTATTACAGGTAATATTTGTAGTTTGTGATCAACCTATATTCATATTTTATTATGTACCTACTTTTATTGATAGACAATGGTTTTACATGTGGTGCAAATTCGGGCCTTTTCTCGGATGAAGATAGGGCAACCGATTGAGCGTTGGGACCGGATCGAGTTTGCTTTCCCTTTATGTTTGATGTGGCATGAAAGGTTGAAAGGTTTTAATTTGTTGTCCAAGACATTTTCTATTCGTGAATAACTTGATAAAAAAGGAAGACATAAATAATGTGAGTTACTATGATCTATACCAAGTAAATTAAACATTTATACATATAGGTGATATTCATTGACTTCCTCATACATTCTGTTATTTTGTTGAACATCCTAGTTTGTATTGCAGCCCTACATTCAATATGGTGATCGTCTACTTGAACATTTTGAAGACAAAGAAAGAGTCCTCTTTGGGTCACAGACTGCGCTCATCTTTTTTTGGGTCTTCGAGAAGCATAATGCATGTGGAGTCATGAAACAATTTGGACCGAGGCAAACTGTTCCTCCTACATGGAAGCCACAATTGCTTTGAGAAGAGCGTGCGTCAACTACAGCAAGAGATTATCAAATTAAGAGGAAAGAAATTAACAACATATTGGAGGAGAGATGGAACAATATAATTGATGGTGAGCCTGATGACACTTCTCATCACTCTGATGAGTACCTGGCTTGGTATAGAGGAATTACACGCTTGCAAATTGGACGAGGCACGGGTGCCATGGATGCTTCAAGAAATGTGGTGGAGGTTCAGTTGGTTGTCAAAATAAAATTGAATCTTATGGAATATTCGCACCTTATGTGGTCTGAAGTTTGTTGCAGGTTAGAGCCATTGTAGAACGTGTTATTGCATCTTTTGTAACAATTGATGAAAACACTGGTTTTACAATCCTAGCCAAAGCTATGCGCTCGGTTTATAGTAAGCTCACCAAATTCCACACATCATGTGCCACTATTTTTGATAAAATAGATATTGAAGAATGTTTTAAGGATGAGACAAATGAGGCTCATCCGGTAAACTTTGAAATTAAATAATCTCCTCCACCGGGTTCATTCTTTGTAAATTCATTTCATGACATTTTCCCTCAACTTGTATGTTACAGGGCCAAGGTACTTGTGGACCGACTGTGGCACCAACATCATCTCCTCCCATCACAAGGTCCAATCAAGCCACTTTGGCACTAGACACAGAAACTCCTCTCTTTGCTGACTCTTTGTTACATTCTAGTCCAACTCAATCAAGAGTTCAGAGCCCGGCTGTTGTATTGACACCATCTCCTCCCATCACAAGGTCTCGGATTGCCACCAGACAGAAACTTCCAGTTATGTGGACCATTTGCTACAATCCAGTCCAACCCCAACTGCATGTTCAAACTCCTACTTCTGTCATGTGTTCCAATCTAGTGCAAGCCATGTGAGGCCCCACCCCTTGTGGACCCTTACTTTGATTTAAATATTATTAATTATAGTGTGGATTACCTAATTATACTAATTAATAGGGATTAATAAGGGCAGATAGGTATTTTCCTAGGCTCCTACTCTATTTGCTTGGAATTAGTCTCTTTTTTGTGTTTTATAGGTCCTATAGGGTGTCAATTGTAATTGTATGAGTTTGTTAGTTAGTTAGAGGCCCTAGCTGGTAATTAGAACTAATAGGAGAGGGGTTTTTACTTGAGAATATCCAAATTTCCTAAAAATGACCCAAATACCCATGTACTTATCTTCATTTTCTATTAAACTATGAAGGACACTTTGGTAATCGTCCACCTAACACAAACTATAAAACAACCCTCTCCCCTCCCAAACGAACTCGATGCTCTCTCTCTCTCTCTCATTTCCTTCTCTTTTCTCTCTTCTATCTCATTTTCCCTTCAATTCCCTCATTTCCCTCCCTTTCTCTCTCTAGAAACCCTAGATCTAGACTCCTAGCTACAAGAGGAAGGAGATCTACTACAAGCTTCAGCTATCATCTCTTCGAAGGAGCTCTTCTATCTCATAGATATCCCTTGTATCTTCAAATCATGGTGTTTCTCTTCTTCTAGTTCAATTTTCTTAGAAATCTCTCTTTCTATATCTAGATTCCCTTCCTTATTGCAATTCTATTGTGGTTTTAGGATTAGGTGTTAGAGATCTCTTCAAATATGAATTTTTGGGATTGAGTGAGTGATTGGAAGACCCTAGTAGCTTGGATTTGTTTTTGGATCTTGGATTTCTCTTCTTCTTGTCATTTTCCTCTGTAATTGGATTAGAGGCAAGTGCAATATACCTATTTAGCATCGAATGCATGTTTTTCTTGTGTTGATTCTGTGATTTCAATTCAATTGATGATGGATTGCATAGATCTATCTTATGAGTTTGTTTTCATGGTTTTTGGCCATTAATGGATGTGATTTCTCATTTGGAAGATCAATGGCCCAATTGTGGATGGTTTGATGAGGATTGAAATGTTTTTGTTGTTTATGTATGTTTCTATGATGGATGGATGAGATTGGATGGAGTTTTGATGAAAATTGGACTGAATGGGAGAAACTCCAGAATTTTGGAATTTTGGATTTGGAGTGTACCCGGTCGACCGGCCCTATTGAGTGTTGACCAAATACAAAGGAAATCCAGAAAATTAACTGGGAGTTGAAATCTCCCACAGTCCCAAAAACCTAGGGTACCCGGTTGACTGGCCCTGTTGGATGTTGATCGGATAAAAAGGATTTCCAGGAATCTGACTAGAACTGGAATAACTTTTTTATTTCAGAAATCCAGTGTATCCGGTCGACATCCAGGCCAGAAGGTCAACCGAACATACTGTGGAATTTTAGGAAATAAGGTACTGTCCCCAGGTGGATGTCCCAAATTTCTTGTGTACCCGGTCGACATCCTGGCCATGATGCTGACCCGATATACTGCAGTGGATGTCGACCTAGGAGTCAACATCCTGACTTCCCTAGTGTACCCGGTCGACAGGCCCTCGGAGGATGTCTACTGGATACACTGCAGACTAAGGTTTTCCACTTTTGCATTTTCTGAGATTTTGATCTGTTGAGGGGCTTATTGACCATCCAAATGGACTTCTATTGATATACCAAGAATGAGTCAATGGTGTGGCTCCACCTTGACTCATGGAGGCCACTAGGGTCTAGTGTATTGATTGGACTTCGATTCGATCCTTAAACGTTGTCAAAGATGCCCGTAACTTCTGGAGCACAAAAATATAGTATCCTTGGCATCTGAATCTTCATTTAGGAATCAAATTGACTGACATGGACTTGGACCTGAAAAGGGGGCTATTACTTAGGTTGGAGCTTTGATAATTTCCATTGACTGGCTTGTTTTGGAGATTTAATATGGTTAATTCATTGATGTTATTCTTGCATCCTTTCTATTGTTAATACTTGTAAATTAAATGGAAATTGGATGACTTGAACCTAGGATTACTTAGTGTTGACCTGGTGTTGTGGAGTGGTGATTAATAACCCGTCTGTGGCTAGGCGGGCCATCATATTGCTTAAGAATGGATGGTTGTGATACCTTAGAATAAAGAGGTTGGATATTGTGGACTTGTAACCCATTTATGAATGGGAATGGACTGAATACTATTGAAACAAACTTGGATATTCTACTTGGACTATTTTGGACTAATGCCATGGCATTGGTGGGCCTTAGCATGGATTTGATGTTGGACTTGGACTTTGATTATATTTATGGATTGGACCTATTCCTTTGACCTCTTATAGACTTGATATGACCTTGCTCACGCAAGGCAAGCCTAGACAGGCACAGACCTTTACTTGTTTCCTTGAGTCGGTATTAACATTCACTCAGTTATTAGAAGCTTAACCTTTGGATTGATCATCATTGGTGAGAGCTATATTGGTTATGGTTGAGAGTTATCATGATGAGCTATGGCCAGACGGACGGTGAGATTCCAGTTCCAGTATATTGAGTGTGAGGGTGTTGATATTGATATTGTTATTATTGGTGGGGCTCGTCATTCTTTGCATTGTTATTTCATTTTTTCCGCCACTACTGTTTACAGTATGGGAGGGCCGCGACATAATATCCTGCAGTGTCCAGCTTGTGTGAATGTGCAACATTGATGTATGGTTAGGATAGATACTTTACTTTCATTCTGATTCTATTTTGCTATATCTTGCTCAACTGCCTAGCATTTGTATCATTGCTAATTTTGTGATAGTATGATCATCTCTATTCCTTTTGATGCATACATCCTATATATTACTTGTATACCGTGCCATAGATCCATGGATCTGACCCATCTTTGGTGCTTAGGTATTGACCCCGATCCCAAGGACAACGCGATTGTCAAGGCGCCCATAGCTGGAGACTACGGATGAGGACCGACTAACCAGGAGGTCGAGTTGGAGAATAAAGTGCTTGCACCGGGGGTTTGAGGGCACTTATTTTAGGGATTTAGTGCTTTTTTGTGAGCATGGAGTTAGACTGATATGTACTCTTTATTCACATTTTGAGATTTAGGTTGAACTTCAGTTCCGCTACATTTGCTTTATGATTATGATACCTTTTATAGCTTCCGCTATTATATGATTTTGCTTCCGCTATTCTTTATGCTTTCACAATTAACCGTTGATCATTTTATTGTTTCAAAAGTTTTAAATGGAACCTCACTGCGGACTATGATCTTGGAAGTTCTCGAATTTTTCGGGAAGTAGAGCGCCAATTTTAGGTACCTTGGCGGTAACCTCGGCATTTGGAATTGGGGCGTTACAAGCCAAGTGCATGTTTAGACTCCTACTTCTGCTTAGCCTTTTTTTCAATCTAGTTTAAGCCAAGTGCATGTTCAAACTCCTACTTTTGCTGAGCATTTGTTCCAATCTAGTCCAAGCCAAGTGCAAGTTCAAACTCCGACCTTTGTATCAACTCCAACTCCTATGCCCGAACAACATGTGGTATCTTCTATTAAAAAAGGGGATATCAATTCCATTGTGGCACGTGTGAAGGGTTTGGGGAGGAAGAACAGAGCTATCTCAACAAGGTTTGATCCATATCAACTCACTTAGAAAAAGAGTAGGCTCGAGCCAAACCTAGATTATGCTCTTACGGTAGAGATAGCGCTATGATGAATCTCTTTTGGGATCATTATACAATTAAGATATTAGAATTCACATTATATATATGGAATTTTATAGATGTCGCAGCTTACTTCTTATCTTCTAAATAAATGTACAAGGTCATGGATAGAGACATGGTGTCAACCAGTGAACCCAAAAGATTTGAGGGGAATATTATCTCCAAATTGGATGGATATAGATGTAAGTAACATGTATGTTCCTATGTAATCTTATTAATGCAGTTCAATCATTTCTTTAGTTTTCTGAAGTCACCTGGTACGATTTTCAGATGATATTTGAAAGGTTCAAGAATGTACGTGAAAAGGCGACGGACTCTCATTGTTTTCCATCAAATTTGGCGGTGTGTATTTGTTGAAACACGTGTTAGAACTTGCAATCCATTTCATGACTATACTATGCCCTTTATTTTGTAGGACTTGTATATTCACAGGGTTGAGCACCTTTACTATACTGCCTTTGGAGGAGAGGCATTCCTTGGTCATCGGTTCTCACAATTTCGTACTCTGATCTTTCCCATCATGCGTAGCTAACATTTCTTCCTCATAATTGGGTATGTCAATTGTGGAAGATTTCAATACTATAATTCTATCATGGGACACGATGGTGATCGACAATTTGCAGAAGAGTTTGTATGTTTGCATTTGCTTTTTTAGCTTATATAGTTCCATGTGACACATTATAAATTTGGTTGGATTTTTTACTTGAAACTGAAGTGGAATTATTAACCATATATTTCACACAATGAAGTTAGTCTTTGCAGTTACACTAATTTCGGTTTTGAATATTGATGAAATTGATTGATACATACCACTTTTGAGTTTTGTAATGCACAACAAATATCGATAAAGTTCGTTATATCAAGCATGATGCCTGAGATATGCAAAGAGCTAACGTATGTGCTGGGCTTGATGAACCATTAATATTTTAAAGATACCAACACCATCTTATTTAACATTCATCTTATTTCATATCGGTTTAAATTCCTGGGCTGTTAGTTCTTCTTCAACTTGTTTTTGGTGTTTGATGTGAGCACCTTCACTGGATTCAGTTGGCCACAACCTTTCTTCTTATTTCGATTGAATGATTATTACTCAGTTAGGTAAACATGTGAGTGCATTCGACTGGATTCATTTTTTTTTTATTTTAACATTCATCTTATTTCATGGTGTTATGCTTATTTGGCTATGGTTTGCACTTTTACACTTTTAGATCGTTTTTCTAAAGAGTTGTTTCATGGGCCTGGAATGGGATGACCCCTCAAGTTGGCCACTCGAAGATGCTGAGAATTGCCCACAACAGGAAAATATGTAGGTGCTATACAAAATAGAATCAAATTTGTACTATGTTTTCCCACTCCTATATTTGATGAATGTCATTTTATCTTTTGTGCAGCAATGACTGTGGCATATTTGTAATGGCCTTTGCTGAGCATGTTGCATACCGATGTAAGGTTGTGTTAACTCAAGCTAACATTTGGTACTATTGTCAAAGGATAGTAATTGATTATACACAAGACAATGGGAGACGGCAGACGTAGTAGAGGATGAAAATGCTTTAGAAACAAATACAGTGTTGGAATAAAGGGGATGAGTCAATGTATAACCAACATTTTGAGATTTAGTGCTGTATTTTTTGCTACTTTTGGGTTTTGTTATTTTTATTTTGGATGTATTGATTCCATTGTTCTGCATGTGGTTCAATGTGTCATGATCAAGATGTAAGCAACTGCCCCATAGTACATAACTTATGGTGGATTTTAAACTTTCTGGTTAAAGAAAGAATTTCGGATGATGTCTCCTTTGTTGGTTGTTTTTATATATGAATGCGTCTTTAATGTGGATTTGTTCAGAGGTAGATATAGGTTGTGATATTTCTAGGGCTGTGGCGAGACATTCCATGCAATATGCATGTCTATTTCAAATGCAGGATGAAATGTGAATGTGCAGGTATACAATGTGAATGTGAATGTGTAGGTGATTTAAGAAGGTGTACAATGTGAATGTGCAAGTGATATTAGAAGGTTGCCTTTGTATCATGTGAATGTGCAGGTGATTTAAGGTGTACAATGTGAATGTGCAGGTGATTTAAGAAGGTGTACAATGTGAATGTGCAAGTGATTTAAGAGAGTGTAGTTTGTGAATGTACTATCTTTTAAGATTGTGTACAACACGTCATGTGCAGATGACTTAAGATGTACAATGTGAATGCGAATGTGCAAGTGATTTAAGGTGGGTTTGTGAATGTGCAGTTGATTTAAGATAGTGTACAACACTTCATGTGCAGATGACTTAAGATGTACAATGTGAATGTGTAGTACCATGGCACTATTTAAGTTAGTCTTTTTCTCCATCCCGTTGAGAGAAGTGCTTGGTGGGTTTGAGGTTGTTAGCAAACTTGGATTGTTGTAGTAATGTGGAAATCATTGGAGGGAGAGTGGAGGCAGATACATAGGAGTGTTTGGTAGTATCATATGAAAATGTCAGGATAGTGGTTTCTATAATGGCCCAAGAAACATCTTATAAAATAAAATAAAATAAATAAAATAAAACATTCTAACCAGATTAACATTATGAATGTTGTTAGCTTAAAACAACCATTGTGAATGGACAATTTCATGTGTTGGGCAGTATCTTATCACCTTGTCAGGGGAGCTGTTTCTAAAATGGCACAGAAAGCATCTCATAAAAAAAATAATTTTTGGCTAGATATACATTATGAATGTTGTTAGCTTAAATAAATATTGTGAATGGACAATTCCATGTCAGTATCGTATCACCTTGTTAGGAGAGGAATGTTTCTAAAATGGTAGAGAAAGCATCTCATAAAAAAAAAAAAAAAACCATTCTGATTAGATTTACATTATGAATGTTGTTAGCTTAAATAAACATTGTGAATGGACAATTCCATGTGTTGAGTAGTGTCATATCACCTTGTCAGGAGAGGAAGGTTTCTAAAATGGTAGAGAAAGCATCTCATAACAAAAAATAAACTAAAAAAGAAAATCTAATCAGATACATATTATGATACTTCTTAGCTTAAGTACACATTGTAAATAGACAATTTCATGTTCCAATTCTTACCAATAAGAGCACATTGAAAATCTACAAAGTAAGACTGAATGCCCTCAAAAAGTATATGCATATCCATTATAAGACTATATATAACAAGTGACTCGTCAAGCAACTACTTCAATATATACAAAATGTATCATCTGTTTTTACGATCATATATAGACACAACTAGACTACAATCATACAAAACGTTTTGAGCCTCTTGATGCACATAACTATTGTCGAGTAGGTGGGTAATGACATCTCTTTCGATTATGCCCAATTTGGCGACAATTGGAACATGTGACTTGCCGCCGTTGTCTGTCCTCTGTACGAATTATATTCTTTTTAGGTCAGCCAACTTGTCATCGTGCATGTGGAGGTAAGACCCGCAGATTGCTCTGAACTTCCCATTAGCGGATGTCTCTGATCGCATGGACAATATCGTTATATGTTGACCGATAAATATCATTATATGTTGATCGAATGTCTCTGATTGCATGTTGACGGATATGTCTCTCACAATAATCATATGGACCCACTCCTCTCATTTGAATTGGTGCCACTACATGTGAACACAGAATACGTAAGACATCCCACTTTCGGCAAGAACAAGATCGCAAATCAAGATGCACCATATCAATATACTGGGCAGAGTGAACCTGGTATTCGAATTGACTTGCTGGTCGGACTCCCAATCGACGGGCGTCTTCGAATTCTTTACTTAGTATTTTCTCGGCATATGGAGTTAGTCTTGTACGCAAGTCAAGTGAATTGTGATGGCGTACCTCATAAAATTGAAGGTTTTGAAAACAACCTTCTAATTTAAGCCTTAACACAGGCTAAGGTCCTATCTCAGATTATTGTATGCAATTTTAAATCAGATAAGATAAAAATAAAAACAATCACGGCACATAAAGAAGAGGCACAAAAATTTTACGTGGAAAAACCCTTCTCGGGAAAAAACCACGGGTGGTAAAACCACCGAAAGCAATGCACTAAAGAAACAAAGATTATAAAGAACTCACAGGACCTAACCCAGTTGAAACTCAACCTAAAGGACTGTGAAGTACTCGTCGATAACTCGCCGTTCACCTTCCACGTGCTTGTTTGAGACCCACCTTGAATGCCCCTTCAAGGTGCTAGAGAGAAGAAGAAGAAGAAGAAGAAGAAGAAGAAGAAGAAGAAGAACTTCAGCGCAATCTCCCTTGCAAGAATTGGCCCACCAAACTCTCTAGAAACAAAGAATAATCCTTGAGAAAATTGATATCTCTCTCTATCAATTGTGGTTGCAAGGGGTCTTTAAATAGCTTCACATTCGTGCACAAGACCTTTTTGAAAGAAGGTAGAACTCTTAAAAGAAGTGGAGAACGTCAGCCTTGAAAGAGTCCTGAATGGATAAGGCAGCACAGCTCGCTATAGCGAGAAGGGATCTCGCTATAGCAACGCAGTTTCTGACTGCGCCAGAACTGTGGCTCGCTATAGCGAGTCTCATTCTCGCTATAGCGAGACCATATTCTGAAGAGATTTAAGAGAGCGCGCAGTATATTCCGAGAGGACTTCTTTAGATAACTTCAAGTGTAAGAAGAAGTCTTTAGAGCTTATCACAGGTATCCAGAAGTAGTCTTTCACACAAACTGAGTTCTTTCACAGTCCTTATCTAAAAGAAATAGAAAATACAACTCAATTTGGACTAAGAAAAAAGAGTTTTGTTCAAACTACAAGAATTAGCCAATACAAATTCTAACAATCTCCCCCTTTGGCAATTCGTGAACAAAATTCCAAGGACTACTAGAAGACCCCAGGATGACAAACAGAACATCGTCAGCTTTGAAGAGAATGTGTCACTACCTGCATGAAACACATCTTGACCAAGATCCATAAAATCACAGAAATGATAGAAATTTAGAAATAGAGATTGTAATAAGAGAAATAAAAAGTGCTTTTTAAGGTTCTAAAGCAAAACAAGATGCTAACTGAAGTCAGTCCTCCTAACAACTAAAACTACTCCCCCTTTTTGTCATATAATTGAAAAAGCAGTACCAATGCATGAGAATCATAAACAATGAGCAGAATAAAGAAAGAGCTTCATCAGCGTTGAAGCAGGTGATTGAACATGTCGGTCAGTTGAGTCTTAAGATCTTCAAAGCTAGCAGTCATTTTTACTTCTAAGTGTTCAATCTGAAGAGACTGATCAAAAACTGCGTGTTCAACAACAAGAATTCAATTTTCAATGGAGTCGTCATCTTCATCTTCAATAGCTTCATCGCGGGCTTGCTCCCCCTGAATTCGATTATGCACATGAGATTCTCACATTGCTTTAGTGCGACGATCTATTTTTTGTCATTTTGAAATTGGGATCTCATGAGTATACACTTGACAACTAGCCTCAATCAGTAATTTGCAAATCAATGCACCAAAGGGAATAGAGAGTTTCCTTGTCTCATCATACATGCGCAGCATTGAATTGAAGATAGTCAGGGCAACATCGACCGAAGTACCTGTACCCAAATAATATAGCAGAGCAACTTGAGAGAACAGGAGATCCGAGGAATGTCCACGAGGCTCTATATTATGACAGACAAAGGTATTGAGCAACCGATAATCAGTTTTGAGACCTGCTATCTTCAAAACAGAAGAATGCCAGAAGGTTGGTTCTCTATATAAGACTTCAATTACTTCATCTCTTTGAAGCTCAATATTATCTAGATTAGGAAAAAGATAAGACGGATTAGATGGTCTCCGTAAATTGAGTAGCGAAGCAATCTTATTGGCATCTATAGACAACGTCTTCCCCCTAACATATGTATTGAACTTAGAAGCTGTAACCTCAGGCATATTGCAATAAAATTCTCGTACCCAATCCTCATAACATTCATTATTCAAGTTCATCAAAACCATGAGGCGGTTAAGTTGAAGCCAATTCAAGAAACTGGTAAGAGAGAAATCAGTGGACACGACGATTCTTTCGAAGATGACAGTCAGTTCATTGAACTCAGATTTAAACCGTTCAACAGACTCTGCATTTTGAAAACATTCCACATGAAAGCTAGAGGTAGATGCAGCATGACGTTTTCCTTTTGAAGACTTTGGAGCCATTCTGCACTTGTGAAGAGTATATAAAGAAAGCATCAAAGTTTTGATTCAAAAAGTTCATGAAGACATTTTGTCAAGCACTTTGTGTGCAGAGATTTTCACAGCAAAGATAGATGCTCTCAGAAGATCCCAAGGATCATAAATAGAAAAGGATGAAGAAAAATATACCCAAGAAGAAAAACTGTCGAGGAAGTAAACACTATCAAATATACACAACCTTTACCAAAAAACCAAATATCTGGCAACAATCTTCAATAGAAAGTACTTCCATATCCACAATGTAAAGAGAATGCCAAGAACAAACCATATAGAAGAATCCAAGTATCCCAGAACCAAATCACAAAAGGTAAAGCAAAATAATAGGTGAAATCCATGAAGAAGGGAAGAGGTTATCATACCTTAACAATGGGTGCAGGAAAGATGGATGTGAAATCTAATTAAATACTTGAGGTTGGATGAGTAATGTAGAACAGGAGATTGTGACTGATGAGTAATGTAGAACGGGCTGCCTTAAAAGAGGAAGAGTGAAAAGAAATAAAGATAAGGAATAGAAAAAGAACTGGGCGAGTTGATTTAAAAAAAAAAAGGACCTCGCTATAGCGAGGTTTAGTCTCGCTATAGCGAGGGTACTTGCTGGATGAGAACAAGCGGCAACATCGCTAGAGAGAGATAGGGTTCTAGAAAACGCGAAATCTGAGTGAAAGACCTCCTTTTTTTTCGTTAAATAAAAAGATCATAAATAAAAAAAATGTGTATTCCATCTACAAAAATATGTATGGATAAGCACATAAGTACGCAATTCAACCGTAATCGTGTGGTTGTATGTGAGATATGAAATGCTCCCCCTTAATCAAGACCATGGTTTAAAACTGAATGATAAAAAACTAGGGAGCAAACCCAGAAAATTATCGAAACAATTCAAAATCTAACTTCTCATTTGCATATTTTCTCTCTCCTTTTTTCTTTTTGTTTTTTTTTGAACTTCTCAGCATATGATAATGCACAAGTTTAAGTGCTCATCTTTTGCAGAGATTTCTGAACCCTAGAGGATACAGTTCCATTTAATCGGTCTACAAAAATCTCTACGCACTATTATTTCATAAGAGATATAGCCACCAGAGAATCTTGACAAACCTAATCAAAATTAAAGGTGAACATCCATAGTGCAAAGATTATGATAATGGTGAACCGTGCACTAAATACAACGAAATAACTTGCAAAGAATAATTATAGATGGAGGTGAAAATGTGCATGTGCAAGTAAAAGAAAAAAAAAACCAGAAAAAAAAATTAAGAAAAGGAGGAAATTCCCAGAGACTTGTGAAGGGATTCAAAACATGTGGGTTCTAGAGGTTTGGTAAAGATATCAGCCAATTGATGCTCAGTAGGGATTTTATCAAAGGCAATAATCTTTTCTTCAACCAACTCACGGATAAAGTGATGCCTAATATCAATGTATTTTGTTCTGGAATGCTGGACTGGGTTTTTTGATATGTCAATGGCACTCTGATTATCACAGTAAACAGTCATTGTATCTTGATCAATCTCATAATCTGCCAGCATTTGTTTCATCCAAAGAAGTTGAGTGCAACAGCTTCCTGCAGCAATATATTCTACTTCGGCAGTTGACAAAGACGTTGAAGTTTGCTTTTTGCTATGCCAAGCTACTAAATTATTTCCAATGAAGAAGCACTCTCCAGTAGTACTTTTCCTATCATCTGTATATCCTGCCCAATCTGCATCTGAGTATCCAACCAGAGTTGTATTGGTGTCTTTGTTTAACCAAATACCAAAGTCAACAGTGCCACTCACATATTTCATGATTCTTTTCACCGAATGAATGTGAGATTCCTTTGGTTTAGATTGATATCGAGCACAAACCCCAACACTGTACGCAATATCAGGTCTACTTGCAGTGAGATATAGAATGCTCCTAATCATGCTACGGTACAGTGTTTCATCCACATTTTTTCCATTCAAGTCAAGGCTCAGTTTAACAGTGTGACTCATAGGAGTTCTGGAATGTTTAGCAGGAGACATTCCAAATTTTTTCAGAAGTTTTCGAGCATACTTTGTCTGAGAAATAATGATGCCATTGGCACACTGTTTGATTTGCAACCCTAAGAAAAAGGTGAGCTCTCCAACCATACTCATTTCAAATTCAGAAGACATACTTTTGGAGAACTGGTCAACTAACTTGGATGAGGTAGAGCTGAAAACAATATCATCTACATAAATTTGAGAAATTAGTACGTGATGATTGTCTTCTTTAATGAACAAAGTCTTGTCTACACTTCCGCGTTTGAAACCATTGTTCAACAAAAAGATTGTAAGTCTCTCGTACCAAGCACGAGGAACCTGTTTCATAGAGAGCTTTTTGCAATTTAAACACATGATCTGGGTAGTGAGGATCTTAAAAACCTTTGGGCTGTTCAACGTAGACTTCCTCATTGAGATACCCATTCAAAAATGCACTCTTGACACCCATCTGATATAGCTTGATGTTAAGAAAACATGCAATAGCTAATAACAACCGTATGGATTCCAATTGAGCAACAGGAGCAAACGTTTCATCAAAATTAATCCCTTCGATTTGTGTGTACCCCTGTGCTACCAACCGAGCCTTGTTCCGAATGACCTTCCCTAGTTCATCGGTCTTATTTTTATAAGTCCATTTGGTGCCGATGACATTTGTGTGAGTGGGTTTAGGAACTAATTCCCAGACACAATTTCTCTTAAACTGTTCTAATTCCTCATGCATGACATTGATCCAACAATCATCAAGAAGAGCTTCTTTTATATTCTTTGGTTCAATAGAGGAAATATAGCAAAAGTTACTTACCTCATCACGTACCTATTTTCTTGTTTTCATGGGTTCCATAGCATCACCAAGAACCTGTGAAATTGGATGACTCTTCATTACCTTTGGAACTGGGCGGGAGCTTTTAGAAGCACTATGTTCTTCAAAATGTTTGATGATGTTTGGTACCATAAGATCAGTGGATGGGTCTTTTGGTTCAGCTTGTTTATCTTTAGGTTCAACATTAGCTCTATCTTCCGATCCTGACGTTGTGTCTGGTTGCTTACTTGTACTTGGTTCAACAACCTTATTAGAAACAGGAATAGGAATTAAATCTTCTTCATCGTCAAAATATTCTGAAGTTCCAGCATCATCAACAACAACATCGATTGACTCCATAACAGAAAAGTTTCTCAAATTGTAAACTCTATACGCCTTACTTTCCATAGAATAACCAAGAAAGATGCCCTCGTCACTCTTGGAGTCTAAGTGTTCCCTATCCTTCAAGATGTAACACTTACTTCCAAATGTTCGAAACTATTTAACAGTTGGCTTGCAACCACTCCATATTTCATATGGGGTCATTTTTGTTCTAGGCCGAAGGTAAACTCTATTAATGATATGGATTGCAGTGTTTACAGCTTCGGCCCAGAAAAGTTGAGGGATCTTTTTACTATGCAACATAACTCTTGCCATTTCTTGCACAACGCGATTTTTCCTCTCAACAACCCCATTTTGATGTGGTGTTTTGGGAGCAGAAAATTCATGTTTGATACCGTGCTTTGAACAAAAAGAATTGAAATCAGAGTTCTGAAATTCAGTACCATGATTTGAACGAAAACACACAACACTACCAAACACTTTTCCTTTTTCATTAATAAGTAGAGTCCATAAATCAAGAAAAACTTCAAAGGTCTCAGACTTTTCTTTAAGAAATCGAACCCACGTAAGCTGAGAAAAATCATCAACGGTTAAAAAGATATATTTTTTTACCGCCAATGCTTTTAGTTTTTGTAGGACCCATGAGATCCATATGCAGTAATTCAACTGGTCTAGAAGTTTTTAAAGCATCAACTTTCTTATGTGAGGACCTTATTTGTTTGCCAACTGACATGGACCACAAATAGTACTTATTGCTTTTAAACGCTTAGGTAGTCCAAGGATGATTTCATTTTTTGCCAAGTTATCTAGGTCCGTGTGATTAACATGGCCTAAACGTTGATGCCACAAATCAATGTCACTGATCATGGCTATGTGACATGTCATTTTTGTTTCCGTGGCAACTACATAACAATTGTCAGATGTACGAACTCCATGAAGTACATTATTACCCTTTTTGTCAACAATAACACAGTCAGTAAGTGAAAAATGGACTTCATGATGAGAATCACATAGTTGGCTAATGCTTAACAGATTCCCTTTCAGACCATTAACCAGAAAAACATTCTAAAGAGTAGACATACCTGGTATTGAAACTGTACCTTTTCCAACTGTGTTCGATTTGCTTTCATCACCAAACTTAACACTACCTCCATCACAACTTTCCAGGGAGGTAAACAGTGATTTGTTACCAGTCATATGTCTGGAACATCCGCTATCCAAGTACCAAACATGGGAATCTTTTGCAGTAAGTGCGGTTAGAACCACGTTGCAGCAAAGATCAGATTTTCTAACCCAGATGGATTTTTTCTTAATTTTCGGAGTAGATAAAGTACTTTTCCTTTGCAAAATTTTCCTTTTATTCCACATTTTGTGACAATGTGGTCGAATATGCCCTTTTTTACCACAAAATGACAAATTGGAGATGATCTGGGCTTAGGCACACTGTTATATGTAGATGAATTCCCACGTTTAACATTTGAAGTAGTGAGAATACAAGAAAATAAAGCTAATCCTTTAACAAAAATAGATTTACCTGATTGCATAGAAGTTGATGATTCTGGATTAAATCCAAGTCCAGTCTTTTGTTTCTCACACCTTTGTTGCATCAAAATTTCATCAAGAGTCGTGGAGCTTTTATTCATTCTTTCAATCGAAGATTTAGCAGAAACGAGTTCTAATAGTGCCATCCGGAGTTTGCCACACACATCTTTCTTTTCCGCTTGCAACAGATTGTAATCAGTTTGCAATGATTTCAGTTCCTTTGTGACTTCCTCTAACTGAGCAGTAAGTAGATCTTTCTCTTTTCCTACAGCAATAATGTTGTCAGATAGAAGTACACATTGGGTTTCTAACTGACTTACCTTTGCACGAGCATCATCAATCTCAGAATAAAAAGATGAATTTTGAGATTCAGAAACCTTTAACTTTAGAGAGAGCTTATCATTGATGCATGACAGACGCAAAGAATCTTTCAGAAGTTTTTTTATAAGCAACTTCAAGATCTTGTTCTTCATCAGAAAGATCCTCACACTTTAACTCGTCATCTGACTTGGAATCCTTGTCAGATGACCCCTGCTCAAAAGATAGGTTAGTAGAAGACATAAAAGCAACAAATTTAGCAGATTCAGATTGCGATTCAGAATCACTGTGTTCATTTTCTGAATCTTCTTCGCAAGAAACATTCAAAGCCTTTCCTTTGTTTCTTTCCAACCGGTTTGCACATTTAGAAGCAGGGTGACCAAATTCTTGACATTCAAAACATTGTATAGGCTTATTAGTGCTCTTGGAAGAAGTTTTCTCATTCTTTGGCCCTGCCTTTGGCTTATTCAAATTTTTATTCTTGGGAAACTCCTTTTTGAGGTTCTTTTTAGTTTTATTTAAATATTTCTTTAATTTTTTTGACAAAAAGAGCCTTAAGTTCAACATCATCAGAATCATTATCAGACTCATCATCATCATTGTCTTTGGATGACATTAGAGCAATTCCCTTGGATTTCTTATTAGAACTGTGATTTGCTTCAAAGGTTTGTAAGTTTCCAACCAATTGTTCAACAAGGAGATCATTGAGGTTCGTATATTCTTCAATAGCAATCACTTTTGACTGAAATCTTTCGGGTAAAGACCGAAGAATTTTCTTTACCACCTTTTGGTTTGGAATTGTTTCCCCTAAATTAAAAATGGACATGACAATATGACTCGGTTTGGCGTAGTAATCATCAAAGGTCTCTTCATCTTTCATACGAATAGATTCAAAGACAGTTGTCAAATTTTGAAGTTTAGTCTGCCTAACTTTATCAGTGCCTTCATGTACTGTTCTCAAGAGATCCCAAGCCTCTTTCGCAGTGATACAAGTAGAAATTCTGCGAAATTCAGAGTGACTGACGCCATTCTATATTGCATTCATAGCTCTATCATTCCAGTGAGTCTGAATTGTGTCCAATCAGCCTCTGGTTTAGGAACACTCTTCCCATCAACTATCACTGTTGGTGGTTTATAACCGTTTACGACAGTTAGCCAAACATCATGTTCAAGAGAACGCAGAAAGGCAGTCATTCTCACTTTCCAGTAAGCATAATTGTTACTTCCTTCAAGCAAAGGAGGTTTGGTAGTAGAAGTGCATTCTCTAATGAATTCCATAGAATAAATATGAGAGGATACCACATTGTAGGAAAGTAAACCTGCTTTGATACCACGTGAAGGTTTTGAAAACAACCTTCTAATTTAAGCCTTAACACAGGCTAAGGTCTTATCTCAGATTATTGTATGCAATTTTAAATCAGATAAGATAAAAATAAAAACAATCACGGCACATAAAGAAGAGGCACAAAAATTTTACGTGGAAAAACCCTTCTCGGGAAAAAACCACGGGTGGTAAAACCACTGAAAGCAATGCTCTATAGAAACGAAGATTACAAAGACTCACAGGACCTAACCCAGTTGAAACTCAACCTAAAGGACTGTGAAGTACTCGTCAACGACTCGCCGTTCACCTTCCACGTGCTTGCTTGAGACCCACCTTGAATGCCCCTTCAAGGTGCTAGAGAGAAGAAGAAGAAGAATAAGAAGAACTTCAGCGCAGTCTCCCTTGCAAGAATTGGCCCACCAAACTCTCTAGAAACAAAGAATAATCATTGAGAAAATTGATATCTCTCTCTATCAATTGTGGTTGCGAGGGGTCTTTAAATAGCTTCACATTCGTGCACAAGACCTTTTTGAAAGAAGGTAGAACTCTTAAAAGAAGTGGAGAACGTCAGCCTTGAAAGAGTCCTGAATGGATAAGGCAGCACAACTCGCTATAGCGAGCGCAGTTTCTGACTGTGCCAGAACTGTGGCTCGCTATAGCGAGTCCCATTCTTGCTATAGTGAGACCATATTCTGAAGAGATTTAAGAAAGCGCGCAGCATATTCCGAGATGACTTCTTTAGATAACTTCAAGTGTAAGAAGAAGTCTTTAGAGCTTATCACAAGTATCCAGAAGTAGTCTTTCACACAAACTGAGTTCTTTCACAGTCCTTATCTAAAAGAAATAGAAAATACAACTCAATTTGGACTAAGAAAAAAGAGTTTTGTTCAAACTACAAGAATTAGCCAATACAAATTCTAACAAAAATCCCATTAATTTACATCATACAACCTCTACTTGCCTTGTGATTGGATCGATACTGCCTAGCCTCTTTCAATAAACTGTTCGTGCATTTAGCAACATTGGTTGTGATTATGTCATACCGTCTCCCTTCTATAAATGCATTTGCCTAGTGATGCAACCCAATGTCTTTAATCCACTTGAATGCACCTTCATCCAGATCCCTTATTTAAATCTCTCATAATCAACCCGCCTATATGCTCTTGCAGCATCCCAAAATTTCACCATCAGAGCCTCATCCTTGTACATCTCTTTAAAATTTGTTAATATATGTCGCATGCAGTAGCAATGACTAGGGTGAGGAAATCGTTCTTGAACGACTCGCATGAGGCATTTTTGTCTATTAGATACAATGATCAAATTAGGAAAGGGCCCTAAGTTCACATCTAACTCAATAAGAAACCATTCCCAGGTACCTCTATCCTCTATCTCGACTATGGCAAAAGCGATGGAAAATAACCTGCGGTCTCCATCATATGTCATGACACAAACAGAACTCCAGGGTATTTTCCGTGAAGATGGGCGCCATCAACAATTATCAATGGGCATAATGATCTATTGAAAGAGCGGATGCTTAAGCCAAAAGCCCAAAATAACCTTTGGAATGAATCATCATCTGCCCTGATCATATGAGACACGCAGCTTGGATTTGTCCTTTCTAGTTCAATGAAATAACTAGGCAGGATTCTGAATGAATCTTCATAAGAACCGTGTATATCAAGCAATGCTATCTCTTTTGCTAGCCAAGCTTTCCTGTAGCTGATTTGGACTCCAAAATCCAATTGAAAGTCTATCAAAATTTCTTTTGGAGCGTAGCTTGGATGGAGACGAAGCCGTTCTTTATCCAGTTAGCAATCAAGGCCGATTTGGCCTGAGAATGTGCGAGTTTCATCATTGGCTTTGAACAAGTATGTTTTTCAGAATAAGTTCGCACAATAAGCCTAGGGCCGGCTGCGAGTCCCCTGATCTGTTCTTTCTCTTTTTTCTTCTTTTTTTTAGAATAGCAGCAGCCGTGGAGTCCCCTTCAAACTTTTCCCAAGTATTTTGACAATGAAGCACCACTGATGATATGTAACCTTCCCACAAACGGTGCCAATCTTCTATTTCGCTCAAAAAAGAAATGAAAATCCACTGAAGATGCTTTTATTCATTCTTTGAACATTACAGAAAGATGTGAAAATGACTTGCACATGTACTTGATTGTGAAGGAAGAGTCATCTCCACTTTTATTTATATGGGTTATCTTTGCTTCACCTCCAGAGTGCAGGTTGTTTACAAATTTTCATATAACCCCCTCGCCAGGCTTAGGAGATCAAATACAAGGAAATTATAGATTGAAAGAAGAGATAAAGAGACTGCCGCTTTCGGGAGTTAAACAGAGACGAAATTAGAGAAGTTTGCAACATAATTTCCTTCATCAATCTTTGTAATTTATCACCATTATTAGAAAGAAGGAGAAGCTTGCTTCAAAATAGCAGAGGCAATCTTTGTCCTTCTTCCATGATGAGAGGTACAAAGACTAATTCACGAAAACTATCGCCCAAATCCAGAGAGAAGTGCTTGTTGCTGCCTGACTCTCACCTTGCTGATGGAAGAGAGAGAGAGAGAGTCTTGAAAAAATGGCAGAGTTTCTGGCTTTCTATGCGCGAGATCGGAGATGCCTTGCTGCCCTCCCAATTCTTCATTTTATTCCCTTTGAGGATCCATAACTGTCAGAAATCATGAAGGAGTGGAGGTGCTTTTGAAAACTGCCATTAATGAGAATTGTAATTGTTCCCCTTTTGCAGGTCCTGCGGCCATCAGAAGACGTTACTTGCCAGAGATCGTGGGTGATCATGGGCGACAAGCAGCCAGGAAAGAAGAAGCTCGGCAGTCAATGCGTGAAGCCTTATAGCGTCCAACGGTCATCATCCAAGCGAAGATCAGCGGCTACGTTGTTGCGCTGAGCGGCCAGTATCTTGAAGGTTGAAGCTGCCGGTGAACCTTGTAAATAGTGACCGTAGGGATGCTGCTATTGTGGCTGGTCAGGTCCAGTTGTCAAATATTATGGGCGGTCAGATCCAGTAGTCAAATATCATGGCCGGACAGATCATGCGGTCAGAAAATGTCATTTTTTCATGGAAAATGAGTATTTTTCTTTAGGAAATATGATACGTTGATGAATGAATTTTTTGCATGCAAACAACTGGCTGCTAGGCCTAGCATATGTAGACCTTAGATGTGATGGTTGTTGAATTGCAATTGCTTCACTGTTTCTATGTAAATACAAAAATATAGCTTGACTTCCATTTTGGAATAATCTGAACATTCGATGGAGATCATCATCACCTTTTATGGTTATGAACATGAAGCTTCGGCCATTATGATATTGATATTGCATGTTATATGCTCATTATGAAGCTCCCAATCAGTTTCTTTGTTTATTTTTCTGAGTAGTTGATTGAAAGTTTTATTGACATCAACCTATATTACCTTCTGCTCACCACCATTGTAGACTGGAAGTGGATTACTTACATCTCATATACCATTAAAATGACATATTATACATATCTCAATATTCTCCATCCTACCAAGGAGAATACAAATTTTGAATAATAAGATTTACTTCAATTTATTTTTGAAGTTACTCACAAACATCCACATAATATTCCATGAAGATTTAACGTGTGAAAATAAATATCGGAATAAGTATTTCTTTAGTAAATACAATGAATGTTTGGAATTGCTTAGATTTGAAGTTTGTTAAATATAAAAGAAAAAAATACTCTATGCGTACATGGAAAATTAAAAGGTTTAAAATCTAAGCATTGGCGTTTAGGATAGCATGAAGTTACATATTTCAATAACATTGACAACCAAATAACAATGCATTATGCGTTCAAAAATAAATAAATAAATGCATTATCTTAATCAATTCTACACGTAGATATTCTAGCAATATTTATTTTACATCTCATTGGTACTAATTCTCTACATTTAGCAAAAGTATATATACCATAAAACACCCATTTAAATAAATTAATAGTGACAACATGGGGATTGGTCAGTTGGTGCCATATTCTTGGGATTTTGAAATTAGATGGTCATAAATATCTTTAACTGTTGTCTAGGCAAGCTGCAAAGTCAGGCATCAATTGTGAAATCAACATTCCAATTTTGTGGAACAATAGAGAATAGTACAGTTGTAAGATCTTAACCGTTCATCTAATGAATATTACCGTTCATTAATAACTATTAAAGAATCTAAACCATTTAATCGTTTGCTTACTTATATATAACATTATAAAAATCATTAGCAATTTAAGATAAAGATCAAAATGATGTCTGTAATGCCACAATAACAAGAAAAGGTTAAAAAAACCTGTGGACATTTTGAATTGTGCTAGGACCTACCATAGGACGGGACCAACAAGACATCCCACATTGTTTTTTGCAATTGGATGTCCAAGCCAGATCCTTAAATGATAATTCATGATTTTAGAACAAGGGGATTTTTTTAATATATCAACAACTGAATGTTCAAACAATCAAAACACATAAGGCTGAATGCCCACTTTTTCCATGTGGATGTTCATAAAAAAATGAGGCTCCACAAATCCCACCTAAGGTCACTATTAATATTTATATAAAATATTTCAAATGTTTCTACAAGTGGGATTCCTTGTATCCTAACTACCTTCAAAAGACACAAAAGAAGAAGAAAATAATACAATAAATAAGAGGAAAATACATACAAGGTAGGAAACATGGAATGAATACCACAATCAACTACTCGGCAAGAGATTCACTTGTTATATATGACAATGGACTGAGGTGCACTCGCAGAGAATGTGGCAGGAGATTCACTTGCTATGAGGTTCACTTGTAGAGAATATGGTAGGAGATTCACTTGCTATATATGCTAATGGATTGAGCTTCACTTGCAGAGAATGGGAGCAGAGAACCCAAGCCAGAGACGAAAGCAATGGAATGGAAAGAAATTATAAACATAAATGCATTCGTTGACTTTTAACGTAATGCTTTATGTAATATCACAACATAAATTGCGATACCACAAGTTAATAAGTTACGATATCACAATATAAATTGTGATATCGCAACAGCTGTTGTAATATCACAAACAAAAAACCTCCTTTTGGCCTCTGGTGAAGGGGTACGGACGGTATGGAGTACGTGTAGGCAAAATTGCCCAATTTGATAAAAGGGGGAGTTATCGATGAATTTGGGTTGCTGTAACGGGGGGACTCCTTCAAAAAACCGTGGAAGTAAGTCACTTGGGAGGCCTGGCCTGCCTTTTGTCTCCATGACTTCGCATTTCCCATATATTCTGCTATTATAATCCAAACCGTTCATCTTCTTGAAAATTTTGCCTATCACAATAATTCATTGCTGGCATTAAAATGAATGGTCGAGATTTTACAACTGGATGAGAAAATTTCACCAACAGAAATCAAAGAGGGATTTTTGAAAATCCTCAGTTTCTTGTTTCTTATATTTCAGCAAGAATAAAAATTGATGCTGTCCTTTTCGTTAGTTGGGCATTTCATTTTAGCAAGAGGGAAAGCAAAAGGAAGAGCGAAAGAGGTGACTAGGTGTGATTCCATTTCTTTTCTTGCGTGACAGATGTCTCATATTGCGGTTACATGGTCTTTGAGCTCCAAACTCGGGTTTCTCCCAACCAGAGAATGAAGCAGGCAAACCAGAGCACCGACAGACCTGTCATTGTTTTCATTATCTGGTAGTTTGCATTGTTGTTGATTTTCCTAATATAATTATGTTAGATTAGAGGTTGGGTTGAATATTTCTGCAACTTTTTCATTATCTTAATTAGTTTAGAAATGGTTTATGATCTGGAATGAATGATTTTTGTGAACTCAGTTGGTTACATAAGAGGTGGGGATATAAACTGGTATAATTTGGATAAATCCATATCATGATCTGCATATTCGTCAAAAATATGAAATGCAGGCAACTAATACTGTGGTTTAATACCTGAACTCAGAGCCCAAACCATAACTCTCTCAGTTGCTTAGCCCCGTTTAATCTCATCTGCACAATAATTTTTGGAGTTTGGACTCCCTGTTGTTGTTTAATAATGAGTCGATGTCTATTCATTGAATCTCCATCTCTTCAACTGTATTTTGCAGTCCTCCGTCATGGGTATTGATTAAGATGTAGAATTCCCCCTTCTGGGGCAGTGACTATTTGTTGAATAATATTTCTGAGTCTTATCTGGATGGGTTTGTTTTAGTTGATGCCTTTCAATTTAATTGAGTTTTTAAATTAAAATCTGCAATCTTCAAATTAGAATCATGCATATCTGGTGAGAAATTTGTTGAAATTTCACTTTGTAGCAATCTAGAGAATGGTAGGTCATCCTGGAACACCCATCTTGGATACTAATTAAGGATCATCTTATGGAGTCCACTTACCACATATTCTAGAGAATGGTAGGTCATGCCCGAGACCTCTTCTCATCAAATCCTCCTTAAAACGCCTCTTCCCAAAACTACTACTTCAATTCCGTCCTCTGCTTACCCCTCACATGAACCCCCTCTTCCTCTTCGTCTCTCACGTTGTCATCCCTCCTTTTCTATGTTTCTTTCCACCAACTTCTATCTCTCTCTTGCGCTGCTCTTCTTCTCAAGGTATGTATTTTATTTTCAAGTTCTTCCCCCCCACTGTTGGAGATATATATATATATATATATACAATTTAACAAAAAAAATGAAGCTTAACTTCGATCAAAAGCAATTAAAAAATATGTGGGATATCATGAATAAACAGTATGCAACTTGGAACAAATTGCTTAATCAAAGGATAGGTTACAAGCGAACTCATATTGTCAACATAGAACCACAAAGATGGGAAGAGTATTTGGAGGTAAATATATCATTTTCATATTTGAAAACTTGGTAAGTCGTAAATTAATGTCATTTGTACAGGCGAATCCTAATACAAAGGTATTTCTCGCATAAAACCATTACAATTTCCCACCAAGATGGCTATTTTCATTTGACACAGTTTCCTCCAGTAAATCTAGGCTTCAAAACCAAGAAAATATAGAGTTCAAATCAAGGTGGCCTAACCTCTACCTTAATGAGTATCCACGCATACCTGTAAATTATTCCATATTTTCTTAGAAAATAAAAACATATTGTGCGTCTTCTCTCTCTTTCTTTTTGTTTTTAAAGAACTGTTAAAATAAAAAGTTGCTTGAGCACATAGCTAAAAATAGAAGGTATAGGAACCCAAGGAATATGAAAATATATCATTGAGCCCGAAAATGTTTGTTTGTAACATTATTAAAAATGTAATGGTTTGTGCTTTATATTTCATCTATTTATTTAGGGAGGCATAAACCCCATGGAATAAGAAACACAACAACTGAAGCCAAAACTATAGATAGAATTGGGTGGGCAGAGTTGGCTTGCTTCCCAGAGAATAAACACCTAGCGACTCGAGAACATGATGCGCTAGGTTTCGATCGGCTAATCGAAACTATAGTTTCTCATTCGATTTGGTTACCACGTGCTTTTCACTTCATGATCATGTCATGCTTGATTCTTGCCTTGGAGTCCTGCAATGTGTAGCCTCTTCCTTTCCCAATGGGCTCAATCGACACTACTCATGCAGCAGCAAGGTTAGTGTCTTCATTACTCTCTGCGATTTCTACTGCTCATTGTCATTGCTCGTCTCTCTCATCTCTCACTACAAAAGCCCTAATAAAAAAAAAGGGAGACTTTCACATGGGCAGTTCGGTTCGGTTTGGAAAAATAGAAAACCGATGGGTTCGGTTTGGTTGATGGTTTCCATTCTAAACTGATCCGAATCGCCCATATGCACCCCTAGTAATAAGCCCAGAATACAACAAATCAGTCTCAATATATTTACCTTCTTCTGCTCATGTATGTTACTAATTACAAAGATATAACAGTCACAAAAAATCATTCATATTCCATGATATGGATGCCAAAGAAACTAAAACTTTTGTTTTGTTAGGATGTAACTTATGTCAACCACGGAACCAATCAGGTAGAAAGAAGAAAAACAGAAATGAATACTTCATTGTCATCCACAGACTTCTTCCATTGCACCGTGTAAGAGAACAAAAACTTTGTTAACCAATGAGTAAGTGAAGATCACTTCCATTAAAGGATGCACTTTTAACCTTTTAACAGTGTGTGGGGGCATTCTCCCAACAAATGGAACAGGCCACGGGTTCGGTAATTCTGCTAGCTCGGTCTTCCTAAAAGTGTGGAAGGCAACATTCAGATCGGTAACATACAAGTATATCAGTGACAAGGCCCATCCTCAAGTCGGTAGCATACAAGCTACCGATGTGCGTACAGTTCGGTATTGTTACCGATGTGAAGATTGACCTGTCCAGTCCGCATTTAATAAAAGACTGACATAGCAGAGCACGCTGTCAGGGCGCCGATCGGAGATAAGGGGTTATCCTTATCAGCGGTCACATCCGCAATTAATTTGGAGGTCACGGTACGTCCGACGGGACGGTACCTCCATTTATAACCACTAGAAAGTACAAGGTATGGTGATGGGACCCTCCTTTTCTACCTACCTCCACTAAGAGAGCCTCTGATGGGACATCTACACCTATAAATATAGGGCGGGTCATCCCCACTCTCATTCACCTTTGCTTAGTGACTGTGCTAACTCAGGCATCGGAGAGCCTTCGACTGTCAACAGTCAGGGGCCTCTAACCTTTGCCTCCTCTCTCTCTTGCTTTCAGGCATCCAATCTTCCCAAAAACGAGCTCGATAATAGAGTTTTGAGCATCATCATCTCACAATCAAGTCCGTATTATTTCAGGCACTCACAATTGGCGCCGTCTGTGGGGAAGAAACAACCCACAACCACATCAAAGGTCACAGAAAGCTGAGAGCTTTAAATCATCATGCCACCGAAAGCTAAGAAGATTGGCGAGGCATCGAAGGCCTTACCAGCACCACAGTCACCAGTACTGCAAGAAATAATATCGTCCCATCCCCAAATAGAGCGACGAGAAGCAACCCCGACGTCCCCCTCACCAGTATTACAAGAGTTGCCGATGTCTCAGACAGAGCGACGAGACGGGACACTCCCGCCAGCTCTGCAGACTCTACAAAAGTAGCCGCAACCCACTCGCCAGGGAGGGGCCAGGGGCAAGGTTCGCCTGACAGAGGCCCCCCAGCCTGGGGCTTCGAAGAAGGTAATGGGTCCTTCTCGACGGAACTATCACCCTGCCAAGTGCTCCTAGAGACAGCCACCGCCCCCTCGTCGAAAGGGGGCCCTGGGCAAATCTCGTCTTGGAGAAGAATCCCGGAGAGACAGATCTCTGACGCCTGTCATATCTGAAGGAGAAGAGGGCAGCTATGAAGCTCATGCTGAGGAAGTCAGAGCCCAAAACGCCGTTATTCGAGAGAAGGACGAATTGATTCGTCAACTTCAGCAGCAGCTGGAGGAAAGAACGGCGGACCAGGCTCTGGCCCCCGGGCCCCAGCCAGGCGTTCAGGACTTGAGGCACATCCTGGATAGCAAAAGACGCCATCGAGCCCGTGACGAAGGGAACCTCGGACCCTGCAGCCCACCTCCGACACTTCACTCAGCGGATGTCAGTATGAGGTAACGTCGGTCACCTTAACTGCAAGGTTTTCTCCTCCAGTCTAGGTGACCTTCCCCTACGATGGTTTTGCGCCCTCCCAGCGAGTTCGATCTCGAACTGGCAACAGTTCATGGGCTCTTTCCTGGAAAAATTCTAGGCACATAAAGTCATCCCAAAAATGAACAAAGACCTCATGGCCATGAGGATGAGGGAGGGCGAGAACATCACTCGTTTCGCCAAAAGGTTCTGGACGATCTATAGCCAGATAGAAGACGCCAACGAAGAGCTGGCTGTCATGTGCTTCCAAGAGGCTTTGCTGTCAGATACCCCGTGGCCACAATGAAAGCACTCATGGCCCGGGTAAATCAGTTCATCGTGCAGGAAGAAGATGAGGCCAAAGCATGGGAAAACTTTGGTCTCAAGCAAAGGAATGGCCACAGCGAAGACAGACTTCCCACGAAGGATGGAAAGCCATTTCGAAAGGGAGAAAGAAGCCAATACAAGGCTTCGTCGAGTCCGGTAATGGTCTCGGCCCCCGCCCCAAGAGGCAAGAAGGAGCCCAGACCAACGCCAGACTCGTACAAAGCAGTAAACACTATCTTCAAAGAGCCGATCTACAGGATCCTCAACACAACCATTCTTCGCATGGCAGCAACCAATGAGGGGCGATTCTTCTACCCGAGATCAGAGCAAGTTTTGTTCCTACCACAAGCAGAATGGGCACAAAACAGAGGATTGCATGTCCCTCAGGTCCCACCTTGAGAAACTCGTGAAAGAAGGGCACCTCAAAGAATATGTAAAGGAGGAAAGCAGCAACAATATCCGCGCCCCTCAGCACCAAGGCGACAAAGACAGCGACGAACCAGAAGGGATAATAAATGTTATCCATTTGGTGCTCGTACCAGCAGGGGGCAACCAGGCATGTGCTGAGGCCAGGAGGGCCTCCCACAATAAGCAAGTGCTGACAACCGAGCTGAAGCCGGCCGCGAAGAAACCTCGGATGGAAAAGCTGGGGTTCTGGTTCTCGGACCAGGACCTTCAAGGAGTCCATTTCCCTCACAATGACCCACTAGTGCTCACTCTAAAGCTCAAAAATTTTGTGGTCAAAAGAGTGCTTGTGGATCCCGGCGGCTCCTCGGAGATCCTGTACTTCAACTGCTTCAAGAAGCTGGGACTCAAAGAAGAAGACATGCATGAATCACGCACCCCCCTCGTGGGATTCAGTTCCAAGCCAGTCTACCCTAAGGGAAGAGTCTCTCTGAAGGCTCAAGTCGGGGGTGCCAACATACAGGCCGACTTCCTGGTGGTCGACGTGCCATCTTCGTACAACGCAATACTCGGACGAAGCTGGCTGCACAGCATGGAAGAAGCTGAAGTTCCCGTTGGAAAACGAGGATGGCAGGATTGAGATAATTACAGTTGGAGGAGACCAAGAAATGGCCAAACAATGCTTGATGGCCGTTACATCTGGAGAAAAGGAACCGCCCCAAGTACATATGGCCGAGCTGGAAGCGGAGTTGGAGGACTACGGCCGAACTCCTGAGCAGAAGAGTATTGAAGATTTGGCCGAAGTCAGAATCGACCCTCAAGACCCCGAAAGGTTCTTCCTGCTTGGTAGCCAGCTCACCGAGTCGGAGAGGGCCGAGCTCCTTGACTTCCTGTTGCAAAACAGGGAGGTCTTTGCCTAGACCCCTTATGAAATGCCCAGCATCGACCTGGAAATCATGAGTCACAAGCTGAACGTGGATCCAAAGCACAAACCAGTCATCCAGAAAGCTCGGCAGTCGGGGGTCCAGCAGGCCGAAGCGGTGATGGAAGAGGTCGACAAACTATTGGAGGCGGGAGCAATCAGAGAAGTCCATTACCACGAATGGCTCGCCAACACTATAGTGGTCAAGAAAAAGAATGAGAAGTGGAGGGTCTATGTTGATTTCACCGATCTCAACAAATCTTGTCCCAAAGACAGCTTCCCTCTCCCGAAGATTGATCAGCTGATCGACGCCACCGCAGGGCATGACAGGATGAGCTTCCTTGATGCTTATCGGGGATATCACCAGATCTCGATGTATGGACCGAATGAGGAAAAGACTGCATTTATAACTCCCAGAGGCATCTACTGTTACAAGGTGATGCCCTTCGGGTTAAAGAATGCGGGGGCGACCTACCAAAGACTAGTCACAAAAATGTTCCAAGCCCACCTCGACAGATCCATGGAAGTCTACATCGACGACATGGTCATCAAATCCAAGGAGTCAGAAGACCACATGGTCGACCTCCGGCAAGTTTTCGACATCCTGAAGAAATTCGGACTGAAACTAAACGCGACAAAATGCGCATTCGGGGTTGGCTCTGGCAAGTTCCTGGGAAGCTTGGTCACCAGACGGGGGATTGAAGCTAATCCAGAATAGATCTCGGCAATACAAGCTGTCCAGAGCCCGTCCACAACAAAGCAGGTCCAGAAGCTCACTGGGATGGCGGCCGCGCTCAACCTCTTCATAAGCCGAGCCTCAGACAAATGTCTCCCTTTCTTTCAGCTCCTAAAAAAGAGTACAAAATTTCAGTGGACTCCGGAGTGTGACCAGGCTCTTCAGAGGCTCAAGAACTATTTGTCCTCACCCCCCATATTGTCGACGCCGCTGCAAGGCGAAGTACTCTACCTATACCTAGCAGTCTCGGACCATGCGGTAGGCTCGGTGCTGATTAGAGAAGAAGACGGGCAGCAGAAGCTTATCTACTATACGAGCAAGATCCTGCTCGACCCCGAGACCAGGTACTTGCCACTAGAGAAGCTTGCGCTGGCCCTCGTCAGCGCTTCTCGCAAACTCTCCCATTACTTCCAATCGTATACCATAGTGGTTCTTACAGAATATCCACTCAAGTCCCTCTTCAGAAAGGCGGATTTCTCCGGAAGAATTTCAAAATGGGCCGTCGAACTGGGGCAGTATGATATCCAATATCAACTCAGAATGGCGATCAAGGCTCAAGTCTTGGCGGACTTCATTGTAGAATTCGTTTCTCCGAGTTCGGCACCAACCGAGCTCGATACCGAACTGGGGGGCAACAATGAGGAGGATAGTGTCGCAAGCGGAGATGAAGCCACCAAAGCTGAACATCAATCTTGGAAGCACTTCCTTGACTCAGCATGGAAAGTCTTTGTGGATGGATCCTCAACGTCCTAGAGATCCGGCATCGGCATAATGCTCCAATCTCCAGAAGGTCTCGTCATCGAACAGGCATTGACGCTCGGCTTCAAAGCATCCAATAACAAGGCTGAGTATGAGGCACTAATTGTAGGACTAGGCAGCGCCAAGATCTTGGGAGCACAACAGCTGGTGGTTTTCAGCGACTCTTAGTTGGTGACGAGCCAACTCAGCGGAGACTACAAAGCTCGTGACGAAAGGATGACTGCCTACTTGTCCCGCACAAAGCAACTTCTCTCTCAGTTCCAAAAAACCGAAGTCAAGTAGATCGGCAGGGAGTCAAATTCCCATGCCGACGCCCTTGCTAGTCTAGCATCAGCTGTTGAAGCTGGCAGGAAAAGAACGGTCGAAGTAGGAACACTGGAATCACCTAGCATAGAGCTTCCTCCAGTTCGGCGCGTCATGTATGCTGATCTCGGTCTTAGTTGGATGGACCCAATAGTGGCTTACCTAAAAAACGACCAACTTCCCGAGGACAAAAACGAGGCCCACAAAATCAGGCTGAAAGCAACTCGGTTTTGGCTATCTCCAGAAAGCAGGTTGTATAGGAAGTCCTTCACAGGACCTTATCTCCAGTGCGTTCACCCGAGCAAGGTTGAACATTTTTTGTATGAAATCCATGAAGGCATTTGCGGGAGCCACATCGGAGGTCGGTCGCTGGCTTACCGAGCCATCAGCCAAGGCTACTGGTAGCCTTACATGCAGAAGGATGCACAACTCTACGCCAGGAAGTGCGAGAAATGTCAGAAGTTCTCACACTCTCTCCATCAGCCAACTCAGGATCTAAGCCCACTTTCAAGCTCGTGGCCCTTCGCTCAATGGGGATTGGACATCGTCGGACCTCTGCACCGGATTCCGGGAAATAAAAGGTGGCTAATAACAGCCACTGTTTATTTCACCAAATGGATAGAGGCAGAACCGTTGTCCTCCATCACCGAACAGGGCACGAGAAACTTCGTCTGGAAGAACATTGTAACAAGATTTGGAATCCCTCGAATATTAATCTCGGACAACGGGACTCAGTTCGATTCCAACTTCTTCAGGAACTTCTGCCAGGAACTCGGTATCAGAAATCGTTACTCATCCCCAGCATATCCACAAAGCGACGGCCAGGCCGAAACCTCAAACAAGGTGGTACTCGATGGCCTCAAGAAGAGGCTTGACAGGGCCAAGGGAAGATGGGTGAAATTGCTCCCGAGCGTCCTTTGGGCGTACAGGACGACACCAAGACGATCCACCTCGGCGACACCTTTTTCCTTGGCTTATGGGATGGAAGCTGTAATACCCCTCGAAGTTGGCCTTCCCACTCTAAGGTCGGAACTTTTCGACCAAGGTGAGAACGACATAAATCTAGCCAGAGAGCTCAACCTAGCAGAAGAACGAAGAGAGGCCGCAGCTATCCGCCTAACCGCCTATCAACAGCAGCTGGCCAAAGGATACAACCAAAGAGTCAGAGAAAGAAAGTTCACAGTTGGAGAGTTGGTCCTAAAGAAAATGCTTCCGCCAGACAAAAACCCAAACGAAGGGAAATTGGCACCGAACTGGCATGGGCCATTCAAGGTGATCTCAACAGCAGGAACATCCTCATACAGACTTGAGGACATGGATGGGAAAAAATTACCACGCCCTTGGAACGCTACGCACCTCAAGAAGTTCTACTTTTGAAATGTACTCTTTTTGAAATAAATGAAAGAAATTCTTGAGTTCGGCTGTATCCTTCAAAGTCATCTCGGCTCGGTTGCAGAACCAGCCACCTAGATCACGAGTTACAGAACTGGACAGCTCGGTTATGGAACTAGTTGTAATAAAGCTCGGCACAGCTCGGTCACAAAGCCAGCCACCTAACCTGCACAGTCACTGGAACCACCCCCAACTCGGTCACCAGACCAGCTATTTCTGATGGTTCAGCTTGGTTACGGAACCAGCTACATCGAACCATTACAGCTCGGTTGCGGAACCAGCTATGCAAAACGCCTTCCTAAGGGACTAGGCAAATAACTTGGTTGTAGGACCACGAATGTTTAATTGACTTAAAAAGTGATGTTATGATTCAAAAGTATGTTCATTCATGTTGCTAAACCGGATCTACATAGAATTCGATCACCATACAAACATCACAAAAACAAATGAATTCAAAAAGATGTATAATCATTACTGAAGAAGTACATACACCGAGCTGGTACATATGCCGAGCTCCCAAAAAACAAAATGGTAATTCAAAAAGGAGAATAGGTCAGGAGGAATCGGCCCCCACAACGTTATCTCCGGGAACCTCAGGAGAAGGAGGAGGAGCGTCAGAAGAAGGGTCCGGAATGGGAGCCCTAGGAGGAAGAGTCGAGGCGATCCCAGGAGCGACTTCCTCCAAAGGAGTCGAAGGAATGGAGACCGGATCCTGTGCCACCACATGCTCTTCAAGCCTAGGAAGATCCTTGAAGACGGGATGGTCATCGGGGACCCCCGCTTTCTTCAAAGCGGCCTTGCAGCCAAGCTCGAAGAGGTACGGGCCCAACTCTTCGACCTAACGCTCGTAATCCTTTGTGGCATCCGCCACCCCTTCGCGATAACCGGCGTCGACTTTGGCTTGATGAGAGGCCACGAGATCGAACTTCTCCTTTAGCGAATTTTCGAGCTCCGTACCCCTCGCCACGAGTTCAGCCTCCCTTTCTGCCAGCTCGGACTCCAGCTGGACCGCCCTTTTCCCCTTAATATCAGCAGCCGCCCTCATCGTGTGGAAATCGGTTCTTGCTTTGACGAGATCGGTCAGCGCCGAATCATAATCTTTCTCAAGGCCGACGATTTTCTCCTCTGCCTCCTTCTGCTTTTGGCTTCCGTCCTCCATGGCCACCTCCATTTTCCTCCTCCCAGCCTCCAGTCTCTCAATCGTATGGTCTTTCTGCTGGAGCCTTTCCAAGGCCATTTTGAGCCTCTGAGCAACCTGAGAAAAGAGATCGGCAATCAAAAAGGCTGGCCAAAATGAAATTTAGGATCTGTAAAAACTTACCAAAAAGACCGACTGCATGGAGGATGCTAGCAACGCTGCATCATCCACACCTTGTAGCCTTTGCATGTCCAATGGCAGGGCACAGGCGTTAGCAAACGCTGCGGCGACGAGGGGATTCCCAGTAAGACGGTCCTCCACCATCATCTGCCTCCCGTCCTCGAGATGAATAGCCGGCCTCCAGGGGGCCGGGCCCGTGGGCTCGGAGACCTGAAGCTGTCCGGACCCTTGGTCCATCAGGCCCTGGGTCCCAGACCCCTTCTCCGTCATCCCCCCAGAACCCGACCTCTTCTCCTTCGGGACCTTCTCCCTCGGTTCTTTATCCGACGAGGCCTTCTTCCTCGCTTCCTTGACGAGATGCTGACGGTCGGCTTCGTGGGGACCCTCCAGCCGAGGCCGTTTTTCTTGCCGATCTCCCCCTTTACCGACTTCGGTAGAACGCTCCCGAATTGCTCCGAGAATGCCCAAAGAAGACCCAGCAACCCCTGAGGCTATAGAGGCAGAGCTGGGCTGAGAAGGAGTCGAAGCGGAGGGAGTTCCCTTCCCGAACTTGGCTCCCAAATTCTTTGTCTGTAGAGGAGGTAGTTTTCGCTGCATCTCTCCTTCCGGCGAGCTCGGCGAATGATAGTCCTCGACGATTTGCTCTAAATGAACAGCTCCCAAATTAGGTCGAGGAGTAGAAGCCTCAGCGCCAGACGACCGCCGACGCACTGTGTCGGACGATTCTTCCACCCCCTCGCCCTTCTGATATATGTTTTATATCTCGGCGTGTACCCGAGAAGGTCCCAGGCAGCTCGGCAGTTGTGGCCTTTGTAATTGCGCACAGCTCTCGACCAAGTTGGATTCTTCTTCCACCCTACGATGGTGGCTCTCTTTCTCCTCTCGTCGACTTCTGCGAAAAAATGAAAAGAGACGTCAGCTCGTTAAAACAAAGGACACATAAAGACACATATGAGGTCGGTGAATTACTTGGAGGAATCCCGAGCCTCCGGGGAATCCTGGAAGACCTCTCCGACGCAGTCTCATTCATCCCGATCTCCCATTCGCCGGAGACGAACAGACGATCATCTCCGGCATACCTACTCGAGTCTTCCAGATCGGTCATGAACTGTTCTCGCCCCGGCTTGCCTCGAAGATAATAGCAGTTGTTGCTCCCTTTGGATTTGCACAAATCATATGCATCCTCGATGTCATGGACACCAAGGTTAATGCCCAGGATTCGGTTTAGGGCGACTGCGCCCATTATTATCTTAAAGCCATTGGGCATCAGCTGGGAGGGGGTAAGACTCCAGGCCTCTAAACAGGCCCTAAGAAGAGGATGGACAGGAAACCTGACACCGCCCTCGATTATAGATACAAGGGGGAAAGGCATCCAACCGTCTCGGAAGGACATGCCATCGAAGGAATCATCTGGATCCACATCGCCTGGGATTTGGTACATCTCCCTAAAAGTGGCCATCGCCATGGGAGTGTCAAGCCAATGCCTGTAAACTCCCATGTCCGCTAAGCAGGAACCCTAGAACAAAAGATGAAGATCCTAAAGAAGGAAACTGAACGAAGAGAAAGGGCGAAGGAGAGAAACTCACAAATGACCAACGGCAGTACGGGTTGGCACCGGCAAACAACAAGGCAAGCTTCTGTTCAGATCTCTCCTATGCAAAAGAAATGCTTCCCTCCAGGACAATCGCCAAGGTAAAACGAAAGAAAGAAGGAAATGAACCTATTTATAAGAAGATAGGGTGTCGTTTTGAATTTCGAGGGCAGGTACGTGCGAAAGGTCCCTTCGATCACACCGCGCGTCTCCTCGATATGACCCAAGGACCAGTCAGGCATTGACACGTGGTACCGTCAGTTCACCCTCCACACTGATCGATGGTGGCCCATTTACTGCCCCATTAAACACCTCGAGCAGGCAGAACGACAAACGGCGTGTTCCTCCCAGACAGGAGCAACAGCGTCTGTCAAACCCCAACCCAGGATTAACCCAATAGTGTTTGCTTAGTGTGTGCTTAGTCTTGATTGGGTTTAGTTATCATGGGTTAGAATGTGATTAGTTTTAGTCATGGTTATAGCTTTGGGGAGTTCGAGAACGTTTAGTGTTTATTAGGCTCACTCAGGAAGGCCTGGGTGTACGTGCAAGCGTGGGAAGATTGTGTTTGGTTTTGTGTTAATCGTGATTTTCATCTCATTTGATTGGTTTTATGATTATGTGCAATTTTCGTGTTTAGCTCATTTGTGTTTGAAGCCCAGAAACTCAAGTTTTGGCCAAAAAGGGTAAAATAGCCTTTTCACACTCAAATCTGGACACGATTTTCGAGATTCCAAAACTATGTCAAAAATATACTTTTTGGAAACTAGATATTTTAAGGATCGTTTTATCCTTCTTCGTCGACTTCATTTGAGGCCTACAAGACCATGTTTTGACTCATGCAAGATTTGCACCTAAGGGACCCACTTACAAGCTCTAAAGTCACTTTCCCCTCTTTCTTTCCCCATTCTACAAAATCCTGCAATTTCTTGACCTAAGGCTGAAAAACCATCTTTTTCCCCTCTTCTTCTCTTCATGAATGCAAGAGCTATGAGTCTCCAAATAAATTTCTAAAACCACCATCTTCTTCCTCTCATCTCAAGCTTGCTATTGATACCATTTTCTTGAGGTTTCTTGGTGGGAAAGATCTCCATTTCCTTCTTTGCATTTCGTTTAGGCACCTCTAGGTAAGAGCTTCAACCCATCTCTTTAATGGAGTTCTTTCTACTCTTAGAGATCATGTTTTTCTAACTTGTAACCCCTATTTCGAAATGGGTTGTTGGGTTGCATTTTTGGGTGAGTTTTGAATGGATTTCATGGGTATTTTGTAGTTCTTGGCTTGACCTTTAGTTAGGAGTGCTTGAAGAGGATCTTGTGTTCATTTGGCTAAGGCAAGTGATCTATTTAAGTTGTTGTGCATGTGTGTTCTTGGATTTGTATGTGGTATTAATATTTTGATTTATTAGGTTTTCATGATTTTGATCTTACTTTAGATAATGCAAGCATGTCTAATAGTTTTCCAAACTCTCAGTTTTCATATCTTTTAAGTAAGTCTTGCTTTTGTTGAAGTTTGGATTTGTTTTAACAAGAAAGGGTTTGAAGGTTTATGAAATGGATTCTAGGTTTATTACTTGATTTAAGTTTGAAATAATGTACCAATGTGAGCCTTGATAGCATGTTTCATTCATGTAGTTAGTTTGCTAATTAGGTTGGAAAGATTGTAGAAAAGAAAGGAATGAAAGAAGGACCAGTGCACTGCAGAAATCAGAACTGGGTTCTGATCTCCGCAGTGTACGCGGTCGACCGGCCAAGGGGCACGGTCGACCGGGGACACTGGATTTTTGTCCCAGTTGGATGACCTGCTGAACTGCGGGATTTACTGTTTTCGCAGTTCACGCGGTCGACCGGCCCAGGGCGCGGTCGACCGGCGACACAGGGTCAGGTTCGCTGGAAGCTGACCAAAACACTGTACATTGAATAAAAGTTACAACTTTGAGTCGACCGGGACTTGGCCGGTCGACCGGGCTCACAGTGTACGCGGTCGACCGGCCAAGGGCCAGGTCGACCGGGCACACTGGAATTTCCCCTGTTTTTGAGATTTTTGCCAATTTGTATTTTCTTTTAAAAATATGAAAACTAGGCTATATTAAGGACTTTAAATAGACATTGTGTGAATGGAACTCCATGCCTTGTAATAACTTCGGGGACACCAATCCTTGTATTTTAAACATAGAGTTCCAATCAACCAATGGTCAATGAATAGCCTAAGCAAGTATTGATGAAATTATCGTGTTTTGAGCGTTGATTTAAGACCACAAGTTACATCGTGTACTCGTTTTGAAATCAAGTTTGCAAGTTCGTTCTAAGATGTGTTTCAAGTATTAAATGGGGATCACTTTTATAAGTTGTGAGCATATATATTATGCATTGTGCTAGTCGTGCCTTGTCTTGTCGTGACAAGTAATTTCCCCTTTTAATTTTCGATATGTTTGAATCGTGTTTCGCGTGTTTTGTGCATTCATGAACTCAAGTGAACACCACAGAGCTTGGACTGCCCTTTCAGTCTGATCCACTGTCTGGGGGTCCTTAAACATGTGAACTAACTGCAGATTAGTAGTGTATTTATTACACATCGTGCGTGTCCGGTTCCGCGGCCGAAAATCCCGTTTTTGTGGGAATCGTGTCGTGCTATATTATGTATATTCGTGCTTGTCGTACGTGCTTGCTCTTTTCATTATAAATGATAGAGAAAGGATGGGCTCTATGTGGATTTACTGTTCATGATATATATGTTATGCATTCATGTTAGTTTTGTCTTTGATTTAGAAAAGTGTTCCACAAGTAAAGTATTTCTTGATATTTCGATTTAACAATGTTTTTCATGCTTTCACTTAAAGTGATTTCTTGCCAAACCGTCGTGTTTGATGCTTGTATTTTTGGTGACCAGGTACATGAGCCTATCACCTTGAGGAGGAGTGCCAGGAGGAGGCCGTTGGGCCTGCCTTAGCACGTGAGTGGCAACCCGACGACGTCATGTAGACGTTTGGACGGGTCATGAGTTTCGATGGATCATCTCTTTGGGATTTTGATATACTTTTTGGGAATTGTATTGGCTTTTGTTGGCCTCTTATTTTGAGAAGTGTAATAACTTAACTTACATTGTTAACTTTACAACTTGAATTATTATGGGAATGCCTCGTTATGTTTTCATTCTGATATTTAGTCTTGGTGTCATTATGCTCATATTATGACATGATTTATTAAGATGTGATTTGTCACGCGCTTCCGCATACTTGATCGTGTGAGTTGGTTGTTCCATGTGTGTTTGTTTGGAACCCTCACCGCGGGAACCTGTGGGAGGTTTAATCATCTTTCAAAATAATCATCAATCTTATCCATTCAACCGCCGCGGCCTCTGTCCGGGGTCGCGACAGCGTCGCAGGAAGGATCAAGCACCCGCGACCCGTATCGATATGGGAAATCACCCTATATAGCTCCTGACCTCGAAAAGAGGAATCGAGGTCACGAGCTAGGGGGCAATTGTGTGGGGGCATTATCCCAACAAACGGAACAGGCCACGGGTTCGGTAATTCTGCCAGCCCGTTCTTCCTAAAAGTGTGGAGGGCAACATTCAGATCGGTAACATACAAGTATATTAGTGACGAGGCCCATCCTCAGATCGGTAGCATACAAGCTACCGATGTGCGTACAGTTCGGTATTGTTACCGATGTGTAGACTGACATGTCCAGTCCGCATTCAATAAAAGATTGACATAGCAGAGCACGCTGTCAGGGCGCCGATCGGAGATAAGGGTTTATCCTTATCAGCGGTCACATCCGCAATTATTTTGGAGGTCACGATACGTCCGACGGGACAGTACCTCCATTTATAACCACTAGAAAGTACAAAGTATGGTGATGGGACCCTCCTTTTCTACCTACCTCCACTAAGAGAGCCTCTGATGGGACATCTACACCTATAAATATAGGGCCGGTGATCCCATAACAGGTATGCAAAAAAATAGAGAACACTCCCCCCCACTCTCATTCACCTTTGCTTAGTGACTGTGCTAACTCAGGCATCGGAGAGCCTTCGACTGTCAACAGTCAGGGGCCTCTAACCTTTGCCTCCTCTCTCTCTTGCTTTCAAGCATCCAATCTTCCCAAAAACGAGCTCGACGATAGAGTTTTGAGCATCATCATCTCACAATCAAGTCCGTATTATTTCAGGCACTCACAAACAGCCTTGTTAAGGATATGTGGGCAAAGATCAATTGAAGAATATTCTCTCAGAACATGTGTATACTCTATCAGTTGGCACCAACTACAGACATCCCCACACCCATAAATCAGGTCATATGCTGATGTTGGAAATGGCCGCAATGCCTGATCATCAATTTTTCTCACATGTGGTGTCCATCCAATGAGTGAGAGAGAGATCAAAGTACTTGTTTCTTATCTTCATCATAATCGTTAAGAGTGAAAATGATGACTGCTTCAACACTCCCCTCCCCCCAAAATTTGTAGCAGCTCTGTCATAGGCCCTGAAATGAAAACATCCAAAATTCAATTAGCATTAAGGGAGCTTCCTGGACTTCTTTTCTTCCTTCTATGTTATGAAGAACACACTTACCTTGCAACAGTATGAGTAATAATATTGAATCCACCTACGAATACCCAAATTATATATATTAAAGCAAACGGGGAGGTGTGCTGTGGAGGGTGCCACGTCAGCATTGAAGGAGTTCTCCTTTTAAATAAATATACATAAAAAACTTAGAGTGATTTAAGGAGTCATGTCATCACATTCCACTATTTTTTCTCCAAAAGTATCTATCCATATCTTCTATCTCCTAAAGTCTCTCATCAATATCCCCTAAAATTAAAGTTAATCTTTCAAAAATAACACAAAAGACATTTCTAAGGGGGACCACTATGTAGATCTTATGATCCAAAAATAACTATCTCTTTCACTTATGTATTACCCCACAAAAGTTTTAGAGAATTTAATAAATCTAACCCATGCATCATCTTAGTGGGACCACCTCATAGAACTTATCAACCTGACTCAGAAGTTAAATGGGCTTGAGCCTTTGTTGAACTGAGGCCTTCAAAGACTTGTCATATACTTTCAATATTTTTTTTATCGTGTGGTTTGGGCTGGGATGATCCTATGTGCACCCGGACTCAAACCTTAGTCTCACCCTGACCTTTAAGGGGCAGTCTCAACCCACTCATAGTTTTTGAGTAGGCAGGCTCGAACTTAGTATCTAGGACCTGATATACACATGAACTCAGGCCATTCAATCCCTATTGATAGTATAAATGGGCCAGTCCAGAAACTGGCCCATTGAAATTCCTACAACAGGCCATTAATTTAATGGAATTCTAAATTATAAAACTTATTGCACATGCTTGTAATGAGGTTAGTTTTGATGCTTCAACATTCATGTAAAATCTAGAGCCTCAACATTGATGAAAGCAATTAAATTGCCCTCTCTATCATTATCTTGCACCAGGTATAGATCCCATGTGAGGGACCTTTTTTCCTTGGATCATTTATTTTATATATTAAATAAATATAGGACATTGATGTAGAATAAAAGGATTCTACACGTCTCTCTCTCTCTTAAGTGTTTGGTTGGATGTGGATTTGATTTGCCTTTTCAAACAGGTGTGTTTTAATGGTAAGTAGGCTCAAAACGAGTGGGTAGTTTTTTGGGCCATTGGTATGGAACTCATCTTAGCCACACTCACACTCCGCACGATATACCTAACAGATTGAGCCCCAGCTGGGTATTGATAGGAAATGGATGCATTTGTTTTTTCTTTTCTCATTTGTTTTCCTTCTTTGAATGGTATCATTTTTTCTTTTTGCTTCCATCCAAAGTTTTCTTTTTTTTAGTCGGAACTTTCAACCCATGCATTTTTTCAATTTACAAAGATTTTATAGGTGTGATATTACAAGATTCTCATTATTATTTTTCACGATAATTTCTTCCTTTTACCATAAAATCTCAAGATCTTTTTCCACTTTATTTTCTTCTAAAAAATATTAAAAATAATAATAGTGGATTCTTCTTTTATAGTTTTAATTATTATAATAATTTACTATATCTTTATTTCAGCCCAGGCTTAACACAGGCGTTTGTCGCTAGTTCATTAATCAAACATTGATAAAAATGAAAACTGAGACCAACCCATTCAATTAAACAGAGTATATGAAGAAGGTCCTCAACCAAATACACTTGCTTCCCTCAGTCCCCACACGTAGAGATGCAACACAAAACAGAAAGATTAAAACCTGAATTGGGATTGAAAGAAGCATAGTAATTCACTACCACTAAAAAACAAACTATATATTCATATACATCAGAAATTCATTTTCTCTATAGTTATACTCACAAAGAAATTTCTGGATTGGCTCAGGATTGTTGAAGATGAGGTATACCCACCACACCCTTATGAACTAACCACAATTTTTACCCAAACACATTCAGACCCAAGTGGTAGATCCTGCGATAAAAAGGCAAAGCATAACATTTTATCAAACAATTAGAAATCAAATTTCTTGATTGGCACAGGTTGCAAAACACTACCACTCAAAATCAAACCTCTATATTGATATAGATCAGAAATTTAGTTTCTCATTAGTTGTACTTACAAAGAAATTTTTGGTGTTAACTCTACCACTCAAAATCAAACCTCTGTATTCATATAGATCAGAAATTCAGTTTCTCTATAGTTATACTAACAAAGAAATTTTCTGTGTTAACTCAGCATTGTACAAGACGACAGCCCAAAAGAGAGAGTTTTCGTACGAAGGTATACCCACCACACCCCTTATGAACTAACCACAATTCTTACACAAATAAATTCAAAGTGGCAGATCCTGCGGTATGAAAGAAGACAGCAAATCATTTCACTTGTGGAAAGTGTTCTGCAAATCATTTTACTTGTGGAAAGTGTTCTGCCACACCAAACCGTTAAAATTAAAATAAATTTTAATTTTTGTCAACCCAATTAGACTACTTAGTTATCATACAAAATAAAGAAATAAAAGACAAACAACTTTCAAACTAAATCAGGGAATTTCCATCCTTCTCATTTAAATCATTCATTCATGAACATAAAACCAGAGAAGAAAAAAAGCAATAAATTACAACGGGATTAGATAATTTCACCATGGATGAAAGAAAAAAAAAAAAAAAAAAACAGTAATAACAAATTAAAAAGAGGAATTTGTTACCTCCCCACCTCTTACAAAGGGGAAACGAAAAAAGGAGAAGATTTGTAGGGTTCAAAGTGTGATCGTTGTTAGAACAACGATTCAATAGAAATCAAACATAGATTTTTGAAATTCCTCAATTTCTCTTTTCTTATGTTCATTTTCGTTGGCCATTTCATTGAGAGGAAGCGTAAGGGGAAACGGTGATGTTCTACTCTCCTTTTCGTTGGGCATTTCACCATAACCGTGGGAAAGCAAAAGGGAAGAGGTGACAAGGCTCTCCATTTCTTGCCCAAGAACAGAGGGAAAGCAAAAGGGAAGAGGGGAAGAGCTCTACAATATATGAAAAATCACAAGCAGTTCCCATGTGTACAGTGCACTCAACTCATTTAAAAAAAAAATCACCCCTGTAAACCTACATATACTTATTTTTAGCAACAACAACAGAAGAAGAAAAACAAAAATGATGCATAGAGTTCTGCTATATAGATAAGTTTTTTGGTCAGAATTTTAGACAAACCCCTAGATATCCCTTGAATATTCAAGGGATATCTAGGGGTTTGTCCAAAATTCTGGCAAAAAAATTTGTCACGTAGACTTTTAGTTTTGGTGATTGAACATCTCATATCATAGTCAATTTCCACTTTCATCATAAACCAACAAAATAACCCAATGCATTGACAAAACCAATTAAATTAACATATTGAAAAATATAAAATAAAACATTAGAAAAGAGCCACCACATGGAACAAGGAGTAATCAAAAGAAGAGGAAGAGGAACCCTTGTCTTTTGGAGTTGCCACTTACCCCAACACTTAAAATATGGGATCGAACGGAGAGTATCTCCCACGACAACGTGGGACGTCATGTAAGAACACTTGCATGTGAACCCACTTAATGTGTCAGGTCCTCTTTTTTTTTTTTTTTTTTTCTGTAATTTCTAGACAATGAACAAAAGAATTTAGCCTTTAAAGTGCCATCGCAATTTTACTTAATTTTTCTGCAAATCCATAACTATTAAGACTGGTACAAACTACAAACAAGACTGTTCAATGCTTCTTTTTTTTTTTTTTTGTTTTTTTTTATAATATTAAGATTGTTCTATGCTATTGTAATTGGAAATCCTATATGTTGTCTATGATTTTTGTTAAAGAGAACTGACGTTGAATTGTGAATAATTTTCTACAGGAATTAAAATTAATTTGGAAAATGTGCTTGGAGATGGTGGATATGACATTTGAGTTATGCTACATGGACAAATTTTTTGTCCAGAATTATGAACAAATTCCTATGTATCCCTTCAATATCAGATATTGAAGGGATACATAGGGATTTGTCTATAATTCTGACAAAAAGTTTGTCTATATATAGACTTTTTGATGACATTTATGTTTAACTGTTTTTTTTTTTTTTTTGTTTTGTTTTGTTTTGTTTTGTTTTGTTTTGTTTTGATGGGGGACATTCATGTACAACTACCTGGCCATCACTAGTTTTGGGTAAAAGACATTTCTTTTAGTTAGTGAAGAGGACGGGACCCTCCAACACTCATTACCTTTTCTCACCAGTTTGATGAAATCAAAATCTCATACATTCCAAAGGCTCCCAACTGTCACCAGACCCAACAAACCATGTCTCCATAGTTCCATCTCTCACCTCCTTCTAGCCAGACTCTTCTGTCTCCCTCCTCCCGAATTTCCTCTCAGAAACCTCTCCACCTCTCCACTTTCCTCAACCTCTTCATATCAAACCACACCCCTCATCAAGAAAACCTTCTCCCACATCTTTCAAGAATGCGCAAAACAGAGAACCCCACATTTGGGAAAACAAGCCCACGCACGCATGATCACCTCCAATTTCATCCCCACGGTCTTTGTCACCAACTGTTTGATCCACATGTACATCAAATGCTCCAACTTGGATTACGCCCGCCAGGTGTTCGATCGAATGCCCCAACCGGACACGGTTTCATGGAACGCGATGATTTTTGGTTACACTAGTTATGGGCTGATGGGTACTGCACAGTCCATTTTTGACAAGATGCCTGAAAGAGATGCGATTTCATGGAATTCTTTGATTTCGGGATACTTGGAGAATGGGGACTCTCGGGCGTCAGTTGATTTGTTCTTGCGAATGGGACGGACGGGTGTGAGACCGGATCGTACCACGTTCGCTGTGGTTCTTAAATCATGCTCAGCTTTGGAGGATTATGAACTAGGGATTCAGACTCATTGCCTTGCCGTTCAAATGGGTTTTGATATCGATGTGGTGACAGGCAGCGCTTTGGTTGATATGTATGCTAAATGCAAGAGGGTGGAAGATTCTCATTGGTTTTTTAATGAAATGCCCGAAAGGAATTGGGTTTCTTGGAGTGCTCTCATTGCAGGTTATGTTCAGAATAATATGTTGTTGGATGGTTTACAATTATTTCTAGAAATGCAGCAAGCAGGAATCGGGGTGAACCAGTCCACATATGCAAGTGTTTTGAGGTCATGTGCTGGTCTTTCGTCATTGAAATTAGGGTGTCAGATACATGGACATGCTATTAAAAGTAATTTCGGTTCGGATACCATAGTTGGGACTGCTGTTTTGGATATGTATGCAAAATGTGATGCCTTGTGCGATGCTAGAAAAGTTTTTACCTCAATGCCGAAGCATAGCATGCAGTCTTGGAATGCGATGATTGTTGGGTATGTGCGAAATAACCAAGACCGAGATGCTCTGGTTCTGTTTTCCCTTAGGCAGAGTTATGGTTTCAGCATTGATGAGATCAGTTTATCAGGTGTTTTTAGTGCCTGTGCAGGCATTGAAAGGCATTTGGAGGGGACACAAGTTCATGGTTTGGCAATTAAAACTGGGTTCGAGTCGAATATTTGTGTAGTTAATGCAGTTTTGGATATGTATGGAAAATGTGGAGCTCTGGCGGAAGCTCAAAAGGTTTTTGATGAAATGGACCAAAGAGATGCAGTCTCATGGAATGCAATTATTGCAGCTAATGAGCAGAATGGAAACGATGATCAAACACTGTTGCATTTTAGTCAGATGCTGCATTCAGGGTTGAATCCTGATGAGTTCAGTTACGGCAGCATCCTAAAAGCTTGTGCTAGTTCAGAGTCTTTGGGTAGTGGAATGGAAATCCATTGTCAAATCATCAAATCCGGATTGGGTCTTGATTCATTTGTTGGAAGTGCTCTCGTGGACATGTATTGTAAATGTGGAGTTCTGGAAGAAGCAGAGAAGCTCCATGAAAGACTTGACAACCAAACTATGGTGTCATGGAATGCAATCATATCTGGGTTTTCACTGCAAAAACAAAGTGAAGAAGCTCAGATGCTCTTTTCTCAGATGCTTGACATGGGTCTGAAGCCTGATAACTTTACATATGCCACAGTTCTTGATACTTGTGCGAATCTAGCAACCATCGGATTAGGAAGGCAAATCCATGCACAGATTATCAAGCAAGAATTACAAAGGGATGCGTACATATCGAGCACTCTTGTTGACATGTATTCAAAGTGTGGCAACATGCAAGATTCTCTGCTGATGTTTGAAAGGACGCCAGAGCGGGATTATGTGTTATGGAATGCAATGATATCTGGTTATGCACATCATGGTCTTGGATCAGAGGCTCTCAACATTTTTGAGCAGATGCAAATTGAGAATGTGAGACCAAATCATACAACATTTATATCAGTTTTACGTGCATGTGGATACATGGGTTTGTTTGATGAAGGGTATCGTTACTTCCATTCGATGATCCATGAGTACGAGTTAACACCACAGCTGGAGCATTACGCATGTATGGTGGATATAATAGGCCGATCTGGGCGGATTGATGATGCATTGAAGTTAATCCATGACATGCCATTTGAAGCTGATGCAGTTATATGGAGAACGCTTCTCCATGTCTGCAAGATCCATGGCAATGTTGAGGTGGCAGAACAGGCAGCCAGTTGTATTTTGCGTTGTGACCCACAAGATTCTGCGGCCTACATTCTTCTATCAAATGTTTATGCTCAAGCAGGAAGATGGGATGAGGTCTCAAGGATGAGGAGGATGATGAGGCAGAATGGGCTCAAGAAGGAGCCTGGCTGTAGCTGGATCGAAGTAAAGAGCAAGGTGCATGCGTTTCTTGTGGGGGATAAGGCCCACCCAAGATGTCAAGAGATTTATAAGAGGTTGAATGAGCTGATAAGAGAAATGAAGTGGGCTGGATATGTGCCTGATATGGTTTTTGTTCTTAATGATGGGGAAATCAAGCAAGAGGTGTAGTAACTCCTGCTTGAGGTGTATCGACTTCAACAAGCTGTCCAGGTCTTCCCATGATCACACCCATTAGTTTTTGGGGCCTAAAATAAGGGTCCCAAGCAGCCAATTACCACCAGAAAAAATGGAGTCTGGACTCACTCCAGACCTTTCTAGAGAATATCATAAAGCTCAGGCCTGTGCATGGGTCATATCTTCCTTCATCTGAAACTCAAATGAGGGCCAGGGAGTCACTGGCTGGGCCGGGCTTCAAAGCTCCATAGGACCTTGAGAACCATATAGAAGGAAGAGGAGAAAATGGGATCCCAAATATCATACCCTGCAGTGACCCACTTTATATATAATCCTTCCCTGGTGCAGTTCAAAACACTGAATTCTTACCAATGATTATGTTACTGAAGCTGACATTCTTTTTTTTGCTTCACATTCATCTACACAAACTCAGGCGGGAGCACTGAACTGTTCTAGTGATAATTCGAATTGGCAACTGATGATATACTGGTTTCAATCGCATTTAACTGAATTGAGCAACCAAAAGAGACGAGGTACTTTGGTTGGTTTTTACTGATTCACTTCAATGGATCTTGAGAATGTGATAATGAGATATTTTCCCATTTTTATGTCCTAACCTGAAATAAAAAATTATGTCTGACTTAATAATTTACATTGAGATTTCTTCAACAATGGAATTACAAAATTCATCAAATAAAATCTACTTATCTCACTGAATGTGATGATATGGAAACAATGAGGAAAAGGAAAATTGTCAAGGACATGCTTGGGTCTCCTCCTTGTTTTCTTGCCTTCAACTCTTGTGCTGAATCATTCTGTTTTGTTCTCACCCGTTGTCTGGGAATCTCTTTATATGTTTATTTATAAATACACAATTTATTTTTGCTGCTAGAGTTTCCGACCATTGGACCTTTTCTGGCTTTTTAGACAGGTATGATTTTTTTTGTTGGGTTCTCTCTTCTTTACTCAGGTATCTCTTCCCCTAAAATGTGCAGGTACCTATTTACGAGCAAAAACAATGGTATTTCATTTTTGTTGCGGGAGAGTCCCGTGACGGGCACAAAGAACCATTGAATGGAACCTTCTTTGTTCCTTCACAGGTGTGACCTGCTGCTAGAAAACAGGTATGATCTCTCTGTATGTGATTTTTATAGTAGATGGAGCCATGGAGTTGATTATAGTTTTTTTTTATTTTTATTTTTATTTATGGATTTTTTTTATATATGTTGGAAATTGTGAAATATCTTACAGGTGATTTGTAATTTTTGTTGTTCATTTACGAGAATGACATTTTTACTGATTCTGCATAGGCCAAATTGTTTCTAAATGCATTTGTTCAGTAAACCATATTGCTAAAACCCACAGTTTGTCATTTTCTGTTTCCTTTTTTTCATTTTAATATGCTTATCTGGTTTTGGATGCCCAACTGCATGGGAATTAGTGTTGACTTTTTAATGGGACTTAACATGGAAAAGTCTATGTAGAGGTTTGTCTTGTGGTTTGGGCCTGGCCCACTTGTACATGACCCACTTTCCTTTTATTTTGTTCTTGTAGGTCAAATGGACCCATTTGCACAAATGGATGGAGCGGCCCATTTGGAGCCATTCATGGGGCGTCCATGTGGGTCCCACGTGGTTCCAAATAGGCTTGGGTAGCTCAGGCATAAGCCACATAGGCTTGGTTAGCCTAGATGTGAGTCACCTAGGCTTGGTTAGCCTAGGTGTGAGCCATGTAGGCTTGAGTGGTGACATGGATTGCCATGCGGCCTGGGGATGCCATACAGTGTAACGAAATTTGGTTCGAATGCCATTTCGGTTTGTCCTCCAAATGAAATGTTTCGCTTGATTCGGAGATTTCGGTAAAATATTTTGGATATATATATATATATATATTAAAATGAAAAATAATATATGATACATTTAATTTATTGTACTAAATCAATGCAACATGTTGATTTATATTTGATAGGTTATTTCATAATAGAGTGTAACTTGACTGGCTTATTCTTAATTAAAATATTTTTTTGTTGGAATGAAATTTGATTAGGGCGATAGGGCCCATATAGTAATTTAGATTTTAATAGATGGGTGGCTCCACGTTGGAGCCCATTAATTTCCCTAAGCCAAAAGGCCAAAAAGGTAATTTTACCTTTACTTTTAAGTTAAAAAAAAAATTGTTTGGGCCCTTTGATTTTTATTTTTATTTTATTTTAAAGGGAACCGAAATGTTGGGATGAATAATTGGACGAAATCATAAAATTTGGACTGAATCGGACGAATTGGAAAGAATTCTAGAACGAATAATTTCTGTTTCCTATTTGTTTCGGCCGAATTGGAATGAACCGAATTTCGTAACACTGATGCCACGTCACATGACTTGTTACCACGTGGTTGCTGACTGGACTTGCTTAAATGGCGGGGTGGGACACACTTGGTGGTCTTGGCACCCATAATTGTACTTGGAGCTCATTTCAGTTTGTATGACTTCATCTGGGATCAGAATTTGATAAAAACGAAAGGCATTCTTCTCGGCACTCGCTGTGATAGTGGCTATCAGGTGGTTTGCATCGGAGATATAACATGGCCCTGGATTATCATCTTATTTTTTGGGGGCCACTCTGTGATGGCTAACCCAATGAGCATAAGACCCAAATTTATTGGGTAAAATTGACATGTGCTCGGGATACCATGTGTTGTCACCTGACTCATGCATCTTTGAAAACGTGAAAGTATTTTGCATGCCAACACTTATATTTTCTTTGTTTCTTGGTGGGTCCATGGTTCGATCTTAACCATTGATCATGCTTGAAACATTTCTTGCTAGTGGGCATTGGCCAAAAGTTTTCATTTTTAACAAGTACAGCAACTTCTTTAAAAAAAAGTACTGCAACCATACATGGCTTGTTGAAAGACCTAGGACTTGTGTATGAACTCGGTCCAGCCCAAACGATACTCATTTGCTAATCTGCCAATGGGCAAACAAGAATGAAAAGGGTTTAATGATTACACCATGGACCTGAACTGAAAAAAAGTGTCCTAAATAATGGACCGGATTTGGTTCAGGTGTGGTCCAATACATAGGAACACTTTTAATTCAGGCCTGGGTCAGGGTCCACTAGTGGGCCTGAATGAAAACTCGGGTCTAGGTTTTAGTCCATGGGTTTCAAACCAGATGGCCAAAATGCCAGGTGCAATAACTGTACATTGGATGTTTATGTTAATTATATTTGGAGCTATATTAAATGTACAATGTATTTGGGTCTCAGTTTGGTTCTGGAATAAAAATTCAGGACCGAGGGTTTTGGTTGTAATCTAAATTTTGGTATGGGTATGGGTCTGTTAACCTGGAACTGAGTGGGGTCTATAAAGAATACAAAATCCATCAAAAGTCAAAGAACTAATTCAAGGGATGTGATATATTCCATCAAAAGTCAAAGGCATCATTCAAGGGATTGAGATTTCTGTACTGGAAACTAATCCCATTGATTGTGTATCTTGTAATTTTATTACTATTCATGGGAAGCCAATCCCTGCAATCATGTAAATTGGACCCTATATAATTGGGCAATACAATCATACAAACCTCACCTCGAATTTGGTGAGATCACACAAATTAATATTGAGTTTGGTTTTTCGTTTATGGTATCAGAGCTGAAGGTTACGCTGTAATCTCAAGAGAATATCATTTGAATCCCACCATCCAGCCACTATACTAGTCGTCGGACAATCTTCATTACCACTTCAGTTGGCTGGTTTCTTCCCAACAGCCAACTTCTTCTGATTGTCAAGAGGGGATTCATTGGAATCAATACCCTTCTTTTGAACCTACGCTCGAGTCAGATTGGGGTTAGGTTTTTGTTCCTGGCCCAAAGACTCACATCAGCATAAGAAGCAAAGTTGCTGAAGATTTGCAGTCTGATCAAGTGCAAAGGTCAGTACACAGGATACCCACATTCCTTTTAATGGCTTCCAGTCAAACATCAGAGTATCCCTATCCTTCAACATTGAATGTAGGGAACTTTGTAACTATCTGGTTGACACAAACAAAATTTTTGTTGTGGAAAACCCAAGTGATGGGTCTAATTGAAAGCCAGGAAATGTATGGCTTTGTCAATGGTGAATATCCCATGCCAAATAAATATTTGTCTTTTACCAGATGATGAATCAGCTGAAAAAAGCATGGGTAAAAATCCTGAATACACTACTTGGAGACGCTCAGATCGACTTCTTCGAGGGTAGATGACCGGAACTCTTTCAGAGGAAGTTCTTAATCTTGTTGTGGGGCTTGAGACATCATCTGAGGTTTGGGCTGCTCTTGTTGATTTCTTTGCTTAAGAATCTCAAGAAAGAGAATTCTACTTGCTGCAAAAATTGCATTTTCATCGTAAGGGATCTTCAACTGTCTCTGAATATCTACAGATTTTCAAAAATATCCGTGATGATTTGAGTGTTATTGGCAAGCCTTTGACTGATCGTAACAAAGTCTTTGCTCTTCTAAATGGACTAGGACCTGGTTATGAGTCCTTTGTTACGACTTATCTGCGTCCCCCTATACCATCTTACAAAGAGATTGTGCCCCTCTTACAAGGACATGAAACGATGAGGTCCATTCACACTATTGAGAGTTATGGGGGAACAAACCAGCATATGGCCTTCTATGGTCAGCGATCTCAAGGATAGGGGAATAACAAAAATTATAAGAAGGTTAGTCAAGGCCACTTCAACTCCAAGGGTCGTGGGTTCACCCAATTTGGTCAACAACCCAACAATGGAAATAACTCCCAAAACTTTCAGGGAGATAATTCATTTCCCAAACAAAATCATAATGTTTTGGCCAACAAGAATGAACGATCCAATCAACCATGCCAGGAAAAGCAAAAAGGCGCAATATGTCAAATCTGCAACAAGCCTAATCACACTGCCCTAAGATGCTGGAATCGCTTTTACCAGACCTATCAACCTGAAGATACATCTCAAGCATTGGCTGCTATGACTCTTGCTGATCACCAAGATAATGCTTGGTTTCCAAACACTGGTGCATAAGCTCACATGACCGCTGATACTGGTACGCTTCAAACATTTAAACGTTATTTTGGTCCTGAGAAAATCATGGTTGGAAATGGTGATATATTGGATATTACTCATATTGGCAGCAATGTTTTATCATTAGGTAATAACAATTTTGAATTGAAAAATGTGTTAGTTGTCCCTAACATTAAGAAGAACCTTTTGTCTGTTAGTCAAATGACTCTAGACCATCCTTACAACTTTGAGTTCTCGCATGATGGGTTTGTGATAAAGAACAGGGAAACAAGGAGAATAGTTGCAGCAGGAAATAGGTATGGGGTCTATATGCACTACAACCAAACGAAGGAATTGCTTTATTCTCAACTCGATTCCAAAATGCAAGTGATGATGTATGGCATCAACGACTTGGACACCCACATATGCAGGTTATTAATCATTTGAAGAAAAATCATCAGCAGAGACGACAATAAAGTTGGGAGTTTATGTAGTAGTTGGCAGTTGGGAAAGGCTTGTCGCTTACCATTTGTTTTATCTGATGATTTTTGTTATGAACTCATTGCAAAAATTCATTGTGATCTTTGGGGGCTAGCCCCGGTCCTCTCTTTCCAAAGATTTAGATATTATGTGATTTTTATTGATGAATGCACTCGTTTTAGTTGGTTCTTTCCACTTAAGGATAAATCTGATTTCTATGATTGCTTCGTCAAATTTCACAAGTATCTTCAAAATCAATTTGATAAAAAGATAAGGATTTTTCAGTCAGATGGTGAAGGAGAGTTCAGTGCACACACTTTCCAATCTTATTTAAAAGATCATGGTATTAAACGTCAAATGTCATGTCCTAAGATGCCGGAGCAAAATGGACTTGCTGAAAGGAAGCATCGCAATATTACAGAGTTGGGTCTTACTATGCTCTTTCATAGTCACATACCTAAAAGATTTTGGGTTGAAGCTTTTGGGACAATTGTGTGGCTCATTAATAGGCTGCCCACACGTACATTGGAAATGAAAAGTCCTTATGAGTGCTTACTAGGAAAACAACCAGATTATACATCCTTGCGAGTTTTTGGTACACGTTGTTTTCCTTATCTAAGGGACTGTGGGAAATCAAAATTTGACTCCAGATCATTACCATGCATTTTCTGCGGGTATAGTGAATTCTATAAAGGATACAGATTTTATTTTATCCTCCTTACAGGTAATAATCCTGCATTATTGAGTCGCCTTATTCAGCGTCTCAACATGGAGTTTGCAATGAAGGACTTGGGCTATCTTCATTTCTTTCTCGGGATTGAGGTGCAATGATTTTCTGGTGGTATTTTTCTCAATCAAGCTAAATATGCCTCTGATCTCTTGGACTGAGCCCAAATGCGAGGTTGCAAGCCAATTTCAACACCCATGGTCACCAAGCTACGGGCACCGCTTGATGATGATCTAATTTCATGATCCTCAATTTTTCAAAAGTATTGTTGGAGGTCTGCAATACTTAACGTTTACTAGATCAGAATTATCCTTTAGTGTCAACTATGTGTGTCAACATATGCAAAGCCCAACGAACTTTCATTTTCAGCTAGTGAAATGCATTCTTCGTTATGTCCAAGGGACCATTGAGCATGGCATTCGTCTATTATCCAGCAACACTCTTGATCTATATGGATTTAGTGATGCAGACTGGGCTGGATGTCCCATCACTAGACAGTCTGCTACTGGATTTTGTGTGTTCATTGGTGGAAATTGCATATCTTGGAGTGCTAAGAAGCAACCAACAGTATCTCGCTCTAGCGCTAAAGCGAGTATCGGGCTCTTGCATCTACGGCAGCTGAGCTCATTGGATCTCGTAAATTTTATGAGATATTGGTCTTCACCTCTCTCAACCCTCAATTTTATTTTGCAATAATGTGTCGGCACTTCGCATTACCATCAATCCAGTCTTTCATGCAAGGACAAAACATAATGAGATGGATTATCATTTTGTTAGAGAAAAGGTGGCCCTTGGATCTCTTATTACTCGATTTGTCTCTTCTGGCAATTGAGTTGCTAATGTATTCACTAAACCATGATCTTGGCAATCATTTGAGATACCTCGCACCAAACTGGGTCTTTGGCTCCCACCACGGCCAAGTTTGAAGGAGGATATAAACAATACAAAATCCATCAAAAGTCAAAGAACTAATTCAAGGGATTAGTTCAAGGGATGTGATATATTCCATCAAGAGTCAAAGGCATCATTCAAGGGATTGAGATTTCTATGCCGGAAACTAATCTCACTAATTGTGTATCTTGTAATTTTATTACTATTCATGGGAAGCTAATCCCTGCAATCATGTAAATTGGACCCTATATAGTGGGCAATACAATCATACAAACCTCACTTCGAATTTGGTGAGATCACACAAATTAATATTGAGTTTGGTTTTTCGTTTAGGGTCCAGGTTTAGCAGGTTTAATGAGGTCACGACTCAAACCCAACTATTTTTGTCGAGGATAACCAGCCCTGACCAAATCCAAACCCATCCCTATAGGGTCAGCTTTGGAAATGATTTTGATGGGTTTTGGCCACCCAGACCCAACTAGGATCTGTCTATCCATTTTTTTAATGGAAATAGAATGATCTAGACAATTATTTCTTCTCTTAAGACGTTTTGGAGATGGCATCCATTTTTGTCAAGTCTAGTTTTAGTCATATCCCTAGAAGTCTAAGGCTCTGTTTTGTTCGGCTTGGTAAAAGGGCTTTTTGGGCTTTTGGATTCTCAAAAGCCTTAAAGTATAAAAAAGTCTGTTTGGTTATACAATTCTCAAAAGGACTTCTCGAAAGAGTAGTGCTACATGGACAAACTTTTTGTCCAGAATTATGGACAAACTCCTATATATCCCTTAAATATCATAGTAATATTCAAGGGATACATAGGAGTTTGTCCACAATTCTGGACGTTTGTCCATGTAGACTTTTCGTTTTGGCTTATGCGGGAAGCACACGTTAAACTAGGATGGAAACGTGAGAGCCCTCTTGAAAAGCTCTCCTTCCATATATTTAAACATCAAGTTTTTCTAGCATCTTTTATTCCTTTTCCTTTCATACTGAAGTGTGTATTGCTATGCTATTCAGGCCCGCTGCGTCTCTTCTTCTTTTGAATCTGAAGATGTATGAGGTGTGCATGTGTGCACGATCTCTAAAAAAGACAATGTTTTCATCTATTAGATGTTTTCTCTTTTCCTGTCTTTCAATTTCAATTTGCTTCACATTCAAAGTCAACCTCCCTTTCTCTAAGCTAAGAACCTGCAACAGAAAAACAAAGTGGGATCTAAAGGTGGCTCGGGTTCAACCTCGGCACCGATGGAGGGCGTTAACATACACCCCACCCTAGTGACGATGGATCTATGAATTCACATTTTATGCAAAAGCCCATCCACATGATTCTCCCTTGAAATTGTAGATTTAATCACAGATGGTGCGGATGTTAGAATTATCGGGCTTAAGTGTGGCCTAATGACCATATGCCCATGTAGGTCCCCCACTTTAGAAGACTAACTCACATAAAAACTCCCATAACAGTAAGTTAAGAGGTCACATCAAAATCATATAAACCCGTTTGGCACTTTACTTGAATAGTAAAAGTGAAGTAAGGCTTCCATTTTCCATACAAGAGGTTACATCAAAATCACTTTAATTCAAAATTCCCTCTATCTTTTTTTTTAAAAAAAGTCAAAAAGCAGCCACCCTTATCACTAAAAGACAAAAGAAACCACTTTTCTATATAAAAAGTCAAAAGGATTCAATGCAAAACAATTAAAAATAAAATACTATCATAACCCACTTATATTTTATTCCCTCTTGATTTGATGCTTAACTTCACTTCATTTCACTTGACTTTAAAAGTAAAATTACCAAACGGGGGGCCAGTTTGGTAACCCTACTAATTGAGTCAAGTGAAGTAAAGTTGATTTTGAAGAAAGAATAAAAAATAAGTGGGTTATGATTGTATTTTGTTTTTAGTTGTTTGTTATAAAATCTTTTTGACTTTTTGTATGGGAAAGTGAAGTTTTGTGTATTTTAGTGGATAAAGGTGTTTGCTTTTTGACTTTTTTTTTTTTTTTTAAAAGATGGAGGGAGTTTTGAATTAAAGTACTTTTAATGTGACATCTTGTTTGAAAAATGGAGGCTTTACGTGACTTTTACTATGTTAATAAAGTGTCAAACTAGCCCGATTGAATTGAGATCCATTCAATACACTAAACCCCACTTTGGTGGCCCCCATGAGTCAAGGTTAAGGCCAACCCTTGACTCATGCTTGGCACATCAATGGAAGTTCACTTGGATGGTCAATGGGCCCTACAGCAGATCACCTCATCAAAATACACAAATATGGAATTCACTATTCGCAGTGTATCTAGTTGACATCCTGTAAGGGCGGTCGATCGGGTACACTGGCAAAACATGGTTCTGACTCTCAGGTCGACATCCTGCCTATTGTATCCTGTCGACATCCTGGGTACCCTAGTCAACCGTATACATATGGAGTTATGGACATAAATCTTGCAGGTAGATTTCCAATTCTGGATTTCTGCAGTGTGTCCGGTCGACATCCTACGATGGCGGTCGATCGGATAAACATGAATGGTTGGGACCTGACTTGTTTCTCAAAGTGTGCTGCGCAGTGTACCCGGTCGACATTCTGGCTAGGGTAGTTGACCAGATACATTGATTTTCTTGAGACTGAGAGAAATTTTAGTTCTCAGTTATTTTCTGAGTTCCCTATGTATCCAATCGACATCCTCCAGGGGCGGTCCACTGGGTACATACGAAATTCAAATTTCGAAATTTCCGCAACTTCTCAATTTCAATTCAATTTCCATCAAAACCAACTCCAATCATCATAAAACCATCCATACACATCAAAACTACTCCAACCATCACAAATCCATCAACAATTGGGCCATTGATCTTCCAAATGAGAAAACCCATCCATCAATGGCCAAAATCCATGAAAACAAGGCTTAAAAAGATAGATCTAGCAATCAAACACCCATATGAATTGAAATTACAGAATCAAGGAAAACATGCATTCTATGCTAAATGAGTATATTGTACTTGCCTCTTCTCCAATTGCAAGGTATTTGGCTAGAAAATAGAATTCCAAGCTCCAAATCCAAGCTCTAATGGCTTCCAAACTCTCAAATAATCCCCAAATTTCAGGTCTAAGAAGATCTACAACTCCTAAACCCAGATCAACAAGAGAATTGCATAAGGGAAAAGAAGTTCTAGAGAGAGAAAAAGAATTCCATAGAAATTGAGCTATGAGAAGGAAATTACCTTGTCTTGAAGAGAAAGAAGAGATCTAGGAGATGAGAGAGATCTAGAGAGATGATAGCTGTAGCTTGTAGGAATTCCTTCTTCTTAGTTGTAGAAAACCCTAGATCTAGGATTCTAGAGAGAGAATAGGAGGAAAATCTTGGAGGGAAAAGAGAAATGAGAGGGAAATGAGAGAAATGGAGGGAAATGAGGGAGAGAAGAGAGAGAGGGGGAGATCGTTTGAGATGAGGGAGGGACTTCTCTTATATAGATTTGTGTTGAAAAGGAAATTTCTATAGTACCCTTTTAGTTCAATTCAAGTTTAGGATAAGTACATGGGCATTTTGGGGATTTTAGATGTAGTTTGCAAATTCTCATTTAAAAACCCTTCCCATTGATTCTAATTGCTAGCAATGGCCTCTAACTAACTATCAAACATATTAAAGTTCATCCAACAACCTGTAGGTTCTATAAAACACAAAAGGGACTAATTGGTAGAAAATAGGTTAAAATCCTAAGAAAATACTAAACTACCCTCATTAACCGTTATTATTTAGTATAATTAGATGTCCTATACTATAATTTACACAATCCAAACATAAGTGAGGGTCCACAAGGGGTGGGGCCTCACACGAAACACCCTTTGTAGAATCCAATTAACAAAATCAACTGCATAATCACCTAATAAAAAATAATAATAAAAAATTGTCATAACCGAACTTAATTTCATCAAAAGATCATTTCTACTAAAATGCTCTGTATTGAAGTGAATATATATGTATGAATACATCTCTAGAAATGTTGAAAGTTCTTTGGATACCACATCTAAGATTTCATTCCATCACACATCTAATGTCATCGATCATTCCATAATATAGAAATGGCAAAAAAAATCTCATCTAGCCATAAAATTTAAAAAGAACAAGAAGAAATAAATACATCAAAAAGAGAGGGAGATCTATTTAGCCATCGGCTACTCTATTAAACAACCTTGTAGTAACGGGACAAGCTGGGGTCAAAAGCCAATGTGGAAAAGGTGTTACACCCCAACCCAATTTAACCCTAATTAATACTAATTAAGTGTGTTTTAGTTAAATTAATTATGCTTAATTGCTAATTACGGTAATTAGTGTTTATTAGCCTTTCTAGACTGACTTAGTTGAGCCTTGAACCTTGAATAGGTGAATAAAGTTGACTTGGTTGAGTAGAGTCAAGAGCTTTTTTGTAAACATGAGTTTTCTCATTTTGCATAATTTGCACGTTATATTGGTATCTATCACGTGTGTTTCAATGAGTACGTCGACTTTCGTATTAGACTTTATTTCATTCGAGCTACCGTTGAATAAATGGACCATCACTTGACCCAAATCGGAAATATGCTATTTTAGTGAACTTGTTTGCAAAATGGGCAATTTCACCTCCTTTATATATCTAACTTTCCTTTTCTTTTCCTTTCCTTTTATTCCTTTTCATTTCCTCTTCCCTACTCTTCTTCTCCTTTTCCCCTTCATTCTTTTTCTCTCTTTCTCATTCAATAAGAGATTTTGTGTATGCATCTTGGGAACTAGGAGTAGACTTTCTTCATCTTCTTCAACCTTTTCTACTCCTTGTGGGCAAGAGACCAACTACACCATCTCCTATTTCTTCTCCAAATTCGAAATCCTTGCAAGAGGTTGGCTTCAAACACTTTTTAGTTAGGTTTTGGAGTTCTATTAGAGTCAAAGAACTCCTAACTAAACATACATGCATATTCATTCCCTATTTCCTTGTGTATTTGGTATTCGGGTTTGGTATTTGGGTTTTTCTTGGGTCTTAAGTTGGAAGTCTTTGGAAAGCTCAAATAGAGGCAAGTATAAGCACTAACATGGATTTACATATTGGTATTTTTCATTGATTCTATGAAACTCTTATTCAATGCTTGTATCTCTTAATAATGAATGGATTGAATAGCTTTTGTGGTTTATAAATGATGGGATAAATGAAAGGATTTCATGACATGAAAATGGGAGTAAGGAGACTCCATTTGAACAGGTATTTAGTGGAAGGAAGTGAAAAATGAATGAAAGAAAGAACGAATAAAAATCCTGTGTTCAGGAATTCTGGACATTTCGCTCGAGCGAACTAGAGCAGTTGCTCGAGCGAGCCTCCATTTGAAACTTTGGGTCGAGTGAACAAAAGGATCGCTCGGACGCTCATCTTTCTGGATGGGGACACTTGAGTGACCGCACCCTCTAAAGACCTCGCTCAAGCGAACAAAATGAAGCGCGCAAGCGATCAACCTTCTGGATGGGTCCACTTAAGCGAACATGGGTTCGCTCGAGCGAACCTGAAGCTGTTAGCTGGGCCTTTTCTGATCCAATCTTAGGGTGAATTATCGCCCTTTACCTCTTATAAACCACCATAATCCTCTCTAATAGATAATTATGGTGCTCATCCTTACTTTTATAGGAAATTAGGAATTTTCGAGACCTTATGACCTTAAAAAATGGAACCTTTAACCTCATGAATCGGTCCGATTGGTATTCATCAGTCTAACACTATGCTATGAAGGTTAGTTTGGAAATTCAATGTATTTCTTATATTTAGTGACACCTAACAGAGTAGTAGTATGTTGATAATTTCGAAAATTACCTTGTATTGGATGGTGAAAGACTAGATTTAATAGTGTAGTTTTAGTTAGTAAAAATATCTTGATTCCCTTTAATTATTGAATCTCATATTGGAGTACAATTTCATTATTGATATCAAATCCTATTGATCAAAATTGTTGCATTATAACTACTCTTGAGGTCCAATTGTTTATATTCAATTCGTAACTTCAGTATGTATACCGATTTTCAGTATTCGTAGAAATACGGATTGAGTGAGTATTGTGTTATGTGAATGTGGTTTGATTTTATTATAGATTCGATTTGATTATTAAATAAGAGAAATAGAAACTCACTCAAATGAGATTATAATTCGATATCTAATTGATTCAATTGAGTCGGCACTACTTAGCTTCGACCTTGTGATACCTGACGGGGTTGAACTTGGTTTAGTTATTCGAGACTACTGCAGTAAGTCATCTGGAGCACCGGAACTCCAGACCCGGGTAGCCAGGTAGCTTTTGGCTGGGCCGCTGGTGACATCCCAACTAGATTTGCTCTTTTTTTAGAGGATGAGCTTAAGGTAGTAGCCATTTAGTATATTTTCATTATAATTGATTCACGAGCATTAATTATTTAATCTTGCACAATTCACCTAATTGATACTCATCATTGCCATCTATGAATTTATTCGTCTTAAATTTTATTTGATACATTATGTATTTTCTTATTATTGCCTATACTTGCTTAATCGTCGTATTGATGATACTACTCTTGGTGTCACAGTCGCAGGTGCAGCCTCCAGTCTTGAAGAGGCCAAAGAGGGAGAGGAGGTTACCTAGGAGGTACCTTTAGGACTAGAGGAGTGGCCGGAGTTAGGGCCAACATAGACTTCTTCTTCCTTGGAGTGCGTGAATGAATATTTTGGATTTTGTGGATAGTTCGTGTGGCTACCCCTGCTTTTTGTGTGGGCCACACTTAGTGTTTAGTTATTCTTTTGTTATACTTTTGGTATTGATTCTATAGGGTTCTTTTATACACCTTCTTTTGTAAAACAATATATATTTGTATAATTCTTTTGTATTGAAACTTGAAATACTAAATAGACTGAATGAGAATTGATACCCTCACAAGAATGAAATATAGCTTTCGCTACGATTAATTGCTATTGATATGTTCTAGTGAGTTCTCACTCACATGTATGGAAAGATGTTTTCTCTGCTTCATGTGTTGTATTTGGCTTGAGATAGGTACAGCACGCGGGAGTACGTGTGACACACCTCGGAGATTACCCTAAGCCAAGGTGATTCGGGACCGAGATGTAAGAAAAGGACATGAAATGCTTAAGATTGGGATCTGAAGGAGGCTCAGGAAGAGCGAAACATTGATTGGTTGCAGGATTACATATGTGGTAGCACACTGAAAAGGTACTCTTACTGTAAAGAAGGAACAACCCATTACAATGGTGGACTCTAGTCAGATTAACATCAAAGGTTCGCAGGAAGGCGCTTCATGATTTTGTCACCTCCATGCAATTCTTATTGCAGCTCCATGGTTCTATTGCCTCCCTGCAATTGCTATTGTAGGTGCTAGATGAATCAATGCGTCCTTTTTCTTATTCCATGGTCCACTTATGCTCCTGGTGCTATATAAGAGGCCGAAAACAGTACACAAAGGACGGAAAGAAAAACTGTTGGAGATTGGGAAAAAAAAAGAGAAAGAGATTGTACCTCATAGAGAAGGCCGGAGCCAAAGTGGGAGAGAGGGCCGGAGCCGGAGAGGGAGTGGGAAAGAGGGCCGACGACGGACCGAGGAGAGAGGGCGGCAGCAGTCGAGCTTCTCTACTAGCCAAGACTAAGAAACGATTTGGTTTAGGGAGAAACCCTCAAAATTCCCTCAATTTATATTTTAAAAAGAAATAAAAAAAAAAAAGCAACATCCTTTCTCCACTAAAAAACAAAAAAGACCCACTTTTCTATAAAAAAAAAAGTCAATGAGATTCCATACCAAACAACTAAAAATAACATACTATCATAACCCCTTATATTTTATTCTCTCTTTATTTGCTGCTTCACCTCACTTGGCTTTAATTTACCATATCTCCAAACACACCTAGGAATGGAGGCGTTCTCAATTCTCACATACGATGTGGTTTGGGAAAAACAACAATGGAGGAGTACTCACATGCATAACCTAAAGTATTTATATTGAGTATTGGGTTAGGTACCAGGTCCATGGGTTTGAACCAGTGTGGATTTGGAATGGAACTCGTTTAGGTCTCGGGTCCTAAAAAAAGCATCCGGAACCAGACCTATTTGCTTATTAGGACTTAAATAAAGACCTAAATCCGATTTTTAATGGGTCGAAACTTTCGGATAATCGGAGAATCGGGGACCCATTTACAACCCTACCCACCATCAATAGGATCCCGGCCATTTATCAGATGGGGCTCGTGGGCCTTGTGGCCTTGACAAATGAAAAATCCAAACAGCTTGTTACACTCTTACACGTGTGAGGTAAGGCATGTGTCTTAAAAGTACTAGCGCGAATATCTTTTTCATTTCTTTTCGGTTCTTAGAGTGGCGGTTCTACTTCCCTCCTTTGCTGCGTAACAACTAAAAAAGCCGGCAAAAGTCTAGTTCAAGGTATCGATCAAACCCCAAATATCTCCAGATTCCAATCACTAATCCATCTTCTATGCTTTATAATTGATTACAGGATCTCTTATCTTCTTTTATGTTTGAAATCTCCCATTTCCCTTTCTGTGAGCTGAAATCTGAAGTTTTTAGAATCTAGGTCTTGAAAAAACCGACTGACTTGTGCCTTTTCAATTGATTGGAGGCATTTCGAGGTTATTTGTGTAGATTTCTTTCTGGGTCATTTTCGTATTGGTTGGTGACCCCCAATCTAATTAGTTTGAGTGTTTACGCTGATTTTTTTTTCTAAATCTCCCATTTCAATGAAGTCCTGGAATTTTTTTTTTTTTTTTTTTGAACGGTAACTGCAACTTCTTGATTAATTAAAAGAAGGATACAAAAAAGGAAAACAAACAGGAAGAAATAATAAACAACATAAAAGAAAGAGGAAACACAAAGAGAGAAAAGAGCAACTAGGTACAAGAGCATTGTATCCCACCGAAGCAAACTACAAGATAATACAATCCCAAGGAGACATCCTCTCAATCCCCTGTTTAGCTAAAGCATCGGCGAAGTAGTTGGCCGATCTAAGCTGATGGCGAAAGTGAACATTGATTGAGGAAGATAAAGCCCGAATTTCATTAAAGAGGAATTGAAATTTCCATGGGTTCTTCTTCCGATTAGTCACCCAAGCGATCGCATTAGAGGAGTCACTCTCCACAATAAGAACACCATGAAAGTTTCTAGAGAAGCAATGAAGAGCTTCCAAAATCGCTAAAACCTTTGCTTCATTAGAGTCACAAACCCCTGCATGCTTGAAGAACATGAATAACACCTGTCCCTTACTATTTCGAAGTACCCCACTAATTCCTGCTGGCCACGGTTTACCTCTAGCAACTCCGTCGACGTTGAACTTAAGAACACCAAGAGGGGGAGAAGACCAATGAACGGACTTCATCCCCTTAAAATGACCACACCTCATACAAGCTTCCCAATTGACTATTATGTCATTGAGACTAAAATTCGAGAACTCCTTTCTAACCAAAGCCCAATTAGCAATCATCAAAGAGATCGAGGCAACCAACTCTTCTGAAGTAGAGGAGACATTTCATCATCAAAGAGATCGAGGCAACCAACTCTTTTGAAGTAGATGAGACATTTCTAAAAATTCTGTCATTTCTTTTTTTCCAAATGCACCAAAGAATAGCAAAAGGAATCAACCTTCACAGCGTACGTCCACATCTAGCAAATGGACCTCTTGCCCAAGACTCTACGCATCTACAATATTCTCCGAACTGCACCAAGTTACTCCACACCTGGCAAAGAAATAACCCCATATACCTGCTGCAACTTTACAAAGAAGAAAAAGGTGGTTCACATTTTCCTCTTTCTTATGACACATCACACAAATGTTGGAGATGGTAGACATTGTCAATCCTCTCCTTATCAAATTGTCTGTCGTAGACACCTTTGCTGCAGCAACAAGCCACAGAAGACCTCAACCCAAGGAGGAACCAACCCATCCAAACCAAAGAAGAAGAAGATCTAGAGGTATGGTTCCCCTCCAAGGCCAAGTGAAAAGCTCTAGTGAGAACTCTCCGGATAAGGTTTCCAAATTTGAGAGTCTTTGTAATCCCTACACAGAAATACATTAGAAAGAAGACTCAACAACTCCCCATATTGAATCTCCTCTAACAAGCGAAGCCCTCTCCTAAAAGACACATTCCACACAATCCCACCCTCCCTCACCTCATAACAATCACTGACAGTAGACTCCTTATTCAACACCACTCTAAATAACTTAGGAAATAACTCAAACAAAGGTCCTACCCCTACCCAATCATCCAACCAAAACCTGACCTCCCTCCCCTCACCCACCACAAAATCAACTCCTTTGGACAATACTTTCCCCCATTCATGACACATCACCAACAAAGCAAAAGCACCCCAAACTCCCGACCTACGGTGTCTAGGGCCAAGTGAAGGCCACCACCCCCACCTATCCTCCCCATATTTAGAAGCAATGACCATCCTCCAAAGAGCTTCCTTCTCGCCTAACCTCCACCACCATTTCACCAATAAAGACATATTTTTATTCTCCAAACTACCAAGACCCAAACCTCCACTCCACTTTGGTTTAATCACCTCACTCCACTTTAAAAGATGTAATTTCTTCTTGTCCCCCTGACCTTTCCATAAAAGGTTCCTACGGATACGATCCACCTTTTTCACCACTGCCTTTGGCATTTTGAAAAGAGACATATAGTAGACTGGGGTATTAGATAAGCATGCTTTAATCAATGTAATTCTGCCACCCAAAGATACGTATTGCTTCTTCTAAGAAGATAACATTTTCTCAATTTTACCGATTAGTGGATCCCACAAAGCCTTGGATCTCGGCTTCATCCCAATTGGAAGACCAACGTATGAGATATGGAGTCTTCCAACTTTACAATGGACCAAGTCCTCTAGAGCATGGACAACATCCTCAGAACATCCTACTCCCACCAACATGCTCTTGGAGATGTTAATCTTTAGACCCGAAAACAATTGAAAACACCGCAATATCCTTTTAAGAGCCAAAATTTCTTCCCTGTTAGAAGAGCTGAAAAGAAGGGTATCATCTGCATATTGTAAATGGGTATTTGCCTCCTCATTCCGGGTCACCTCAAAGCCATTAATGACACCCAACTCTCTCGCTCTTAATAGGAGAGAGCTTAATGCCTCCACGACAACAGTAAATAGAAAAGGAGATAGGGGATCCCCTTGCCGAATGCCTCTTAAAGCTTTAAATAACTTTGAAGGAAATCCATTGACCAAAACTGAGAAGGATGTAGTAGAAATGTACTCACGTATCCATCCACACCAGGTTTCCCCAAAGCCAAATCTGAGCAACATATAATCAATAAAGTTCCAATCTACATGATCATAGGCTTTCTCTAAGTCGATCTTGAAAATAACCCCCTCGATTTTAGATCTCTTTATGGAGTCAATGAGTTCATTGGCAATCAGTACTCCATCGAGAATCTGCCTTTTTGCCACAAATGCACCTTGTGAAGGACCAACAATGAGAGGTAGAACACGCTTCAGACGGTTTACCAAAATCTTTGCCAACAATTTATAAACACACCCAACAAGACTTATGGGTCTGAAATCAGGAAGCTCCACCGGATTAGGCACTTTAGGGATGAGAGATAAAAAAGTCGCATTTATCTCCCTATTGATTTTGCCCCTCCTATGAAATTCATAAAGCATGTCAACAAAATCCTTCTTGAGGAACCCCCAACTTGCCTTAATGAAAGTGAAATCGAATCGATCCGGAACAGGGGCCTTATCCTCTCCACAATCCTCCAAAGCTAGAGCCAACTCCTCCTCCTCAAATTCCCTTTCCAACTAATTGCGAATATCTACTGAGATTATAGGAAAAAAATACACCATCAAGCGTAGGTCTAACAAACTCTTCACCCTTGTAGAGATCTTCAAAGAAATGAACAACCTCTTCTTTGATCTCAACAGGATTTTCAAGAACTGTACCACCTCGCCTTAGTGCCCCCAAGTAATTTACTCTTCTCCTAAGCGAAGCCATCCGATGGAAGAAACTAGTATTTTTATCACCCTCCTTGAGCCAAATGATTCTGGATTTCTGCCTCCAAGAAATCTCCTCCATACGATTGAGATCCCAAATCCTCTTAAGAGTATCTTGCCTGGTAACAACTTTCTCTGGATTCAACTCCCGATTCTCCCCTTCCTTATCCAAATCTTCCACTACTTTAGATAAACCTTCTCTAGATTCCTCAATGTGACCAAACACCTCTCTATTCCATCTTTTAATCTGATCTTTAAGAATACAGAGCTTCTTACCAATCTTGAAACCTGCAAAACCACTAACCTCCACTTGACTCTACTAAGAGCGAGCCAAACCCAAAAATTGTTTGTTCTTTAACCAACAATTCTCAAAACAAAAAGGTTTAGGCCCCCAATCTACTGAGCTAGAACTCAACTTGATAGGACAATGATCCAAAATCAATCTTGGAAGTGCCACCTAAATGACTCCAGGAAAATAGTTGTCCCATTCCTTTGATAATAAAAACCTGTCAATCCTGCTTATAGCTGCCTGCTCCCTATTGTTAGACCATGTATACCTCCTCCCTTGAAGCGGAATGTCAATCAAATCATTATCATCAATAAACTTAAAAAATAATAGCACAGCATGAGAAGTGGAGGTTCCCCCTTTCTTTTCAAAAGGAAATCTAATCATATTAAAATCACCCCCAAAGACCCAAGGGACTGACCACTGGGATTTAACAGTCGAGAGTATATCCAAAAAATCACTTCTCTCAGAATAAATATTCGGCCCATAAACATTGGCCAAATTCCAAACAAAACCATCACTGACCCCGCGAAATTTGACTGCCAGAACCCTATCTGCCAAAAAAACATCTTCCATTGTTAAGACCTCATCACTCCAAACAGTAATAAACCCTCCAGAAGCACCAACCGAAGGAACCCAGTTCCAACCACACCTGTTTTTACCTCAAACTTCACGAACAAACCGGCAAATATTGGTAACTACTATAGTTTCCTGCAACATCAAACAATCTATTTTGTATTTTCTGACCAACTTCCTGACTACTAGCCTCTTCTCAGGCTTACCAAGTCCTCCCACATTTAGACTAACAATAATCATAAAATAGAAAAAGAGCACCCACAAAACACACGAGCTATCAGGAAGTAACAATCTTACCTCTAGTCTCCAAAGCCTCCACCTCAATGAGCTTCTGTATAATCTCTACTTTATTGTCCCCAATAGTGATCCCCAAGCTATAATCTAACTTGGTGGTCTGATGAGCTTCATCCTTTGCAGCATCAAAAGCATCCTCTCTACTTGATTGATCTGCGTCGCCATTGAGATCGCCGCTGCCCTCAATCGTAACAGGAGCAACCCCCGCCATACCTTGGGAATAATTGCTTGAACAACAACCCTGCGTAACAACTTTATGTTGTTCTTCCCCTGTGACGGCCGTTAGATTTTTCTTCCTTCCCCGTTTTCCTACTGCCCTCTTGCCCTTGGTTGAAGCCTGAGAAAAACTCCTCATTCTAGCTGCTTGGATAAACCTGATATGCTTTTTTAAATAAGTCTTCAAAGTAGTCTTAGAAGGGATAGACAACTATGAATCTTGCTTAAGAGAGGGTTCCCCACCAAACAGATGACCCATATCATTAGCATCTTTGGAGTGGGTCCCACTGATTTCCTTAGAAACATAAGGCAGCATGGGCTTTCTAGTGGGCCGATCCAAATTGCAAGACCCACCCTCTCTCAGGCCCACCGAAACTGGCATGTTGCTAATAGGGTGACCTGAGTCCTTTTCCCTGAGAACCAAATAGGAAACCTCTCTCTCACAAAACCCAGAAAACCCACTTCTCATATTAGACCTTCCGCTGATACGGAGCCCCTCTTCTGCCTGGCTATCTACTTCTATCGAGCCTTCAACCATCGATCCAACAAGGTTACTCATGCCTGCCTTCTCTGGAAGAGAGCTTTTCCTCAAAAGGCTGTTGTGAAGGGTTGGGGATCTAACCCCCTTCTTCCTCTGATTTTCTATCTCCAAGTGGAAAAGATTTGAAAAAATTGCAGCTTCTCTGTCTTGCAAATTTGGCAACACCTGTTGACCTATGCCAAGAGGAGAAGTGCTCCTATCACCCTTTGCCACATCACGTTTCCTGAGAACCTATCCTGTATGATCTGCTTTCGATGTCAAGCCTTCCTTTCGGAGCTAATCATCTTCCCCATAGTCGCCGTCGCTGATGCAACCCGTTGAGGTAGAGTCCGCCCACTCCACTCCTTGATTCACTTGTTTTTTTTTTTATTTATCTCCTCACCGCTGATATGCATCTTCCCATCCACCCTCGACTGCACCATTGAGTTCAAGACTGGGAAGATTTGTGACCCCAACTCCTCCCTTACCACCACCTTGTAAACATGGTCAAATAGCCTGATCTCCATCTCCTTGTTGATGAAAGAAAAGTCCTATGTTTGAACACACACCCTTTCGAATTTGAGCTGTGATTTATCCATCGTCTCTTTCGCTATTTCCTCTACTGCTCCAAACTTCCTTCCGATGGCTAAGAACACCTCCACACTCCACCCATGAAGGGGTACTCCAAAGCAGTGAAGCCAACCTATCCTTGATAAGATAATGGGTTTAGGTACCCACTTCTCTAAAGAAACAAAGACTTGATTGTGGTCAAAGTTCAAAACTTCCACCTGCGAGCTGACTTCCTCCAAGTTTGGAAAGGAAATCAACACCTTCTTACTACCCAGAGTAGACACCTTCACACCCCTTATTCCACCTAACTCATAAATGGAAGTAATAGAAGGGATAACTTCTACAGATCTCACCGTGCCCACTAAGCTATTGGATAACCACCTGGAGTTATTGGTGATAATCTCTTTAATAACACAGAGAGGATTCTCTTCCATATAATGATTCCCTTTAACCGCATCAAGAAAACTAACACCTTGACGGCTTTTGCTAACAGCAATAGAACTAGACTTCATAGGGAGCCACTCTCTAGTAGGCAATAAATCCATTTTATCAATAGGAGATAATTCTGCTACCCTCTTCTTATCCTCCCCCACATCTCTTTTCCTCTGCCTCTGAGACCATCCAAATTTTGCCACATTCACTTCTAGAACCCTACCAGCAAAGCTTGCCCCATCCAGCATCTTGACAGCCCTGAGAGCTGTCCCCATATCAGCAAAACATACAAAATCGAAACAAAAGCCCCTTCCTCTCCTACTGGAAGCAGGGATGAAACCATCGAAAACCCTTCCTACCGAGGAGAAAGCAATCCTCAGCTGCTCAGCAACAGTGACCTCTGGCAAGTTGTTAACAAATACCGACACCAGATCCTCCCACTTTATGATCCTGCTCTGTCTCCCCATGAATCTCCACTTCTGAATCAGCTTCCTGGAATTTTTTTGTTATCTGAAGTTTTTAGAATTTGGGTCTTTAAAATATCGACTTGTGCATTTGGAATCGATCGGAGGCGTTTCCTAGCTCATTTCTGTATTTTTGGGTCTTTCTTTTTGTATTGATTTATGGCCCCAATGGGGCGTTTTGGATGTTCTTTGAGTTGCAATCAGTTTTGAGTGTTATGCTGTTTCGTTTGTATATGGAATTTCCTGGTTTTCTAAAGTCCTAATATTTGTTTGGTAGCTGAAGTTTTCGGCACTCGGGTCTTGAAATTATTGACTTGTGACTTGGAGTTGATTGGAGGCGTCTCTGGGTTCATTTCTGTAGATTCTTTTTCTGGGTGTTTCTTTTCCTACAGTTTTATGATGCCAAGGGGTGCTTGGGTCACAATAGTTTATTGTTTGTGCTGATTCTTTTGTGTTTGCAATTCCCATATATCCTTTCCTTTCATTTATTTGGTATCTGAAGTTTTTTGATCTTGAGTCTTGAAAATATCATTTTACTAGTGCCTTTGAGGCCGAGGCATTTCCGAGGTCATTTCTGCAGAGTCCATATGGGTCTTTCACTTCTGTTGAGTACCCGTCTGGGTCTTTCTTTTTGCATCAATTTATGGGGCCAATGGGAGCGTTTGGATGCACCCTGGGTAGAAAACAGTTTGAGGATTATGCTGATTCTTAGGTTATCTGTTTCACTGTGCATTTTGTGTGTTGGTGTAAGAATTAGAAACTGATTTCCGTGTGCATGGGATAAGGGTGCGTCAGGCTTGCTTCTGATATGGTAAAGAGCGGGGTTATATATATTGCTAGACTGTAAATAGAAAAGGTCTTTCTTGTGCTGCTTCAGATGAAAAAAAATAATTTGCTTAGTCTTCATGTATGTGCTGTTTCATTCATTCTTTTGTTTTTCCTCATAATATGAATGAATTCAGCTCTAACAAACTCAACATCCTCTCAGTTAAATTTTTAATGAATTATTGAAAATCCACCCAGCTGGCAATCTATTTAAATTGTTGTGGAGGACAGTTATCCATTTGGCTGCAAGTTTTGGCAGCAAAGAAATCGGGACAGAATAATTTTTTGTTCTCCTTTCCTATCCTAGTGATCACTGATCAGCTCTGACAATGACTCTGGGTGGAAACATGAAAAGGAACCATCCTACGTAATGCACTTTCCAAAAATTCCATCTCACAATGCTTATTGGGGAGTGAAGCATTCAAACAACTTTCATTACGAGATACATCAGTTTATTAATTGTTAGATTTCAGACTAAGGATTCTAGGACTTGTTCTTTTCAGGGTTTCAGTCTTCTTGACATGGCAATTAACAACAGCCCAGCTGATGATCCAATCACTTCAGGAGAAGTCCTAATGGGAGTGCATTTCGATCTAGCACATTCTTCTGAGAAGTCCTAATGGGAGTGCATCATTTGTGGAGAACTAACTTCATTCTGTAATTAAGATATGCAATAAGCATGGGAAAGTATTCTTGAACATGTTATAACCATTTTATCTGGTGAATCCTGTCATGGATGGACCACTGCCAAATGATTACATGGTGAATTAGACTATCCTAATCTTGATTGTCAATGGAACACTGATTGAGTTTTCTTTTTTGTTTTTTTTATTTAAATGTTATTTTCGTCATTTCCTTCATCAAATGTTGAGGACTATTTGACAAATTTTTTATTTTTTTTATTTTTTTTATTTTTTATTTTTTTTTTTATTTTTTTGTTTAATGTTATGGCCCATTGTGGGTGAGCCTGTTGTTGATTGATGCAAATTTTGGAGACATGTTCCATGTTATGAACATAGGGTTGCTGGTGGCTTGTGGGAACATGAGGAGGTCCAAATTGATAGTGGTTTGTATATTTTGGCTGTGTATTTAGGGTGGTACAGATAAGAAATCACACTTGGTAGAATATAAGTTTTCTTAACTCTTTAATCCAGATCAATATTAACAGTTAGTGATGATAAAATATTGGTGCAGAAGACAGAAAATAGTGGCCTACCCTACCATCTGGCCTCGAGTACGAATGTACGATACCAACCAGCACAAAGTAGAATGAGTCTGCAATTGCATATAAGCTGTTTGTGATTAGGGTACTTCTACATACAAATACAACATAAATCTAGTTTTTCTTTACTTGATGGGAATTTACAGGGAATGTCTCGGTTACCAACCTTCTAGAAGATGGTGAATATTCATCCATGGAAGCTAGGGTGAAGCAAACTGCTGAACAACAGAGAAATCTCTTGAGAATGCTGGAGAAGTCTTGGGCGAGAGAGCAGGAACTTGAAGAGAAACTAGCAGAATCAAAACATAATCAAGAAGATCTCAAATTGGAACTGCAGCGTTCAGAAGGTGAGATGTTTCACATGGATGAAATGTCAGATCTCATGCAGGAGAGGTTCTTTGAGGCAGAAAACATAGCAGAAGTATTGACTGGAATTTCAAAAGAATTAATGGGAAAACTTCAAATTGCTCAGTTCAGTTGAACAGTGCACTGCAACGAGAGGCTGATTTGAGCTTAGAGCTGCAAAGCTCCATGCAAGTCCTGTCAGCTGAGCAGAGTGCTTTCAAGGCCTGTCGCTTGGAGCTCAATAATTTGAAAACCCGTCTTATGGAAGCTGAAGACAAATGCTGTCTTGCCAATTTTGAGGTTGTTTCCTTGAGGGAAAAGATTGACTTGCTTGAGGCAAAGCTGAGAGAATCCGAGGGCCAATTACAGCATGCGAATGCTTCTGTTGCTTGAGGCACAGCTGAGAGAATCCGAGGGCCAATTACAGCATGCGAATGCTTCTGTTGCTTGAGGCACAGCTGAGAGAATCCGAGGGCCAATTACAGCATGCGAATGCTTCTGTTGAAGCAAGCCAAGGGAAGCAAGAAAGACTATCTTCTAAAATTTTGATTTAGAAAATTTAATTGAGGAGCTGAAGTCAAATGTGTCAAAATCTGATAGTAGGGCCCAGAGTGCAGAATCCAAATGTAAATTACTAGCTGAAATTAACGCAGACCTTAACAAAGAGCTGGGTCTTCTTAGAAGTAATGATAGCACTGAAAAGGTAAATCTTCTTGAGAAGCAGCCGAGGCAATCTGATACTCAGTTACAGCATGCGAAGGCATCTATCGACGCAATTGGGGAGCACCAGATAATGTTATATTCTGCTCTCCATGATATGGAAAATCTAATCGAGGATTTGAAGGCCACAAATTTAAAAGCTGAAATTAGGGCTGAGAATGCAGAAGCTAATTGCATTCAGTTAACTGAGAGTAATTTGGAGCTCCATGAACAGCTGGGTTTACTTAGAGGCAGAGTCAAACACTTGGAGGCATCTTTGCTGAAAGCTGATGACGTGAAACTAGGGACTGCAAAAGATATTGGCATGAGGACTAGAGTTATTACTGATTTGGTTATGCAACTTGCCATGGAAAGAGAGCGTCTTCGAAGAAAGGTCATAACATATTATTTCTGTGCCTTTGCATGTTCGTGATTCCAAACTAACTGATATCAACTGTATCGTAGTTTTCAGTATTGGGTAGCTTCTATTTCCTTGGTTTTCTAGGGTGATTAACAGCCTAACATTTGTTAGGGTTTGTTACTGAAACCTTTATATCGCCAATTCTCCATGACATCTATATATATACTCGGTAGTTCTGAAAATCCATGAAATAAGAATCCTACATTTTATGAAAAATCTGCGGTGTTAGATCATGTTACCTAGGCTTTTTTGTGCGGCTATTGTACCTGCATCTATAGGTTAAGGTACTAGTAGTGACTAGTGAGTAGTGATACTGGATGCTGAAGGGATAGTCGGAGCTTACAACTTTCATATAGCCTATCCATCATTTCTTTATGTTTTATCAGGTTGTTCAACATGTATAGAGATAATTTCTTTAATTCAAAAATCTGAAGAACAAAAATAAGACTTTATGTTAAACAATCTAGTTATCTTATGGTGAGAACATTTTTGTAATAAAAATCTGAATACAATTCATGCATAGTTGTCAAACTTTGTTTTGGACCCGTTTTGGCCTCTAAACTGAAATGTTTCGGCTGATTCGATACTTGGTGAAACATTTCAGAGGTCCATTTCAAAAAAAATATAAAAAGTAAAAAAAAAAAAAATATATATATATATATATATATATAAATGTAGAAAAAGTAATAATATAAAAATAACATATAAACTATATGCGCCTAATTCATTCTGCTAAAAAAATATTATGACATGCAAGAACAAAATACAGTTTCTATGTAGTGACGGTGTCTATGCAGTGATGAACTATCAAAATGTAGCTCTTACATTACAAATTGATCCCTAAATACACTACAGCCGAGATCATTTGCTGAAATGGTGTACAATCCAAGATGGGGCACACCACATGTACCATCTAGATTGATTGGCATACGCGGATGCAATTTATATGTTGATGACAGTGTATGCATTACACGGTGAGATTGTCTCGGAGAATACAGGAAAAAGAAACAGAGGAAAAAACGAGAGAGGAGGTGGAGGAGGTAGAACAAGAACTGGAGGAAAAAAAAAAAAAGAAAAAAAAAAAGAAACACAGTAGAAAAAAGAGAGAGGAAGAGGAAGAACGACAAGTACCTAGCACATGGCTCTGGCAATGTATCGAGCTCCGGTGATGGCTTGAGGATAGAAAGCAAAGGAGAGACGGCAGCACTGCAGCAGCAATGAAAGGAGGTGGCAAAATGTATTTTTTCACCTGATACGAAGGGTTGGGGACTGGGTGGGAGGGTTTCAGTTTTTTTTATTGGGGTTTTTGTAAGAAATTGCAATCAGGCCCCTGCCTCATTAAAAAAAATATATATATATATATTAAAAAAAAAAAAAAAAAAACCTCTTAAAACAGGTTTCAGACAAATTTTTGAATTTTGGCCTAAATGGTCGAATTCCCAACCAAAATTTTTTTACAGGGCTGTTCGGTTTGGACTAATGGCCAAGCCGAATTTGTTTGACCATTTTGCTCAAACCAAACCGGATATGATGACAATGGATTCATGTCATGTTATTCACAGGATACGTATATCTGCATTTGTTTCTTAAATATTAGGAATGTGACTGTACATTTTTATCTGGGGTTATAGCTGTCTGTGTTGGGCACTCATGTTCATTGCAGCCACGTGGACAGCATCTTGACCATTTGGGGGCAATCCTTATTTATCTTTTTTATCTTGTTTTAGATCAGTGGCATTTTGTATGCTCATTGTTGCTCTATATTTCCCCCCTTTGAGAAGATAGCACGAAATTATATTTGTACAATGATATGTACATGTTGTTATCATCATCATCTTCACTATCATATGAGCCTTATCCCTATCAATCTTGGAAGAATGGCATGTACAAGTATGACACTAAAATTGTACGAGACTCATCAAGTCAATAAGCAAGCAAAATTCCTAACTATGATGCCACTATCCCCTGACCGTTCTGCTTCTTTGTCTAGAGACAGGTGCACAAGTGAAGACATTGTAAGAAGGAAAAGGGATAAATTTGATGTAGTCCGTCAAGTTGCAATACTGTTTATGATCTCTAGTAGTAATTTGTTGACATCCTTAGTTCGTATGTTTGGACCCTAATCAAGGGATTTGATTCTTAATGAGTTGCCACGGATTTTCTGAAAGGGGCAATTGGTTATACATACTTGGGTGGATTACAATGGTAGAAAGAACAAATAAATTTCTTCAAATTCCATTTTACTTTTTCTTGATCTCTTGGATTAGATATATGATTTATTCTCCTATATCTATTATGGTGTCATTTTCCATATTAGATTAATCGAGATCATAGCCCATAGCAGGGTGAACCCTTCTGTATTTGTGTGTGACCTTTTGTGTGGAAGTCCTGTCAGAGTAAATCCCAACAATGATACTCTTCTATTAACTTTCATACTGGATAGGACCCATGGAAACCCTATATGGGATAGTTGAAATGGAAAACTGTGCTGAACAGCTGCATTGGTTCATCTGCACATGCATTTGGGTGGAACTTCCCTTAAGTATATTCCTCCATCCATCCATGCCATTTTTGGCCAAAATCGATATTCCATCATACAAAGAAGAAAAGACAAACTCCACTTGCTTATATGTTCTTTTCATGTCACCAATAAAAAAAGGGGCGTTTGGCTGGAGGTCCTTCAATATTGTTTTTTATTGCAAATGGTCCTCGAATTAATTTCGTAGAGGCAAAGGTCCCTTCCAACTTTTCATATACTTGAAAGGACAATAATGCCCTCATAATCTCTTATCGCTTTATTAAAAAACGCTAAGCCTAAAATCACGGTAACTTGCCAAAGAAGGAACGAAAGCGAGAAATTAGGGATTTTGAACATCGAGCGCAAGGAGAAGGTGGGAAAGTAAATCAGGGAAGGTGATTACCGTACAAAGCCGCAAGCATTTGTAACATCTTTGAAGAGACAGTTTCACTGTCCATTTAGTTGTTGCGGAAGTGGTTCGTTTGATTTCAAACCTTGGAAGATATAGAATTTAGACCAGTGTAGGCATCTCCTCATACAAATCGTTAACATTTGCTCACTTCAAGACAAATAAGTTGAATATTTTCTCATTTGCGAACTTTCATAATGTTGGAACCCTATCTGTCTGTCTATCGCAAACTCGGGTAAATTGTTCCAAAACTCAGATAAATTTGTACGAACTTAGATACATTTGTTTCAAAACTCAGATAAAATTATTCAGAACTCAGATATATTTATTTCAAAACTCATATAAATTTCTTCTAGAACTCAAATTAATTTGTACAGAACTCAGATTAATTTGTTCAAGAACTCAGATAAATTTGTCCAAGAACTCAGATAAATTTGTGCAAAACTCAGATAAATTTGTTCCAAAACTCAGATAAATTTGTCTAGAACTGAGATAAATTTATGTAAAACTCAAATAAATTTGTTCCAAAACTCAGAGAAATTTATCTGAGTTAGCGACGTATAAATTTATTTGAGTTTGTCACATAAACTCAGATAAATTTATAGCTAATGACAGGATTGGATTGTACACAAAAATACTCAAGATATAAGAAACATAAAACGAAAACAATAAGACACTGCATTGTAAGAAGCTCTTCTTTTGTTGAAATATGAGAAATCTCAACAAAACTTCTTCTTGATCATCCGGATTGAAAAAACGAGAAGAAAGAAGATTGTGGGATGTAGATTGAAATCTAAATCATCTGAACCCTATTTCTTTGATTCGGATTGTAGATGCTATATTAAACTAGAAAGGTTGCAGAATTTGTCCCCCACAAAAGTCTACTTTGAAAACTCGATGGTCGCAGAATTTGTCCCTCACGCCTATAACGAGTGCATATGAATTTCTTTTAGAAAGGAGATTTTCTACACATATCACTATCGGTTGCTATTACCATCTGAAATTCAAAACTTGATATACAAGAAATTACAAGGGCAAATCAATCATAAAAAATAGTGCTTATGCGCATAAAATGAGGGCTACATGAGTGACATATTCAGACAGTTATGCGTGACATGTTGAGGCGGTTATAGGGGAAATCAATCAAGTCAATGTGTGATATGGCGTATTTAGGGATCTCTGGCTGAAACATGTCCAGCTGCATGGACTGCAGAACTTAACCGAAAGTCCTGAGGATTAGAGCCTTTAAATGATAAAGTTAAGGGACCTTTGGCTTAATTTTCTTTAAAAAGGCATTTTCATGTCCACCTTCACCAAAATTCTGAACTCTAATCTGATGGACCCGATTTCTTCCCTCTCTCCCGCTGCCTCCGCCCCGGGTCTTTTCGGGGTACGGCGGAGGGGTGGAGAAGAGAAGATAAAGGGTTTCAACATCTTTCTTTTTTTGTACGGGTATGCCAATTTCACTTTTCTACTTGGAATTTAGGAATGGTGATCCGAAGATCCACCTTCACAAGTAGAAAGGGGAAATGAAACTTTTTCTAGTTTTCCATTGCACACATATTTTAAGAAAAGAGACAAAGGGTTTTTTTTTAATGCCGTGAAAGGCGATTTCATTTGTTGCCGTGAAAGGCGATTTTGCCGTAAAAGGCAATTTACAAGTCTCATCCATTATGAAAGACAAGAATTGTGATTTTTGTCTCTAAAAGAAAAATAAAGTACAATAGAAATCAAGAAAAGGAATCTGACTTCTCATTCGATTGTGGGGACACGTTCAGATCGACGGTCGCGAGTCATGTATGGGCTCCTCCATCGTCCATGCAGATGAGAACACGATGCTTGGATTCTTGGCTTGGCTTTTTAACCTCAGATTTTTAAAGGACAAAGACCAAGAGAAGGTCTTATGTCCGATAAAAAGCTAAGTAAACGGGCTGAAAAGCCACGTTTTAGCCATGTTGGTAGAAGAAGGGAGGTCCTTGGGGGGGTGGCCCCCCAAGGGTGCTTCAATCACCTTGTAGTTGCTCTTGCAGCAGAGTTTCTTTTCTTCAAATTGGCAGAGGTTCTTCTGATTTCTCTGGATTTTCCGGGATTTTCCGAGCAATTTTTCTGGACCTTCCGGGATTTTCTGAGCAATTTTTTCTGGACCTTCTCCTTGGAAAAGCCCTCCTATTTATAGGCTTTTGGTGGCCATTAGGAGGGTTTATGAGCATTTAATACATTAATGCTCATAATGGGAGGAGTTACAAGTTTTAAATGATTTGTTTTGTAACTCCTTTTTCCTTGAATTTGATTGGTCGATGGAGATTAATGAGCCTTTGATTGCATTTAATCTCCATCATGGGAGGAGTTTCGTGGCTTTAATGCCATAAATCATCGGATTTGTAACTCCCATTTGCTTGCTTTTGATTGGGCCATTCAAAATAATGAGTTAATGACCGCATTAACTTGTCATAAAATGGGTCATTTATTCTCATTAATTGGCCGCCAAGTCGCTTGAAGAGTCGCCGGCCGCGCAGCGTCTTTTGGAATTCTTCTCGCGATGATCGCCGATGGATCTACACATTGTTTGATGTCGGATGGCGATGAAATTTCAGACATTGATTGATCTCAATGTGCCGGCAACAACCGTCCTGTCGATTTCACGATCAGGCGGGCAGAAAGTGTACTTTCTTTGACGATTTCGAGGCGTCGAATGATCATCCAATGATTTCGGCGGTGAATCCGTGATTTTAATAAAGATTGACGGATTTCATGCACGAAAAATCAGATTTTGGAAAAATCACAGGGGCCAATCAACTCGGATCGCGAAACGGACCCAAAAAAGTGGTCTTCCGGCGACTTTTGGGTCGCCGGAACTCCATGGTCGCCGGCGACCATGGGCCAAGGTCGCCGGCGACCATGGGCCTTGGGCCCATTTTTTGGCCGCCTTCCGGTCGCCGTATCTTCTCCGTTTTTCGCTCTTTTTTGATGCTTTTTCTTCCTGTATTTTTCTTGACATTTCCCCTCATTTATTGGCCTGTTTTCCTTGGAGAAATCCCGTCGAGAAGCCACGGAAATCGGAGCACAAAGTTTCCTATTTTTCTGGAAAGCCGAAGACTTTGTTGTGCGGTTTTGCCGATTTTTTGTCAAGCGTTGAAACTAGGCCAAACGATGTCAGAATGACCTGAAATTCGACGTGGAGCTTCTTGAGCATTAGATAGGACCAACCATAGGCTTTGGTTTGAGTTTTGAAGCCATTTGGGGTCCTGCAAATGCTTGCCTTAATTTCGCCATGAGAGAAATGCCGAGCTTTGACTTGTGGTCAACCGATGTCCGATTGACCTGAAATTTGACAGGGAGCCTCCTGAGTAGTAAGTAAGACCAACCATGGGCTTTAGTTTGAGTTTTGAAGCCTTTTGGGGTCCCGCAAACGCTCGCCTTGATTTCACCTCGAGGAAAATGCCGAGCTTCGAAACTAGGCCAAACGATGTCTATTTGACCTAAAATTTGACAGGGGACCTATTGGAGTCATTTTGAGATGATCCATTGGCTCCAATTTGGATGCCGTGATTCCGGGGTACTCCGTCGCCGATGGGCTTGTTTTTGCTTCCCGAGAGTTGATGAAGGGTCAAACGTCGTCCGTTTGACTTGAAATTTGGCAGGGGGCTTTTGGAGGTATTTTGAGACCATCCGTAGGCTCTGATCGAAGTTTTGAAGTCTTCGACATTGTCGCTGCCGGGAGCTCTTGTCTGGCTGTCGGAGGAGTGAAGTTAGGCCAAATGATGTCGAACTGGCCCGAAACTTCATGTGTACCCCTCTTTTGGCTGCTTTGAAGGATCTTGCAGTTTTTGTTTGATTCTGACAAGATCTGGTGCTTGAAGTGGCGCCTTCCTATTTATGGCAGGATGTGGCTCCATGTAGCTTTTGGTGTCGAAGGGACATAGTGACATTTTTGGTGTCAACATAATCTATTTTCATGTCCACCTTCACTAAATTCTGAACTCTTTTATCTTTTTCTTGAATCAATACATTTATTGGACAGACAGATAAACCAACTTAACCACCTTGGATAGGATATAATGAAGCTCATCAGTCATCACTTCCTTTGACTGCTTTGCCAACACCTTAGAAAATTAGCTTCTAATGCTTCCAACCAGACCAACCGGCCTGCACTTCTCAATTGTTGGTGTCTTTTCTCCCTATTGGAACGAGAGAGATGAAAGATGAGAACAACATTTTGAGAACTTCTAAAAGTTCTCACATAATAAAACTCCATAAACCCCTTAATAATATCATCTTTGATAATATATACCCACAAGACAACCCCCCAACACCAAATACGCAAACATTGTTAATCCGAGTACAAGCAGTAATAGTTCAGTATTTAGTAAACTGTTGTGAACAACAGTGAAGCAAAACAATAGAACAGAATTCTAAAAATAAATTAAAATACACTTACTATTTGAAGACAAAAAAACAGTACTCTGTATTTAAACTCAGAAATTATAGAAGAACGTTGATCAATGCTAGTGTTAAAACACTATGTCCTTAAGACAAATTTCGCCCCTACAGTAGTGCTAACGAGCTTCAGCAGCGTTTTTCTCTCAGGATACAATGATCGGTCTCACAACAGTTGCAGCACTACAAACTTTGTGACTGGCGAACCAACAGTGCAACAGGACTCTCTCTGGACTCAGATGACTCGAATAATGTAATGCAACAGCAATGGATTGGATGCGCAAAAGTGATGAGCAAGATGCATATATATAGCTTGCATCAAGTCCTTTTATGGGGGTTGCATCTGTTCAGAACAATGACTGTTCAGATGAACAGATGCACCTATTTTTTGTCTTTGGACACACCTCTTGGAGACACACTGGTGGTGACCCCACCTTGGTCTAGGTCCTCCCTCCTCCACAAAAGTGGGATGCCCCTTGGGGCTCATCTTATACTACTAAGGTAAGTATATTTATACCCAAGGAACGTTTTGCTCCCAAGCAATGTGGGAAGCAAGTTCACCACTTCTTTTTGTTTCCATGTTTAACATGTTCAAGTAGTGGTGTTTAGGAGGCAATTTCTTATTCACTCCTTAATGGATTAGAGCAACCCAATACATGTCTCTAATCTACTCATGGAGTAGATTACATACCCATGTATTCCCACCTAAAAAGATAAGTGGGTCCCACTTAGTTTTTGGCTCAAAGTTTACAAAAAATAGTGGTTCTCTAGGCCATTTTCCAACAAATACAACAACAACAACAATAAGGGAAAAATGAAGATAAAACCCCCCCTCTCCACCCACTGCACTTTATCCTTTGAAATAAGGATAAAAGTTCAAAGCTTCTCATCTCAATCTTACCACTTTCTCCTTCAACTACAATTTCTTAATGTAATTTGATTACCTCAGTATTTACCACTTTGTGGAGAATGCTATATTCTTATGTTCCTACTTTAACCATACTATCCTATATCTTTGCCTCCAAGCAATCATCTCTTTTTGAGAAGGTGGTGATCTTATCTCTATTCTAAATATTTGTTTTCATGTAGATTTAATGTTACACCCTATCCCGAGTTAATCAAGATTAACTCTAATTAATCAAGATTAATGTGAATTAAGTATAATTAATTAAGATAAGCGTGATTAATGAGCAAAATGAATTGAATTAGTCTCATTTGAATGAATTACACCATAATGAATAAATTTGAGAGAGATTAACTCAATAGAGTTGATTTTAGACCAAAATTAGTGAAGTTGATGACTTTTTCGTAAATACGGATTTTAACGTATTTCATCAAATGTTGTGAGATTTGATACCATCGTGTGTATCTCAATGAATACAATAACTTTCATAATATACTCATATTCATTTGACTTAAGATGAAGCAGTTGAGTCTTAGTTTGACTCAAATTAAGAATAAATCAAAGAAGAAGGGTTTATGTGCGAAAGTGCATGTTATATGTCTCAAATGGACTTAGCTCCATGTCGATCATTTGAATGCTTCATTCGGTGAATTCATCCCTGCAATAGTGAGAAAGAGAGAACTATCTTTCTTCTTCATTTCTTTGTAGTTTTCTTCATCAAAAGTGTTTAAAGAGATTAAGTTGGTGTGGGATTTAGAGTTGTCTTCATCTTACTCATCTCCTTGCTTGGATTTCTAGGAGTAAAGTATGAAGGAAATCTCAAATTTCCTTTCCACAAGTTATCAAGTAAGTGTCAAGAGTAATTTTAGTTGTAAATGAGTTCTTTAAACCCTTTTCCATCTCAAAAGCTCATTAAGTTCGGATTTGAATGATTTGATGATGATAGGGTTTGAATTGAGTGGTTTTGTATCAAGTGAAGCTTGGAAAAGAGGGGTTTTTGTGTTAAATCACAACTATAAGGCAAGTATAAACAATTATTGTGATTAAATACTAGTTGCTATGATTTTCCTCTTGATTATGTTGTGTAATATGATTTCAGCCTTATATATATGATTAATTTGTGTATATAATTGATTGATTGGAGAAGAAGATGTGTTAGATGTTAATTGATTGGAATAGAAGTGTTGTTGAGGTATATAAATGATGTTTGAGGAAAGGAACAAAAGGTTCTAGAGTTTTATTGCAGGAAAATCAGTTCATGTGTATGTAGGCTTCTATGGTTCATTAAATTTGATTTTTTGAATAATTTCCATTTGGTTATAAATGATGGATAAATAGTTTAAGAAATACTAGAGACTCAAATTATGTTTAAATGGTCTTTGAAAAGACCTAGAGATGAGTAGGAAATGTTAGGAAAAAGTCTAGTGCAAAATAGAACTTTACAGGTTCTGTTCTGAAAATTCTGCACTCGAACGTTCGAACCCTTGATATGAACATTCGAACTCTTGTACTGAACATTTGAACTCTTAGCAGACCATTAATTTTGGTAGATTTTCAATTTGCCATAACTTTTTAATCGTACGTCGGATTTTGGAGTTCTATATATCAGTGGAAAGCTTTTGGAACGTAGAATCTAATGGTCTACATTTTCAATCGATTGCATGACTCAAAATGAGTCCGAACTAAGGTGATTATATTTGAATCAAAAGCTCTTCCTATGTGTTTAAATGGGTTTGTAAATTAGTCTTGAGACTAATTATAAAGTAATTAAGAGTTGTTAAGCTTAATGGACAATGAAAAGGAGAATTATCGATAACTTTGAATATTGTTTTACTTCCATGGGTGTGAATTAAGGGGACTTTAATGTACAAAATACACATAAATTGTGATGCCATCGAGAATAACATGTACATTAAACAACTGAGGATTTCACCTGAATGGTTGGTATTATTTAATTGAAATTGTAAATTGAATTGCAAATTGTAAGGTATTCGACATGAATCATAATTGAATTGAAATTGAAAAGAATTGTTTATTGAATTGCATCCGTTAATTTGTAATTTAACGAAATTAATGTATTATTCATTGAGTCTGGCACTACATGGTGATTTCTATAAGCTCTCTAGAACTGTTACCGCTGCAGCAGATTATATGGGAGTGTTCCGAAGCTCCATGGTGATATCAGTTGTCCTTGGCCCGGACACTGATAAATCCCACAGTATATGAATCCTTCCGTATGAAAGATGGTAATCCTTCCTTATTAGGAAGATGGTAATTGAATTGAATTAAAATGAAATGCAATTGTAGTTTGCCAAATAATAAAGACTCTTAGTGAATATGAATTGTATTGATATTGGTCTAACATTGAATTAGACAAATTGAATATATGATTAGCATGTTAAATCATGTACCTGTTTATACATTGCTGAATTGTCAAATTCATAGTGTTATTGATGGCATTACAGGCACAACTGCCCATGCCGGTCCTTGTGAGACCATAGCGCCAGCGGAGACGACTAATCTGGTTCCTCCAAGAGGACTAATTGAGTGTAAATGAAGCAATATCATATGATTATGATATCGAAATGGGAATCGAAATGAAAACTTTGAGTTAGAAGTTGTTTTGGAAACATTTCGCACTTTTGATCCTTGCATTATACTTAAATATGCAAGTGATTAATTTTGTACATAATGTTAATGAATTTTTATTTTATACATAAGCAATGTATATTTGTTTATATCCCGCATAATGTGTAATTGATATCCCTTGTGAATTTTATGTGATTGAAGTTCACGGGAGTAAGTATGCAACACGACTCGGGATTAACTCGGATTTAATCTTAATCTTGGGCTCGGGTCATGTCATTTTACATCAGTGTTGTACGGCTTCAATCTCATTATATGTTCATAATTGTTGGAAGGTTTGCATACGTATTGGCCCAACTTTCAGTGTGATGTCTCTTAGTGTGCAACATTGGCATGTGTTTGTTCCCACTTACAATAATATATTACTAGATTAATTGTAACTGCTCCAGGTGTGAGATATTTTATAAATAAGCCTTTTGAGGACAATGCTAAAGAAATGCGTAGGAAATAGATGGAAATATTTATTTTTAGATGTCTAATTATCCTGCATTAGAGTTCAGAACTGAAAAATTGAAACCAGCGACTTGCATTTTATAAGATAAACTTGTCTTCTACATGCAGATTTGCTCTATAACAAAAGAGAAGGACAGTGTAGAGGAGAAATACTGTAAAGCAAAAAATGATGCCTCTTTCTGTGACCCATGTGGGCAATGTACATGTGAAGATTGATGATCACACTTTCTATATTGGATAATGCAAGGCTATCTTTTCCCATGTTTGTTTGGGTATTGAGGATGTTGGAAACCACATTGGGTATACTAAATTTCCTTTCCACCCCAAATCCTTAATCAATGCCATTTGATATTGATTGGTAATTGAAAAAAATTGCTTCTTTTTGGCTCATTACATATTCTGTTAAGGCAAGATGTTTACCAACTTGATCCTTGGACCCCTATCCCTTTGCGGGACTATGCCCCTTAACCTACATGCTACCTTGAATGGTTGGCAAATTTTAGGGCCGGGGCTAGTCTCAGGGCCTAAAGAGAAGAAGATTATCTTTAAAAAAAAATTCTACACTGCCATTGGGCATCAATTATAAATAAATATGACGTTAAACCTCCTTTATCTAAGCTTGGGATTGTCAATGAAATGCAAGAAGCAACATGCGGTTTATTGAAATTCACTTCAATATGCTTTAGGGCTATGGCTAGCTAGGCAGCCACTTAGGGCTTGTTTGGCATCAATCCTATGATGATCCTAATCATGTGCTTAAATCAGGTTGTGCCGAGATAGAGATAGAGATGTGGAGACCTTGTTCGTCAACATCACTTGGTACACCATTCATAATCTCGTTGATCGACTGATGACTAAACTAAGGAAAAACGTTTGGCACCTCGATATAAAAAAAAAAAAAAACCACAATCAAGAACAAATTCTTGATCTGCTTGCTTTTCCCAAGAACTGTTTTCAGAATAGCAGGTTGACAGGTCCCCAAGAACTTCCCACGATCAGTATTAGCTCTAATACCATGTCACAAGGATGGATAGGCAATGATATTTGTGGAAATCTTGGATAGCTTTTGGTTTGCCGGAATGGTTTTAGGCAGGAATGGAATGGAGAGTGGAATGAGTCTGGAATGGAATGAGGCAGGAATGGTCATTTCCATTCCAACATTTGGTTAGACTAAAGAATCAATCTAGTAATGGAATGACCATTCTTGTTCTTGCATTTGGGACACTGGAATGATGCCCGGAATAGAATAAAATTTACATAAGATGGACAAAAATACCCCCTCCTCCCTCCCAGTCGCCGGCTGGGAAGGAGACGCCGACCTCCCTCCACCCCCCTCTCTCTTCCTCCCTCCGCTCCCACCCTACACAGACCACCATCTTCCTCTCCCAGGCGCAGAGCACCCATCTTTCTCCAAATCTCATCCCCCTCTCCCTCTTATCATCTCCTTCTCACAGCAAAGTGAGATTGGGATTTTGATCTCGACTGGGCCACGGATTAGATTCCTGGAGAAGGAACTGAAGTTGCATGCGAAAGATACAGAGGATCTGGACAGTCTCATCTTCGTCCGAGATGACGATCAGAGAGAAGGAAAAATGGCTACTGTCCACTAACAATTTTGTTTGCAGGTTCTGGTTTTGTTGTTTCAATAGAGGGGGTCGATTCATTTTCATCGGAGTAGCTGCTTCTGCCGCCACCCGTCGCCGGAAGAGAGGGATCCTCCTGGGTTCTCACTGCTGCGAGAGGATCTGGGCTGTTTTGTCTTCATCGGAGAAGAAAGGAGGGTCTAGACTTTTGTTCTCGAGATCGCCGGGATTGCAGTCGACGTCCAATCATCGCCAGAGTCAGACGTTCTACTTCCTGACATCTGTTGCCTCCGCCATTGCCTGGGAAGAAAAGAGAAAAAGGATGGTGGAGGAGGGAGGAAGAGGGAGAGAAGGGGGGTGCGCCGGGGCTGCCGCCGAGGCCTTCCAGTTGGTCGCCTTCCCAACCGGCGACTAGGAGAAGGAGGGTGGAGGGTATTTTGGTCTTGTGAAAAATTTATGAAGGAATGGAATGGCCAGTCCTCTACCTCCCCAAAGGAATGACCATTCCTCTACATAAAGGAATGGTGATTCCGGAGGTAATGGTCATTCTACCACTTTTTTGCAAACCAAACATGGTAATGATCATTCCGCTGGAATGACCATTCCATTCCGATGTTCATTACAGCGAACCAAACGCTACCTTGAATCCCTTCAATGGTCGATCATTTCTCCCTTTTATAATATCTTCCAGCCTTAATCAAGGTAATTCAAACCTAATACAATCTATGTATATGGAAAGTAAATATGTTACAATCTATGTATATGGAAAGAGGATAAGTTTACACTGATTTGAGTCTATCCTAAATTATCCCACAGGTTGGTTTGTACATTGAATGGGTCTGGTGGGCTTTGTGTCAATTGGTGTTAATAATGACACCCTGTATCGTTGTCTTATCTTTAACTGTTAAATATGTTAAACTGTAGTGTTTAAACTTGAGCCCATTTTTATAACTTATAAGCCTATTAATATAGCCCATGATAAGCCTACAAATATAGCCCATAATGACCATTTTAAAACATACCCTTTTTCTTTCACATTTTTTATACGTGATCAATATGAATATATGACATTGGAGATTGGACTCTAACCTTATTGGAATAAATTTTATTGAGGGCTCATTATGGAGGAATTTATTTTGAGTGATTCAGTTTTTTTTTTATAAGTAGGTCCTATTAAAGGGGTACAAGTTATTTTTTTTTTCTTTTTCTTTTTTTTTTTTTTTTTTAAGTCTAGATACTCCAAGGACTTGGGGGGTACCATTGTCTTGTCCACTATAAAGTATTTCAAATTTCTTAAACTTTTATTATATTAACAAAAGTCTATATACAAGGGCTTTATTTGTAGGCTTCACTGTAGGACCCATATGTTAAGTTTTCTTTACAAATGGCGAGCCCACAAATTAAGCCCGATCAGCCCATCAATCTAATTGAAATGAAAACCCTTAAGAGGGCTTTATTTGTAGGCTTCACTATAGGGCCCATATGTTAAGTTTTGTTTACAAATGGTGAGGCCACAAGTAAAGCCCAATCATCCCATCAATCTAATTGAAATGAAAACCCTAAAAAGAGGGCTTTTTCCCCTTTCAATGGCAGCAATGCAAACTTAGGGGAGACCGGGAGGGCAGAAAAAGAAAAGAAAGCTGGAAAGAGAGGAGAAGAGAGGAGAGGAGGAATAGGGAAAAAAAAGGAGAGGAGAAGAAGAAGAAGAAGAATAGTTCCATATCCAATCCCCATACGAGGTGTGAGCAGTCCAAGGGAGGTTTCAGATGTGGTTCTCTTCTCCAATTCTCCTCCTCCTCATCTCTCTCTAGCTATCTATTTCTTTATTTCATTTTTTTTTTTTTTACCTTTCTCCACAACACATTCATGATCTAGTTTTTTCTTCTTATTCTTTTCCATCTTGTAATAGCATTTAATAAATCTATCATCTGCTCCTTGTTCCATATTTGTTACAACTGATATTTTCAAAATATCGGACGGTCGATATTAATGAGATACGGACCGACACGATATTGAGACTGATATCTCAATGAGATATCGTCGCGGTATTGGCCGATACCAGTACGTATCGGCCAACCAATATTTAAAACCATGCTCAAAGCCCTTACGATCCATCTCTTTTTTTGCAAACAACATCTACTGGTGTTACTGTTCTCCTTGTGTATGTTAACGATATTATTATCACTGGCACTGATGATGGTATGATCAAATCTATCCAAGCTTCTTTCAAGGATTATTTTTATATGAAGGATTTGGCCCCTTGCATTATTTTTTGGGCTCAGAAGTGCATCAATCTCCCAAAGGCCTATTTCTTAATCAACACAAATACACATCAGATCTTATTGAGCTTGCTGATCTCCATGAATCTTCGCCTGTTGATACACTTGTAAAGGTCAATCTAAAGTTGAGTAAAGATGATGTCGATCTTCTTCCTGATCCACATACCTATAGGCATTTGGTGGGAAGTCTTGTCTATCTCACTATCACTTAACATGACATATCCTATACTGTCAATCTTGTGAGCCAATTCATGACATCTCTTAGACACCTTTATCTGACTAATGTAAAGCACATTATCCAGTATTTGTTGGGCACTGTCACTCGTGGTTTATACTATTTCAAGGATAATCATCTTCAGTTGACCGCTTATGCAAACGCTAACTGGGCAGGCTGTCAGGATACACGTCGGTTTACTACTGGTTGGTGCATGTACCTCAGAAAGTCTCTCATTTCTTGGAAATACAAGAAACAAGGGCATGTTTCTAGTTCTTCAACAAAGGCTGAATATAGGGCCATGTCTTCCACCTGTTCTGAAATCTTATGGCTATAGAGACTTCATTCGGACCTCGGATTTACTCAATCCTCTTCTACTTCATTGTATGCAAATAATATTGAGGCTATCAGGATCACTGAGAATCCTGTCTTTCATGAACGCACAAAACATATTGAAGTGGACTGCCACTTTATTCGGGATGAATTTAAGCATGATGTTATTTCTTTACCTCATGTCCCTACTGAGCTTTAATTTGCTGATGTCTTCAACAAAGGACTTTCTCAGCGTTGACATCAGTTTCTGGTTTTCAAATTGTTATTGTATGACTCCCCAAGATCAATTTGAGGGGGGGTATCAATCATGCCCAACTGCGCAAGCCCAACTAGGCCCAATGAATTTATTTTAGATAGCTATAATTAGCCTAGTCATAACTCATGTACACTTTCTATATTAGGTAGCTATAACTTAGGATCTTGATTGTATGAAGATACTATAAATAGGGTAATCAACCCTCATATAATGCAAGGCAGCCGGCCCTAAGGGAAACGGCATTCAGCTCATCTCTCTCTGTGTGTGTGTGTGTGTGTGTTATATTTCATCTTCTCAAGCTGACAAAATCAAGGAGATTTTATTATGGATTTGAGACATTTCCTTCTTGATACTCCATAGACTTGTTTCTCAGGTCTCTTTACATGTTATGATTTGATGTTGCACCCCAAGGATGGTTCAGTTCATTGTCTAGATGAGATGACTATAAGGAAATTTTAGACACTGCAGATATTACTATTGGTGGTTGCTCCTTGGACGTGGTAGGTGGTATGTTCAACCTATCTAATTAGGGCGACTAATACTTTTATTTAGCATGATTTGCCAGTAATTTATGGCCATGATGGGGATGCACATTTTCGACTTTGTATAATGATAGATATATAAGGTCTCATGTCCGCCGTGCCAGAGAATTGTCCTCTATCTACTATTCATGATTCATTATCAACATCAATTGTATTGCGGCTTGAGAAGGCAATGCTTGAGTTCACTCCTGCATATTTTTATTTTATAAATGTTTGTACATTTTTCTTCCCTTCCTTGCCATATGTCTGCATTCTGCATCTTTTGTTGTTCTTTCTTGTAAATAATTATTTCTATTTACTGTTTTCCAGGTACTATGAAAGAAGTCCTAGACCTTGGTGGCTTGAGGGATTCATGGAGGCTATTTTCTGGTTCTCTTGGTAATTTGGTATCATCTTCATCAAAAGAGATCAAATGTGTAGGTAGCATTTTGTTTTCTTCTCTGTCTTTCTCCATATATTTGTTCAATCACTCACATGTCCGAGAAGCGTCAAAAGAGTTCTCAAATTGGTGTAAACTACTCTTCTTTTTTTCCATTGATGATATCATGTAATATGACTTCAAAGCTAAAGACACCGAGCTTTATTGAGAAAAGCCCACGTGATCATATTTAGGAGACATATATCCACTATATTTAAACATTCAACAAAGTGATAAATTATTTCATTATACAATTAGCCACAAGCAATGCATATTCTCCTTGTAGCATTTACAGATTTACCCACTGTGTTTGTATGTGGAAGTAACAAATTGAGTGTGTGGAGCTTAGTATGTTTCTACCCACTGTGTTTGTATTTTCTTCAGCTCCATTCCCTTTGAAAAATCTTGCTATTCCAAATTTTGGAATTTTCGGGTTCATATGCCTATATTGTTTCCAATGATTGATTGATTTTAGCTAATCGAATTTGTGTCCATTATTGGCATTTAGATGGAGTTACATATTCAAGTAAGTCAATTTAGGTGGTGATAAAAGATTTCTCTCTCTTTTTTTCCTTTATTGGGATATTGGTCAGACTAAGCTCGCCAGGGCTCACTTGCCTTTTTATTAGTCAAGTTGCTCTTGAGCTGAGCTCGTGCTTGATCAAATACTTTTAAGCCAAGCTGATCAAGCTGTAGTTTTGAATAGATGCTTCTGGGCTGAATTTTGAGCTTTAATGATCAAGCACTATAGATCATTAAGTTGCCGAAGTTGACTAATTTGGTACTAACAGAGCCTGAGCTCAGCTTTGTTACTTTTCTTCCATAACTATAATGTATATTTTATCATGCAATCATGGAATACTTTTGATGTTAGCTTAGTCATATAGAATAACAATTTTCTGAATCACTACATTCATCTTAAAGAGCAAAGAAAAGCTTTAGTTCTGCCTTTATGCCGACTAACCACTAATCATGTCAGCATCTGTAAATCCTTCCAATACTTGTTTTGAGCCTCTAAAATACAAACACAACCTGGAAGTACCTCTCAAATCCTTGAAGACCCACTTCATCGCTTTCCAATACTCTTTTTCCAGGTTAAAAAGATATTTACTCATTAAAACCATTGCTTGAGCAATATCCGATCGTGTACACCATAGCATAGATAAGACTCTCCATCGCAAAGGAGTATGGAACGAATGCCATCCGTTCCTTTTCTTCTTTTATAGTAGGGCATTAGCTTTTACTGAACTTGAAGTGATTGGCTAGAGGCATTGCTAAATGGCTTAGCATTCTTCATGTTGAATCTTTCTAACACCCATTCAATATACTTCTCTTGTGACAACCATAGCTTCTTGGCATTCTTGTTATGATGTATCTACATACCCAATATTTGACGTGTAGGGCCTAAGTCCTTCATGTCAAAAAAAAAAAAAAAAACTTTCAGATCTCCGTTTACTTGCCAATCATCTCACTATCATGTCCAACTATCAACATAATATCTATATATAACAGAAGGATAATAAATCTGCCTCCAACAAACTTATGAACATATTTGAAATGATGTACAGTTGTCCTCTTGTACTGGTAACTCACCATGAATGAATCAAACATCTTGTATCACTGTCTCGACACTTGCTTTAGCCCATAAAGACTCTTCTTCGATCTGCAAACTAAATATTTTTTTTTCCCTTCTACCTCAAACCCTTTCGATTGAAACATATATATCTATTCATCCAAATCATCACAAAGAAACGCAATCTTCACATCCATTTGGCAGCAAGGCCCAAGACAACAACCGAAAAGAAATGAATTCAGTCGTCCTTTCAAAAAAAAAAAAAAAAAAGAAAAGAAAACAACCGAAAAGAATCACTCTTCGAAATCAATTTCTTTCTTCTATCAAAGCTTTTAACCACTAAATGCATGTTGTGCCTCATAAGTTTTTTTATTGTTATCTTTCTTTAGATTGAGCACCCATTTATTCTTTAAAGCTTGTGGACTTTAGGAAGGTGTCTCATAGGTGGTGTTTCTCTATAAAAAGAAGAAAGACTAATTGTGCCCCTAACCAACTGAGCCGCAGCCAGGGACAAGTCTTTTGGTTTTTGGCACATCAAGTAGGTATATGCTTTCTTTTGACAATTGGACACTTGGCATAGTCTGCGAGACCCACTGGCCTAAAATTTAGGCCCAGATTCATCTCTTAACAACTACAGATAAAACCTGAACCTGGGATTAGGCCCTTGCGGAGATGTGACAAAATATGGCTTGCACGATCCCATTCATGCAGGGATCCTAAAATCCACCCATGGTGGGGGTTAAATAGGACCCCAATTGTCATGCCTAGCTTGGCAATCATATATATTTTCATCAAGATAAATAATCAAAGCATCCACACTAGGGCCTTTTTGGATCTTGCATATATGATAATTCATGCATTTAAATAACCTAAGATAACAGGTAACTAAAATTACATTCCAGGTCAAGTTTAGGCCCCTTGGACCTTTGTTATCTAAGTAATTTTGTTCATATGTAAATGATACATCTTCACGTGTTTGGATAACCTAAGTTATTATTATTGTTGTTTTGTTTCTTCCAATAACCAATCTGCATTGATCAGAGTAACATGATGCAACCTAAGTGTAGCTAATGGTTTCCTACAGAGGCGGACCTAAGTATTATCACGCGGGTCTGACCGTAAACCCCTTTGAAAATATCTTTAAAAATCCAATTTTATTATTTAACGTCATCACCGGACCATTTACTGCACCACCCAAATGAAAATCTTGGGTCCATCGTTGCTTCCAAGGTTCCAAACAAGGCCCTAGCTTAGAAAACTCGGATAAGGAAATGTAAGGAGACAATCCAGATGGCTGAAGAGGGATATCTTTCTGGTTCTAGATTGCAAACTCTGTTGGGTTTTTAGTTGATTCAAAAGGTCTTTTTGACTTGAAAAGATGTTTTGTCTTCTTGTTATTTTAATTTATGTGGGAAGTGTAGACTCTTTGAAAAACATGTCATCCCGCATCCGCATTGCTAAAGTTCATCCCTTGAAAAGCCTTTATATGCTTTTCCCTTTCCTACACACTATAGAACAATTGAAGCCTTTTACCATGAGCTGTATACACGAGCACAAGTCTGGCTCAACCCGGGGTCATCTTGTCTGTATATCGCGCGCTGGGGGGGTTGGGTTGGAACCATATTCTGATATAGATGTGGCCTACCTTTGCAAAAATTTCTTTTTCCTACTAAAAACGTTTTATTAATTGCTTTATCAAAACAGACGTTAATTCAAAAACGCAGTTTTAACTGTTGTTAAACGTTGTGGCTTAAATCCAATTAATTATTTTTAATGTTGTTTAACGTTGTGATTAATTGCTGGTTTAAAGGCTCAACACCAATATTTTGTCTTATAAAAATACATGGTCTGGGCTCAAAATCTTATACCGAAGATTACTCTATTCTCTTCTTTTTTCCCTTTCTCGTGAGCATTCTGTGGTTTCTGGAGATTGATCTAAAAACTTGGCCTGCGATCAAGCATAATCTTTTTTTAAGACTGTTATATCCTGGGGGCAATTCATGTAGAGATCCTGCTCCCATCTGGGTTTATCCCAGAAGGACGGAACTCGTCCTAAAGAAAGCGTCGCCAAACGTGCCTCAGTAACGAGCTTCTGTCATTGGTTTCCGTCGATTCCTGGAGATATAACTTTCTCTACAAAATTGCAGATTGGTACTGTTGTTTCAATTTTACTTTTACTTCAGTTCTGTAGCCTATATTTTCAACAATTTTAGGATGATACTATGGCTACCTCTGTTGTTAAGTTTATGCACCAAGACTTGGTTCGGTTGAATAGTTCTGACGGATCCAACTTCCAACGTTGGCAACAGAAAGTCTTATTTCTGTTAACATCTCTGAAAGTAGCATATGTATTAACTGAACCATGTCCCGATCATGAAGAGAAACCAGGTGGCTCATATGCATGAAAAAAAAATGGAAAGAAGATGACTATTTGAGCAAAGGCCATATCCTAAACCTGATTGCAGACAACATTTATAATCTTTACTCTGATGCATGAACTGCAAGAGAACTCTGGAAAGATCTTGATAAGAAGTATTAAACAGAGGAAACTTGAGCTAAAAAATATGCAGGTCGGTACTTAAATTTCAAAATGATAGATGATAAACCCATTCTTCCTCAAGTACATGAGTTACAAACTTTGGTAAATGAAATTGTCAAAGAAGGAATCCGAGTTGATGAATAGTTTCAAGTAGCAACTATAATTGAGAAAATGCCATCAACTTGGAAGGATATTCAAAAAACTTTGAGCATAAACGGAGGGATTACTCACTAAAGCGCCTCCAGTGCTATTTGAGGATTGAAGAAGAGGCCCGGATGAGTGATCGGAATAATCTACCTGAAAAAAGTGGAAAAATAAATGTGGTTGAACCAAAAGGTGATGATGAAAAGAAAGAAAATTTTGATCAACATCTAGGTAGGAACAAGAAAAACAATCCTTTTTTCAAAAATAAAAAACCCTAACCAATATCAGAAAAAAGGTTCAATCAAACATCGGAACCAAGGGTCAAACAAGCAGCAGACAAAGGGTGACTGTTTTGTCAGTGGGAAACCAGGTCACTTTGCAAGAGAATGCCGCCACCAGAAGATCCCCCAACAGTTTCAATCCTATAAGTCTCAAGCTAATATCACTGAAGAAGAACACTTCATGGCTGTCATCTCTGAAGTAAATATACTTAGCAAAGGTAAGAGCGAAGGATGGTGGATTGACACGGGTACAACCACACATGTTACATTTGATAAAGGTCTGTTTAAGACCTATGAGGAGGTCAAGCAAGACTGTAAGCTCACTCTGTGAACTACCGTTACTACACAAGTAATTGGTAAAGGGAAGGTTGAACTTCAGTTCACTTCCGCAAAAAACTGTGACTTTGCTGAATGAATGTGCTTCATGCTCCAGAGATGAGAAAAAAATTTAGTTTCTGGTTTTCTTCTCAACAAAGTAGGCTTCAACCATGTAACAGAGTATAATCAGTTTGTAATCAGTAAAAAAATGTATCTTTGTTGGTAAGGGTTATGCTTGTGATGGTATGTTTAGGTTGAATGTAATCAATAATAATGCATCCTCTTTTGCTTACATAGTTGCTTTTGTTTATGACTGGCATGGTAGACTAGGTTATATTAATTTTAAAAAATTAAAAAATATGAGTAATCATGAATTGATTAAGAAATATAAAAATGAATATAAGAAATGTGAAATATGTTCTCAATCCAAAATTACTCGAAAGCCTTTTCATAAAGTGGAAAGAGAAACTGAGTTACTTTAAGTTAGTACATTTTGATATATGTGATCTAAAAAACACTATGACAAGAGGTGAAAAATATTATTTCATTACTTTTATTGATGATTTCTCTAAATATACCTATGTATACTTACTTAGAACTAAAGATGAAGCTCTATCTAAATTTAAAATTTATTTGTCTGAAGTTGAAAATAAATTAAATAGTATAGTAATTAAATTTAGAAGTGACAAAAGTGGTGAATACACTTCAAAAGATTTTCTGGACTTCTGTGAATCCAAAGGAATTAAAAGAACAAGTACTATTCCTTACACACCTCAACAAAATGGGATAGCATAAAGGAAAAATCAAATTTTGATTGAAATGGTTAATTGTATGATAATTTTATCTGGTTATTTAAAAAATCTGTGGGGTGAAGCTTTGTTCCCTTCATTCACTTCATTTGAGAGGGAGTTCTTCTTCTTCTTCTTCTTTTCTCCTTCATTTTCTTCATTCTCTTCTCTCCATCTCTCAATTCTAACTTAGAGGGTGACTGCATGTGAGGACTTTCAGCCCTTCTTCTTCAACATCAGCTCTAGTTCCTACAAGCTCTGATACACCTCTTCCAACTCACTACGCAGTCCATTGGTAAGCTATCATTCTCTCCTAATTCATTTATCTTACATGAAATGGTAATTAGGATTGTTAAGATGTACATGCATCTCCTTCTTCCTCATTCTAGTTGTAAATTGTGGTTCATTGTAGGATTTCATCTTCTTTCTTCTTATCCTAATGATAAGATCTCTTTTACCTAATGAGTCTCCAAACTTTGAATGGGTTGTTTGGATTCAATTAAGCTACATGCATGCTACATAGCTCTCATCTCTTGCATTCATTATTGTAGGAAATTCATGTGAGCATAGAAATTGGGGGTTTTTGCATAAGTTGAATCTAAGAAGGGATTAGAGTGAAAATTAAGCACCAAAAAGAGGCAAATATGAGTAAATTAGATTCATGTATGTTAATTGGTTCATTGATTGAGTAATGTTATTCATAGGAATGTTAATTCAGTAGCCTTTTCATTTGAATGGAATTCATAATGTGAAATGGTTTATGTATATATGAGTGTTAATGGATAATGGAATGGATGTGGATTGATAAAATAGCCTAAATTGGGCCCGCTTGAGCGGGTCGGCCCATTAGGCCCAACAGTGCCAACTTTGAATGGCCATAACTTTTGATATGTACGTCTGATTTTGGAGTTCCACATATCGTTGGAAAGATCTTAAAACGTATAAATCAATGGTATACACATACGAATGAATCGGTTTAGTATGTGGTAGTAGCTCAATTGTGAAGTCTAACTCATGCACGGGTGGCAAACCCGGGATGTCATCCGAAAAAACATTCGAGAACTCACATACTACTGGAATCTCATATAGGGGTTTGGACTGCTTTTCCTCCGCGATATACGCGATGTAACCCTCACATCCACTCATCATCAAGTAGTCTGCCTTTAATGCAGAAATCAACCGAGTGGAGGTGGGCTTCTTCGCACCAACAAACTCCACACTATGATCTACACCTTGCAACCTCAAGGTCTTGTTAAAATAATCTAACACTGTGTTCACTGCTAACCATTCCATACCAAGAATAACATCAAAGTCAGACATCACCACACAATCAAACTGGCGGTCAATTGAGTACCTCCAATCTAAACTGTGCACCTAGGATAAATAAAATTACACACTACTGATCGGCCTACTGGCGTAGCAACCATTAGAAAAAATGGTAACATCTCTCTATCCTTCCCAAAATGCAATGCAAATGTTGGTGCAATAAATGAATGTGTGGAACCTAGATCGAACAAAACTCTAGCATCAGATCCTCAAAGTAGTACCTTCAATGACTCTGCTGCCTCTGCCTGCTCACGTGTAATTGCATATCCTCTGCCTAGCTGCCTCGGACGCTGATACGTACTGCTGATGTGGCCTTTGTGCACGATAATGTGGTTGCTGCAATGCTGGGGGTCACTGCGGAGCTCTATATGGAGGAGCGGAGCACGTGGCTGTGGCAGTTGGGGAGGTCTGACAATAACTTGTTGCTGCTGCTACGGTAGTCTTAATAGGGGATTAATTTGCGATTAATAAGAAAATCAGTCATTTTTTCAAAAAATTCCGTTTTCACCGAATTTGGGTTCGTTGGAAAGATCTCGTCGTGCTTGTCATTTTCTGTTCTTAACTCGTCACGATTCGACGCCTTGAAGTCCCTCGAATAATTACATTTCTCTCATTTCACTCAAATGGGCATTTTGGACTTCTTCCTCCTCCATCCCTCATTTTAAACTCCAACCTAGCCATATCATTCGTTTCTTCCTCCCTTTCACTCAACAACTGTTGTAGCTCTCTTTCTCTTCTTCCTCCTTCACTCTCTCTCCTCTTGAATGTGTGCCTTGGAGACTAATTCAATTAGAGCTTTGGACATCATCATCTTCCTCTCTTCTTCCTCTACCTTTTGATCCAAATTTGGTGAGTTTCCTTAACTCCTCAAATTTCCTTCCTTGCTGCTGTAACCATGTTGCATGTTAATGGATTTCCTTTTTTCTTCTTCCTTGGTGTTCTTTTGGTGTAGGAGAAGGGTTTTGGAAGTGTTTTGGCTCGGGTGTGTGTGGGAGCTCTTCCTCTTCTCTCTCTCTCAAATTTCCATCTCTTCCACTCTCTTTGGTGAAGGCAAGTAGATTAGCCTTATATATGATCATGCATGTATATTTCTTGCTTCTTGGAATGATTTTAATCTCAATTGCTTAGATTTCCTAAATACCAAGCTTGTTTTGATGAATTTGGTTACACATGTCAATTAGGAATTTTGCTAGGATTTGAATGTAAATGGACCTTAATTTTATATGGATGGTTGAATGGAATGAAAGCGGATGAATAGGGTGCATGGTGGCTCTTATTGTGCGGGTTTTTAGCCTTTGGAAAGGCTTAGGATTGGAGGAAAATGACCTGCGGTGGAAGGGCTTCAAAAATCACCTAACAGAACTATATTAATTCTGGAAATCATGAGGTCGGTCAGGGTTCGGTTAATTGAACTCAAGTTCGGTTCCAATTTCAGAATGCACGATTTTTCAATTGGTTAAGTTCGGTCAACCGAACAGTGATTGACACATGACCGAAATGGGTCTAAAATTCTTGGCTTCTCTGCTGGATGAATTCGGTCAGCAGATTGCTAACCGAAAGGTAACCAAAACGACCAATTTTCTTTGTTTAAAAAGGGACTTCTAACCTAGGTTTGGACCTTAGGTGTGGGACCCAATGACCCTAACCTTGCATGACCAATTGGGGGAAAATGAAAACGGAGCACGTTTGGCTTGGTGTGCTTCGTCGGTTGTCCTGGATTTTTCATATATTAACCTAACTTAGCCGAATGCGTATGGAATTGAGTTAATTGGTGCCCAATAACTTCCGTACATGATGGGCCACCAAACTAGGACACCATTGACTCGTCCTCCATACACACTCCCGTTGGGGACACGTTCGATACACGGTGGGCAACTCTAGACCTAGGATTGACTAGTTCTTCACTCTTGACTTGCGAATCTTGTATCCGTAGTTTGTCATACCTTGTATACTCTATCTTGTATACTTGTATAACTTGTAACTTAACTTGTAGAATTAGGATTTGATCGGACTTAGAGTGAATCCTTAGGTACCTTTATCTTGTATTGATGAAACGTGTGGATAGACTACTCATGGAACTTGGGAACTTGACTTGTATCTTGGCTTGACTTGGAGTAGTCATCGGCTTGTTATCTTATACTTGGAAACCTATCCATGCATGTGTAATGGTCTTAGAACTTGTGTCGTGTACAAACCATCATCATCATCTTACATCCATGACCAGCTACAGACTGATGATCATAAAGTGGGCCGGATAACGGACACTAGGGTGGACAATCGGCTTTGGACAGCATTCATGGTGTGAATAGCTGGGAGCTGGCTCAAACCGTGCTGCTATTCCTAGGACTGGGAGTTAGGATCCCCCTAGAACTGGACTTTGGATATTCGTAGTTGGCACGGACGTCACTTATACCCTCGTGAGCTGGCTATGATATAGGCAAAGTCTCATCTTGCTTGGCATTGCATTTCGTGGATGGTTATTCTTGTTTATGTTGCTAGAATTTATATTGTCAATTGATTCTTTTAATTCCTCATTCTTTATGCCTAGCTTGTACCTTGCTATCTTATAATCATGAACATGTCTTTATTCTCTTTTGAAACATATTATGAATAATATATATTGCTTATCTTATTGCCAACATATTGTTGATCCTTATTCCATGGTGTGCAGAGGATACCTACTACTATTACGCCGACCCGGATGCGAAGGCAATTCCAGAAGATCCTCAACCGAGGCAGGAGGACGAGGTACGAGAGTGGGGTGCCGATGACGTAGCTTAGCGTCATCACTCCCAGCACTAGTGCGCGTTACACGGGGATATCTGTCATCGTGCCATCTCATTTCATCTTTTGGTTTAGATCTTTTGGACTTGTTTATCATAACACTGTATATCTTTTGTACCAGGACCTAGGTTTTTGGGATGATCCTGATGTTTATAAACGTTATACATTTTATCTTTTGAAACTTAAATATATAATGGAACGAAATCCACACTTGCCTTGATATTATATAGGTTTAATGTTGTATTTACCGGACAAGTCCCATTGATTATTAAAAAGAATCCAGCATACTAAAACAAATTGTACACCCTTTGAGATTTGGGAGGGGGAGAAAGCTAACCTTAGATATTTTGGAGTTTGGGGTTGTCAAGCCCATGTTAGGATAGTTGACCCCAAAAAGCCCAAGTTAGGACCTCACTCATGGGAATGTGTGTTCATAGGTTATGCACAAGATAGTGTTGCCTATAGATTCCTAAAAATTGGAGACCAGACTCTAGTTGAGTCTAGAGATGCAGACTTTTTTTAAGATGTTTTTCCTTTCAAAACTAGGATTACATCTAAACCTACATCATCTAAAAGAATTTTGGAAATTCTAGAAGAGGAGGAACCCCAACTTAGGAGAAGTAAGAGAGTTTGGGCATCCACTAGTTTCGGTCTTGACTTTGAGACCTATCTAATAGAAAAAGACCCATCAACTTATAAGGACGCAATGTCTACCAATGATGCTGCCTTTTGGAAGGAAGCAGTAGATGATGAAATATAATTCAGTTTAGTAAATCATACTTGGAAACTAGCTAATTTACCTCTAGGTACCAAGCCTTTATGATGCAAATGGGTTGTTAAAAAAAATCTAAGGCCTGATGGAACAATAGAGAAATACAAAGTTAGGCTAGTAGGCAAAGGCTTTAGGCAAAATGAGGAGGTAGATTTCTTTAATACATTTTCACCTGTATCAAGAATAAGTTCCATTAGGACTTTGATTTCTATAGTTGATGTGCATAATTTATATATTCATCAGATGGATGTAAAAACTGCTTTTCTAAATGGTGATTTAGAGGAGGAGATTTATATCGATCAACCAGAGGTTTATGTTATAAAAGGACAAGAGCATAAAGTGTGCAATTTGTTAAAGTCCTTATATGGGCTAAAACAAGTACCAAAACAGTGGCATTCGTAGTTTGATGGCGTTATTCTTTCAAATGGCTTCAGAATAAATGCAGCTGAAAAATGTATTTACTATAAATCTAATGGTGAGTCTACAACAATTTTATACTTATATGTTGATGATTTATGGATCTTTGGAACTAACTTGGATTGTATTAAAAAAACAAAGTCACTTCTCTCCAATAATTTTGATATGAAATACTTGGGACAAGCAAGTGTAATACTGGGAATCAAAATTATTAGAGATGACACTGGGATTAAATTGTCATAGTCACATTACATTGAAAAAGTGTTGAAAAAGTTTGAACACTTTAATTGTAAACCAGTATCAACTCCTTTTGATCCAAGTATTAAATTAGTAAAGAATAATGGTGATAATGTAGCGCAACTTGATTATGCCATTGTGATTGGTAGTTTAATGTATGCTATGAACTGTACTCGCCTTAATATAGCTTATGCTGTGTGCAAATTAAGTAGATACACTAGTAATTCTGGTGTTAAACATTGGAATGTTGTATCTATAGTACTTAATATTTAAACCATGCTATATACTATGCATTGTGTTATTCTAGTTTTTCAGCTGTACTTGAATGCTACAGCGATGCTAATTAGAACACAGACTTAGACGATTCTAAGTCTACCAGTGGCAATATTTTCACGTTGGGAGGCACTGCAATATCTTGGAAATAAAATAAGAAAAACAAAAACAAACTACCATTACACAATCCATTAAGGATTGTGAATTCTTGGCTATGGGAGCTGCTGCTACAAAAGCCGAATGGATTAGAAATTTATTATTTGATATTCCTTTGTGGACTAAACCTATTCCTCCTATTATTATTCATTGTGATAATACTGTATCAATTATATATGCACACAATGCCACATACAATGGAAAGTCTAGACAAGTAAGATTGCAACATAGCTTTGTGAGACAATTACTCGGTGGAGGAGTGATTGCAATTGATTATGTGAAATCAAAGGATAACTTAGCAGATCCTTTGACAAAAGGCCTTGCAAGAGAAAAGATAAAGGAAACAACCAAAGGGATGGGTCTTAAGCCCATAAATCAACAATAGCAGTAACTCAACCTAATGATCGGAGATCCCGAGAACTAGGTTCAATGGGAAAAACAAGCTATTCCGATGATGTAGAGTACTGACATTTAGAGTACTCATCCCTGTTGAGTGAGATTACTTGTTGGTACTACCTGTAGCGAATGAGGTTGGATTTATTCGTTAATGAGATCTATAACCTATATGGTGCGGTGCAAAGCTGCAGGAGCACTTTTGATAGACTTACCAATATGAGTGAGGAAGTGGGGTTACTTCCTATGAGAATTTGGGCAAATTCTCTAAAGCACTCGTGAAATCTGGGATTAAGCGCATGGCCGTAAAGTGCTGACCTAAGGACTCCTGTCATATTAAACTTGATGTATTTTTGAACTGATAAAAAGAGTTGAAGTTCAATACTCTCGTCACTTTAACTCCTAAAAGTTTAAAAATATGTCATGACAGTAAGGTTCAAGCTCCGTCACCTTACTAGTATAATGCTCATTGAATATTTTGAAACAGGGGGAAGATTGTTGGGTTTTTAGTTGTTCCAAAAATTCAAAAGGTGTTTTTGACTTGAAAAGATGTATTGTCTTCTTGTTATTTTTCTTTATGTGGAAGTGGAGACTATTTGAAAAACATGTCATCCCACATTGCTAAAGTTTATCCGTTGAGAAGCCTTTATATGCTTTTCCCTTTCCTATACACTTTAGAACAATTGAAGCCTTTTACCATGAGCTGTATGCGTGCATGCAAGTCTGGCTTGATCCAGGGTTCCGGGTTCGTAAAATGTTTAACCGGGCGTGCGTCCGCGACTTGCATCCTACGTGTATATCACGCGCAGGGGGTGAAAATCCAGTCCGCGACGCGCATCTTGCATGTATATCACGCGCAGGGTGGTGCAAATCCAGCCCAGCTTGGCCTGGGGGGACCCATATTCTGATATAGATGTGGCCTGCTTTTGCAGTTACTTTATTAAAATAGTTTATTGCTTTATTTAAAAACGCAATTTTAATTGTTGTTAAACGTTCTGGCTTAAATGCAATTAATTATTTGTAATGCTGTTTAACATGTTAGTTAATCGCTGGTTTAAAGGCTCAACGACAATATTTTGTCTTATAAAAATATATGGTCTGGGTTCAAAGTCTTATACAGAAGATTACTCTGTTCTCTTCTTTTTCCCCTTTGTCGTGAGCATTCTGTGGTCCATGGAGATTGATCTAAAAACTTGGTGTGTGACCAAGCCTGATCTTTTTGTGAAGGTCATTGTATCATGGGGGCAGTTCCTACAGAGATCCTGTTCGCATCTGGGTTTATCCCGGAAGGACGGAACTTGTCCTAAAGAAAGCATCGCCAAACGTACCTCGACGATGAGCTTCTGCCGCTGGTTTCCGTTGATTCCAGAGATAGAACTTTCTCTACAAAACTGTAGATCGGTACTGTTGTTTCAATTTTACTTTTACTTTAGTTCTGTAGCCTATATTTCCAACAAACTCACTACTCAGAATCAACTCAGCAACCCGAGTGAAGCCTAGTCAGCGACCCGAGGAGTCAATTTATCGCCAAACTATATTACTATGAAAAACAATTTACAAACATTTGAAAGTTTGAAAAAACAACTCTAATCTGCCATATTTACAATTCTATTCAAAGATTATATGAGAACTTCTTGCATTTTAGGTTTTCTGCAGCCTAAGTGAGGTCCTACTCACTGAGCCATTAGAGGACTAGGGTTTCATTAGAGGAGTAGCCATTAGATGAAAGAGAGAAAGAGAGGTTATCAAGAAACCCACAGATGGAGGAACCTAGAAATTTGCAAGTCTATTGCAGATCCCCGCAAATCTGACTAATATTTATCAAGAGAAGAAAAATAAAATAGTGAGATGAATAGAGGAGAACAAGGGAAGAAGAACCATACCTTTTAAGACTCTCACCGTGCCCTAAGAAGCAAAAATGAAGAAGACCGTTGGAGAAGACTGAAGACGACGATCTTGTACTCAGAATTCTTATGTATGTTGAGTATAAGTTGGTCAATAGGAGGCTCGATCATAGGGGCTTAGGATGATGTGATTGAGCTAAAAGTTTATATACTGTCTCATCCTGTATCTTTCGTGGCGTGGGGCCCCAATTGGGTACCCATACAAACTATAAACTTCAAGTTTCAGGTTTGATCTTTGTATTCTTTCTTTTTTCCAATGAAGTTAAAATTGGATGCTTATAGGTCAGGTCCAAATTCTAGGCTTCACACACAACCTAGTCTATTTAGACTTTTAATTCATTGATTCCAAAAAACAGAATTTCAAATAAATAAATAAAATATAAAACTTTTGGATCAATTCAAAAAAAGTAAAAGAAATTTTGAATATTTCAAAAAAGTATAAGAATTTTTCATAATTACATCAATCAAGTCCTCTCCATGAGTTTTTTGAGAAATGACAAAAACACCTTTGTCATTTTTCGAATTTTCTTTAATAAATCTTTTAAAGAAATGATCATGTAAAACCCAAATAATATAGTGGGCAACATCCATAATTAAATCATACAAACAGGAAAGATGTAGAAATAATTAAAAAATCCCGACAGCTCCTTACAATCTTACACGTGTGAGGTCAGGCACGTGCCTTTAAAGTACTTAGCGCGAATATGTATTTCATTTCTGTTCACTTCTTTTAGAGGGGCGGTTCTGCTTCCTTTGCTGCGCAACAACTGAAAAGGCCGGCAAAAATCTAGTTCAAGGTATCGATCAAAACACAAATATCTCCAGATTTCAGTCACTACTCCATCTTCAATGCTCTCTAATTGATTACAGAATCTGCTATCTTCTTTTGTCTTTGAAATCTCCCATTTTCCTTTCTGTGGAGCTGAAATCTGAAGTTTTTACAATCTGGGTCTTGAAGAAACCGACTGACTTGTGCCTTTTGAATCGATTGGAGGCATTTCGAGGTTATTTTTGTAGAGTTTCTTTCTGGGTCATTGTCGTATCGGTTGGTGACCCCAATCTATCAGTTTGAGTGTTTATGCTGAATTTATTTTTTTTTAAATCTCCCATTTCGATGAAGTCCTGGAATTTTTTTGTTATCTGAAGTCTTTAGAATTTGGGTCTTTAAAATATCGACTTGCGCCTTCGGAATCGGTCGGAGCCGTTTCCTAGCTCATTTCTGTATTGTCTCTTTCTGGGTCTTTCTTTTTGTATCGATTTATGGCCCCAATGGGGCGTTTTGGATGTTCTTTGAGTTGTAATCAGTTTTGAGTGTTATGCTGTTTCGTTTTTGTTTGGAATTTCCTGGTTCTCTAAAATCCTGATTTGTTTGGTAGCTGAAGTTTTTAGCACTTGGGTCTTGAAATTATGGATTTGTGCCTTGGAGTCGATCAGAGGCGTCTCTGGGTTCATTTCTGTAGACTATTTTTCTGCGTGTTTCTTTTCCTACAGATTTTTTATGCCTAGGGGTGCTTGGGTCACAATAGTTTAGTGTTTGGTGTTTTTAATTTCCCGTAAATCCTTTCATTTATTTGGTATCTGAATTTTTTAGATCTTGAGTCATGAAAATATCATTTTACTTGTGCCTTTGAGGCTTAGGCATTTCCAAGGTAATTTCTGTAGAGTCCATCTGAGTCTTTCTTTTTGCATCAATTTATGGGGCCAATGGGAGCATTTGCAATTTGGATGCACCCTTGGTAGAAAACAGTCGAGGTTTATGCTGATTCTTGGGCTATTTGTTTCACTGTGCAATTTGTGTTGTTGGTGTAAGAATTAGAAACTGATTTCCATGTGCATGGGATAAGGATGCATCAGGCTTGCTTATAATATGGCAAAGATTGGGGTTTTATATATTGCTAGACTGTAAATAGAAAAGGTCTTTGTTGTCTGCTTCAGATGAAAAAAAATAATTTTCTTAGTCTTCATGTATGTGCTGTTTCATTCATTCTTTTATTTTTCCTCATAAAATGTGGGTCCTCTAACAAACTCAACATCCTCTCACTTAAAGTTTTGATGAATTATTGAAAATCCACCCAGCTTGCAATATATTTGAATTGTTGCGGCGGACAGTTATCCATTTGGCTGCAAGTTTCGGCAGCAAAGAAATTGGGACCAAATATATTTTGTTCTCCTTTCCTATCCTAGTGATCACTGATCAGCTCTGACAATGGCTCTTGGTGGAAACATGACAAGAAACCATCCTATGTAATGCTCTTTCCAAAAATTCCATCTCACAATGCTGATTGGGCGGTGAAACGTTCAAACAACTTGCATTATGAGGTACATCAGTTTATTAATTGTTAGATTTCAGACTAAGGATTCTAGGACTTGTTCTTTTCAGGGTTTCAGTCTTCTTGACATGGCAATTAACAACAGCCCAGCTGATGATGCAATCACTTCAGGAGAAGTCCTTATGGGAGTGCATTTCGATCTAGCATATTCTTCTGAGAAACTATTGAACTTGCAGATTCTGTCAATGTACATAGCAACTAGAGCAAGTGATTATGAAGCTCTGATGGTGGAAAATGGAGACACCTCAGCTGAGACTGTTGAAAAGGCATTGGAGTTTGATATTTTATCTGGACTCCTTGATTCCGAGGTGAAACAGCTGGATGGTTTTGTGGTTTCTCTCCAAAAGGAGATTGTGGATCTACGTGACAAATTATCTTTGTGCAAACATAAAGAAGCTTTTGCAGCAATGGAAGAAAAGTTGCATGACTGTGAAGATTCTTTGAAGAGGTTTCAGTACCAGGTTTCTGAGATGAGAACACAATCAGCCAAGTTCCATAGTACTTCTGAATCTAGTGGGAAGAAATCCCGTGAGTCCTAAAACTTCATTTGTGGAGAACTAACTTCATTCTATAATTAAGAAATGCAATAAGCATGGGAAAGGATTCTTGAACATGTTATAACCATTCATCTGGTGAATCCTGTCATGGATGGACCATTGCCAAATGATTACATGGTGAATCAGACATTCAGACTATCCTAATCTTGATTGTCAATGGAACACGGATTGAGGGTTTTTTTTTTGGTTGATTTAAATGTTATTTTCATCATTTCTTTCATCAAATGTTGAGCACTATATGACAATTTTTTTTTTCATGGCCCATTGTGGGTGAGCCTGTTGTTGATCGATGCAAATTCTGGAGACATGTTCCATGTTATGAACATAGGGTTACTGGTGGATTGTGGGAACATGAGGAGGTCCAAATTGATGGTGGTACAGATAAGAAATCACACTTGGTAGAATATAAGTTTTCTTAACTCTTTAATACAGATCAATATTAACAGTTAGTGATGATAAAATATTGGTGTAGAAGACAGAAAATAGTGGCCTACCCTACCATCTGGCCTCGAGTACGCATGTACGATACCAACCAGCACGAAGTAGAATGAGTCTGTGATTGCATTTAAGCTGTTTGTGATTAGGGTGCTTCTACATACAAATACAACATAAATCTAAGTTTATGTTTTTCTTTACTTGATGGGAATTTACAGGGAATGTCTCGGTTACCAACCTTCTAGAAGATGGTGAATATTCATCCATGGAAGCTAGGGTGAAGCAAACTGCTGAACAACAGAGAAATCTCTTGAGAATGCTGGAGAAGTCTTGGGCGAGAGAGCAGGAACTTGAAGAGAGACTAGCAGAATCAAAACATAATCAAGAAGATCTCAAATTGGAACTGCAGCGTTTGGAAGGTGAGATGTTTCGCATGGACGAAATGCCAGATCTCATGCAGGAGAGGTTCTTTGAGGCAGAAAACATTGCAGAAGTATTGACTGGAATTTCAAAAGAATTAATGGGAAAACTTCAAATTACTCAGTTCAGTTTGAACAGTGCACTGCAACGAGAAGCTGATTTGAGCTCAAAGCTGCAAAGCTCCTTGCAAGTGCTGTCTGCTGAGCAGAGTGCTTTCAAGGCCTGTTGCTTGGAGCTCAATAATTTGAAAACCCGTCTTATGGAAGCTGAAGCCAAATGCTGTCTTGCCAATTTTGAGATTGTTTCCTTGAGGGAAAAGATTGACTTGCTTGAGGCACAGCTGAGAGAATCCGATGGCCAATTACAGCTTGCGAATGCTTCTGTTGAAGCCAGCCAAGGGGAGCAAGAAAGACTATCTTCTCAAATTTTTGATTTAGAAAAGTTAATTGAGGAACTGAACTTGAATGTGTCAAAATCCGATAGTAGGGCCCAGAGTGCAGAATCCAAAAGTAAATTACTAGCTGAAATTAACTCAGACCTTAACAAAGAGCTGAGTCTTCTTAGAAGTAATGATAGCACTGAAAAGGTAAACCTTCTTGAGAAGCAGCTGAGGCAATCTGATACTCAGTTACAGCATGCGAAGGCATCTATTGATGCAATTCGGGAGCAACAGATAATGTTATATTCTGCTCTCCATGATATGGAAAATCTAATCGAGGACTTGAAGGCAAAAGCTTTAAAAGCTGAAAGTAGGGCTGAGAATGCAGAAGCTAATTGCATTCAGTTAACTGATAGTAATTTGGAGCTCAATGAACAGCTGGGTTTTCTTAGAGGCAGAGTCAAACACTTGGAGGTGTCTTTGCTGAAAGCTGATGATGTAAAACTAGCAACTGCAAAGGATATTGGCATGAGGACTAGAGTTATTACTGATTTGGTTATGCAACTTGCCATGGAAAGAGAGCGTCTTCGAACACAGGTTGTAACATATTATTTCTGTGCCTTTGCATGTTTGTGATTCCAAACTGACTGATATCAACCATATCGTAGTTTTCAGTGTTGGGTGGCTCCTATTTCATTGGTTATCTAGGGTGTGATTAACAACCTAACATTTGTTAGAGTTTGATACTGAAACCTTTATATCGCTAATTTGCCATGACACATGACATCTGTATATATACTTGGTAGTTTTGAAAATCCATGAAATAAGAATCCTACATTTTATGAAAAATCTGCAGTGTTAGATCATGTTACCTAGGCTTTTTTGTATGGCTATTGTACCTGCATCTATAGGTTAAGGTACTAGTAGTGACTAGTGATGCTGGATGCTGCAGGGATAGTCGGAAGATACAACTTTCATATAGCCTATCCATCATTTTTTAATGTTTTATCAGGTTGTTCAACATGTACAGAGATAATTTCTTTAATTCAAAAATCTGAACAACAAAAATAAGACTTTATGTTAAACAATCTAGGTATCTTATGGTGAGAACTTTTTTGTAATAAAAATCTGAATGCAATTCATGCATAGTTGTCAAATTTTGTTTTGGGCCCTGTTTTGGCCTCTTAACTGAAATGTTTCGGCTGATTCGGAATTTGGTGAACCATTTCAGGGATCCATTGCAAAAAAATATAAAAAATAAAAATATTTGGGTGGATTACAATGGTAGAAAGAACAAAGAAGTTTCTTCAAATTCCATTTTACTTTGTCTTGATCTCTTGGATTAGATTTATGATTTATTCTCTTATATCTATTATGGTGTCATTTTCCATATTAAATTAATCAAGTTCATAGCCCATGGCAGGGTGAACCCTTCTGTATTTGTGTGTGACCTTTTGTGTGGAAGTCTTGTCAGAGTAAATCCCAACAATGACTCTCTTCTATCAACTTTCAAACTGGATAGGACCCATGGCAACCCTAAAGACAGCACATTGGATAGTTGAAATGGAAAACTGTGCTGAACAACTGCATTGCTTCATCTGCGCATGCATTTGGGTGGAACTTTGCTGAAGAACTACATTCCTCCATCCATCCATGCCATGTGTGGCCAAAATCGATCTTCCATTATACAAAGAAGAAAAGACAAACTCCACTTGGTCATATGTTCTTTTCATGTCACCAATAATAAAAAAGGCATTTTCATGTCCACCTTCACCAAAAATGTGAACTCTTATCTATTTTCATGTCTACCTTCACCAAATTCTGACCTCTTTTATCTTTTTCTTGAATCAATACATGTATTGGACTGACACATAAACCAGCTTAACCACCTTGGATAGGAGATAATCAAGCTCATCACTTCCTTTGATTGCTTTGCCAACACCTTAGAAAATTAGCTTCTGATGCTTCCAACCAGACCAACTGGCCTGCACTTCTCAATTGTTGCTGTCTTTTCTCCCTATTGGAATGAGAGAGATGAAAGATGAGAATAACATTTTAGAGAACTTCTAGAAGTTCTCACATAATAAAACTCCATAAACCCCTTAATAATATCATCTTTGATAATATACCCACAAGACCAGTGGAATGGCATGGGAAATCCATCTGTTTGTGGTGATTTGTCAAACCCCACGCCCCCCCCACCACCCTCCTCCCCCCCCCCCCCCCCCCACACCAAAAAAAATAAATTAACAACAGCGGCAACAACAACAGAAAAAAAAAAAAAAAAAAAAAAAGGGAAAAAGAAAGATGAAGATGAAAACCCCCTTTCCAGCCACTGCACTTCATCCTCTGAAATAGGGGTCATAGTTCAAAGCTTCTCATGTCAATCTTACCACTTTCTCCTTGAGAAGGTGGTGATCTTATCTCTATTCTAAATTTCTTTTCATGTAGAATTTACATCAGTGTTGTACGGCTTCAATCTCATTATATGTGCATAATCGTTGGAAAAGTTAGCCTACTTATCGGCCCAACTCTCTGTGTGATGCCTCTTAGTGCAACATTGGCATGTGTTTGTTCCAACTTACAATAATATATTACTAGATTAATTGTAATTGCTCCAGGGGTGACAATATTTTATAAATAACGCTTCAAAGACAATGCTAAAGACATGCACAGGAAATAGATGGAAGTATTGATTTTTAGATGTCTGATTATCCTGCATTAGAGTTCAGAACTGAAAAATTGAAATCAGCCGCTTGCATTTTAAAGAGAAACTTGTCTTTTATATGCAGATTCGCTCTATAACAAAAGAGAAGGACAGTTTAGAGGAGAAATACTGTAAAGCAAAAAATGATGCCTCTCTTTCTGTGACCCATGTGGGCAATGTACATGTGAAAGAGTCGGTCTTCCTTAAGAATGATGCAACTACTGCTCAATATTCGAAACTACTCAAGGAGACAGTTAGAGAGTCTTCTGCTACTAGTTTCCAGGTTGGTATTCTGGTTGATTTCATTTTTAGTTATCTAAGTTACTTCTGTGAAGATTGATGATTACACTTTCTATACCCAAATCGTAATTGGCTGAAGATTTATGATCATACATTCTATTCCCAAATTGTAATTAGCTTGTATTTTGGATAATGCAAGGCTCTCTTTTCCCATGTTTGTTTGGGTATTGTGGATGTTGGAAACCAAATTGGGGATACTGAATTTCCTTTCCACTACAAATCCTTAATCAATACCAATTGATATTGATTGGTAATTGAAAACAATTGCTTCTTTTTGGCTCATTACATATTCTGTTTTGGCAAGATGTTTACAGACTTGATCTTTGGTCCTATACCTTTGTGGGATTATGCCCCTTAACCTACATGCTACCTTAAATGGTTGGCAAATTTCCCTTTTGAGAGGCTGAAAAATCAAGGAATGTGGTATCCTCTGTAATGCAATTTCCACTTCAAACCCAAATCTCAATGGACTATTATTTTTTCATCTTGGAAAGCTACTTGAAATCACTGCAAAACAGTTGGAGAGAGAAAGCGCTTTGCCGAAGAAAGAAGTGATATTAGATACTGCTATTTACATAAAATCCAACCTGTAACATTGCTGGTTGAACACCCTCCACTAAACAACAGCTGACGGAGGTTTCTCTTGGTGAACATCATATAATACCTCATAATGTGTATGCTATTGAGCATATGCTTTCGTTGAGCCCAGACCTGCTGGTTATATTATGTATGACATTACCTTTCATATTTTCTTGTGATATTTCTTAAAAATCCCTTGATGGGTCAATACTGTGATCTATACAGTACAGGTCTAATAAATTTGCTTCATTTCTATATCAGGCAGATGGGCATGCAAAACATATAGACGCATGTGAGACTGAAGTGGGACCCACCATTTCGGCAGTGGATACTATGGGTGCTGAGTCCAATCTTCAAACAGTACCTACAAAGGAGGCTAGGCAGCGTAATTCGAAGTTTGCTTGGGGAGCAGTTGCAGTTGTACTTATTTCAGTGCTTGCTGTGTATCTTTTTCAGCAAGAACGTTGCCCTTTTTGATGCTTCGAGGCGATCTGATATTCTCCTTGTTCTTACACACCAACATGGAAGTATGTATGCTTCACTCCTAGATACTTTTGTGCTCTTGGTAATAACTTTCTTGGCTTCCATGTGGATATTCCTTTGCATGCCACGACTAAAACCATTCTGAAAACTGGACATTTTTGTCTCTTTAACACCAACAACCAGTGAGATTGCAGATGGAGACATAGTTGAAATTGTGCTGGTCTAAAAATGTTTGCCAGGGATTGTTCGAGGGAGTTGTATGTATCCAGCTTTCCTTACTGGAGCCTACCTTTTGATATTTCCACCTTTATGATGGGGTTTGCAATGAACTGGTCCCAAGTTAGGAAAAAGGATGGTTGGCATGAACCAGGCGGCTGGTCATAAAATCCAATATGACATGGATCTTTTTAATAAATTGCAGTGCATGCACTGAAGTGGGGCTGTGAATAGGGCCGGGCCATACCAGGCTTAAGCTTGTCCAAGCCCTACCCTCAACATATGCGGCACGCACCCGAGGTAGGTTAAAGCCCTCAGGGAGCCTGCACTATCTAGGGCCTAAAGAGGAGTTTTTTAATTCGTTTTTTTTAAATTTTTTTTTTTTTTTACACTGCTATTGGGCATCAATTATAAATATGATGTTAAACCTCCTTTATCAAAGCCTGGGACTGTCAATGAAATGCAATAAGCAACATGTGGTTTATTGAAATTCACTTCAATATGGTTTAGGGCTATGGCTAGCTAGGCAGCCATTTAGGGCTTGTTTGGCATCAATCTTATGATATTCCTAATCCTGTGCTTAAATCAGGTTGTGCTGAGATTGGTTGTGTCGAGATTGAGAAGTGGAGAACTTGTTTGTCAACATCACTTGGGACATCATTCCTAATCTCTTTGATCAACTGTTGACATAAACTAAAGGAAAAAAGTTTGGCATCATGGTCTTACAAAAGTCGAGCATTTGGCTCTATGGGAGGCATCGAAGGTGGGTCCCACTATATGATCAGTTCAGATCAATGGACAGGAGGGCCCCAATTTGCAGAGTTCACTGCAAAACAATACGGAGAGAGAGAGAGAGAGAGAGAGAGAGAGAGAGAGGTATTTTATTTTGTTGTTTAAAGGTTCTGTTTGCATTTTATAGTGCCTTCACCATGTCTGATTATGATGTGAAATGGGGTTTTGTTAGATTTCTGGTAAATGGGTTATGTTATGTAGTCTCTTGTTTTTGTTTGGTTTCTTTCTGCTCAATCAATGGCATGAGGAGAGATGGATGGAGAAATTACAGGGTGAAGAAAGGAGGAGAGAGAATAATGTTGTTCCTTGGAACGTTTTGCTGATACCTTGAAAATGGTCTCGTATTCAAGCCCAAAGCCTAGAGGCGCGGGGGATGGACTTGGCTGGTGGCTAGTAATTTAGTAGGCATTTTAGTGCCTAGTTCATAGGCACAATGCAGGCGTGTATCTGGGCATTTGGGTGCCCATATGGTTTATATATTGACCCAGGTTCCCCGCTTGTCAGGCTTGCGATGGACTGATACATCTGCAAAAATCTGCAAAAAAGCCCAAAGTAAACTGGGCTTGAGCTTCTTGTGTGCGTGTGTGGAAATGCGGATATCTGTGATCGAATAATCAAGCCACACAGAGAAGAGAGATAATCACATAAGAGATTTGCGTGGTTAGGCAAGAGTACCTATGTCTATAGGAAAGAAACTGGACTTTCCTTTTACTTGGTTTAAGGTTATATATTAGATACTACATATAATCAACGCTTTCTTGGCCCCTAAGAAAGAGAGCTGCTACCTACACAGCTTTTTCCACACACTGCATTTAAAAATAATAAAAATAAAAATAAAAAAGTTTATAAAATACCCCTCCCTCTCCTTGCTTTTGCCACCCCACCCCCACCATCCCCTCGGTGTTGTTGAAGGGGAGGGAGCGACAGAGGGAGGGAAAGGGAGAGAGACATGAGGGGGAGAGGGATATTGGGCTGGCGGGGAGAGGGAGAGGGTTGAGGGCGGGCAGGGAGAGGTACGAAGAGAGAGGGAGAAAAGGAGAAAGAGGGAGAGGGTGGGCGGGGGTTGCTGCGATGGGCGGCGGGCAAGAGGCAAAGAGAGGGGGGAGAGGGAGAGGGAAGGACGGAGGGCTTTTGGGCGGGGGCCGGCGGTGGGCGAGGGGGAGAGAGGAAGAGAGGGAGAGACAAGGACGAGGGCTGGTGGCGGCGTGCGAGAGGGAGAGGTAATGAGAGGGAGAGAAAAGGGGAAAGGGGGAGTGGATGAAGCAAAGGGTGGGTGGGGGCCGCCGGCGGCAAGCGAGAGAGAAAGGGAGAGGGATCGACAGCGTGCGAGGTTGGGCGGAGGTGGTCGGAGCAGGGAGAGAGGGAAGGAGGGGAGTGGGGTAGTTTAGGGATTTTTTTATTTTTTATTTTTTTTAAATGCAGTGTGTGGAAAGATTTTTGCAGTGTGTAGGTAGCCACTCTCCGTAAGAAAACCATATATAATTGTCAAAATACCCCTGACTCTAAACTTGATTAGTCTGGACTCTTGGCCAACAATCTTCCCCTCTAGACCATGGGAGAGAGGCTTCAAACCTTGTTATTGGAGTTTAATCCTAGCAACTCTAAACACAACTTTAGATTTCCCTTCGATATGACCTTTGCCATCATGTTGGTGTGAATCTTTTCAAACTTCATGAACTTTTTGTTGATTATCTCGTGAATCTAATGATATCTCACATCAACATGTTTCATACGGGCATGGTATAGAGCGCTCTTGCTAAAATTAATAGCACTCTGATTGTCACGGTAAACTACATACTCTCATTGCTTCAAACCCTGGGCTTGAAGAAATCTTTTCAACCAAAGCATTTCATTTCCTACTTCATTGGCAGTTATGTATCTGCTTTGGTTGTAGACAACATTGTGGACATCTTTAACTAGAATTGTCACGAAATATCCCCCGCCCCCCTATAAAAGTGAATAAATACCCCAATAGCTTGCCATGTTAGCATTTGTAAATCCTTCCAATACCTTTTTTGAGCCCCCGAAAACACCAACACAACCTGGAGGTAACTCTTCTCAAATACTTGAAGATCCACTTTATTGCTTTTTAATGCTCTTTTCCCGGGTTAGAAAGATATTTACTCACTGCTCGAGCAATATCTGATCATGTGCTACATATCATAGATAATAATCCCCATTGCATGAGTATGGAACAAATGTCATCCTTTCCTTTTCTTCTTTTATAATAGGGCATTAGCTTTTATTGGGCTTGAAGTGATTGGCTAGAGGCATGCTAAATGACTTAGCATTCTTCATATTGAGTCTTTCTAACACCCGTTCAACATACTTCTCTTGTGATAACCAAAGCTTCTTGGCATTTTTGTCATGACTAATCTACATACCCAATATTTGACACATAGGGCCTAAGTCCATGTCAAAAAACTTTGACGTCTCCTTTAACTCGCTAATCATCTCACTATCACGTCTAACTATCAATATATCATTTACATATTACAGAAGGATAATAAATTTGCCTCTAGCAAACTTACAAACATAAACGTAATGATGTGCTGTTGTTCTCTTGTACTCGTAACTCACCATGAATGAATCAAATTTCTTGTTTTAGTGTCTTGACACTTGCTTTAGCCTGTAAAGACTTTTCTTCAACCTGCAAAGTAGCTAACTGTTTTTTTACCTTCTACCGCAAACCCTTTCAACTGAAACATGTATATCTATTCATCCAAATCATCATGAAGAAACACAGTTTTCACATCCATTTGGCCGCTAAACACAAGACAACAACTGAAAAGACTATCTCATCGAAATCAGTTTCTGTCATCTACCCCCTTAACCACTAACTCCAATTTGTGCTTCATAAGTGTTTTTGCTATCTTTCTTTAGCTTAAACACCCATTTATTCTTCATGACTTTTTTGCCTTTAAGAAAATGTACCAACTCATAGGTGTTGTTTTTCTCTAAAAAAAAAGGACTACCTGTGTCCCTAACCAGCTGAGCGATAGCCAGGGATAGGTCTTTTGGTTTTTGGCACAGTAGAAAGGTATATGCCTTCTTTAGACAATTGGACAATTGGCATAGTCTGCGAGACCCACTGGCCTAAATTTAAGGCCCAGATTCATCACTTAACAGCTACAGATAATTTAAACCTGAACCTGAGATTAGGCCTTTGTGGAGATGTGACGAAATATGGCTTGCACGATCCTATTCATGCATGGATCTCAGAAATCCACCCATAGTGGGGTTAAATAGGACCCCAACTGTGAAGCCTAGCTTGGCAACCATATAAATCTTCATCAAGATAAATAATAAAGTAAAGCATCCACACTAGGGCCTTTTTGGATCTTGCATAAATGACAGTTCATTACAGGTCAACCAAGATCCAAGGATCCGAATGGCACTTTCAGGTCCTTTGGACCTTTGTAATCTAGTAATTCTGTTGATATGTAAATGAAATGATACTTCTTCATGTGTTTGGATAACCCTAGTTATTATCATTGTTGTTTTGTTTCTTCCCATAACCAATTTGAATTAATCAGAGTACCATGATGCAACCTAAGTGCAAATAACCTTGCTTCCAATGGTCCAAATAAGGCCCTAGAAACTCTGATGGGGAAATGTAAGGAGATGAATCCAAATGGATGGCTGAAGAGGGATATCTTTCTGGTTCTAGATTGCAAACTCACTACTTAGAATCAACTCAGCAACCCGAGTGAAGCCTGGTCAGCGACCCGAGGAGTCAATTTATCGCGAAACTATATTACCATGAAAACAAAATTTACAAACATTTGAGAATTTGAGAAAAGGAACCAACTCTACTCTGTCAAGTTTACAATTCTATCAAAAGATTATATATATAAGAACTTCTTGCATTTCAGGTTTTCAGGCCCTACTCACAGAGCCATTAGAGGACTAGGGTTGCATCTGTGCCAGACTCTGTAGAATTCAAGTGGTACTGAAGCCCTGATCATTTAGCTGTTGTCCTAATAATTAGAGGCCCAGGCGCGAACTTAAGCCTATTCTGGGTAAATCATGATCATTTATACAGAATGGTCCTTGGTCTGAACCACGATCCAGCTTATTTAGTTTACTGATCCTAGCCAATAACCCATATCCAGCTCAAAATGGCCCAGACCATGGCAACCTCACCTGAGGCTCGGCCTGGGCTTGCCTAGCTTATGCCTACTGAAATGGAATCTGCTCCATTAGTTTCAAAACAGTTTTCATTTTTTATACAGAAAAGGAAACTGCTACATTTTCTACCTTGGTTTCCAACCATAAATTAGTAGGCCCAGGCCACAGCTGTGTATGGACATGCCTATGTCACCTTAAATGTGATAATGACAGACTTAGAGCCAAGCCAGCCCAAGGATCTGAGAGGTCCATGTCAATAGCTATCTCACCAATTTTGAAAAAAAGTTTTCTTATTTCATGTAAAAGGGTCCACCAGACAGAAAGGCCTATGTACATAATAGTGGGCGCCAACTTACAAGGACTGCTGAGTGGGAATGGCCCACCAATTGACTTACTAGCCACTCCACTGTTGCATTGCCTGGATCATCCTAACCGTCCGTTAAGATCTTATAAAATGGACGGTTGGAAGGAATTGGTTGAACAGTCTATTTCAGACGTTTTGGACAACAACAGTCCATCCATTTCAAAAGTTGGGCCCACTGTCACATGCTAAGGCCCTGCACTGTTCACACCATATCATAGGATTTGCTTTTTTAATGATATCTGAGTGTGGGATATTGTTAATCTTAGGAAAAGGGTTATAATATACCAATGAAGATGGTTATTCGAGATCCTAATCAAGCCCATTTATGATATGGAATAATGGACTGGACCTGGCTCAGTCTGACCGTGGCCCATTCTAATTGAGGCTGTTCAACACATCTTGATCAGAGGTTAGATAGAGTGCCATCTCGCCAGTCCGAGGTCATCACAAACCCAGCCCATTTATACACTCGTTAAGGGCCGCGACCATAGACTGGAATGATTTTGGGCTTTGCCCTATATATAGCATGGTCTATAACAGAGGGTTCAGACCATCAAGCATATGAAAAATAGTAATCTTTACAAGACTTTCCTCACCTAAACCGGTCAGGTCAAGGCCACCACAGGTTTGGAACTTGGTCTGGGCCTGGCCACATTATATGAGCTAGTTTTTAAGACCCGCTCTAGCCCAAAGCAAAAAATAAAAATTTAAAATTAAAAAACTAAAAAAAAAAAAAAGTGAAAGCCCAGCCCAAAGCACCCACTTCACCAATTTGGCCCATACCTAAAATTAGCAAAGACAATTGAAGCAAAAGCTGAATCTTGAGCCAAGAAAGGGAGATGCATATCACCATCAACCTGATTAAGACTCCTCTAGTCCTCTCCCAGTTGTCTGGGGGAAGCTTCCTCTATCTAGGATTAAGCCAAAGATGCCTCTTTTAGATAAAGCAAATCTTCATTGGGGGTACTTTTAGACATCATTAACAAGATCTTAATTCCTCATTGAACTCAAAAAGATGATCTTAAAAGGCAGTTAGCACATCATGTCACTAAATTCGTTTATGTGGGAGGACCAATCAAATCATAACAGCTGCAAAAGTTGCATCCAGTACAATGATTCTGATGCTTCTCATAAGCCCACTTTGGACATGTTGGGTCCATGGTTAGGTGGATGGCCAATGACTTGAAGGATGCCCCTACTGATTGGAGGTGTGGGTCAGTGACATACAACTATGTTCTTCTTTTTTATTGTGTGTGAATGAAGATTTAGTGATGAGCATTTGCTTTCAGATGTTGAAATCAAAATCTTGAATTATTCATTTCAAATTCATGAAAGATCTTAGCCGTTCACCCGAATGTAGACCGAATTAAGGATACACTCTATGACTAGACAGTCAATAATGTGATTAAATCCAGGTTGGAACTTGGATGTGATCTTTCATTGTGGGGAATTTCTGAGGTGTCTCCCATTCATTGCTTGTTCATCAAATCAATGGTTTGGATCACCAAACTATTGGCCTTCTCTCTCTCTCTCTCTCTCTCTCTCTCTCACAGGATGTATTGGATACCCCCTTTTTTTATTATTATTATCTAAAATGATCAGTATGCTTAGGACATGTAGAAAATTCTTATATTATAAAGATGATTGAATCGGAAAAATCACTTTATCCGCAGGTAGTACGCAATCAAATACTTTAGCAAGTGGTGCACCAATTAGAGCAATTGGGCTCAATTTTCATTTTTTTTTTTTTTTACCTATTTGACACATCATTGGCGCCGACCATATTTACACTAAAAGTTGTAATTTTTTCAGAAAAAAATTCTAAGTCATTGTCGGTGATGACCTTAGCAGTGTAAAATAAGGTCATCACCGACGCAGGTTTCCTAATTTTTTGACCAAAAGTTGTAACTTTTTTTAGGCATTTTCGAAAAAAATTATAAGTCAGGATCGGTGATGACCTTAGCAGTGTAAAATAAGGTCATCACCGACGCAGGTTTCCTATTTTTTTGACCAAAAGTTGTAACTTTTTTTAGGCATTTTCGAAAAAAATTCTAAGTCAGGATCGGTGATGACCTTAGCAGTGTAAAATAAGGTCATCACCGACGCAGGTTTCCTATTTTTTTGATCAAAAGTTGTAATTTTTTTTAGGCATTTTCGGAAAAAAAAATTCTTAGTTATGGTCAGTGATGACCTTAGCAGTGTAAAATAAGGTCATCACCGACGTAAGTTTCTTATTTTTTTGACCAAGAGTTGTAACTTTTTTCAGGTATTCTCTGGAAAAGATTCTAAGTCAGGGTCGGTGATGACCATACCAGTCTAAAATAAGTGATACAGCATCAGTGATGACGCTATATAAATTTGGAAAGAAAAAATCCTAAGGAATGGGACCAATACATTTACATCAAAAGGGCCCCTATGTACTTCAAATACAACATTTTAAATACAAACAAAAACATTTTATGCATTCAATTGACATTCAATCAATCCATCAACATCCCATATACATTTACTTAAATTGCTTGCACATCTCCTAAGTTTAAAGTTACAAATTGACAACATCCACAACATAACCATACTTCAATTATAAGTTACATTAGGATCAATATCCAAGAACACATATAGTACAATAAAAGTAGGGGTGGTTCACTATAAGCCAGGAGGCAAGACCGAGAGTAAATGGAGGTTAAGATAAAGCACTTAAACATAACCACTCCTGCGAAAAATAACAGTTTAAATAACGTTAGACATAGATCGAAAGGAGATTCAATTAATTAGTAGTTGTGTGGAAGAGAGTATACCAAACCACGTTCGATAGTGACAGAAATGTGATGCTCTTGCTCGCACAAAAGTTGGGTTGGTTGTGCATTTGAGGTACTAGCCTCGTTGCGGAGTAATTCGTTCTTACTTGTATTCTCTTTAGACATTAGTGTACATCCAAATTATACATGATATCATTGAATGTAATGAAGGCAAGCATGCATAAAAAATGTTCACAAGAAGGAAATAATGAACACTAAAAATTTCATGCTTATATGGTATAGTGAACACTAAAAATGTACATTTCATAACAATCCAATATTAGAGATAGATTACGCCAACTTGAAGTAAGAGATAAACAGTTTTGTCTAACACCACAATATTTAAAGTTCATGAAGGGTGAATTATTGACCTTGCAAGGAAGTATATGATGTATTATTGGTTATTTGCAACATACTACTTTTGATAATATTGTTAATATTACTTATTAATTGCATTGTATAAAAAAATATGCACTAAAAAATTAGTGCATCTCCAATTTTTACTCTCTTTACAATTTTCGTATTACAAATTTAGTTGGTTGCTTACCCGTGCTCAGCACGGATTTCTCTTTGCTAGTAAAGTATGAAATCAATATCATTCTAGTTACATTTCCCTAACATTTTTATTTTATAACATTTATCTTTGTATATGAACCATTCCTTTGATAGATGGTCTGATTAAAAAGAGTTTCATTATTGATCCTATGGTGGTTCCCTGATAACAGTTTCAGACGTGGTTCAACTAAAATGTGGTTTCATAAATAAACTAGTGACCATTTTTGAAACACGAAATGGCCTACTTTTTGTCACTTGACTAAGACATGTTTTCCATGTGGATCTCATGCATTTGGGCTGCATCAATGAGGCAGGTTTTGACAACTGACAAAAATACCAATCAAATAAAATGAAACTAATCAAACCATAATCTTAATTTAATTACATATCCAACTAAATGCCAAAAAAAAAAAAAAAAAAAGCAAAATGAATCTATTATTTTAAAGCTTTGAGACCAAAATCAACTCAATCCATTTCATAAAACAAGTAAAATGAGCAAGGAGAACAAATTCATTCTAACTGCCAAAGATGGTAGCTGCTTCGGAACCATTGTCCTTCTCAACTCAGAAAAACCCCAAATTCAGAATCCTAAAAATCCTAAGTCCATTCAAACGAATAATCTATGAATCCCACAACGACGTTGAAGCCAATGTACCATGCACTTCGATATCTTATGTGGGATGGCAGGAGAACCAAAAGGAAGGTAAATACAAAAACATAGAAAAAGACTAAAAAAATGGAAGGAGATAGATACATCGGCAGTCAAGATAGAAAAAATAGATAATAGAAAAACCGATCGAAAGCAAAGAGATGCAGTTGAGGAGGAAGTTTGAAGCCTAGTGCAAGTGGAAATTGGAGCAACCACGCTGGAGCACTCGTCCAAAGTCGGGCTTGGCTGTAATCTGGGAGAGAGAAGAAAAGAATGAGAAGAAATAGAGTTTCAAGCCCTAATAGGATTCGCGGACAGGGTCGGCACCGACCTTATACAGTGTAAATAAGGTCGGCGCCGATGATGTGCCAAATAGGTAAAAATAAATAAAAATTAGGCTCAATTGTTCTAATTGGTGCACTGCTTGTTAAAGTGTTTGATTGCGTAACAGATGCGGATAAAAGTGATTTTTCCGGTTAAATCCTTTATAATAAACTAAGATTCTTTTTATTTTATTACTAATTTTTAAAGAATAGGGGTCCTCATGCATGTAGATCTCACCACCTGGTAGTAGTTTATCTAAATGGGATGATAGCTTTACGATCTTATCTAAAAGGGCGTCTATTGTCCCATGTTGCTCAACTAGTTAGGGATATATTAGTGTCAGTGAATGCTAGATTTTAAATCCAATGCAATGAGGGAAAAGCCCTAATTATATTGACGTTGAAGAAGCAAAAGGACTTCTACTAGGGCAGAAAGAGTAGGAGGTCCAAATGAAGAGATCTACAAAAGACCCTAAAATTTTTAGAACCTAATTTCATAAGATGAAGTGTGGTCAATCATTTCATATAGATTATCATCTTCGAATAATTTAGTAGTCTCTAGTGTCTCTTTACTTTTCGTCTGTGAATCATTTGGCAAGTTTATTTTTAGGATCTATTGACTTGAAAATGGTTCAAACATATATTTGAGTGCTTTAAAGAAAGTTCGTAAATGCAAATAATTGATTCTAAGGTTATAAGACCATTTTGCTTGTGTTAAAAAAAATGTAACCTTTTATAGACATGAAGACCTAAATCAATAATATTCTTTTTTTTTTTTTTTTGGGGGGGTGTAGGGACAAGTTTGCTCATATGATTTTATAATATAAAAAGTTTGCCCGTATTGATTTTTCGATATGATAATTGACAGTTTTGTCCACGTAACTTTTTCAATAAGATAAATTTATTTTCTTAATTGAATTGGACATATTAAACACTTAATTTAAAAGTTCCAAATTAAAACAATTTCATTTCAAACAAAACTTGGCAACGCAAGGCCTTAGTCTCTCTTGTAGAAGTCCATTTCCTTCAGAATCTTAGCCACTAAACAGAAAATAAGCAGTTGGGCTATGGGATGAAATTTTGGCGATCCTATAAAAATCCCTATTGATTGGGATTCCTTGGCCGACTTTGGCACTGTTCCCTTGGAACTCGTTTTACCCAAGAGCTCTAAAATTGTCAATTTGAGTACCTTGACTTCTCAAGTTAGAGGGATTCCAATTAATTAAAAACAGGGGCTGATCTTATATACAATATCCTAACATCTTTCCTATAAGGTTGAGCAAATCTGTACAATGGGCCCACCAATGAAGGAAACAAACCTTTGTATCTCAATCTACTTCCATGAGACGTGGTGAATCTTAAAAAGTCAATCGCATAGGAGACATTTATTATGGATTAAACCATGTCTTCAACCTTATTGATTGAATATATGGTTTAGCAGTGGGTACCACTCTTCTCTGGGTGATTTTCAGGCTCATCACCTATCAAGCCCATAGGTTGAAATCCAAGATTTTATCATGATTAAAAAGTAGGGAATTATAAATGTATTTGACTCAACTTTATCATAAAAACAAGTGTAAATAATCATTGAAACACTTACTTTATCATAAAACCAAGTGTAAATAATCATTGAACACTTTTTTTTTTTTTGCATTCTACTAGATCTAGAAGTACTGAGTTTGACTGAGTCATATATATATCTCTCTCTCTCTCTCTATTCTAATATTCAAATCACCCAACACAAGATGTATCAAATTAAGTTGACTCACCCTAACTCAGGTGAATCAAAATGAGTCTTATATAACTACTTGCTTCATAAAGTCTCCAAAGACTTCTGCAACAAGAAAATTAATAAAATCTGCACACACATGACAGCAAGAGGGACATTGGCATCAAATGAGTAGTCCCCAATAAAGGTTATTAGAGTGACACCTGGAAGGGGCAGCGAAGAGAAAGGGTTCAATTGTTACACATTTCATAGCTAGCTCCACATGGTAATATAAATTCAATGGATAGTGCAAGCTATTGGGATTCCTTGTGAATGTATCAAAACAAAAGGTTTGGGTCCATTTCATGGATTTGAAATGTGGTTTAGCCATATATAGTATCTATTTAAAGATGGGCAAAGGAGTCCTAACCAAAAGAACAATACAACCAAAAAGAAAGGTGAGGTTCTTTTAACCTTAGCCAAAAGGAGGGAATGGACCTCAATATCTCCATTCCAAATCCATAGAGCAATTTGTATTAAAACTGTGTAAAACGTGCAAGAAGTTAAAAAAATGGAAATGGAAACCCTAATTTTCTTGATAAGAAAAGGACCCTTCCTTTAAAGTGAGCCTACGAAGATAGGTTTTGAAGATAATGCTACGCTAAAGTGAAGAAATTGATCTTTCCCTTTTCAGCATCCATTCTCTTCTCTACCAATCAAGATACTACTCATTAAGAATAATAATTTGAATGTTTCGTTGTGGACTTAAAGTACATGTTTTAGGACCTTTGTGACTTGCAATTCTCCACTTCCATACACACCTTCTCATAAGTGGTAACTATGTGATCCAATGTGTGACGTGAGCATGATCTAAATGTGATGTGCCTTAGTTAGGGCAAGTCATCTTGATTCTATTGAGGGGTACCCGAATTCTGTTTAAGTACTTGACTCCATGGCCTTCCAAGCCTAGTCAAGTTCTTTGTTCCATACGGCCACTCGTATTCGTAGAAATGTACTTTTTAAAATTAATCTCAGAATAGGGTATATTTTCAATAACAAAGTACATGAGTTCATCCAAGCGAATAATGGTAGGCGCAATTGGGCAATTGACTCTATTTTACAAGACATTGAAGGGCTAGCAAAATCTTGAGAATTCATTGCTTTTTTCCATATTCCTAGGTCTCTCAATGGGGTTGCCCATAATTTTTCTAAAACATCATATTTTTCTAGGACTTGTGCTGTTTGGGACACGAGTTAGTTTGGTAGTTACTTTTCTTTGGTGTGGTTGTTTGATTGGTTCTTTGTGTGGAATGAAATTATCATTTTTTCCAAAAAAAGAAAAGAAAAGAAAAGAAAACATATATGGGTTCTCCTATTTCAGAACACTTTTTAAGGTTGAGACTGAATTAGGGTTGAGAAATCAAGTTTACTTAGTGGGCTGCTTTGATGAGTGAATGTTTTGGGGGTGATGGGAGCATTGTTTCTAAAAAGCATAAAAAGTAAACGGAAAAAAGAAATAAAAAGAAAAGGTCAAGTCCTAACTCAGGTTAGTCGAGCTGACTCAATCCGATTTAATTTTCAATGACGCCCGAAGCTCAAAAAAAAAAAAAAAAAAATTATCAGTAACGGTAAATTATATTAAAGACTTAAAAAAGGTACAACAATGAAGATGAGAAAAATAAAGCCTCCACAGGTATTAGAGCTAGATACCCACAAAAAAACAACAAATTACAACGGAACAAGCAAAGCTACATTAAATCTCTTTCTACCCTCAACTTAGCCAAAACATCTACCAGCTGATGCACATGATGATGAAACTCAACATTCAAAGATGAGGACCAAGTCCTGATTTCAAATCTTCATGGACCCTTTTCCAAAAGAGACATCCAAGAAATCGCGTTTAAAGAATCGCTTTCCACCACTTCGCATTTCATTGGAGGAAGCTCAAATCCTTCACAGCTTAGTTAAAATTCATGAAGACCCGGCAGGAATTCTTTTTTATTTTATATAATATTTGATCTAGAGCTTCCATTTGGATGACTCGACCAAAACTTGTTCGATCCAATGCAGTTTCCACCCAATTTGGGTTTCCCAAATTTTCTACTAAGTAGTGCACGTAGGAATGTGCAGTAGGTATACTATGGCTCCATGGATTGGGTTTTCTTAGATTATATAAACAATCTCCTTGGGAGATTTTTAATCAAAAGTTTAATTGCAGGTAGCTTAGACATTTTCCCATTCCACCTTTTTATAAACCATTGCCAACATCAAATAGAAAATAGAACCCACTTCTCTGGTGTTTCTCATTATCTTGCTAAGCTTTAGTCTTCATCCCCTCTATGGAAATGATATGGTTTGATTTCTTTCTGAATTGGCTTTGTAAGACGGTAAATTCTTAGTATCTTTTGTTTTTCTTCTTCTTCAAATAAAATCCTCTTTACCCAAAATAACGTAAAATAAATTCTCAGAATCTAGGAACTTATTAGGGTTTAGGTAAATGTACCCCAACTCGCTGGACCTTCCAAATTGCAGGCTTCAATGAGGATAGTGAGCAATCATTTTCGATAAAAGGGCAACTATCAATCTATCTAGGGCAAATTGGTCGATTTCGTCTACAACTTCTTTTCATGAAATACAAGCAAACACTAAGGGCTTGTTTGGTATCTCTACTCTTTTTTTTATAGATCCATCTAAAATAGAGCAATTAAAAAAAGAGCCATAAAAAAAAGAGGCTAGAATAAAAAAAACGCATTTGATAACGCATGAATCTATTTTAAAGACCTCGCCTCTATATTTTAAGACTCAAAAGCTCTATTTCTCATCTGCCCACTTTTGGAGCATTTGGATTTTAGAGGATTTGCCTCTAAATGTCTAAACTGGACAGAGTCTAGAATCTTGTGCCAAACGCTCTAATTGTTCAAACATCTGTCTGATTTAGACATTTAGAGAAATAGAGGCTTGAAATAGAGATGCCAAACATGGACTAAGTGGTGTTGTGAGTTTTCATTTTTATGCTAAAACTAACCATTGTATAGTTGGGATAAGGCTTTGATGATGATTGCGAGTTTCATCAAATGGAATAGTGTGCAATCATTTTCGATAAAATGGTAACTATCAATGATCCATTGCAAATCTCCACCTATGCTCCTGAACTCTTGCTCCTTTGACAGACAATCATTTCCTCGGAATCTAGGAACTCATTAGGGTCTAGGTAAATGTACCCCCACACGCTGGACCTTCCAAATTGCAGGCTTCAATGAGGATAGTGGATTGATCATAACTCACACTCAAAAATCACATTGGTTAGAGAGCAATGACCTTCTGATAGATTAGAGCCAGTAGAAACAGTCATAAAGGCCATTGCAATGGTTTAGATTCAAAGAGGAAAACCAAATTATTTAACTTTGACGATTCATTGTTATTTTTTGTTTATCAAAATCAGATTTGGTGTGCCTGCAAATGGGCCCTGCCCACTAGAACCCGTTGTCAACTACAACTAGCCGTAAAAGAAAAATTAATACAATTATAATGTGGACGATAGGCAAATCTATGCATCTTAGAAGTACGTAGATGTATACATTTTAGCCAAACAGCTAGGAGGGTAAGGCTTAGAATATAGGGACAAAAGAATAGGTCTGTGAAAATGAGACCTCACATTGGCATTACAATGGCCCCCATATTTAGTGCTATAGAACAACTTTCACAAACAAAGTATGAGATTCATCTTTTTAAGCATGAGGATGATAGAGGAGCAATAGGAAGAAAGGCTTGCTTTAGATCCTCCCATCTTTGAGAAAGTAACAACTTTAGTGATAAAAGTAGTTTTAAGGATTACTTTTCCAAGAAAGTAAAAAGATTGTGCATGGAAAAGGAAAAAGGAAGGAATCAATGAATCCCATCTTATCGATTTGAATGTGGCATAATGGCATTTCCATGAAATCTCTGGTAAGGATAATGAACCATGTCTTTTGATAACAACACTTCCAAACTATATGGTTCAATGGGAAGAGATTGCAATCTTATACGTTGCATGTAGAAATGATTAAGAAATGGGTATTGGATTAGACATCTCTTCCTGATAATTGATACTAGATTAGATGAATCATCTGAAAAGATTGCATTAGCATATGGCCCACCAAAACATATAAAAAAACAAAAAGATTAATTGAGGGACAATATCTACCCCACCAAATATTAGATTGTGAATCTTAGTTTGAAAGGCTGCCAAGAATGGTTTAAGATTTTGATTTAGGAAAGGCTCTTGGTGCAAGAAAAGGGGAGCACATTTTTATTTTTATTTGTTAAAAGAGGAATATTATTGAGAATTGTCCATATCATATATAGAGGGATTCTACTGCAAATCTCTTGATATTTATATGTTGATGATGCAAGAAAACCATATACGAAGTACAAATACAAGTATCGAGCAATTACACCTCTTCAGGCCTCGATTCAGGCCATGGTGTGAAAGTCAGGCGCAGGCCCCACCCATTCCTAAATGCATATGAGCCACTTTGTTAAATATGTTGCACCAGGTTGGGCAGTGCCTTTAAGAATAATATTAGGCCAATGCCTAGCCAATTTAACAACCAGGCAACAAAGTTAACCTCAGATAACTGCAAACTAGGTTTATCTTTCAGCCCAAAGGGGTATGCTCAGGTCTAGAAATGTCAAATGGGTCGGGCCAAGCACGTCCTATCAGCAGCACGGCACGACAGGGGAGTAAAATGACCGTTTTACCCCTCAACAGTCATAAATCGACTATATTTTATATTTTGACCATTGTACTCCCTTCCATCAGCCATAAAATGGTCATATTAGGGGCTTTTTTTTTTTTTTTTGAATTTTTTTCGAAAGTCTATAAATTGGGGGGGGGCGGGGGGGGGGGGGGGCGGTGTGCTTCCATTTTTATTTTTCCCCAAAATCATCCAACTCTTTCACTCTCTCAACGCTCTCTAACTCTCTCAAAACATTCAACACTCTCACTCTCTTTAAAAAGTTTTTGGGGGGGCCAAAGACCAAGTCATCAAGAGACAAGATTAAGGGACCTTCAAAAATTTTGAGGTACTCATTCCATTTAAATTTGAGATTCCATATTTCTATACAGTTTATAATATATTATATTAACTCTCATCTTCTCTACGCACATCCTGGGCAAGACCCTTCTCTCTTATGTCTACCAAATGCAGAAAACAAATGAAATGATGTTGCAAGCAGGTCCACTCAGCCAACTCCAAAGGGGGGAAGTTCTATAGTGAGGAATCGACGTTAGAGGCAGATATCCAGGGGTGTAAGCAAATAGTCTCTGGCCTTGATCTAGAGGAAGTTGTTCCACTGGGCATTTTGGGGAGGAAAGATGATGAATCAAGGCATGATCAGAGTGTTTTTGTGGATATTCTTAATGGGGCTACGGAGGAAGCATCTCAGAGGTAAGCCTGTCTCCTCTCGAGGGTTTTTTTTTTTCTGGGTGCTCTTATTTGTTTTTTTATGATAATTGTGAGTTTAAATGTGAGGGGGCTTGGTAGGCCTGAAAAGAGAATGGTTGTCCGGAAGTTGGTGCGAAAACACAAAATAGATTGTTTGATAATGCCGGAAACTAAAGTGGGCTTCGATGTGCACAATATCATCCAAGAGGTTTAGGGAAATCGTAGGTGTGTGTGGGATTGGGTTCCATCCTTGGGGGATTCAGGAAGATTAATTATGTGCATTTGTAATGAGGAGGCTTTAGTTGTAGAGGACATCTTTCATGCAGAAAGGGTGTTGGCTGTCAAACTTCGTGGGGTAGATGATTGTTTTGTTTGGGCTCTTGCCAATGTCTATGGTCCAAATGTGCAGTCGGAAAAAGACGAGTTCTTGGATTTACTTTCCAATGTTGGTTCATCCCTTGGGTTTTTGGGGGTGATTTTAATATGGTGAGATTTCCATAAGAAAAGAATCATGGGTCTTCCATGTCACGTTCAATGGAATTATTTTTTGACTTCATAAATGCCAATGAGCTGCTTGATTTTTTGCTTCTTAGCAGAAGATTCACATGATCTAACAATAGAATAAGGCCTGCTTTGAGTAGAATTGATAAATTTTTATTATTGAAGGAGTGGGAAGTGCATTTAGTTGGTGTAATTTAGGTGGCACTTCCGACGCTAATCTCGGACCATTGTCCCATCAAATTGTGCTCCAACTCGATTGACTGGGGGCCGAGACCTTTTCATTTCCAAAATTACTGGTTAGAGAGCAAAGACTTTTTGGGATTGGTTCGATTTTGGTGGAGCCAAGTAATTGTCAGTGGTTTTGCAGGTTTCAAAATGTGTAAGAAACTTCGTGCTTTAAAGGATTTTATTAAGAAGTGGAATAAAGAGGTTTTTGGTAACATTGAAGAATCTCGTGAAGCTTCATCTACAGTAGTGGAAAACCTTTGCAAGATTGCAGAGAGTAGGGACTTTAGGCCCGAGGAAGCAGTCACGAGGGAAGATGCTCTAAAGAGGATTTGGCGCTTAAATCACAAGGATGAAATATCGTGGAGGCAAAAATTTAGAGTAACTTGGCTCAAGGCGGATGATAAGAATATGAGATTCTTTCATCAATCGGCTTCAATGAGGCGAATATTGAATTTTTTTGGGGAAGATTAGAAGTGGTGGAAGACTATTAAAGACTCCGATTGAGATGAAGAATGAGGTGGTTCGTTTTTTTGAAGACCTGTACAAAGTGAGAATATTGTTATCAAACCAAAGCTTGATGGTGTTTCTTTCCCCTTATATAATTCCACATGATGTTAAAATTTGGCTGGATAAGGAGTTTGAAGACGAAGAGGTCTCTAGAGCCTTGGAGGAATGCAATGGGGATAAGGCTCTGGGCCCAGATGGATTTAACTTCTCATTTATCAAAGCTAGTTGGGATGTTTTAAAAGAGGATTTTCGTAATTTGCTTTTGGAATTTCATAGAAGGGGAAGACTTAATAAGGAGATGAATGCAACTTTTTAACTCTTATTCCTAAGGTGCCTAATCCGGTGGAATTATGCAATTATAGACCTATAAGTCTTGTCGGCTGTTTGTATAAGTTGTTGGCTAAGATTTTAGTGAATCGGCTAAAAAGCGCCCACTCCCTTTAATTATTAATCCTTTCCAAGGAGCTTTTGTGCCGAAAAGGTACATTCTTGATGGAGTCTTAATTGCTAATGAGCTTATTGATTAAGGAAGAGGCCCAAGGAAGAGGGGATTATTTTCAAGATCGACATAAAGAAAGCTTATGATCATCTGGAGTGGGACTTTGGTGATTACATGTTGCTTAGATTTGGTTTTAGGGAGACTTGGCGTCGTTGGATACAAGAGTGCATAACCACTACTTCATTATCCGTTTTGGTTAATGGATTTCCTTCAAAGTTGTTCAATGCTTCTAGAGGTATTCGGCAAGGGATCCCCTTTCCCCATTTTTGTTTACTATTCTCGTGGAGGCCTTGAGTACACTTCATGTGAAAGCTAGAGATATGGGTGTGATTAGTGGTTTTGAAGTTTCTCGGAATGAGGAGGCTTTTTCTCACTTGCAGTTTGCAGATGACACTATTCTTTTCAGTTCGATGAAAATTAAAGAAATTCTATCTATGAAAAGAATATTGTGGTGTTTTCAGTTAGTTTCAGGATTGAAGGTCAACATATCTATAAGCATGTTGCTGGGGATAGGGTGTACTGAGGAAACTATTAACTCTTTAATAGCTTTGATTGGTTGTAAATCAAGGAAGCTTCCTATTGTGTATCTTGGCCTACCGATTGTGGTGAGGCCTAGATCGAAGGCTCTTTGGGATCTAGTGATCGACAAGTTTGAGAAGAAATTATCTTAGTAGAAGAAGCAATATTTATCAATGAGCGGAAGGATTACGTTAATAAATTCTTGCTTATCTAATCTCCCGGTGTATTATGTCTCTTTTCAAGATGCCATAGTCAGTGGTGGTAAGATTGGACCGTATTCGCAGAAATTTTTTGTGGGAGGGGAATGGTGAAAAGAAAAAATTACACTTATAGAAATAGAGTGAGGTGCTCGGCTTTCTCAGTGTATAAATGATTCACCTATTAGTAGTTTTTCTGACTGTTGGAGTCCCAGATGTTTCACGGAAGGGTAAGCTACTCCTTTATTTTGTGTTTGATGTCGTAGCTCCTCGCCTATATATCCTTCCTTTATAAATTACCCTAGAGCAGGGAATCGGTGGTCGCGATTTAGACGTAGGTATGTCCTCTTGTCCTTATTGGGCACTGTATTAACTTAATTCAGTCAAACACAGTTTGGAATGCATCTATCTTTGCCCCAACAGCTCCTTATGGCACCTTGCTTATAATCTCAGTAATCCCATTAAACCAAAATGGAGTGGGGGTTTGGGTCTTGGCTGTTTGGAAAAGAAGAATGAGGCTTTATTGGCAAAATGGTGGTAGAGATTTGGAGATGAGAGGGAGCTTTTTGGAGGAGAGTTATTGCTACCAAATATGGTGACGATAAATTGGGTTGGTGGTCTGTTCCTAGTAAAAAGTACTGTTAGGGATTCTGTATATTGCTAATTTGATGGATTCACTATCACTTTCATCTACATTTGATCACACACTCATGCATTGATTTTAAAACCTTGACATCTGGGATTTAATCATGCATATTCATTTGATTTTCAAAGACATTACCCTGCATGTTTTCAATCTTAAATGCATTTTTAAAAAACTAGTTTGATTCATGCCGTCCCTTATGATTTTGAGTAAAATCTAGTTAGGAAATTAGGTTCATGATTTGCATACACATCATTCATTTTTAGAATATATGCATGGATCCAACTAGCCTTGAGTTTCCAAATAGATAAATCAAAATTTTCAATCTTTGAAAGGAACCTCAGCGAGGCCAGTGTACCCGGCCGATCGGGTCCCTGAGGGTGTCGATCGGATGAACTAGCCGTTGGAAATGTGAACATTGGATCAGGTCGACTAGATGAACTAGCCAATGGGAATTTTCCTATTTATAGCTCTAACTCGTTCCACACTAAAAAGGACTTTTTGGCTGAATCTTTTGCACTATTTTTATAAGGTCCTCGACCTTAATAGGGTGTTTAATTTCTTAATATTGGCGATTAGCCTAATTAATTATGATTCTAGCTAATTAGGTGGGTTTAGTGGCTAAGTGAATTTATTTTATCATTAGGTAGTGATTTGCGAAGTTCCATTTGATTCCAAGTGTGATTAGTCTTAATAGGGGATTAGGTTGTGATTAATAGGAAAATCAGTCATTTTTCCATAAAATTCCGTTTTCGCCGAATTTGGGTTCGTTGGAAAGATTTCGTCGTGCTCGTCAGGTTTTGTTCTTGACTCATCAAGATTCGACGCCCCGAAGTCCTTTAAATAATCACATTTCTCTCATTTCACTCAAATGGGCATTTTGGACTTTTGCCCTTCCATCCCTTATTTTTAAACCCATTCCAGCAATTGTACCTTCGTTTTCTTATTCATTTCACTTTAGGGAGTGCAACAACAGTGCTGGAGACTTCTTCTTAACCACTCTTCATCTCTCTTCTTGCATGTGTTACCAAAAGGGAAGATTTCAAGAAACCAAGCTCACCAATCTTGTCCTCTCTCCTTCCTCTACATCTTGATCCAAAATTTGGTGGGTTTCCCCAACTTCTTCTCCTTTAATTTCCTTCCTTGCTGCTGTAACTACCTTGTATGTTGATGGATTTCTTCCTCCTTCCCTTGTGTTCTTTGGGGTGTAGGAGAAGGGTTTTGGAAGTGGTTTGGCTAGAGTGTGTGTATGAGCTTTCTTCCTTCCTCCTCAATCTTCTCAAATTCTCTCTAATTTCACTCGTCTTGGTGAAGGCAAGTAGAGTAGCACTATATATTGAGTATGCATGTATGTTTATTGAACTCTTGTTAATGCAATTGTCTAGACAACTCATAATTCCAAGCTTATTACATGTTTTGTTGGATTTCACATGTTAATTAGGTAATTTTGTTAGAGGACTTGAATGGACTTGAAATGGATGGGTTGGTAAATGAAAATGGACTGTTTACAAGCATGGAAATGTGGATTTCTTAAGCTTAGATCTCGTGTCTTGAAATTAGAATGAAACAACTTCAGAACTTCACAGTTCTGCATGGGTACTCACTTGCTGACCTCCTACCTAGAGACAGCACCCGGATAGGTGTAGTTGTACTCGCGGATACGAGGGCTGGCCGCCTGATCAGAACAAAACCTAGTAAGGTTTTGTCTCGTCCACGGTTACCCAGCGGCTAGCCGACCTGACGAAATAATTTTTGAGTAGTATTTTTATTACACGCGGTGACCCATCGATCACCACTCGGCAGCCTAGCGGTTAGCCGCCTACCCCCAGGCGATTAGCCGCCTAGACCAAATTCTAATTTTTTTTAAATGGGAGTTCTACCTCTTTTTTGGACTTTATGTATGGGATCCTTTGACCGTACCCTTGCTTAACCCATTGGGGAAAATGGAAACGAAGCACGTTGGCTTGGTGTGCTTCGTTGGTTGTCCGGGATTTTCCATATATTGACGTAACTTGACAGAATGCGTTTGGAATTGAGTTAATTGGTGCCAACAACTTTTGTACACTATGGGCCAGCCAAATTAGAATACCATTAACTCATTCTTCGTACTCCGTTTGGGATACGTCCGGCACACGGTGGACAACTCTTGACCTAAGATTGACTTGTTCTTCACTATTGACTATCGAATCTTGTATTCGTGGCTTGTCATACCTTGCACAATTTTGTATACTTGTATAACTTGTAGCTTAACTTGTAGAATTAGAATTTGACCGGACTTAGAGTGTATCCTTTGGTATATTTATCTTGTATTTATGAACACGTATGGATCTTGTATTTATGAACACGTATGGATACACTTGGAAGAAGATTACTCATGGAACTTGGAAACCTGACTTGTATCTTGGCTTGACTTGGAATAGTTCTCAACTTATTATCTTGTACTTGGAAATCTATGCATGCGTATTTATCCTGGAACTTGTGTCGCGTACAAACCATCATTATCATCTTACATTCATGACCTGCTGCAAACGGATGATTATAAGTGGGTCGGATACCGGACACTAGGGTGGACAGTCGGCTTTGGACGGCGTCCATGGCGTAAATAGTTGGGAGCGGGCTACAACTGTGATGCTATTCCTAGGACCAGGAGCTAGGATTCCCCTAAAGCTGGACTTTGGGTATTCGTAGTCAGCTCGGACGTCACTTATAGCCCCATGAGATGGCTAGGAGATCCTCGAAGTCTCCTCTTGCTTGGCATTGTATTTTATGAATGGTTATTCTTGTTATCTTACTAGGATTTACATTGTTACTTGATTTCCATATTACTCATGCTTATGCCTAGCTTGTACCTTGATATTACATAATCATGTACTTGTCTTTATTCTCATTTGGAATATGTTATGAATAATGTATATTGCTTATCTCCTTGCCAACATATTGTTGACCCTTTATTCCATGGTGTGCAGAGGACACCTACTACTATTACACCAACCTGGATGCCGAGACAATCCCAGAGGATCCTTAACTGGAGGAGGATGAGGTACGAGAGTGGGGTGTCGATGACATAGCTTAGCATCATCACTCTTGGCACTAGTGCACGTTACAAGGGGATATCTGTTATTGTGCCACCTCAATTCATCTTTTGGTTTAGATATTTTGGACTTGTCTATCTTAGCACTATATATCTTTTATACCAGGATCTAAGTTTTGGGGATGGTCCTAGTGTGTATAAACTTTATATGTTTTATCTTTTGAAACTTGAATAGATATATATATATATATACATAATGGAATGAAATCCATACTTGCCTTGATATTCTTACAGGTTTAATGTTGTATTTACCGAACAAGTCCCATTGATTATTTGTCAATAAGGCTCAACTACACAATCCTCACAACGGACTTCAATCCTTGGGCATTAAGGGCAATTTTTTTTAATTAGCCCTAAATTTCACACCTCGGATCTGGTTTAATCTCTAATCGGGTTTGGGGCCGTGACAATTTTTGAGTCTAAGGAAGGGGAATGAGCTGGGTAAGTTAAAAGAGCAATAGAAATCCAAAAAGCTTGAGATACATAAGTATATCATTCCAAGTTAAGCTTTGGTTTCCATGTTTTTGAAATCCATGTTTGTTCAAATCTTTGAAATTTTATTTTAGCATAATTTTTAGTATTGACTGAGTTGTTTGGCAAACATTGATCACATAGGAATATTATTTCGTTTTGCAAACATCTATGTCACAATCACATGAGTTTTAGTCTTTGAAATTTCATACAAGTTTTGTATTTTGATAGGAATATCATTTTAAGTTGTTCTTCTTGACTCACATGTGATTAAGTTCATTACTTCAATCATAATTTAATTGCTTAGACTTTTAAATGCATCAAGCATTCATTTAGGAGCATTAATTTTAAAATTGATTGAAATAAACACTTATACACATTGAGCACTCACCTTAGCTACGTATAAGTGTATGATTCAGTTTTGTTTTAATTTTTATATCAGCCTATTTTAGAGGCAAATGTAATGAGCTAAAACATTGTGACAAATGTAATGAGCTAAGACATTGTATCTCCTTGAGTGTACTCTAGACACATTTGAGAGATCAAATCTTTAAAGTTGTAAAGGTTGTCATTTAGTCTAGAAAATGAACATTGTATATGTTGTTGTTGAGCCTTGAAAAACATCATTGTAAGAGGTTATTGCTTAGCCTTAGAAAGCATTGTGTAAAAGTTATTGCTTAGCCTATTGAAAAGCATAGATAGTGAAAATCCGGTGGGGTGTAGGAACACAAGCTGGGAGTGGATATAGGCATTTGGGCCGAACCACTATACATGATTGTCTCGTGGCCGTGATTCTTGTGGTGATTACTCTTCTTATTTGCTTCCGCACATTTATTTTGTTCATCACAAGTGTCATTTTGTTTAAAGAAGTTAAAAATTGGATTAATTGGCATTATTTGTACAGCTCACCCTATTCAAACCAACACCCCCCCCCCCCCCCCTTCTCTAGGGTTCAGATCCCGGACTTTTAAGAACCGTAGGTCAGGCTTGTGGGGTGCTATTATGCCGGTTGGGGATGCATCTTCTGAGTGGGGAAATTTTTTTTATCTAGAGGGGTGGGCATTATGGTGGGGGATGGGAGGGATGTGAGGCTTTGTCTTGATGATTGGATCGGGGTTGATCCTTTGCATGAGTTGTTTCATAAGGTCTTTAGGGTTGTGTCCAACAAGGAGACTACTATTTATAATTGTTATGAGGTTAGGAAGGGGTGTACCTTGTGGGGTGTGTCTTTTAGGAGAAGTCTTCGTTGGTCTGAGGAGGTCTAGTATGGGGAGTTGTTAAGTCTTCTTTCTAACGTTTTCCTATGCAGGGACTCTAAGAATTCTCGATTTGAAAGCCTTTCATTTTTGGAGAATCCTCCGTGAAAGCTTTTTACTTGGCATTACAAGAAATCAACCTTCTAGAGCATCTTCTTCCTTAGTCTGATTTTTACTTGGCATTACAAGAAAAGCAACCTTCTAGAGCATCTTCTTCCTTATTCTGGTTGGGGTTGGTCCCTCCCCGGGTGGAAGCTTTTTTTTTTTTTTTTAGCAATTGCAGCAAAGATTTCCACAGCGGACAATTTGAGAAGAAGAGGGTTGACGTCAAAAGTTATTTCTGATACTTGTGTGTTGTGTAGTAAAGAGATGAAATCTGTCAACCACGCATTCCTACATTGTGAGGTTGTAGTAAGGGTTTGGGGCATTTCATCAGTAGATGTGGCATGGCGTGGTGCTGTCCTGATACGATTGCAAAGATGGTTGAGTCTTGGAGGGGAGATAACTTCTTTGGATGTGGTCGTACTCTTTGGAGGATGATTCCATTTGCGATCTTATGGTCTATGTGGAGGGAAAGGAATGACAGAATTTTCAAAGGTTCTTCTTCTTCTTTAACGGAGTTAATTTCTACAATCACCATTAGGGTTGTTAAGTGGGCTTTGGTGAGAAAGGAGTTCTTTAACCTCACTCTTGATGATATCTTTGTTAATTGGAAAGCTTGTATGGGGTGCGATCTTTTGAATGAGATGAAATCTATTCCTTGGTCCTCTCCCCCTCTTGGCGTGTTTAAGTTCAATGTTGATGGTGCCTTGAAAGGCAAACTAAGGCCGGCAGGAATTAGGGGTGTTCTTCGTAACAGGTAATGGTGATGTCTTGTATATGTTTTCTAAGCATGTTGATGTTTGCGAGTCAAACGAAACAGAGGTGTTAGCTATATTGAAAGCTCTACGTTGCTTTTCTAAGTACTTCCAAGGTGACCTTATTATGGATAGTGACTCTTCTAATGCCATCGCTTGGGTGTCTAATCATAAGATCAACCCATGGAAATTTCAATTTTTGTTTAATTAATTCCGAGAGTTATCGGCATCCATCAATGTTGTGTTTACTCATGAGCTAAGATCGGCCAACTCTATGGCTGATGCGTTAGCCAAACAAGGCGTTGATAGGGTGTTTCCTTGGGAGGGTGTTACTTTCTAAGTGAGGTGAGGGTGAGGTACAATGCTCTTGCATCTCTTTTTGTAGCTCCATTTTTGTAATCTCCTTTTCTTTCAATGAATGTTTATGTTACTATCTAAAAAAATTATTATAACAAAAATCTCTATTACTATTATTATGTATCTTTTTTTTTCAAATTTAATTTTTTTAACATGGCTGGAAGATCTTTTAAAAATATTCCCCGAGATGTTTCTTCTGTTAATTTAGGGAGAGAAGACGATTATGTCGAATTGGAAGAAGAAGTAAGGGAAGAAGTCCACGTAGAAGCTACTAGTGCCTGTAGAACATCTAAGAGACCCAAAACTTTTGTAGTTTGGCACGCATATGAATTATTAAAGATTAAAGACAAACATGGAAATGAGGTTGACAAGGCAAAATATAAATATTATGGTAAGATTTATGTTGCCGATTCAGGTGGGGGAACCGGCCATTTGGCGATGCATATGAAAAAATGTGAGCCCAAATATATTGAGGGGATTTGGGGGAAAGGGGGGCCAGGGGCACAGACTCAAATTTCTACTACTAGTGGTAATAGTCTAGGACTCTTTTCTTATAATGTTGTTACTGCTGGACAATTACTTATTAAAATGACTGTACTAGTTGAATTACCATTTGTTTTTGTTGAAAATGAATTTTTCGAAGAACTTATACAACATGCCCTATGCCCACAATTTAGAAAGATTTCTAGAAATACTGCTTGAAATGATGCTATTAGGCTTTGGCAAAGTGAGGACGAAAATATAAAAAATCACTTTGCAGACAGTTCTGGTAGAATATTTATAGATTTATGGAAATCTAGAAGTGATGATAACTTGCTCTGCATTACTACCTATAACATAGATGCAAAACGGGTTATTAATAATTGAATTATAACTTTCTCTAAACTTGAATAGCCACACACTAGCCATATAATAGGGTCCCTTATTTTGAAAAAACACCAAGAATATAATATCTTGGATAAAATTGAAGTTGTGACTTTAGAAAATGCAACGAATAATCAAGCGGCTACTGATCTAATGAAATTGTAGATGTTACTTGCAAATTGATAGAGGGTAATACTTTCCAAAATAGATGTGTATAACACATCTTAAATCTAATTGTCTGAAACAAACTTCAATTGTAACATAAAAATCAAAAGTATTGCTAAATTTGTTTTCTCCGCCGCACATAGAAGATACTTATATTCCACAATATGTGCGAGGGATAATGTATTGCCTTAAAAATCTAAATTTAGATGTTGAACATAGATGAAATTCTATGTATGACTTATTAAATAAGGCTATTTCAAGAAAAAAAAACTTTTGAGTGAATATTGTGCTTTTAATGTACAAAAATACTTGATGACTGAGGCACATTGCGAATTGTGTGGCCAAATAAGAGATTTATAACAAGTTATTTTATAATGCAACATTATTTTTCTCTGTGGTGTACTATCCCACCTCTAATAGAGCTCTAAACTTCTGTTTTCAAATTATTTTACAATTTAAAAAGTATAGAGATTATGTTTTACTTAAGGACATTTGTAAATAAATGGAAGAAAAATTTAATAAATATTGGAAAGATGCTATAATGACATTTTGTTCGGCTATTAGAGTAGATCCTAGGTTAAATTAGCTGGTGTATAGTTTTTTCTTGAAGAAATAAATAATAATATGGAAAATACGGATTTAAATAGTTTTCAAATTTAAGGTTGAAATCACAAATATTTTTTCATTTTCATTTTGACTAAATGGGTACATTAGGGGCTAGTATGGCCCATCAACAAGTCCAGCAATTAGGTGAAGCTTCTTGAAATTTCTTTTATAACAAAATGGGTAGAGCATCCAGCTCAAGTTAAGTTGCGACAGATTCATCCTCATATCTTGACTCGGGTGTATTAGAGATGCATGATGCATTTAGTTTTGACATCTTAAAGCCTGGTGGAAAGCATACGAAAGTAGATTTTCGGTATTATCCGTCATGGCTCGTAATATACTAACTATTCTAATGTCTTGTGTAGCATTAGAATAGGCTTTTAGTTTAGGTGGACATGTGGTGGATGACATGAAGACCGTTTTAGCTGAAGAGAGAATAGAGTGTTGTGTTTGCCTACGAGACTAGTATTTGGCTAACAAGAGAAAACAAGAGTTGACAGAAGTTGAAAATTATGACACAGTAATACAGGTTTGGGTCCATTGGGTGTGGGTTTGGTGTATGTGCCAGTTAGTAATCAGGTCTAGATACACCCAATATGTCATAAATTATAGGACACATATATTAGCTATATAATGAGATTTATTTTTATGCATATCATCCCCACATAGGAGTGTGCGAACTCACTTATGGACCCACCTAAGGTGTTGTGATCTAGGGCGTATGAGAAGAGATCAATCACGCACAGGGGAACACGGAGATTTGGTTCCGCTTTTGGCCTACGTACACAGGGAAGATGGGAGAATTCACTATGCAATCAGAAGAGGTGTACATCCTAAAGACTCTGAATCTCTATTTATAAACCCCAAAACCCCATTACGCTCAAACACTATTTATTAATCACAGTAGACCTATAACAAGCCTACTTCTAATCACAATACAAGTTGGGCAATCCAGGGGCGCAGTTAACCAAGATTAATTAACTTCTATTGAGCCATACAAATTAACAAATCTCCACCTTGGCGAACATTGAAGCTGATCCTCATGCACAAAAACACATCTCACCGTCTCCACCTGCCCCTGAGGGCACTCAGGTACCGAGCACACTGATTAAGTCTAAGCAATGCTTGAACTTGAATTTAACACATTCCTTCATGAATGCACTAAATCGCTTGTACCATTGTCCAAAAGTTTGCTTCGACCTGTACAATGATTTTTTTCAAACTGCATACATGATCAGGAGCCTGAAACTGCACTCTACATGTACTGGAAGCTCCTTTCTCTTCCTAGTAGAACCGCTTGCATCCGATGGCCTGATTTTCCTCATTAAAATACTCCATCTTTTCAGTCATTGTTGCTGCCTGTTGACTACTTTCCAGCCCTTCCATTAATTCAAGAAACTCATTTGTCAATGCGTATGCAACCATATCATCACGGCCGCTATCTTATGTCGATGCATACGTCGTCATATCCTTGAAACCGTGTCTAATTGGCGGTTTCATTTCTCTCTGAGGTCTACCTGTCTGCGGCATCTGCGGCTCTATTCGCTGCATCTGTTGTACAATCTGACTATTCCCTGTATCCCAGGAGGAGCTGGATGCACTCTCCTTTCTCACTAGGATATCTGACTCCACCTTAACGGTGTCACTGCTGCTACCTACTTTCTCGCTTCGAGTAAATCATGCTCATGAAATGTAACATCCCCGCTGATGATAAATTTGCGTGAATCATGATCGGTACACTACAACCTGTATCCTTGCACCCTAGAAGCATATCCCACCAAGATACACTTCACAACCATTGGTTCTAACTTATCAGTTTTCACACGAGCATAATCTGGACAACCGAAGATCCTCAAGTTAGAATAATCAGCTAAATTACCTGACCACATTTTTTCCTGTGTTTTACAACCAATCTTTGTGTGTGGAGACCTATTTATCAAGTAGCTTGCAGCATTTACTACCTCAGCCCAAAAGTCCTTGGACAATCTTGCAGTAAACAACATACAATGAGCTTTTTCCAAGATTGTTTTGTTCATCCTCTTTGCAATTCCATTATGCTGTGGAGTTTCTATAGTGGTGTAATGCTGAACTATACCATGATCTTTGTAATAGTTCTCAAGCTTTGTCGTTTTGTACTTCTTGCCATTACCTGTCCTCAACTTCTTCACCTTCCTGCCAGTCTGTTTCTTAACCGTTTCCTTCTATCGCTTGAATGTAACAAATGTTTGATCCTTCGTCTTTAAAGTATAAACCCAGACTTTCCTTGAATAATCATCAATATATGTCAACATAAACCGGGACCCGCCTTTGGAGTAAACCTTAAAAGACCCCCATACATCTGAATGAACATAATCAATGATACCTTTCGTGCGATGAATTCCTATCTTGAAACTGACCTTTTGATGCTTTCCGAAGATGCATCTCTCACAGAAATCCAATTTGCATGTCTTCGTGCCACATAACAAATTCTAATTGCTCAGTATTGTTAATCCATTCTCACTCATGTGACCCCGGCGCAAGTGCCATAAGCGCGTTGAGACATATTTATGGTCATCTGAGAAAGACACTCCAGCTCCACCTGTAATAGTATTTCCCGACAAAACATACAAGTTTCCAACTCTATTGCCTCTCATAAGAACCAGAACACCCTTCACAGCCTTCATAACTCCACCATCAGCTGAGAACTTACAACCTACAACCGTCAGCGTCTAAGGCACCAAGAAAAACATGATTCTTTTTCAAATCAGGGACATGCCGAATCTCTGCCAACATTCTGACAATTCCATCATGCATCTTGATTTCACTGCTCCAATTCCAACCGTCTTACATGCAACATTGTTGCCCATCAAGAGACTATCATCGTTGATTTCTCTATAAGTGGTAAACCAATCCCTATTGGGACACATATGGTAGGAATAACCCAAATCAAGAATCCATTCATCCTGACGACAAATTCCATTTTCAATCACAGAAAGTGCATTGTCGGAAACATAATCTGATCTTCCATCTGCAACACTGACTGAATCATCAGATGACGAATCTTCTATTATTTCTTTCCCTTTCCTTTGTCTTTCGGGACAATTTTTTCTGATATTCCCTTTCTTATGGCAATGATAACATTCAATGTTTTTCCTGTTAGATCTATGTTTGCCCTTATTACTGGAGTCTTTTATTCTTCCTTTTACTACCATACTCTCACCCGATCTATCATTGTCAGCCACAACATTTTTCTTCAACTCCTTGGAGCTCAAGGCTGTTTCTACACCTCTTTGGACAGAGTATCTCTACTATACATCATGATATCAACAAAATGCTTATATGAGGGTGGCAACGAGCACAACAACATAATAGCTTGGTCCTCATCATTAATTTCAACATTAATATTTTCCAAATCCATAATAACTTTAGTGAAAGAATCAAGGTGGGTTGAAATAGACGTACCTTCCTGCATTTGTAATGTGAACAACCACTTCTTTAGATACAAGCGATTCGTGAGAGACTTCGTGATGTACAAGTTCTCTAACTTCTGCCATATGATAGCAGCAGTTTTCTCCTGAGCAACCTTTCGTAGTACACCATAGCAAAAAAAGGCAGAATTTGACCGTACGCCTTTTCCAGCAACTCATCCTTCTCTTCATCTGACAATTTTTCATGCAAAGCATTCTTTCCTTTCAAAGCTTTATGTAGCCCATTATGAACCAACAAAGCGTGCATCTTCAAACGCCACAGACAAAAATTGTTGTTTCCATTGAATTTTTAAATTTCAAACTTTGTAGCCATTCCGCGAATCTTTCACAGTACCTGTGTAGATCTGCTCACCAAGAGCACACTGGAAGAAATAGATTTGAAATCCGACTCCAGATGGCTAAGATATCGCAGAAACTTGTTTCTGCGCTCCAATCAGTCAATCTCCTTCGTTGACCGTTGAACAACCAATCTTCTTCCATAACCACGTAGATCTGCTCACAACGAGTTCGTAGGTTCAAACAGATCTCCAATCAGACTCCGGATCATCAAGATATTGCAAAAACAAACTTCAGCCTTTGATTTGGTTAAAACAACCTTTGACGATACGGATCTGTTGACGTTAGCGCTTCCTGGGGACTTTGCTTCTGGGTTTCTTCTGCACAGCAGGTCAGGTCAACCTGGACCTGACCCAACCTAGTCTAGCCTGGCGGATGGGCTTCTGGAACGGGTCAGGCTTGACCTGACCTGGGACCAACCCAGAACTCTTGCAGAGCCCAGGCCCACCTTCTTCTTCTTCTACGTTCTGGTTCAGAACTTCTATAATTCTTCCGTTCTTCCACTTCCTCGGCCACGGACGACGACAGCAGTCTCCTTCTCCGGCAACACATAGCACCGGCGATCCCACTGGTCTCTTCCTCGGTCTGCAATAGAGTGCAGAAAACCCTTGCGGTTTTATTCTTCCAGTCAGCGACGGCGAGAAGCTACTCCTGTAACCGCCCTCTTCTTTGGTTACGATGGCTGCAAGAAAACCAAAACCAGTTCTCTTTCTTTTTCCTCAGATGAGGAAAATAAGTTCTATTCTCTATGCTGCAACAGATCCTGGAATCGATCCTCTTCTTCTTTCGGCGATGGCTGCAAGTCCAGCAGCCCTCTAGAGACCGATTCCGGCGATCGGCCACTTTGGCAGTGTCCGGGATTCTTGTCGTCGACGGCACAATGGTGCCCTCTTCTTTGCAATCTATGTGGCCCACCGACATCAGACAATCTCCCTTTGCACGATCCAGAAAACACTATCTCAATCTTGAGATCTAATCTGGTGATCACGCAACCACAACTCCAGTCCTCTAAAATCCAATCCATTGGATTTCTTCCGATCACGCGAAATTGCTTTGATACTAGTTTGTTGTGATTTAGGGCCTACGAGAAGAGATCAATCACGCACAAAAGAACATGGAGATTTGGTTTCGCTTTTGGCCTATGTCCACGGGGAAGATGGGAGAATTCACTATGCAATCAGAAAAGGTGTACATCCTAGAGACTCTGAATCTCTATTTATAATATCAGCCCCAAAACCTTATTACACCCAAACACTACTTCTTAATCACAGTAAACCTATAACAAGCCTACTTCTAATCACAGTACAAGTTGGGCAATTCAGGGGCCCGGTTAACCAAGATTAATTAACTTCTATTGAGCCATACAAATTAACATAAGGCTATGCTAATAATGAGAGAGAGGAAGGGGATGGAAAGCTCTCAATTCCACCAAGGGTTTTCCAAAATATCTACCTGTTTAGATTATCATAACCCCTTAATGTATAGCCTTCAAGATTAATATTTTAAAAGCCATCTCTCTCTCCCTCTCTTCCTTTTTCTTGAATGGCAAGGAGTGATACTCTTGGATTGAAGGCCAAGGGACTACCAAGGTGTCAACCCAACTCAACCTTGAGTGTGTCGTAGGTATCTTTTTTTTTTTTTTTTTAAATTTCATACAACCATGAACAATGGTTAGATAAATATCAAATTTAGGCTTGTGGCAATTCAAGGGCTGAGAGGGAGTGAGCATGAGGGTGATAACTTGGTCATTGGTGGACTAGGCAGCATAAAAGATAGGGCAGACCACACATAAAGACCATATTGATGGTTCTCTAAATATGTCTCACATTCTAATTATCTCAACTAATAAATGATCACGATGACAACGATCATTTAAAGACTAGACACACTTGGATGATTTTTTTATTTTTATTTTTATTTAAGCACATTTAAAGCTTGCATGGATTAATGTCGGAGGTTTTGTTTTGGTTTTTTACTTTTTTTCCCTTTTGTTTTTATTTTTGGTTTAAGCACATTTAGAGATTGTTTGGATTAACACACATATATAAGCTACTCATATGAACACTACAAGTGAAATGTGTTGGTATATCAATTAAAATACTTAGAAATTTAGGGTGTGTTTGGCATTGTGTAATACGGAAGTTCTCATGTTTTGTATGTGAAATCATTGTTCCGAATTTTTATCTCACATGAAGGATTCTCAAAATCTTAACCCGTTGGCATGACAAAGTTGGAGCGAAAAAAACTGTTGCTTTTTTAAAAAACAACTTGCTGTCACAGTTGGTTTCCTATTTATCTATTGCTTTTTAAAGAAAGTCATTTAAAGACTTTAGATCCTTACACTTATCCTAAAAGGTGGTTCACAATCTCAAAGAAGGCAACCCCATTTTGTAATTCCTAAAGGTAGGCCACATGGTTACAATTACAAAAAGTGAGCCCATATTATAATTCCTATAATGGTGGGACTATATTATAAATCCTATTAATGTGGACCCCATGTTCTAACTTCTAAAGGTGACATCACATTGTAACTTTAAAATGTGGTTCTGTGCTCACAATCAACAGGAAAGATAGCCCCACATTATAGTTCCTATAAAGGTAGACCCACATTATGAGCCCTATGAATGTGCCCCAATATAAGTTCCAAAAGGTGGGCACTACATTGTAATATTTAAAGGGCGGTCCTGTGTCTACAATCACAAAAAAAAAAAAAAAAAAAAAAAAAAAAAGAAAGAAAGAAAGAAAAATATATGGCTCCACTTTGAAATTTCTAAATGTGGGTCACGATCACAAAAGGTGGACTCATATTGTAAATCCTGTGAATGTGAGCCCCATATTCTAATTTCTAAAGAAGTATATCACATTTTAATTTCTAAAGGTGGATTCCATATTTTCATAAAGGTGACCCCACATTATATTTCCTATAAAGGTGGACCCACATTGTAAATCCTATGAATATGAGTCACATGTTCTAACTTTTGAAGGTGGGTACCATGTTGTAATTTTTAAAAGTGGGTCTTATAAATAATAATAATAGAGTGCCACAAAAATTAAAAATTGAGGCACACATTGCAATTTTTATGATTGTCTTGCTTCCATTTGTTAGAACAAAACTTTTATAATATTACCAAATAACTTTTGTAATATATATGAGTAATTTAGTATAATATTGTCCAACAAATTATACATAGTATAGTCTGATACAATTCAATCTTAACATGGAATAATAAATTGAAAACAACAGGAAAACTATACCAAAAGCACCCTAGATACTAATTTGTACTGCAATTTACCAAGTGACCCCACTGATCCATTTATACAGGCCTCCTCAACAACTTTTTGAAGCCACTCTCAAGGAGCACCCCCAATTAACAGATGCAAAGCACAGAAATGCTGGCAAGCAGACGGCTTCCATGAGTCAAATCTCTCAGGAGTATGCATTTGGTCACTCCCGAGGTGTATGCCACCTGTCATGAATATTTTAACAGCAGCAGTGGCGGTGGTTAATCATCAATGGCTCTCTTTCTCATGTAGGCGTGGGTATAAATGCACAGCCTTTGCTTTTAATCATTCCTTTTCTCTCGACCCATGTTTGAATGCTCTGCACTCATCAACTTCTGATCATCAGCTTTCCCTCATCGGTCTTTCTTCAGCAGTCTGTTGATTGAGGGAAAAAATAAAAAAAAAAAACATTGCAGTATATGACAGTCTGTGAACAAAACAGGACAGTGTTCAAACAGTGTCCAAATCCGCAAAAGCTGCTGTAAATGTCTCAGAGGGACGACAGGTGCCAAAAAGAGCAAGAAATCTGATCTGGGTATCTTTGCTTTTGTACTTTCTAGTTCTAGTTGGCTTGTCTCTCTTTCCTTTCTCTTTCTTCCTTCTCTGTTTTTGGGTGGCTGGGTTGCTAGCCGAAATCAATTTGCTGATTTAGTCCTTGACTGCTTTTCGGTGGTTTTCTTTTTTCAGGACTTGTATTTATCGGTTCATGTGACTTAACTTCTAATGTTGTGTAATTTGGGTGCTCTGGAAGTATATAGATTTGGGTTTTGGTAATGTGGTTTTCTAGTTACTGCTTTTGGGTTGAAGTGGGTCTGTGAATTTAGAGGCTTTTGTGTAGCTCGGGTGAGTGGGTTTTGACTGGTTGGCTTTGGAATTGCATCTATGTTTTGGTTGTGATCTCAATATACCAGATTTTTTTTTTTTTTTTTTTGGGGGTGCGGGGTGGGTGGGGGCATTCAAAATCTGTGTAAAGCGAGTTTTGTTTTGGGTTTTTTTTGAGGTTTTTCTTGTGTAACTTGGGTGTTTCAGAAGCAAGTATTTTGGGCTTGCCATTATCTGGGGTTTCCTGGTATTCAGTTAGTGTGGCTTCAGGTGGGCTTGTACTCAGTTTTGGGGAGATCTATAGTTGTTGTATGATATGGGTTCTATCGTAATTGATTTTAAAATCAATGATCTTTGCTGGGTTTTTAAGATTTAACTGAACTGGGTCTCTCTTTCTTTTTCTTATTTTGATGGAAATTTGGGAGATTTCAGTAATCTATCTTTGACTAGAACTCTTGAGAATTGAGGTGTATTTTTTTTTTTTTTTTTTTTTTTGAGAAAAAAGAACTTCTGAAGTGTTTGGGGCTTTACAATGGATGATGTTGTTTGTATGTTAGTTTGAGATTCCTGATTAGCAAAAGAAAGATCCCTCTTTTATCTTCTGTTTCTGTTACTTTTGTTCCAAGAGGAATGGGATCTAGTGAGAAGGAAAAATTTGTTATTGAGAAAAGTGGAGATGCTTTGAACTATCCCTCATCTAGTATTTCACTGGACTGGCGGTTTGGTGGTGGCAATCTCACATCTCCCTCGCATTTGGTTCCACCTGAAAATTATAGTGCTTCGTCATCTTTATCCACTGCCATGGTAGACTCATTTTCCTCTACTGTTTGGGATCACCCCAGCTCACAAAATTTAGGATTTTGCTCAAATAACATTCAGACCAGTGCTAGCACCTCCAAAGTAATAGCACCAAGGAACACAAGTCCTGACTCTTTGAGATCAGAGGACATGGAAAAGCTGGTCAGTGTTGGTTGGAACAATCCGAATTTGATTCCAAGATGTGGTGGCTTTCTACAATCTGGGGCTGGTCTGCTTCCTCATAGTTTATCTCAGGTCCCTATGGATTCCGCTTTCATTGAGCGGGCTGCAAGGCTCTCATGCTTCGGTGATTTCAGCAATATGACCAATCCTTTTAGCATATCTGAATCTTTTAACCATTATACTAAGAATGGAGTGGTTCAGAGTCTTCAGACACTCCATGTACAGTCTAGTAGTGGTTTGAATGTCTCTGGGGAGCAATTTCAGAAGAATGATTCAAGAATGGCGGAAGTTGTGAAGGATGGTGTACCTGTGAATCACGATGCGATGGAAGATCGTTTACAAAAGAATGGAGGAGAAACTGGGGGGTTTTATAGGCCTTCTGATGAAGGGAAACATGGAATTGGAGATCCATGCAATGGGTCTGAAGAAGCTGAGTTTAGTGGCAGTGCTCAGGAAGAACTGTCTGTTATGGAGAAGGTGGTCGGGGAACCTTTGGCTCAAGCACTCAGTGTGAAGAAAAGGAAGAGGAGCAATAAGGTAGAATTCTTGCAGTTCTGTTGGGTAATCTTTACTTCTTTTTTTTCTTGTATGTTTTCATGCATCATATTTATCAATTATGACCTTGTATTTTTTCAAGTATCACTTATCGATTATGATGAATGGGCAATCGTATAGAGTGCTTGTAAAATACAATTAAGTTGCTGATTACTTATGAATTTGTTAAGTTGTGCTTTGATGTACCCCAAATTAAATGTAAATTAATGCATGCTGCCCATAGGGCATGGTGGAACAGTTAACTACTTGCTATTGTGGCACTTGTAAATGTATAATTGTCAAATCTTGATGATGGTCATAAAATCTTGGCATCGCCAGATGACTCTTAAATTGGCATGTTTCACCATGGTATAAATTCTCAGCCAATACTGGTATGATAATTTGATGCTTATCGGTCTCGGTGTCGCCTTGTCAAAAAATCCCCAAAATATCGAATATTATTGTCTGATATCTCAAATTATCAGTCCTAACCGATATATCGCCTGATATTTTGACTTCAAAATTTCGGCTGACTATATTTAAAGTTTTTATTTTATTTTTTTCATTTCTTCTATTCTACGCCTTTCTTTCTTCTTCCACATACATCAGATACTATCCTTCTTTCCCAACACGTATTTCACTTCCACACCATCGAAAATACCTATTTTTTTGTCGATTTAGTCATCAAAAATCATATTCAAGTATACCGAGGTTGGCATTTTTTTATGCAATTCTTTTATAAAATTATTTAGATATAGCTTATAAATGATGATTGCATGCTCTTTTTATTGGAGGTACCTTTCATTATCTTAAATCTACACATTTTGATGCTAGATCTACTATTTGAGGTTTTAAAAATTAGGGTTTTGTTGAAATCTTGTAGATCTTTGTAAAATAGTTACTCAAATTTGTCATCATTTTAAGTAAATTATAAATGTCCAATTGCTTTGTGCTTTATCATATTATCAAAATAAAATATGCTATCTTGATACTCTTGAAATCACAACTTCCTTGATGATTGAGTGATGAGTACAAGCTTTATTTTCAAAAATTTCACACTAATAGATAGCTCATAAGTCATAATTATGGTTGCATTTTATAAAATTTGTGATATTCTAGCTCATAATATGTCCATTGTGTTTTCATGGAAGGATGTTGAATTAGAGCAAGGTAAAGGGTCCCCTCAGTTGTCTGTTGAAACTGTGAAGGAGAACGATGTAACTAAGGAGAAGGGTGAACAAAACGTAACTTCTGTGATGACCACAACTTCCAAAAAACACAGTAAAGATAGCTATCAAAATTCAGATGCACCAAAGCAAGATTACATTCATGTTAGAGCACGACGAGGTCAAGCCACAAACAGCCATAGTCTTGCTGAAAGAGTAAGCCCGTTCTGTTGGCTCATTTATTTATTTTATCAAAATCTAAATTCTATATAGGTGGAGTCAACCTTTTGTTAGTCTAAGCCATTCATATTGTTCCTCATCTTGGGATGTGCCATGCCTAATACTTCGGTTAGTATATGATCCTCAATGTTTTTTAAATGGAGACAGTCAGCATTCCACCTTGGGGGAAAAATCGGACAGAATTTTGGCATATGTAACGGTATTATCCAGGATAGGGCTTATCCTACGCATGCTTTGGGTAACCTATAGGTTGATCTCTTCTAGCACAGCTTGTTGGAAAGAAACGGCATGGACAAATCGAAATGTTTCTTTTCTTTTCTTTCTTTCTTTTTTTTTTTTTTTTTTTTTTTTAAATTTAATTTCCTCCTTCCATCTTGTTCTTTTGAACAGGAAGGGTTAACTGGTTGGATTGACTTGAATTGCAGGTGAGAAGGGAAAAGATCAGTGAACGAATGAAATTTCTTCAAGATCTTGTACCTGGTTGTAACAAGGTAGTCCTTCAAAAATGAAAACCGCCTCAGTGTTATTCTGCCTCATTGAAATTTACCTTGCATTTGTGGTTTATGTTTTGAATCTGTCATTTACAGGTCACAGGCAAGGCCGTTATGCTAGATGAGATCATCAACTATGTTCAGTCTCTGCAACGACAAGTTGAGGTATACCGTATAAGAATAGAAGTTTCGTTAATGTTTTCTCTTCTTCTTTTTCCCCTAGTTATGAATTTGAGTGGGAGACCAAAGTTGGGTAGTCAATTCAAGAAAACATGTGCCCAGAAAACTAGTATCAACATAAATGACAGTCTCCATTAGACTTTCTTCCTATGAATCTGCTTATTCTATATTTCATGGCTTCCATAATCCATTGTCTTGTGGTAGCTATAAAACATAACCTTTTCACTCTGGTTCCAGTTCTTGTCGATGAAGCTTGCAACTGTCAATCCACAGCTAGATTTCAACATTGAAGAGCTCCTCTCGAAGGACGTAAGTAAAACTGGTTTGTGTGTTTATACTTTATGGAGGTTTGCTGAGCTCTTGCTGGATGCTGGCATGTATGAGTGTGGCCATGTGAAGTGCGTCCACAAGTATGGATGCGTAAATGGGTGTCCATTATGGGGGTGCTGCGTGTATATTCAGACTCTTAGAAAGCCATATTTATGTGCTTCTTTTGTACATGTGTAGCCCACTTGATGAGTAGGCCACTCTGATGTTTTGCCAGAGGCATTGTTTTGAAGAATGTATACCTTTCCTGTTCTTACATGTGGTATGATTTTGTCAATTGGTTATCTGATGGACCTACTGGGATGATATCCTACAACTCTTCCGGATTAGATAGTCTTTTCATTTCTTTCTTTGGCCTTTTTTGTGGACTAGTACAACTGTGCTGTTCAGTTGGCCATTTCTAGGTCATGAATTAAATATTAGGAGCATTATCCAAGGCATATCCCATGACATCCATGGTATCAATAGCTGTATCATGGGTCCTGAATGCATGGAGTATGAGAGACCCAGAAAACTATGTACTTTCTATATAGCATGATCCCTCAGATTCTCTACCTGGCCAGGGCACATAGAGAATGGAGCCTACAAAAAGAACTGCGTAGATCACACACGAAGTTGACTTAGCATGCCTAAATGAATTGTGACTTCGGTCCCAAAAAACTTAAAAACTAATTCTGAAGAGAATGTTAGAGTCGGATTGTTTCCTAGAAAGAGTAAAAGAGTACTCAATTTTGTTTTTGATAATAGGATCATTACTAAGCATTTATTGTCTAATTTATAGCTTTTTTATTGTTTCAGATTTTTCAGCTACATGGCCGTACACCATCCACTTTAGGATTCTTGCCAAATATGGGCATCACACATCCACAGCTGCATCCATTTCAACAGGGATTGGTCCAAGCAGGAATTCCTAGTATTGGGAACGACTCAGATATGCTTAGGAGAACCATCAGCTCTCCATTGACTACCTTGAATGGGTACAAGGAACCACCCCTGCATCAGGTTTTTCTTAGTCCCATAATCATTTTCATTCATCTGTTGTGAGGATATTTGACTGTTACAAAGTTTGTCACAATTTTTCTTTGCATATTTTAACACATGCAACAACTGACCTTCATATTCATGACAAGTAAACCCCCTTGATCCTGAACTGAGATTCTTTTTCCTAATAGTGGGTGCTAATCATATATGTGAGTTCAGAATAAATTCTATGAAAGTTCAGAATGCGAGTGCATAGTATATACCTCGTGTATCTAGAATAATCAACAATGGAAATTATGTACTAACTACCCACCATTAAAGTGATTGGAGAATGCTCTCGAGTTATCAAAATGTGATATACCGAAGGGAGCATGGGAAATAGCATCAGTTATATGTGGAATAGAAGCGCTTCTTCAGTTCAATCCAATACTTGACTCGATAGTAGAAGGATTGACCTTTTCCAGATACCAGAAGACAATAGAACTTTTTACTTGGATCCATATATTGCCAATAACAGGAAAATAAAGGAGCAGGTCACCCAATAGTCTTTCGCGGAGTACCCCTGTTTTAGTGAACCCTGGGAGTTGTCTTAGTTGACAGCTCGACGATCTGGATTCTAATGGTTTACTGAGGTTAAGCTTTGGGCAGGTATGGAGTTACTTATAGGTTTCTCTACTTCAGGCTTTATTCGTGTGTGATTTTAGAGGGGGCCTTTGTTTGAGGTGAGGTTCTATAGTATTTTGGTTACCTCTGTTCTCCTCTCCCCTTCCCAGCAGTAGTATTTGTAGAAACCAGGCCCATCAGGCCCATCAAGAAAGGGCCCAAATCAAGAAATAACTCACGTGGATTCATGTGAAGATTTTGTCAAATCATTATATATAGCATATCTTTGTGTACATTCCATTTTTGTATTGATTAGATCTTATAAATAGGCTGTAATCAGATTATATAGGCTGTAATCAAATTATAATTGATTGTAATTACGGCCCTTAATTGGGCCATCAAATGTATATAAAGGGGTGTTGATCCTATCTTGGGATATCACCAATTTCCCACAAATCTCTAGTTCATCCTGTTCTCTACACCTTTACATGGTATCAGAGCGAGGGTTATTTTCATCAAAGGTCTCAACATGTAAAGAGACTGTTGTGACGATTCCACACCAGTTGATCTGATCAACAACAAGGCCCATCTCCGGATTGCCATCTCTCTTTGCATCAACAGAGATTTCTGCATCCTCTTTTCTTCTGTTCAAGCATTAGAATCAATTTTTCTGCAAGAGGATATCCTTTTACACACAGTCACGTGACTGTTCTGTCAACCTGATCAACAGTGGGCCCCATCTCAGATAAGGGCTCACACCGGCAAGCTGCACCACCAGGGTCGCCCATTTATCCTTGATTTTTTAAGCATTTTTTCAAGATTTATCATCTCCATCAAGTCAGTGATTTACCCATTTTTCTGGATCGACAGTTTTTCAAGACAGTTTTCCTTTTTTCTCATTAGAATCACATCCAACCATTGGATTAGACTGGTTCTTCTTCCAATAGGGTCGAAAATCCATCTGGATGTTAACAGGGAAGACTGATTGGTGCATAAATCACTTTGTGAGAAGATCTGGTCATTCTAGCACAGAATTTTTGGGCGTCCAGGCACTGTTTTTTTCTGTTTTCCTTCTGAATTGAGAAAAAAAAAAAAAAAAAAAAAAAAACAAGTCATTCTACTTGAAGCATTTCTCATCTCAAATCAAGTTTTGTGCTAGTCATGGAAAAGGTGGACATTATCCCTGTTAAATTGGATGGAACAAACTGCATGAGTTGGTCCTTCCATCTCAAAAACTTTGTGACAGGACAGGGATTGCTAGGATATTTAGATGGAACTACCCCAGCACCAAATGCAGTGACTGCAACCGATGATTCTGGTGCCAAAACACTTGCAACCTGGAACCAGAACAATGCGAAAGTCGTCACTTGGATCCTCAATTTTGTAGATCCATCTATCTCTTTGGCACTTCAAGCCTATACAACGGCTTCTGACATGTGGGTGCATCTCAAGAATCTGTACCAACAGGCTAACAAAGCAAGACGCTTTCATTTGGACACCGAATTGGCCAAATATTTTCAGAATGATAAAACCGTTCATCAATATTACAGTGGGTTCCTTGCCTTATGGACTGAGAGAGACCAAATGCTCCTACAGTCAGTTTCTGCAGAATTTCTTCCCCGGGCTCTCAAACTACAAGAAGAATTACATGTAAGCCAATTCCTTATGAACTTACGTTCAGAATTTGAGCTTGTCCGCGCTGCTCTAATGAATCGCGAAAAATCTCCTGATTTGAACACTTGTGTCCAGGAGGTTCTTAGAGAAGAAACCAGGCTTAGGTCTGCATAGTCTATTATTAGTGAACCGAAGATTTTTTTCACTAGTCAAGAGCCTGCACCAGTTGATGACATTGCTTTTCTTACTGCTAGAGGTTAGAAACCCCAATGTTATGAATGCAAGAAATACGGGCATGTAGCCCGTAATTGTCGCCAAAAACTATTTTGCAACTATTGCAAAAGAAATGGTCATGTCATCTCTGAATGTACAAGACGACCTCAAAAGAAACCAGAACAGCTTCCGAAGCGTGGACCCACTGCTCTTCAAGCTCAATCCAATATTCGGCAAACTGCTCAAGTAGCTGATAATGAACAGGTGACCATGACGAATTCTCAGATTCGGGATCTGATAAACTCTTCAGTCAATTCAGCCTTTGCATCAATGGGTATTAATGGTCTGTTTTTTCCTCATACTGCTTTACCTACTTTTCATTCTGCATTGTCTACATCTGTAAACCCATCTATTTGGTTCATAGACTCAGGGGCATCCAACCATATGACGTCAGTAGAACAAAATCTGCAGGATACTCAAACTTATGTCGGCAATGACACTATAACCACAACAAATGGTCAACAACTGTCTATTTCTGGCATAGGTTCCTTGGAATTTTTAACCTCATCTAAGAAGTCATTTGCCCTTCAAAATGTTTATTTTGTTCCACACCTTTCTGCAAATCTAATTTCCGTTGGACAACTTGTTGACTGTGGATATCTTGTTTACTTTTCTGCTAACGGTTGTGTGATTCAGAAACGACAAACTGGGAAAGTGATCGGGATGGGGAGTAAGCACGGTAGGTTGTTTCTTCTAGACACGGGACTTCGTTCTCTCTTTACTTCCTCTATCAATGCTTTTAATAATGTGTGGACCACTTGGCATAGACGCCTTGGTCATCTGAATAATGATTGGTTGATTTCTTTATTCAAACTGGGATGTCTAGACAGAACCTTTAACAATAAAATTATCTCTACTTTTGCTAAATCCAAATGTGAATCATGTTGTTTAAGCAAGAGTCATGTGTTGCCCTTTCCAATTCATTATTCAAGTGTTACTAAGCCTTTTGATGTTATTCACACCGATGTGTGGGGAATTGCGCCTCAATTGAGTAGGAATGGGTATAAATATTATGTAAGCTTTATCGATGATCATTGTAGATATACATGGATTTATTTTTTAAAATCTAAATCTGATGTGTTTCAAACCTTTACAAAGTTTTATCACATGATAAATACCCAATTCCAAACACAAATCAAAGTGATTCGTTCTGACTCGGGTGGGGAATACACTTATTCTGCCTTCTCCTCTTTTCTATCTGAAAAAGGCATTATTCATCAAAAATCATGTCCACACACACCACAACAGAATGGTATAGCTGAAAGGAAAAATAAGTATATCCTTGAAACAGCTTGCACCCTACTTATAGAGGCGCTTGTCCCTCCACAGTTTTGGTGCGAAGCAGCCCACACAGCAATACACATCATAAATCGTCTACCTTCTTCTGTTCTTCACAAGACATCTCTGTATGAGTGTCTTTTTGGTAAACCACCATCCTATGATCACTTACGAGTTTTTGGATGTCTTTGCTTTGTCCATCTTCCATCCATTGAGAGGAACAAGCTTTCCACTCAAGCAGCAAAATGCATGTTTTTGGGATATATTGATGATCATAAGGGATTCTTGTGCTATGACCCTTGTGATAAGAGACTTCGGATATCACATAATGTTGTGTTCTTAGAACACATTCCCTTCTACTCTCTGAGGTCTAACATACATCCAATTCAAGTGTCATATCTCCCGCATTTCCCAGAATCGACATCTCTTTCTCCACCTCTTACAAGGGTCTATGCTCGTCGTCCAAAAATTACACCGCCAGCTGCTCCTTCACTTGATCCACCCCCATTGCCGGCTCCTACATCCACAGGTACAACTCATTCTTCTCCTCCTAAATTACGATGCTCTAGTCGTTCATTTATGCCACCTGACAGATATGGTTTTTCTGCTCTCCTTACCTCTTTAGATCCTATTCCAGTTCCTACTTCTTACTCACAGGCCTCAAAATTACCCTTCTTGTGTAATGCAATGAATGAAGAGTTATTAGCTCTTGAATCTAATTCGACTTGGGATCTAGTTCCAACTCCTTCAAATGCTTCTATTATTGGAAGTAAATGGGTCTACTCTATCAAGGTTCGTTCTGATGGGAGTTTGGGTAGGTACAAAGCACGGCTTGTTGCCCAAGGCTACAAACAAGAGTATGAGATTGACTATGAAGAGACTTTTGCACCAGTTGCTAAATTGACAACAGTTCGTTGTTTACTTAGCGTTGCTGCTGTCCGCCATTGGCCACTCTGGCAAATGGATGTAAAGAATGCATTCTTACATGGGGATCTTCATGAAACAGTCTACATGAGACCACCACTAGGGTATGCCTGTCCTACAAAACATGTTTGCAAACTGAAGAAATCACTATATGGTCTTAAACAGGCCCCTCGTGCATGGTTTGACAAATTCCGCTCCGCCATTCTTCATGCTCAATTTTACCAAAGTCCAAATGATAGCTCTCTATTCTTCAGACGTACCTCTCGTGGTTGTACTATTTTGTTGATATATGTAGATGACATGATTATAAGTGGAAATGATGAGGTGGGAATCTCTGAGCTCAAGACCTACCTCATGAAGACCTTTAAAATGAAGGACCTTGGGTCCTTAACTTACTTTCTTGGTTTAGAAATCTCTCGAACCAAAGAGGGTATTCGTGTTGGTCAAACGAAATATGCTAAGGATTTAGTTAAATCCGCCCGTCTAGAAAATGCAAAGTCCTTTGACACATCCCTAGAGCTCAATGTCAAAATCGGAAGAGATGATGGCAATCCTCTTGAAGATCCAACAATCTTCCGTCGTCTAGTGGGTAGCTTGCTATATCTGACAATGACTCGGCCGAACATATCCCACGCAGTTCAGACAGTTAGTCAGTCCATTAGCAACCCTCATACACCACATCTTCATGTGGTCCATCGCATTTTACGGTACATTAAAGGCACTCTTAATCGTGGACTGTTTTATCCTTCAACAAATTCATTACAATTACAAGCTTATGCTGATGCAGACTGGGCTGGTTGTTTGGATACCCGCCGATCTACTACAGGCTGGTGCATGTTTCTTGGTAACTCTTTGATCTCGTGGAAATGTAAGAAGCAACCCACTGTTTCCAAATCATCAGCCGAAGCAGAATATCGTTCTATGTCTTCAGCAAGTAGTGAGATTGTATGGCTTCGTCGATTACTTAGGGAGTTTGGTGTATTTACTGTGACTCCTACTCCACTCTATGCCGACAACACAAGTGCCATCCGCATTGCAAAGAATACCGTTTATCACGAACAGACTAAGCACATCGAAATAGATTGTCACTTTATTCGGCAGCAAGTTATCACTGATGTCATATCTTTGCCTTATGTTTCATCTCACGAGCAGTTGGCAGATGTCTTCACAAAAGCACTCCCTCGCGATCATCACAACTATCTATGCTCCAAATTGCTGCTCTATTCCACACCACACCAATTTGAGGGGGAGTGTAGAAACCAGGCCCATTAGGCCCATCAAGAAAGGGCCCAAATCAAGAAATAACTCATGTGAAGATTTTGTCAAATCATTGTATATAGCATATCTTTGTGTACATTCCATTTCTGTATTGATTAGATCTTATAAATAGGCTGTAATCAGATTATATAGGCTGTAATCAAATTATAATTGATTGTAATTACAGCCCTTAATTGGGCCAGCAAACGTATATAAAGGGGTGTTGATCCTATCTTGGGATATCACCAATTTCCCACAAATCTCTAGTTCATTCTGTTCTCTACACCTTTACAGTATTCACCAAAAAAAAAAAAACCCTTCCAAATTTACTTTCTACCCTAACAACGTTCTTTGAACTCTGGTTTTGCATGGAACAACCTGAAGTAAATATGACATGAGCACCTGAGTCAACTAATTGTCCAACATATATGAGAGATAAATTAGAAATAAAAGGCATTTTTTTATTTTAATTAATTTATTTATTATTGTTTGGAAACACTTCTATCAGAAGACAACTGGTTTCAATTAGAGAAACCAATGAGCCATTCACAATATAAAAGTGCATGAAGAAGGAAATGGAATATGGCGAAGGTAGGCAGCGACTGATGTTGTATGACTTGATGTAGCAAGATCAAGCATCCAAGAATAGGATTAGATGTATTGGCTTCGATGCATGGCAGATGCGGTTTGATGGTAACACAGCCCAACTGCACTACAAGGGCTGAGTCATGAGATGAGCCAATGGGTCCCCTATTGTGGTGAATTGATCCAGAGTAGGATACTTGGCAAGATTAGCCTCATTCATTCTTATCCATTAGCTGGTAGAAAATAGTAGAAATTGTCAGCAACTTTCTTATTTGGTAGGTGATAGTTTTATCCTTAATTGTAGGGATCAATTCCAATATTGTAGTGGATCATCCTTGATTGTAAGGATCAAATCCAATTTGTTTCTATCTATGTAATTAACAATTGCTGTTCAGTAGTGGTGGATTAATGAGAAAGATATAAAAAATTATTCCCCAAAATTATGTGCTTGCACAAAGAGTTCGTCCATCCTTGAATTGGGCAAATTTTATCCCTATCATTGAGTTGGTATCATATCAATTGGTATCAGAGCATCGATTCTGGTCTTCACTTTCAGCGTCTTCGTCATTGCATCAGAGTCAATCTAGATCAAATCCGGTCCATTCCTTCAATTCCATCTAAACCCCATTCCAACATCCAAAAAAAAATAAATCCCAACCCACCATTTGATCCAGCTCCATCCATCTTCAATCTACACAATTATCCCGACCCCTTTGGTCTTCAACCAAATACTGATCCCACTCATTTATCTATTATCTTCTCCCGTAAAACCCTAATCCCCATTCTCAAAACCCCAACCATCCCAACTTGGCATTCATCTCCCATCCACGAAGAACGCCGAACCCCAGCCACCACTCACATCCTTATCGTTCAGCCAACAGGAAAAAAAAAAAAAAAAAAAGTCGAGGAGTAGAGAAGGAGGCATCGCCCACCGCACTTGAGTCGAGCCGCTCTGCACCATTGCTTGTGCCCGGATTGTTGTGCGCAAAGAAGACTCGAATTCTCTGTTTCATAGCAAAGAAGAAAGTAGGAAACAAGTATTAATGCATAATCAAAGAAGATAGACGGGAACAAAAGGCAAAAGGAAAAAGGCATCTGACGTAAGGTACTTCCGTCCCTACTTTTTTGCTACAAAATAATAGTGACAAAGGTTGCATATATTTACAGTTTTGCCATCCCAAAAAGATAGGAAAAAGAAGAGAGCTGCTAATGCCACATACCAAGCTTCTCCTTCCACATCCCTTCACTTATCTTTCCAAAATTTCTCTCTGCATGCCCCATTGTCCCTAAAATACCCTTCTCTCTCTCCCCCTCCCTGCCATCCAGGGATAGAGATAGGGAGAGGGCGAAGAAGGGAGGAGGGAAAGAGGGAGGGCTGGGTGATGGGTGACAATCTCACGATCACAGAACTTGAAAGAATGAGTCTTGAATATAATACTGAGATTATATTATTGAGTGTCCCTTCTGTGGAAATCGTGCATCAATATATATAGGTGTCACATGCCTTAATCAAGGCTCTAAGTTAGGAAACTAACTAATCTCATCAATTGCTATTCTAAGTTAGGAAACCAACTAATTACATCAATTGTTATTCTAAGTTAGGAAACCAACTAATTAATAGAATATGTACAGCTGTATTACTATTGACCCAATCAAATCCACGTGTGATATATCATGTGCTGGACTGGATCCTTTCATTGGCCTTGGGCCTGTTTAACACACCCCCCCCCCCCCCCCCCCTCAAATTGACGTGGGAGAATCAACAAGTATCAATTTGCCAACCAAGAACTGATGGCGTGGTCGTGGAAGACCTTTAGTAAGAATATTAACATTTTGAAGCTTAGTGCAGACATGTGGAAGGCTAATGATATCACGCTTAAATTCATCACGTATGGAGTGGCAATCAACCTCGATGTATTTAGTACATTCATGAAAAATCGGATTTTCAATAATCCGAATTGCACTTGTATTATCCGCATAGAGTGGGGTAGCACCTTCCGTTGGGAACCCAATGTCGGAAAGTAGACCACGTAGCCAAAGAATTTCGGAGCACGTAGCAGACATGGCTCGGTACTCAGCTTCGGTAGATGATTTTGAAATTTTTTCATGTTTTTGCATTTCCAGGAAATCAGACTATTACCCAAAAACATTCACCATCCAGTTGTCGATTTGCGAGTATCCAGACAACCGGCCCAGTCAGCATCTGAATAAGCTTTGAGAGTTATAGGATTGTCTGATGGAAAAAACAACCTGCGATTTGGTGTGCGAATAAGGTATCAAATGATACGGCGAACAACAACCGTATGAAGGTGATGAGGAGCAGTGGCGGACCCAGGATTTTCATTTGAGGGGTGCGAAACGATGGCAATTGAAAAGGTCCAAAAATATTATTTTCTGATACTTTCGTCACCATTGTTGGATGGACTTGGACCTCGGTGCATTGTGGAGAGGAAGAAGGGTTGGAGAGATCAGAGATATATGGGTTTTCAATCGATGGGTTTTGGGGTGCGATGTGGAGAGGGAGAAGGGTTGGAGAGATCAGAGATTGGAGATACAAGGGTTTTGAATTGGGTTTTGGGGGAAATGAGCATTTATCGATTTGATGTGGGTGGGTGGGTCATGGGTGCATTTGATCTATGGGCTTTAAATGGGGGTGCAAGACCCATTTTTAAATGGGGCAAGGGTGTATGGCCCATCTCTATGTAATAGGATTTTTAAAATTCACCGGGTGCAAGTGCACCCAGGTGATTAGACATCAGTCCGCCACTGATGAGGAGTAGTCGTGAACTGACTCATTAGGTTGACCGCATAGGAGATATCAGGATTCAGGACGAGTGATTGTGAGGTAGATCACGCTACCAACTAATTGGCGATATGCGGCAGGATTTGGAAGAAAGTCACCATCCTCTTGATTGAGTTTGACATTTAGTTTGTCCGGCGTATCCACTGGAGCTGAAGCAGTAAGGCCAGCTAAGTCAATGAGATCAATAGTGTATTTGTGCTGATTTAGAACTATACGTTTAGTCGATTGATGAACTTCAAGACCAAGGAAATAGTTTAAGGGGCTAAGATCCTGCGTGTGAAATGTCTCATTAAGAGCAGCTTGGAGTTTCTGAATCATTTTTGCATTAGGACCAGTAATGACTATGTCATCAACATAGACAACTAGCACAGTAATCCCAGACGGAGCATGATGTAAAAACATAGAAGGATCATATTGGCTCGGATGAAAATCCAAGTGCAGAAGAGCATCTTGAAATTTCTCAAACCATGCGTGAGGAGCTTGTTTCAGACCATAAAGGGAGTGACGGAGTTTGGCAACCATACCCTTCCCGGATGAGTACCCCTGAGGCAGACGCATATAAACGTCTTCTTTGAGATCACCATGAAGAAACGCATTTTTTACATCCATTTGATATAGAGGCCGAGACTGAGATGCAGCAATAACAAGAATTGTGCGTACGGTAGTCATCTTGGCGAGGGGAGCAAAAGTTTCAACATAATAAATGCCATATTCTTGCGGATTTCCAAGAGCAACAAGTCGCACCTTATATTAATCTAATGTGCCATCTGATTTTTGACCTGAGAGAAAAAATCCACTTACAGCCAATAGGTTTGACATCCACAGGAGACGAGACAATATCCCACGTATGATTTTGTTCTAAAGCATCCAGTTCATCTTGCATAGCCTTGTTCCAACATTGGTGCTGCACAGCCTGAGAATAGGATTGTGGGATGGAAGAGGAAGACAAAGTGGCCATTAAGAAAGTAAACCCTTAGCGGTTTGGTGGTACCGAAATGCGAGTGGAGTGACGCAATGAAGGATGTTCAGATGGACTAAGTGCCGGAGGTGGACCAGATACTGGATGAAGATCAAGAGGGGAATTCCCGGTAGGCGCTTCTTTATTCCGTCTGTGATACACAAAGTTAGGATTAAATCGAACAATTGACGTGTTAGAAAAACCAGGTAAAGACACCAAGGAGGAGTCAAGAGGATTAAGGTGTTTTTGAAAATAAAAATAAAAAAATGTTGTTAAAAAAAAAAAAAACCGACATTTCTAGAGGTACGTATGCAACGAATGTAAGGATCATAGCAAAGGAACCCTTTCTGGAAGGGCGCATAACCTAAAAAAACACACTAAGTTGATTGAGCGGTTAGTTTGGTTCTTTTAGAAGGAGGCAAATGCACAAAGCAAACTGAGCCAAAACACATGAAGATAATCATAGGATGGAGATGTCTTGTACAATCGGTAATATGGGCTCTAATTTTCAATAGAGGTTGATGGCATACGATTTATAAGATGAGCTGCAGTAGCCAGTGCTTCAACCCAAAAACGGGTAGAAACCGATGATTCAAGAAGAAGGGATCGAGTGACATCAAGGAGATGTCTATTTTTCCTGACTCCATTCTATTGTGGAGTATAAGGACAAGTTCTTTGAGAAATAATGCCTTTGTTTTGCAAAAACTATTGAAAATCAGAGGACACATATTCCCCTCCTGAATCAGATTGCAAGATTTTAATGCAGGTGGAAAATTGATTCTCAACATAAGCTAAATTTTTTTTAAAAACATGGAAAATATCAGATTTGGAATACAGAAAGTAAACCCATGTGAACCGACAGAAATCATCAATAAACATCACAAAGTATTTATAGTGATGTGAGAAAGAGCTGGAGCAATTCCCCATACATCGTTATGAACTAAATCAAAACACTGAGTGTTGTGTGAAGTGGAAATAGGAAAAGGAAGAGTTTTACTCTTTCCCATTTTACAAGTAGCACAATCAAAAGGCACACAAGAAGATAAGCCAATGGATTTATGTAATAAACCAGAATGTACCATAAGGGACAAAGCTTTGGAATTAAGGTGTCCAAGTCTATTATGCCACAATTGGCAGTTATCTCTAATTGAAAAACAAAACACATCATGTCAAATTTGTTCTTAGAAAATTTAGAAAAATCCAGCGGAAACAAGTGTCCACACTTAGGCCCCCTCACGATCTCCTTCCTAGACATCTGGTCCGGCACAACACAACCAGAAAAAGAAAAAGAGATGTTACAATTATTTTCAACAAGTTGCGCGACTGACAACAGGTTTGAAGTAAAATTGGGACAAAGGTAAAGATTTTTCAATGGGATGGGACTAGGGATATCTTCGAGAGCAGTAATGGGAACATTGCCTCCATTAGTAGTTTGTATTTGAAGATTGGCATTGTATCTTGTCACATTGGAGAGTGGGCTACGGGAATATGTCATATGATTAAACGCCCCGGAATCAAGGAACCAAGTAGAAGATGGAGGTGAGGTACCTGAGAGACCAAAAGCAGAGAACGCATTGACAATCATTTGTTGAGCCAATTCAGGAGTGAGAGGATGAGGGCTCTGGCTGTGAGGGTGCAGATGTAGTGGCATGCATAACTGAAGAAGCAACATAAGTATGCGGACTTTGACACTGCGGAGTCTGATATTGTGGTGATGGACGTTGTGGGCAGTGGTGACATTCAGAGATATGTCTAGACTTTTTACAGTAACTGCAGACCTTCTGTTTGCATTGAGTTGCGATGTGCCCAAATTTTTGACAACTGTAACATTGTGTTTTGCCCAAGTCATCCCTTTGACTAGAAGCCTAAAGATCTTGAATTACTGTCAAAACATTGTCAGCCACATCCGCATACTTAATACTATCGTATTCCTACCATAGCATACGAAATCCTGAGTAGTAGTCTTGTATCGACAAGGTCCCTTGTGCATATTCAGCAATCGCACATTCAAGATGAAATTGACGTGTTGAGTTATCTTGATGGTACACTTTCTTCAGATACCCCCACATGTCTTTAGAAGTTGGGTAAGGTTTGAGACTCATTATCAGATGTAGCTCGACGGATCCTAGAATCCATGATTTGATTTTTCCATCTTTAGTATGCCAAGATGATATATTCTTCTCATCTTCAGTGGCTTTAGGGTCAGATCCAGAAATATAGCCTCACAATTCCTTAGCTTTAAGGTATATTCAGAACTGAAAAGACCAAGCGGGGTAATTCTTTCCCGTGAATCAGATCAATGTAACTTCAGATTTTTCCATTTCAAATTGATATTGGCCAAAATTCGATTGAACAGCTATAAAAAAACTAGCAACAGACAAGAGAAAGTAAGTAGGAAACCTTTCTTGTGTGTAGAAATCAAAATCCAACCAAGCAGGGAGAAGAAAACCAAAACAGCACAGTAATTGTGCAAAAACAACCCTTTGACGACTTTGACAGTGGATGAAGATTCACTACGTGGGCGCCACTTATGGTTCTGGCAAAAGATCAGATGACAGATCAGAGGAAGTCCTCTATTCTGGCTTCTACTGAAACAAGTTTGATCTGATTCTACTAAATATCCAAGATTCTGGACGGTCTTGATGAAAATAATGTAAAATTCAAGAAAATCTTGAGAATGAGTAAACCACCAACCTGGAGGTGCCAAAAAAAAATCTAGAAAAATCACCAATAATCTTAGAAAGATTAGGCGACCATGTCTATATGGATTTCGGAAGTTGATATGATGATCAGGGGTGGGCCACCAAGAGGATGATACTGCCGCAGAGTGGAGATGGCAATGGAATTCTTGAAACAAATCCTAGATCTATTTTATGCACGAGAGAGATTTATTCCTCTATCTCTATTGCCTTAATGCTTTGGAAGAAAGGAAACCAGATGTCCTTGAGCCTTTCTCTGATACCATGACAATCTCACAATCACAGGACTTGAAAGAATGAGTCTTGAATATAATACTGAGATTTTATTATTGAGTGTCCCTTCTTTGGAGATCGTGCATCAATATATATAGGTATTACATGCCTTAATCAAGGTTCTAAGTTAGGAAACTAACTAATCACATCAATTGCTATTCTAAGTTAGGAAACCAACTAATTACATCAATTGTTATTCTAAGTTAGGAAACCAACTAATTAATAGAATTTGTACAGCTGTATTACTATTGACCCAATCAAATCCACGTGTGATATATCATGTGCTGGACTGGATCCTTTCATGGGCCTTGGGTCTGTTTAACAGAGGGGCGGGGTCAGGAGGCTGGCAGAGGTGGGCGGCGAGCAGGGAGAGGGAGAGTGAGGGAAGGAGAGGGAGGGGGGTAGTTTGGGGATTTCCTATAGGGGTATTTTGGTTATGAAAAAAAGGGATGTGGAAGGAGAAGCTTTGGCTGTGGCATTAACAACTCTCCAAAATAAGCAAGGTCAAAAGTTTGAACTGGTTCCTCACTTGTCAATCAAAGATGAAAGGCACATGGAATTTAGGAAATGGGCAAAAAGCTTCATGAAATTACGGGCCAAAGCTTCTCCTTCCATTGAGCTAGGGTGATATTTAAGAAAGGGCTAAAAGTTTGCTCTGTTTACGATTATACCATTAAGCTTTTCATTAGATATAAGGGATCAAAAGTTTCATTAATTGCATCTTTGCCATCGAATAAAAAAAAATGAATAACTGAGTGGCTGACCCTACTCTTTTGTGTGGAAAGAAAAAAAAAATCTAAAGTCAATAATGGCCCTTAACCAGATAGTCGTCATGTTTTTGGAGATGCGAACATGCGAACATAAGATGATAGAATTATTGAGACACACACACACCAGAGAGAGAGAGAGAGAGAGAGAGAGAGACGGCATGTCTAATAGGAATGCCTGAACTTTTGGAGGGGCCAACCAATCATATCCATGAAGATTTTCCAAATCTTGGAGGGGCCATGGCCCCCGCCATCCACTCCCTAGTTCCACCCATGAAATCGACTGTGGTATTTATATTCAACTATTACCAAATCAAACGCTATGATTACAATCTAATTGCAATCTAATTACATTGATTTGGAAGAAATTATAAGCAAATATAAAAAGTATAGATTTGTAATGAAAGAACTTATATATACAACATCTTGACCAAATCCTACTAGATCCCACGTGGGTATTAGGTCTATGGGCCTTATCCTGGTGGATTTTATTTCTACATTCTCTCTCAAATTGATGCGGGTTGGAACCAAGCATCAATTTGGACAATAAATAGTCATGGCGATCTTGAGGCACTGCTTTTGTGAAGATATCTGCCACTTGGTCATGAGATGAAACATAGGGCAGATAGATGGTGTTGGAGACGACATGCTGATGAATGAAATGACAATCGATCTCAATGTGTTTCTGCAAATGATAGACGGTGTTTTTAGCAATTCTGATGGCACTTGTGTCGTCAGCATATAGAGGAGTAGAACTTTTTAGGAAGACACGGAACTCTCGAAGTAGACAGTGAAGCCAAATAATTTCACTGCTAGCCGAGGACATAGAACAATATTCGGCTTCTGCCAAAGATTTCAAAATGGTGGTTTGCTCCTTATATTTGCACGAAATGAGAGATTTACCCATGAACACACACCAACCTGTAGTAGAACAACGAGTATTAGGGCAACTGGCCCCATCAGCATCAACATAGGCTTGCAACTGTAAGGAGGACACCAAAGGATAAAAGAGGCCAAGATCACGAGTGCCCTTTAGATACCGGAGGATGCGATATACAATAGGAAGATGCGGTTTGTGAGGATTACTAACAAATTGACTGACCGTATGCATAGCATGAGAGATATCATGCCGAGTCATAGTCAAATAAAGGAGGCTCCCAACCAAGTGACGGAAGATGGTAGGATCTTCAAGCGGACATCCATCATCTTTGCTAATTTTAACATTGAGCTTAAAAGGTGTATCAAATGTCTTGGCATCACCGAGTCGAGCATATTGAATCAAATCATCAGCATATTTTGTTTGATTGACCCGAATGCAATCCTTGCTCGTGAAACTTCTAAGCCAAGAAAATAAGTTAATGAGCAAAGATCCTTCATTTTACAGGTTCGCAGAAGATGAGTTTTGATCTCAGAGATGCCCACAGTATCGTTACCACTGATAATCATGTCATCCACGTAGATTAAAAGGATTGTACAGTCATGTGAAGTACGTTGAATGAAGAGAGAACTATCATTCGAACTTTGCAAAAATCTTGCCCGAAGGATGGAGGAGTGGAACTTATCAAACCAAGCACGAAGAGCTTGTTTGAGATCGTAGAGGACATTTTCAATTTGCATACACGCTTTGGAGGATGGGCATATCCTGGAGGAGGTCGCATGTAGACAGTCTCCTGAAGATCCCCATGTAAGAATGCATTTTTCACGTCCATTTGCCAGAGAGGCTAGTTAAGTACAACAACTACACTTAGTAAACACCGAATAGTAGTCATCTTAGCGACTAGGGCAAAGGTTTGCTCTTAGTCAATACCATATTCTTATTTGTAGCTTTGAGCGACAGACTGAGCTTTGTAGCGATCAAGACTGCCGTCAGATCGAACTTTGATGGAGTAGATCCATTTGCTGCCGATAATAAAAGCATTTGGTGCTGCTGGAACCAGATCCCAAGTTGAATTTGAATCGAGAGCTAATAATTTGTTATTCATTGCATCTTTCCAACTGGGTATACTTGAGGCTTGTGAGTAAGAGGTGGGAACAGAAATAGGATCTAAAGAAGAAGGGAATGCAGAATATCCATATCTGTCAGTTGGTACATGTGTACAACTAGAATGTTGTAATGGAGGTGGGTCGGGAGGATCATTACCTGGGGAAGGAGCACTCATATGGAGAAATCTTATGTAGCACTGTATTAGGTAGCATATTAATAAGATGAATAGCAGTATGAGCAACTTCACACCAAAACTGAGGTGGGACAAGAGATTCAACAAGGAGAGTGCAAACAATTTCAAGAATATGCCGATTTTTCTTTTCGGCAATCCCATTCTGTTGTGGTGTGTGAGGACAAGATTTCTAGTGAATGATACCTTTATCAGATAAGGAGGAGAATTCAGAAGACATTTATTCTCCCCCTGTGCCTGATCGTAGTATTTTGATGGGTTTCTGAAATTGGGTGCTCACCATATTATAAAATTTTTGAAATATGGAAAAAACTTTAGATTTAAATTTCAAAAAATATATCCAAGTGTAACGACAATGATCATCTATAAAAGTAGCATAATACATATACCCAAGTCTACTCAGGTGAGGGGCAATCCCCCAGACATCCGTGTGAATAACATCAAAAGGTGTAGTGGCACGTGAGTAACGAACTGGAAAAGGCAAAACATGGCTTTTGCTTAGAAAACAAGATTCACACTTAGATTTTGCAAAAGTAGAAATTATATTAGCATTAATAGAGTTTTCCAAACAACCATGTTGAAACAAGGAAATCAAACTAGCATTATGTAGACGACCAAGGCGCCTATGCCAAGTGGTCCACACATTATGAAAAACACCCATTGAAGAAGCAAATAAAGAACTATGTCCCTTGTCCAAGAGAAAGTGCCTTCCGCGCTCACTCCCGTCTCTATCACCTTCCCAGTTTGCCATTCACACAACCAAAAGGAGAGAAGTTAACAAGATATCCACAATCAACAAGTGAGCCAATATAGAAATTAAATTTGCATATAGACGAGGAACAAAGTAAATATCAGAGAGGGTAAGAGACCCTTTGGATGGAGTTGGAAGCTCTAAAGAACCTATGCCTGAAATAGACAGCTGGTCACTATTTGCTGTAGTTATGGTTTCATGTCTGACATAAGGTTGGGGGTTTTGTAGATTGTGTTTCACAGATGTCATTTGGTTCGAGGCTCCCGAGTCGACGAACCGCGTGGAAGGTGTGACATATGTAGATTGTGCAGTGGATGGATGAAATGCTGACAAAGCCTTTTGAGAGGGGGACAGACCATTGATACCCATGGAAGTAAATGCAGATGTGACAGAAGTGTAGATCATCTCTCGAATCTGGGCAGGTGTCAGTGTCATAGTTTCAGCACGATCTGGCAGACTATCTTGGGAGTGCTAAGCTTGAGCTTACAAATCAATCTGGCCTTGCTTTGACGTCTGTGCATTCCTTGGTGGTCTTGTCCAACATTCAAAAATGACATGGCCTGTGCGCTTGCAATAGTTGCAAAACAGTTTCTTCCTGTAGTTGCGAGGCAGATGCCCATAACCCTTGCACTCATGACATTGAGGTTGCTGGCCTTTGGTAGCGAGAAGAGTTGTCTCGTTAGCCGATGGTGGAACATGATCCTTAAGAAGCGCCTTAGAGTCCTCAATGAGAGAGAGATGTGACGTAAGTTGGATCTCCTCTCGAAGAACCTCTTAGACACATGTATCCAGATCTGGGGAGTTTTCCCAAGTCATAAGAGTAGCGCGAATTGGTTCAAACTCTAGACGGAGTTCATGAAGAATTGGCTGACATGCAATTCTTTTTGTAGTTTAAGGGCTTGGGGAAGAAATTCTGGAGGAACAGAGTGTAACAACATTTGATCCCTTTCGGTGCACAAAGCCAAGAACCCATTGTAGTACTGCTGAACAATCTTGTCATTTTGGCAGTATTTGGCTAACTTAGTGTTGAGATGAATTCTCCTGGCTTTGTTCGTATGATGATACAATTTCTTTATGTGATTCCACATGTCAGACACCTTCGTAAAGGCTTGGGGGGATAGTGAAAGAGATGGATCTACTGAATTGAGAATCCAAGTTACAAACCTGACATTGTTCTGATTCCAAGTTGCAACTGCTTTTATCCACAGATTTTGAGGCTGTGCTTGCACCATCTTTAGCAGTCATGTCCGAAGTCGTCATTGGTTTCTGAGTGGTTCCATCCAGATATCCCAACATGCCCTGCCCTTCCACAAAATTCTTTAGATGGAAGAACCAAGCCATGTAATTCTTTCCATTCAGTTTAACAGGAATGACATCAACTCTGTCCATAATTAGCAGAGAAAATAATCACAATAATGTGCAGAGATCTAATCCAAGAAGGTGAAGCAAGGCAGCAAAGAATTTCCAAGTGAAACAGAACAGACTGTTTGTGTTCTGTTGCTACAGTATAGAACAAAAAGATGCGTGGGTGTGCACAGTTGACACCCTCTAGGAAGGCAATAGCACTTGTGTGTGATGGTATTTTTCAAGAAAACCTTCCGGGTTAAGTAGATTCTATAAATCTGGTCCTTCTCTGAGAGATTTTAGGAAGATCAATCCGTTGAATCAAAATTTCAAGGGTAAATAAGCCAACAGTCCCTGAGCACGGTCTTCTAAGGCATCAAGGACAACAACTTTTTCTCTAATGTCTCTAGTCCAGACAGCTGGAGATATTTTGGTGAAAGGTCCCTAATATGCCATGTCATATATTTTCATGACTAATTTGCCCCTTTCAACCCTCATTTCTAGGCCAAGTTATCTCTTATTCTCTGTTGTCCCAGAGAACTCATTCCTTCTTCTTCTCTTTCATTTTTCATTTTCCGTTAAATGGTGCGGTCAGGCATTAGGCGGCTCTTGGTTATGCTTCTTCTTAATTTCACACAATCAGATGCGGGTATTGCTCCACTGCTTTAGGTGTTGTCTGCATGTTCCTCTAAGCACACTCTTGTCTATATGTTTTTTGTTACTACAATCATGTTGGTATTCAATTTCTCATTTCTAAATGCATTTGAAATTTTGAATGCCCTTATCAATCTGTGCTTGTGCAGTTACGAAAGAGTTATTTTCTGGTTTTCTGAACCAATTTTTGAGTGAATACTTCTTATCGGGGCGATGCGACTCTGTAACCTTGGTGTGACTTTGTGGAACCCTGGCTGTGATTCCTAGGCCATATGCAACAGATTGAAGACTGAAGTGTAATTCTCTAGTCTGAGACCACACCGGACAAGCTAGTAGAAATTATGTGATCTTAAGCTCCATTTTTCATTTTATAAGATAACATTTTTTTATAAGTCGAATTTTGTGCATCAAGAAAGGGAAAGGCTATAAAGAACATATAGTTTAGATGTGATTGCTAAGATATATGTCTGGGGTAACAAAGAAGGATATAATTATGAATGACCACATGAGTAGAAAACTACAGGTTACTCCATTACAGGGGAAAATAAATGAATGTTGTTTGAGAGTTTGGGTTTGTGCTTAGTAGGAAGGAATCAAGACTGTACAAAGAACTAAATTATTCCAAATATAGGGTAACAAAGGAATGTGAAGCAAATGAAAACTCAAGGTACTTGTTAGAAGATACATATTAGGTTGCCTGGTGATAGATAAATTTAACAGAAACTCTGATAAATTGGACGAAAACTCAGATAAATTTATCTGAGTTTTGACAAACTTACCTGACGAGGACTCAGATAAATTTCCAAAACTTAGATAAATTTATCTGAGTTTTCGGCAAACTTGCTTGAACTTCTGGCAAAACTTAGATAAATTTATCTGAGTTTTGAACAACTTTTCTGAGTTTCGAACAAATTTATCTGAATTTCGAACAAATTTATCTAACTTTCACTTGCCTTTTTCTCTTGAATTGAGGTTTGTTCTAGCCATTGTCCACATAGAGTTGAGCATAAAGAATAGATAAAATCAGAGAAGAACGAAATCAAATTGGGTTTTTAGTTTTTTTTCAGAAGAAATTATCTTGTACATCTTCTTTTTAGGAATGGAAGAAGTCTTGTTTCTAACCAAGTGAAGACGATTTAGATGATGGATGTATTCGATGAGTTGAGTTTGCTTTTAGGTTTTGCAGTTTCTGTCATCTTCGCCTTTTGCTCCTGCGATTCAGAAGAGTCTGGTTTTTACTTCTTTGAAATGGTTTGAAGCGGTTTTAAGCGGACCCTTTTTGCTGACGTGTAGAAGGGCCTTTTTGTCTTTTTCACTGAGTCATTTTCATTAGAGGACTACTGCCGGTACGATAAAATGTTGTGGACCTTAAGCTATAAAAGCAAATGATGAGGGACCTACGGCTAAAAGCCCCAAATTTCAACAGTGATTATGGAAATTGTAATCAAGAATCAATGGAATAGAGAAGGGGAAAATAACCGACCTCTGTCCCCCCCCCCCCCCGCCCCGCCCCGCCCCGCCCCGCCCAAAAAGAAAAAAAAGAGGAGAAATCCCAGAGTGAGTGGGCGACCCTTTCTGGTGTGTTCGTCAGAGATGTTGATCACCGGAGGTGGGCCCCACCGAGGAATTGTGCAAACTGGGTATGCACAAGAGATGCTGTCTGAATGGAATTGCAATGAACCTTTCTTCCTTGAGCAGCCAATAGAATCCAAGGATTGGATTATGGTGATTCGAAGTGGATTGAGACCAAAAGAATTTGGAGATCTTTTCATGGATGATGATCAAACACTTTTGCAATACTATGTGTTTGGAGAAGGGGCCAAGATCTTGATTCAGAAATCCCTTGGCTCTGATACCGTGTAGGGAAATTAAAATGACCAAGCAAGAGAGTTAAATGGAAGAGACGGAGAGGAAAAATTATGGAATTGGTCGTATCCCAAGAAGGGAATTGACTGTGGTATTTATCTTCAACTATTACCAAATCAAAGGCTATGATTACAATCTAATTACAGTGATTTGGAAGCAATTATAAGCAAATATAGAAAGTACAGATTTACAATGAAAGAATATTTATATACAACATCTTGACCAAATCCTGCCAGATCCCACATGGGTATTATGTCTATGGGCTTAATTGAGTTGGGCCTTATCCTGGTGGATTTTATTTCTACAGGGAGGAGTGATATGAACCCAGCCCAACTGCACTACAAGGGCTGAGTCATGAGTTGAGCCAATGGGTCTACTATTGTGGTGGACTGATCCAGAGGAGGATGCTTTGCAAGATTTGGCAAGATTGGCCTCATTCGTTGTTATTCATTAGGTGGCAGCAAAATAGTAGAAACTTTCAGTAGCTTTCTTTTTTGGTAGGTGATAATTATATTCTTAATTGTAGGGATCAATTCCAATATTGTAGTGGATGATCCTTGATTGTAGGGATCAAATGAAGTGGTGGATTAATGAGAAAGTTATAAAAAATTATTCCCCAAAATTATGTGCTTGCACAAGGAGTTCGTCCATCCTCGAATTGGGCAAATTTTATTCCTATGAAAGAGTTGGTGTCATATCTAAGTTATTTCTGATGTCTAAGACTGACGCTTCTGGTGAACTGGTCTTTGAGATCAGCCATGGAAAGAAAAAAAGCACCAAATGAAGAAAGAGATGGGTACCATTTCTGTTGTGGAAGAAGATAGGGGTGCTGCAGTTGTGGGACTGCTGAGGCCAGGCATTCTGTCTGTCTGTTCTTCTTGCATAGAAAACAATTTTGACCTAGTTTATCACAGTAAAAACCTCATTTGTAGGTAAATCTGGTCAACTTAGGGCAGCATTTTTTAGTGGTTTGTTGTCAGTCCCTTGGAGATTTTAACCTTGTTTCTGCAGTAGCTGCTGCATCCATGCTAGGCATAGTGTAGAGAATGCAAGACTGGTCTTCTCAAAGGCTCAAATTCAGAGTGGAGTGCCCATGAGGATATGAACAAGTCTAATTTCCTCATAATATTTCGAAAAATTCCTGCAGCATCCTCTATAAATTGGGGGATCCATCATGGCAAACTGACCTAACATCCAGTCATAACAAGGTGAAAATCTTGGATTTTTCAGTCTTCTTGTCCAAGGGACCTTATTTCCATCTCGAGTTGTTTATATTTTGCAGAACTGTCCAGAACATCAAGCCTTCCTAGTAGTCCCAGACTACTTTAGCAGTTCTAACTTAGCTCACACCAATGGACTATTCAACAGTGTTTGCTATCTGTGTTACCGTTGCTTATCTTGCATTCATCCAGTTCTTTTTGTGCAGCCTCCTCACTCCTGGTCCTCAGTGCTCACCATCTTTGGAAGGTACTTAACACACACATGCGCACGCACACACCAGAAGAAGGAAAAAAAAAAACCTGTCAAGACCAAATTTTGTCATTTTAGAGTTTTTCAAACTATTACTGTACTCAAAACAAATGAAAGGAATCCAGCTATTTCAACCCGATAATAAATCTCTTCAAATTGCAGTGCAGTCAAAAGAACATAGGGTAATGCAGCGGAATAAAATATGCTTAAGCAAATTAAAAAAAAAGGCTGTCAACCAAACTTATATCAAATATCCAGAAACAATAGTGTCATCTGACCATCTTTGGTAAACCAGCACAGCGGGTGACTGTATATGGAGGGAAAGATCATGTAAAACATAGAAATCTTACTAAGAACATAAGAGAAAATCTCTTGAATTGATGAATTATATAAAAAAACGTGGTCATGATGCCACTACGTTTTATAATAGAAGAAACCTGAACCAACCCAACTCTGACTGAATAAAAAGAGTGAAGACACCTACCCACCTAGACTATAAATCACATAGAAAAACATAATTTTTCAAATGACCCAAATGGCTTATGAACTTCAGTTTGATTAAAATAGCAAACCTTCAATAATAATAAGAATCTGGGTCAATCTCAGATCATAAATTACACTTTTCGGAAGTTAGGGTGTGCATTGGGTTTGCAAGACAATTTCTTTCCATCCCAACACTCTGTAGAGTCATTTGCCACCTGTTTTACATAAGAAATAGAGGCTGGAATATTTGTAATAGTGAAAAAAGGGTCAAAGTTTCAACTAGCAGCTGAAAAGTGGACTATGTGTGTCTGCACCTATGATGCCCTGACACGGCATGGATACGTAGGGATACCCCGTGGACATGGCAAGGACACAGATTTTACACATAAAAAGTGAAGTATCGGATACGATACGACACGATACGTTGCCCACTTTGAAGTATCCGTGCATCATAGGTGTGCACTGTCAACCTTTTACCAGCAAATTATATAAATGATTTGGAAGACCGATTTGGAAGACCCACAGGAGTATTGTGCACATGTATGCCGTCAACCTTTTAGCCTGCTCATCATATGAATGATTTGGAAGACCGACATGTGCGTGTGTATGTTTGAGAGAGAGGAGGGAGGGAGATTGAAATCATGCACTCTCACTCATATACTCGTGTCCTAACTAGCTGAGCCTGTGTGTGTGTTGCCTGTGTGCGCTTGCGCACTGTATGAATGATTTGGAAGACCTGGAGGAGTCTGTGTGTACTGTGTGAATGATTTGGAAGATCTGGAGGATTCTTTGTCTGTGTCTACGTGAAATTTTATGCTTCTTTTACATTTTCCAGCTACATAGTTGTCCTGATCAAATGTTGGATATGCTTCAATTTTTTCACACTTTGACCTACATCATAATTATCTACAGACAAGCAACACGTGGAATGAAGAGCTCCATAATGCTGTTCAGATGAGCTTTGGCACAAATGGCCCTTTCAATGCTCAAGAGTTGAATGGTAAAGAAGTGATTTTCTATTTTCTCCACACAAGTTGCAATGTTGTGCTCTACTAAATTCTCAAATTTGTTCTGCAGGATCTCTGCCACTAGATCACATGAAAGTTGAGCCTTGATCCTTGCTCCTGTAGCAAGTTAATGTTAATGTTCTGACTGCTTCAGGGAAAAAAAAGTTGAGATAAGTCCATAGAAAAGTGCATATACTTCTGCTAAGAATTCAAGGCGCATATTATAGTTTCTTCCAAGCATAATTAACAAGATTTGGGTTTTCCCAGTTCTCAATGGAGTTGAATTCAGAGATGAGGGCACGAGTCTTCTGTATGGAAAATGGAGGCGAGTCTGCCCCAAGAGTTAAGGTATACAGACAAACAACTGTTTTATTTCTTTCTTCAAGTGTTGTCAGTAGATAAAGAGAAAGTCCGTGTATTTGTTAATAGAGATGTTCATCCTCTGAGATGAGGATCTAATTGCTACAAAATTGAGTGTTCAGGTTTCATGTCTTGATTTAAGGAGCTTAAATGGGTTGGAGATTTGGCTATGAATTTTGGGCTTTCTTCAGTCAGGATCATTTTGTAGTCTTTGGGATTGAAGAATGGAGAAAAGGGCCCAAGAAAAGGGGAAAAAAAAAAGAAGAATAAACTCATATCTCATCTCAAATATAACAGCCTTGGAAGTGGGTTTGGTACTTTAATTTGAGCAATAGTATGCCAATGTATGTGATGATCTGATAAAGGTGTTGATCATCTAAATGACCTGTGGGGTTTAATGACTGTAAAAAATGAAACTTACATACTCAATGTTGTGAAAAAATTCAGATGGTTTGTAGAATTTGACTGTGAATTGTGGTCGACAGGGCCTAATGCAATTTGATTCTCCATAAATTTGGAAGAACAGATTGTTATCAGATACATAGGCAGAGCAGGTGTTGGGAGGCGCAGTTGGTGGGTTACTGTCCCTGCTCTAAATCATAAATTATGGAACCTAAAGTTTCTGTTAACACAACTACAAATTCTGTACTAATTGAATTTGGAAACCAAAAAACAGTAGCATTCCTTTGGTAGAATTTAAGGAGCATGCGTTAAAAAAAAAAAAAAAAAAAAAAAAAAAAAAACCCTGAATGAGGTAACCAATAAACTTCGCATTGAGATTCCTTGAATCGTTTATTCCTCTTCTGTGAACTTTTGTAGCTTTAGTATTGAGATTCCTTGAATTGGTTATTCCTCTTCTGATGAACTGTGAATTGAGATTCTTTGAATTGTTTATTCCCCTTCTGTGAACTGCTGTAGCTTTAGTTTGATATCTGAAAGAATGGCAGTTGATCACGGGTTCCCAGCTCTTTTGGGCTTGCTATGTAAAGTTGCTCTTATATTTGAGAAGTTGTATTCTCTGGTTGTTAGCATGGAATTGAATGTGTAGAAATGTAAGACATGTATTCTTATTAAAGTGACTAAAATTGAAGAGACGCAAAGATCCCCCAAATGTCCTTCAAATATACTTCTCTTTCTTGGAAAATAAATACTCAGCCATCACCCTAGTAAGTAAATACTATGAAAGTAAGGGTCTCATGACATCTCCACTGTTACGATTTTTATCGTGATTGGCTAATTCATGGGTTAGACAAAACTCTGGATCGTGGTTGAGCCGCCGGAGGATCTGAAGTGAAGAATGAAGAGTTTTGGAGCATTCATGCCAAATTCCAGATCGCGTGTTCGCTATAGCGAAGTGGCAGCAAGGCTAGATGCCCAGTTTTATCTGGATTCCATGTTAGGATTTGAGATGCCTTTCTATTCTGATTGTATTATCATTAGAAGTCTCTTACACAGATTTTAAGCTATTTATTGGTTGATTATCTCATTCCTAAGACACACACAAGAAGTTCCCCTCTTGTTCTGAGGTGAGATAGTTCTAAGATAGATTTCTTGTTCTCTAGAGCCACTGAGAGATTGTCCTAAAGGGCTGCTATAGAAGGTTTGAAGCTTCTACTTCTTTGTAGAAGATTGGTTCATCTTGATACTCTAGGTAATTGAAGGGGGATCAAGCACCGGGAGCGGTGCGCGGCGGAGAAGTCGTGGCAACAGGAGATGTTGTGCAAGAACAACTACAGTCCTTAGGTCGACGTACTGACTGGGTTAAAAGCGCTGAGTATTTCTTGCAACCATTTTATAGTGTTTGGTTTATCTGATCGTGGTTTTTCTCCCTGGATAGAGTTTTCATGTTAAATTTCTGCCTGTTTTCTTGTGGTGTGTGATTGGTAGATAGTTTTGCTAGTTCTATCTTCTTTGGTTGGTTACATTTGCTGTGCATTGGTTTTTGGAGACTAGCATCCATTTTTGCAAACGCACTTTCAATTGGTATCAGAGAGGGTTATACTATTTTATTGTGTAGATCCTATATATTACTAGAATGAATAACTACTGTGAAGGCAATTCAACCAATAAGCCACCTTTGTTGGATGGTACCAATTATGCTTATTGGAAAGCCAGAATGATTGCTTTTTTGAAAGCCATAGATATCGAAGTTTGGAAGTTTGTGAATGGATATTCTTTGTTCACTGTCACTACTGGTGGGGTAATTGGTTCCAAATCTGAAGAACAATGGACTAAGGATGAAGAACTGGTCGCCACATGCAACTCCAGGACTTTAAATGCTATTTACAATGAAGTTAGTATGTCTGGGTTTCAAAGAATTTCCACATGCACTACTACAAAAGAATATTGAGATATCCTACAGATTGTGCATGAATGACACTGTCAAACAGTTGAAACTTTAGAGTTATATACTAGTTTTGAAACCATAAAGATGGAAGATGATGAAACCTTCAATGAGTTCAATGCTAGAATAAATGCAATTGTCAATTATAGCTTTACGTTGAGAGAACCAATTCTTGAGAACAGAATTGTTGAAAAGATTTTGAGGTCTCTTCCAGAAAGGTTTGATGGAAAGGTTGTGGCAAGAAAGGATAATAAAAATCTGAATACTCTGAAAGTTGATGAGTTGGTTGGCAACTTATAAACTTTTGAAGCAAACCTTAGGTCTAACGGGAAGACACAGTCTAAAGGTATTGCTTTGAAAGCGTCCAAGGAATCATTCAAGAACGCTGCAAGTGATTCATATTCAGATTTCGAGGAAATTGATCTCCAAGTGGATGTACAGTTTATGAAGCAAGTCAAGTTTTTTTTTTCGCAGGGGAAGAAAAATTAATGTGAAACTCCCTAAAATAGCTGATAAGAAGAAATCTTCTAAAGGGATTCAATGCTATGAATGTCAAGGATATTACACATTCGTAGTGATTGCGGAAACAAAAAATCTAAAAAGAAGGCTTTAAATACGACTTGGGAAGAAGATACTTTTGATGATAATCCTAAGTCTGACACTAGCAAAGGGAAGTTTATTACTTTTATGGCAACTTTTGGTTATGTTTCTTTCAATGAGGAGACTGATCAAGATAATGAGTTAAGAGGAAGAGCCAGATTGGAAAACTGAATATGAGACACTTTTCAAGAAAACCATGAAGATGATTAAGGTGAATGAAAAAATTTCTATAAATTAGAAAGCGTCTGAAGAGCAGAATTCCTCCTTGAAAGCTGAACTTGCAGAAGCACTTGCAAAGGTACAACAATTGAAGGATGAAACTAATAGGTTGGCTAACAAATTGACTGCAGAAGTACAGGAGTGTGACTTACGTGATTCTGATATGAAAACTTTGAAAGCAGAGAATCTTGATTTGAATAGAAGATTCAAGGTGGTTCAGTCTGAGTTAGATACTGCTAAAGCTTCATTGAATATGATGAACACTGGATCAAAAAAGCTTGATAACATCTTGTGCAGTAAAAAGGCACGCACTGATAAGCATGGCAATGGCTATGCTTTCGAAGCATCCACATCTACTGCCAAAGGTACAAACCGTTTTGCTAAAAACTTTGTTGTTACTAATCTTGTTGTTAGTGTTGCGCATAGAGCTCTAAAGAAGAATGTGTCACGTTCTAAATGAATTCCCACTTGGCATCACTGTGGAATTAAAGGACACATTCGACCCCATTGCAATAAGTTGCGGAGTTTTCCAAATCAATCGCAATGGAAAAAGTAGAAGCCTGAACTGAAAAAGAAGAGTACCAAAGCAATATGGATCAAGAAAGAAGACCTATCTTATATGTTGGTACAGACTTTGCTGAAAAGCCTAAATATGTAAGTGTGCGTACCGAAGCTTTATCACCCCTGATCTACAAGATCAAGCCCTCGCTCTAGTGCTGATACAAAAATCATATTGAGGGGGAGTCATAATTGAGGGGGAGCTATTGCATCTAGATTGACAAAAGCTGCTTGATGAAGCTAGGGGGAGAAGCCAAGTGCAAGACTTATAGGTGCTGAACTTTTCTTGTGTTGAAAATTTAATATATTTTGGGTTTTTCTTTTAGGTAGATCATATTGTATTGTCGTAAGGAGTTTTGTCCATGAATTGCCAAATATGGAGATTGTTAGGAATTTTATCATGATTGGCTAATTAATTCATGGGTTGGACAAAACTTTGGGTTCATTTGAGTTGTATTTTTCTATTTCTTTTTAAAATGGATTATGGTTGAGCCGTTGGAAGATCTGAAGTGAAGAATGAAGAGTTTTGGAGCGTTCAAGCCAAATTCCAAATCATGTGTTCGCTATAGTGAAGTGGCAGCAAGGCCAGGGGCCAAAGATAGGGCTCGCTATAGCGAGCTCCTTGCTCGCTATAGCAAGAGTGGCGGAGATGCCCAGTTCTTTCCGGATTCTATGTTAGAACTTGAGATGACTTTTTATTCTGATTTTATTATTATCATTAGAAGTCTTGCATGGATTTGGGGCTATATATTGGGTGATTCTCTCAACCCTAAGACACACACAAGAAGTTTCTCTCTCTTGTTTGAGGTGAGATAATCCTAAGATAGATTCATTGTTCTCTAGAGCCATTGAGAGATTATTCAGAATGGCTGTTATAGAAGGTTTGAAGCTTCTACTTTTTTTTATAGAAGATTGGTTTATCTTAATACTCAAGGTGATTGAAGGAGGATCAAGCACGGCGAGCGGTATGCGGTGGGGATGTCATGGCAACAGGAGAAGTGGTGCAAGAACAATTACAGTCCTTAGGTCGACGTATTGACTGGGTTAAACGAGCTGTGAATATATTTTGTAACCGTTCAATAGTGATTGGTTTATCTGATCGTGATTTTTCTCTCTAGATAGGGTTTTCACGTTAACTTTGTGCCTGTTTTCTTGTGGTGTGTAATTGATAGATAGTTTTGCTAGTTCTATCATATTTGGTTGATTACATCTGCTGTGCAATGGTTTTTGGAGACTAGCATTCATTCTTGCAAACGCACTTTCATCGACCTAATATTGTTCACCCTTTAAGGGCCTGTTTGGATGCACAAGAAAACACAAGAAAATAATATTTTATATAATATAATCTTTCATTTTTTAAAGAAGAAAATCTTGTGCGTTTGGTAACTCAAGAAAAATTTGAAGAAAAGATTCTTTTCTTTCAAAAAGCTCAATATTCTCTTATACAGCTCCCCCCTATAGAAAACTTTCTACAAGATAAGAATCTTTTAGAATGACTATTACAAAGTGGTAGAGTAAAGTAAAGACTTTAGTTCACCAAATCCATCATAATATTTATGTTTACACATATGGTAAAGTAAAGTAAAAGTAAATCTCACAGGACAGTAAAAGTCTGGTAAAGTAAATGTGAGATAAAGTGCATGGTGAAGTAAAGTGGGAAGAAATGGTAAAGTAGTTTCTTTTATTTACTTCACTTTATCACATTTTATCGTAGTTTTATATGGTAAAGAAAAATGACTTGTTTACGGGTGTGGTAAAGTAAAATAAAGATTAATTGATGTCATATCATGGTAAAATGGTGAGGTAAAGTAAGGTCAGATGAAGTATGTGGTAAAGCAAACTGAGAGAGAGAGAGAGTTATAAAGTAGTTATTTTTTTATTGACTTTACTTTACTATACTTTACCATGGTTTTCTGTGATAAAAAGAAAGTAACTTCTAGTAAGAATATGAAAGTTAAACTTTACTTGACTACATTACTTTTTTATCTAGACGTGGTAAATTACATATAAATTAAAATATTTAATAATTTTTTTCTTATAATGTAATTTACTTTAATCATAACACCTTCCAAGCTGCTCAATTTGAAATCTGTAATATTCTTAAAAAAATGCCAAACAGTTAAATATTATACTATTATAATATTGCATTATTGTATTCTATACTATTTTATTCTTGCAATATTTAAATCTGTAAATATTTTATTCTGTAGACATCCAAACGGGTAACTCTTTAATATTCCTTCTTTGCAACATTAGTAGTGAGGCCTGACTTTGGGATAACTAGGAAGTTGAGTTGAACCAACAATGGTTAAACGGTAGCTAGTAGCCAAGGTGTCTTTTGGCAAAAATAGGGTTTATTTGACTTGAAATTAACCAAAAAGAATGTCTGAGTGCCACAGATTGGGAAGCCTGTTTCCCTCTTTGATTGAATCTACAGTTTTCCTCCTTTTTCAAATAGTAACAAAAGAAAAGAGAACCCAATCATACATGAAGGTCTGAAGCAATATTATAGATAACTTTTGGTATTAGTTTTTTTTAGCAAGTTTCCTCATATAACTTTTATACAAAAGAACAGCCTCTTATCCATATAAAGAATGGCCTCTTACCGCAGTGATAAGAGGCGTCCATTCTTACTTGGCTGCTTAGGGTTCCTAGGTAGTCACCTTCCCTCACTCGAGGGCTGTTCTATCACACCCGGGTCTACTTCCATCCTTAGCTGGGTACCAAAAGAAGAAAAAAAAATCTTTTATATAAGAACTTTATCTATGCACTTTTCCAATTATTGCAGGCTTTCCCCATACACTCGTGGCATTTTTTATTTTTTTTCCAGTTGAATCATATACACAAATGGTTTTGTTATATATAGTATAATCAAATCTTTTAGTTTTTTTTTTTTTAGCAAGTTTATCTGTGCACTTTTCCAATTTTTGTAAGCTTTTCCCATACACACATGGCAAGTTTGTTTTTCCAGTTGAATCATATATATTATGTCTTACACCAATGGTTTTGTTATAAATACTATAATAAAATCAGCTGTATTTGAAACAGTTAAAATAATATTTTTTTGCTTAGTGTCATCAGATTTTCAAAACATCACATTAGTTTAAATATCGTGAGAAGATCACGAGCAGAAAATTAGTTAAAAAGTAAATATCTATAAAAAAAAATGTTGTTTGACATTATTATTATTTTTACTTATTTTGAGTTCTACAACAATTTTTTATAATATCAGGGAAAACCTCCCAAGCTTAAAAAAAATTGTAATATTTCCTGAGATGATAATTTTCCCAGAACTTGCTTCTGACAGATAAATTTATATCAAAATTTTTGTTTTTTTGGTAAAGATGTCAGTGATGGCAAAGGTCATGAACAGGTCAAGAAAAATCTCCAGAATAGAAAATATTTTGTAGCAGCTTGTTTATGTGATTTTTTGGTGTGTTTGTTTCCAAAAGAGTAAAGTAAAAGGAGGGTTGAAATAAATCCAAACGGTTGAATTCTTAACCCACGAGGTGTTTGTTAACCCACAAGGTGTTTGTTTACATTAGCACAAAAAGTAAAGTAAATAGGTCTATCTATGTGACAGTTACTCCAACTCTACTTTGTCTCTCCCACAGTTAATTGGAGATACTATAATAAAGTGGGGTTGAGTAACTCATTCCACTTTCTCTTTATCCAACCAAATACAAAATTTCTCCAACTCTACTTTGTCTCTCCCACAGTTAATTGGAGATACCATAATAAAGTGGGGTAGAGTAACTCATTCCACATTCTCTTTATCCAACCAAATACAAAATTAAATCATTTCACTTTACACCCACCATCCAAAGTATAAAAAGTAATTCATCTACTAATTTATTTCAACCCACTACTCTTTAACTTTATCTTAATCTAACATCCGACTCTTTTATTCCTTCCCTAACGCAAACAAATAGGTTCAAACGCAGAGAAAATAAAGGTATTCAATTTATCTGTCTTCAAACCGTCCAGGAATCTGGACATTGCTTGTCTGTGCGCTGTCGACCGACTCCTTTTAAAACGATGTCTACAAAAGGCATCATGAGTAACCGACTGTAAGGCCCTGTTTACAGTAGAAGTTATGGTATCCATGTGCACTATTTGTTCACAAACAGTCCATGTTTCAATGGTCAATTCACATTAAGTGAGATGACCTTTCTTATCAATTTGTTCATTTCATGTGTTTCTGTAGTTTGCGGATAGTTTGGAAATAGAATAAATGATTCATTGGTGATTTTAGTAGTATACTTTTGATATGTATTAAAAATAAAAGTCAAATCGGTTTTGGTATGTTCATTAAGTATACTTTTTTTTAACTCCAAGGGGTAAGCTCAGTTGGTCTAGAACTACGGTTCCAATAGTCAGAAAAAAAAAAAAAAAAAAAAAAAAAAAAAAAAAAAAAGGGAAAAAGAGAATACTTTTGATCGCATGTATGTATTAAGAAAGAAAACTAAATCTGATTTGGTATGATCTCCCTCACGTCACCTACCAAAAAAACCAAGATGAAACTGAAGACTCAGGATCGGATTGACCATTTCTAATTTCAGGTTGGTTTTGGGCTTCCATTTGACATTTTTTACTTGATTCTAAAAGTGTGTTTGCAAGAATGATGCTAGTCCAATAAACCAATACACAGCCGAAGTAATAAACCAAATAAGATAGAATTAGCAAAACTATCTACCAAGCAATCACGCAAACACAAATTTAATGTGGAAATCCTATACAGAGAGAAAAATCACGATTGGAAAAACAAATCACTATTGAACAATTATAAGATATATTCATGGCTTCATTTCTTAGTCAGTACGTCGACCTAAGGACTGTAGTTCCTTCTTGCACAACTCCTCGCTGCCACGGCTACTCATCGCACACCGCTCCTTGTGCTTGATCCTCCAATGACAATTTGAGAACCAAGTTGCACAAATCTTCTACAAAGAAGTAGAAGCACCAAACCTTATAGAGCAAATCTTTGGCCCAATCTCTCAAATATGGCTCTAGAGAACAAGGAATCTCTCTTAGGGTCTTTTCACCTTAGTACAAGAGACAGCAACTTCTTATGTGTACCTTAGGATTGAGAGAATCACCTTTTAAATAGCCCCAAAATCGTGCAAGAGTCTTCTAATATATTCCAATCAAAACTAAAATCAATCTCAAACTCTAAAACAGAGTTTTGGTCAAACTGGGCAAACCAATCACGCTCGCTATAGCGAGGTCACTCTCTGTCCCAAGTTCGCTCTAGCGAACTGCTTCTTTGCTATAGCCAGAGTGCATTCTTGATTTTGGCTCTATTGCTCCAAAACTCTCCAATCTTCTCTTAAGGTCTTCCGGCGACTCAACCACAGTCTGTTCTAAAAGAAATACAAAAATACAACTCAAATAGACCCAGAGTTTCGTCCAACTTAGAGTTAGCCAACACAATAAAATCCTAACAGATTCATATATAGGTTGGATTTTATTTTATTATAACTATTCAACTTGCCAAGTTTTAATCAGATTCCAACTAATTTAACTTTGACTTGCTAATCCAGTTTGAACCCAACATGTTAATTAAGGGTCAGGTAAACCTTTTGACTTCCGGGTCAGTTTGGTTTGAAATTGAAAAATGAGTTGGGACCGGGTTGAGCCTATTTTGATTTGTGCTCGACCCATTCCCAATTCATTGAAACCAACTTGACCTATTGCCACCCATAGGTTTCATGCCAGATGGAACTTTATTAAAAAAAAACAATTCTTTCTGACATCTCAAAAGTAAAATAAGAACAAATTGACATAGACATTAGAAATGTAGCTTTCCAAATTGCATGTATTGCATAATCTACAGGGGAAATGTGCCTATTTTTATCTAGAGGAACTGTCAATATGGTGTCTTCATGCTAGTGGGATTTTGTTTCATGTCCAACTCAATCCAATTCACATGGGACCTGTCAAGAAGCTAAGAAAAACTCACATTTTAGCTTATGTATGAGCATGCGTCACCCGAGAGAATGGACCATACATCAAAATTAATAAAGTATGGCAGCAATCCCAGCCATTGAATCCGTGGTGTGCGGACAAGCAATACAAGACTCATTTGGCTGTAAGAATATCTAATCACCACAACATCTGGAATTCTTATTTGCTGCATTTCAGGGAAAGGATTGTTTGCATCTAAACAAGCCCTAACAGTGGCAGACCCAAGATTTTTATTTTGGTGGGGCTAAAATTTTGATAGAGTTAACATTTAAAAAAAAAAAAAAAAAAAAAAAAAACTTTTGTTAGACTTTACAAGACTTTTTTACATTACAAAATAGCACCTATATATTTTTCTTTAGAAAATGTCCAACTCGTGGAACTCAATTAGATGCACGGAGTTATTGAAGATTGGGCAATATAGAGGTTAGGATGTTAATTAGAAGTACCTAAAAGCTTTAGATGGATAAAAACATAATTCTAACCTTGATTTTAGATACTCAAACTCACATTATCATATTTCACTAAATTTATATGTCAAAATCACTGCCCAACGGACGTCACTGCAAATTCAAGGTGAGTGGGTGTGTGAGAAAAACTAAATACCAGAACATTTTGAGAACACCCATCATTTCCATTTCTTTCACTTTCTCAAAGCCTCCAACTTCTAGATAATGAGAACGAGATTCGGTCTTTGAATTATAGCGGGGGTAAGAAGACAGGATTATAGGAATGAATTTGGTTATCTTTGGATTTTTATAGATACGCTCAGATTTGGTACTCAAGGGCTTAGGGTTTGGACTAGGATTTAGGGATTCAGGGTTTGGAAATAGAAATTGGAGATTAAGTGTTCAGATCTCGATATAGAGTGATTATGAATGATTATTCTAAATATGTTTTACAAATGAAGATGCAGTAGTCTACACGGTACATAGGGATTGGCAACGAGGAGCTCAATTTACAATCGGCGTGCAGAGGTTTTGAAAGAAGAGGTCAAAGAAGAGGGAGCGATGTGTTGCCGCAACGTTTTCTTTTCCTTTCTTTTTTTTTTTTTTTTACCAATAAAGTTTTACATATGTGGGCCTGTCTTTAAACATATGTGGAGCGATAAGTTTGACCTATGGGGCACGCTCCAAGACTCCATTCAACTCTATGAGGATTTTAATACCGACCTGGGGTGATTGCACCAGATCATGCCACAAATCTCTCTAATGGCCCTGCCCAAGGTCCCAACTCTGGCGATTTGTTTACCCAAAAAAAAAAAAAAAAAAAAAAAATTATGACTCCCCAGGTCACAACCACATAGGTCCGCCACTGAGCCCTAACAAGAAGAAATGGCTTCACTCACTGATGGAATGTTCAAATGAATACATGTCTATGATTTGCTAGCAACCACTTATTTCATAATTGTTTTATACGACCTTTAGGGTCTGTTTGTTTGCATGAAATTGAATTCCTAGAAATTCAGGGTAGAATGGGTTCCAACAAAAGAATATTAAAAAAGTGAGGGGTAAAGGACATGAGGTGAAGATATAACTAGGTGGATAACTGGCTATTCATTCTTCATCCCCTCTTAATTAATTCATTTTTCATTGTAAGAGATGTTATTTGATGGCAATTTTGTGGATTTTCACTTCCGTTTCTTCAATTTTAGCTACTTTTATGAACATATTTCTTAGAATTAAGAGGAATTCAGTTCCTGAATAAAAGAAAAAGAAAAAGAAAGGAGGGCCCTCAAACTTTGGGACCCTTAAACAAGTGGTTGCTACCATCTTATCATAACCCATGGTGGGGCCTCACATCCAGGGTTCTTAAAGCTGCTGACAGAGTTAGGTTATTAATTATACTTTTGGATTGCTACATATTAATGGGGGACTATTTGATGTGCTAGGAGACCATGATATGTAGCTATTAGCCAACAGAACAAGTCTCAAAGGAGGAACTTTGGCCGAAATCTGATTGGTAGTACTAAAATAAGCTTGCTCTAGATATATGCTTCTCAAAGACAGCTCCTCACACACCCACTGTTGGCCATCAATCTCTCTCTCTCTCTCTCTCTCTCTATGGCCTCCCAAGAAATCCAGCAGCCTCACTTCATATTCATTCCTTTCCTTGCTCAGGGCCATATGATCCCCATGATGGACATGGCCCGCCTGTTTGCCAAGCGCGGCGTGATCTCCACCATCATCACAACATCCCTTAATGCGGCCCGATTCAAGGCCGTAATTGATCGGGCTGCAGAATCAGGCCTGCCAATTCGGCTCATCCAGCTTGACTTCCCCTGGCAAGAAGGCGGCCTACCTCAAGGACTGGAGAATGTCGACGCCATTGATTCTCCAATTCCAGGGAGGAAGTTCTTCCCTGCACTAGAATTGCTACAAGAACCAATTGAACAGTTTCTCAAAGAGGATCATCAACCTGGCCCGAGCTGCATGATATCAGACTTTTGCCTCCCATGGACATATGATATTGCCTGCAAGCTTCATATACCGCGAATCGCATTCCATGGGACATCCAGCTTCTCCCTTCTAAGTTCACTCAACTTGCAGCGTGTCAAACCCCATGAAGCTGTCAGCTCCGAATTCGAGCTGTTTGTCTTGCCAGGCCTGCCCCATAAAGTTGAGATATCGAAAGCCCAACTCCAAGACGATATAATCAACAAGGGCAATTCAGAGATGACAGCAATGTTTGACAGATTCAGAGAAGTCGATTCAAAGTCTTCTGGTGTAGTTATCAACAGCTTCAACGAATTGGAGCTCGAATACGTAGATTACTACAAGAAGGCTATGGGAAAGAAGGCGTGGACGATCGGGCCCGTTTCACTTTGCAACAAAGAGGTACCAGATAAGGCCCAGAGAGGGAATAAGGCGGCTATAGATGATAAGAAATGCTTGAATTGGCTAGATTCAAAGAAGCCCAACTCGGTTATTTATGCTTGTTTTGGAAGTATAAGCCGCTTGACACCTGCTCAACTGAAAGAGATTGCACTAGGCCTTGAAGCTTCAAACCAACCATTTGTTTTAGTGATTCGAAAATGCGAGAGAATTGCAGAAATAGAGAATTGGCTGTCAGAAGGATTTGAGGAGAGGGTGAAAGATAGGGGTCTTCTAATTCGAGGGTGGGCACCGCAGACACTAATCCTATCGCATCAAGCAGTGGGAGGGTTCTTGACACATTGCGGTTGGAATTCTACTTTGGAGGGGATATCTGCAGGTGTTCCATTAATAACATGGCCGCAATTCGGTGAGCAATTCCTTAATGAGAAGTTAATTGTGAATGTTTTGAGGATAGGCGTCAACATCGGCGTCGAGGCAGCTGTGAAGTGGTTTGAAGAAGAAAAAAATGTGCTGGTGAAGATGGAAGAAGTGAAGAAGGCTGTAGAGAGATTAATGGGTAGTGACAATGAAGCAGAAGAGAGGAGGATGAGAGCAAAAGAACTTGGGGAGAGTGCAAGAAAGACCATGGAAGAGGGCGGATCTTCTTACAACAACATGACACTTTTTATTGAAGATATCATGGAGCAAACCAGACAAAAAATGGAATGAAACAGATCAGAATTTGTACAAGGGAATATGGGGTGGTGTTGGGAAAGGGTTAATTTGTAATGTCTTCTCGTATTTGTACGTGTGTAAGGGCACTTGTGGGTGTAATTCTGGGTTTGTGTGTGTTGCATAACATACAAAAATTTCACAAGTGGCCCCATGTACTTGTAGCTATTTGGCATTGTTATGAATAGAATAAAAGAAAGGGGAAATTTCTGTACGGTCACCTACAGTACTCAATTTCTCCCCCTTGTTACCAAAGTTGAACATATTACTCAGACGTTCTCCGTACAGTTCGTACAGCTTCGCAGGCAGAAACTGCATTTTTATTTGCGATATCACAACAACTGTTGCGATACCGCAATTTTTTAGTTGCGATATCGCAATTTATGTTGCGATATCACAAAAAATGAGAGGTCAACGAATGTATTTCTGTTTATAATTTTTCCGTTCCGTTGCTTTCGTCTCAAGTTTTCTACTTTACTGCTCTTCAAGTGCAGCTCCTGCCACATAACAAGTGATCTTTTGCCATATATAACAAGTGATCTCCTGCCACATTCTCTGCATGTCAACCTTAGGCCATTATCATATATAGTGATTGAATCTCCTGCCACATCTTTGTCTTAAGTATTCATTCCATGTTTTCCACCTTATATGTATCTCCCTCTTATTTATTGTATTATTTTTTTCTACTTTTGTGTCTTTTAAAAAAAAAGTTAAAATACAAGGAATACCACTTGTAAAAATATTTGAAATATTTTGTATAAACATTAATAGTGACCTTAAGTGGGACTTGTGGAACCTCACTTTTTTATGAACATCCTGTTGTTGATATATTAAAAAGTCCCCTTGTTCTCATCATGAATTACCAACAATTGGATTTGGGTTGGACGTCCGGTCGCAAAAAATAATGTGGTATGTCTTGTTTATCCCGTCCTATGGTGGGCCCCAGCACAAACTCAGAATGTCCACTTTGTAAACGTATAATGTTATGTCTTTTCTAATCTAAATTACATCCAAAATTTTCAACTTGTGGAGCTGACTAGATTGCTGATTTTAGGCCTACTTAATTAGTTACATGTAAGCCCATATTAGAAGCATTTTTCGGTTTTGAAAAGTATGTAGTTGATATAACAACTTCTCCTCTATTTTCATCTTTGTCTTTCAAAGTTTCACATTTGTTAAATATCGCTGCAACTTTTATTTTCTCTTCTTCATCTCTTCTTTGTTTCCAATTGTTGAAAAGGTCTTATAAATTCCCAACAGAAACGAGGAGGAGAAGAAGAAGAAGAAGAGAGAGAGAGAAAGACAGAACGAAATTGAAAACCCACAAACAGAGATAAATAGAGAGAGAAGATAGTAAAGGAAAGAGAATACCAGATCTCGCTAAAAGAGAGTGGGAAAAACGATTGCCAAGTTCAGCAGGCGCAACTGCAACAATATCAAGCTCGGAACGCCCAAATTTGCAAAACAATGGTGGCCAAAATCCCTAGCCGATAGAGACAATGGCGACGGTGAAGCTTTGTCGACGTCGAACGGACGTTGGGACCTTGCGTAGTTGCAAATAGGTTGGCGAGGGAGGAGGATGGTGAAAATCGGCGAGGGAGAGAGTTACCGTAGGTGAAAATTAGGGACAGTCGAACAAGGAGGGACAAACAGATGAAAAGGTATTTTTTGAGTTGTGATATCGCAACATAAATTGCGATATCGCAACTAAAAAATTGCGGTATCGCAACAGTTGTTGTGATATCGCAAATAAAAATGCAGTTTCTGCCTGCGAAGCTGTACGAACTGTACGGAGAACGTCTGGGTAATATGTTCAACTTTAGTAATAAGGGAGAGAAATCGAGTACTGTAGGTGACCGTACATAAATTTCCCCTAAAAGAAAATGTTATATTTGTTTAAACATTGTTACTGCATGTTGAAGAATGCAGGGCACAATTAATTGATTTATGGGGACGTGGAAAGGGGGCATCATGGAATGAATCTGAGTGGAAATTTCACTCCGATTTGAATTTTGAAGGCTACAAAAAATTATACTTGGGAGGGCTCATAATATGGATATTTGCAATAAAGATTCCGGCCATTTCCAAGGTAGATGTTCTTCAACTATTATATTCCCCTTGTAATTCGATGATTTGAGCTTTATTTGGAAGCCACTGAGCCAATTAAGGTGTTCTTCAACTATCTTGTATTGTGTAGTCTCATCAATGAAACTAGGTTTTTATCTATGATTCTTGTTTAGTTCACTTGGAGCTCTGGTTTAAAGCAGATCTCTGGTTTAAAACGGAAATATAGTGGTTTATGTACCGACTACTAGTTTGATACAACAACTTATTCGGAAATATCATGTTGTTTTTATTATTTATAGAGATCTTGACTGCATCTTGCAATATTCAAAGAGAGCGGCTAATGCCATATAGCAAGCTTCTCCTTCCGCATCCTTTCTCCTTTCATAGCTATTCTCTTTCCAATATTTCTCTCTGCACACCCCATTATCCCCAAATTACCCTCCTCTTTCTCCCTCTCCCTCTCTTTCTCTCTCCCTCTGTTGAGAGGGTCGGGCGCAAGCATATGAGGGCGGCGAACAGGGAGATAGAGAAAGGTAGGTAGAAGGAGAAGGAGATGAAGATAAGGAGAGCGAGAAGGTCGGGCACAAGCGGAGGTGGGCGACGAGCAGCGAGAGGGAGAGAGACAGAGAATGAGAAGGAGACGGAGAGGGAGAGAAAGGGAGAAGGAGAGGGAAAGAGGGAAAGGGGTTGGGCACGGGTAGAGGTGGGTGGTGAGCAGGGAGAGAGAGGGAATGAGAGAGAGAGAGGGGTAGTTTGGGGATTTCCTACAAGGGTATTTCGGTCATGAAAAAAAGGGATTTGGAATCTCCAGCTTTCGCTCTGGCATTAGCGGCTCTCTATTCAAAAGGGTTCTAGGCATATTCGATTCCAAGCTTGAACATATATTGTTCTAATCTTGAACATAAAAGCCCAATATTCCTTCTATGTTCATCCTACGTTCATCAAGAATGACGGCCTCATTTTTCCTATAACTTGAGAATTACAGAGAGAATTGGTTAACCTTGTTGAATAACATTAAGAGGAAGATCTAACCATTCAAAGTTTTATTTATTTATTGAAAGATAGGTTAAATCATTCATTTCTAACTTAACTTACCTTAAAAAAAACTTATTTCTCTTTTTATATATTTTTAAAATAATTAGAAACCTTATTGTGATGACATTACTGGAAATTTGTGAGGAAGTGACTCAAAGTTTTATTATCTTTAGAAAAGAGAACATGGCTGAACTATTACCTAAACCCATATTAGCTTATTGATCAAATCTACAACATGAGTCCTTATATTATATTCTTCACCAACATTGCCTGACTTGAGGCCTATACGTCACGACCCGAGCCCGAGATTAAGATTAAATCCGAGATAATACCCAGTCATGGCACATACTTACTCCCGTGAACTTCAAACACCATAAAATTCACAAGGGATATCAATTACATATTATGCGGAATATAAGCAACTATACATTGCTTATGTTAAAAACAAAAGTTCATTTACATCATATACAACATTAATCACTTGCATATTTAAATACGATGCAAGGATCAAAAGTGTGAAACGTTTCAAACCAACTTTCTACATATTTTCTTTCTTCCAAAAGAAACAACAATAACCAGAGTGGTCTCCTCCGCTGATGCTGAGGCCTTATAAGAACCGGCATGGGCAGCTGTGCCTGTAATGCCATAAATAACACTATAAATTTGACAATTTATCAATGTATAAACAATTACATGATTTAACATGCTAATACATGATTTCATTTATCTAATCCAAAGTTAAACCAATACAATTACCGTTTACTTCAAATCAATATGAGTCTTTCATAGTTGGCAAACCTACAATAGCATTTCATTTCAATTCAATTTCCAGCTTCCTAAAAAGGAAGGATTACCATCTTCCAAATGGAAGAATTCATATAATGTGGGATTTATCAGTGACCGGGCCACGGAGTTCCGGAACACTCCCATATAATCTGCTGTAGCAGTAACAGCTCCAAAGAGCTTATAGAAATCACTATGTAGTGCCAGACTCAATGAACAATTCAATTATATAATGAGAGAATTATTAACCATCTATGATTTTACTCAATCTTATCTCAATTCTAAACAACCATTCGGATGTAACTATTGGTTTCCCAATGCACGTGTTATTCTTGATGGACATCACATTTATATATTTAATATGTATATTATGAGTCCCCGTAATTAACACCCATGGAGTTTAGGCCATTACCAATCACTTATGGTTCAATCATGGAACCCTTCTTAAAACATCATTAATTCTCAACAATTCAATTTAACCCATGATTAGTCTTAAACTAATTGGGGAAGCATTTATATTCATGAGACGTATTCCAATTTCACGTAAAAATCCAAAAACCCAAATTTCGCGCATAGATAATACCCTGACAGTATCAGGATCGCTCGGGCGAATTACTGTTCGCTCGAGCGGACCAATACAGAACTATGTTCGCTCGAGCGCACTTAATGTTCGCTCGAGCGGACTCTTTAGAATTTCTGTCAGTCCAAGCAAAACCTTGTTCGTTCGAGCGGTATCCATGTTCGCTCGAGCGAGTACTCACAGAAGATAGTTCGCTCAAGCGGACGCTTCAGAATTCCATTCCGAAATTCTGAACCATTCTCTCTTTCATTCCCAATCCATCCATAACCTGCAAATAAATCTTGGAACCTCCTTTTCCCTTCTCCAAACATCATTTATACACCATAAAACACTTTTATTCCATCAATTAATCATTTCAAACATCATTCCATATCCATTCAATCATAAACATACAAACCACAATTCCTCTAATAACCAAATCTACAACAACTCACATTCAGACTAGCAAATAATCACAAATAAGTGCTCATACTTGCCTTTAGTTGAGAGAAACACAAAAACCCCTTTGATAGCTTTGAGTTTTGAGATCAAACCTCCTTCAACGAAACTCTAACTCCAACAAAACTCAAGAAAGAGATGATGGGGAAGATAAAAGAACCAATTTCTCTCTCAAATCACTTGCAAACCTCAAGTGTGATCATACACAAAGAAAAACATGAAGAAGGGAAGTTAAGCAACTCTTTCTCCCTGGGATGAACCACCGAATGAAAATGACCGAATGAAAATGGGTTCTGGTTCCTTCTTCAGCATATAAATAAAAGTTGTTTTACATTTAAAACCCATTTTTCAAGAATATTTCCAGTTTGAGTCAATTCAAAGCCTACTTGACTCATTTCAAGTCAAATGGAATTATGTGTATTATGAAAATTATTGTACTCATCAAGATACACATGTTGGTATCAATTTTCATCACATTCGACGAAATACGCTAAAACCCGTATTTATGAAAAAGTCCTCAATTTCACTAATTTTGGTCTAAAATCAACTCTATCAAGCCAATCTCTTTCAAACTCATTCCATTATACTTAATTCATTTGTTCGAGACTAATTTGACCCATCTTAGTCATTAATCACCATTAAGTTGATTAATCATGTTTAATTCTCCATTAAGCTCGATTAATTAGAGTTAATTTTGATTAACTCGGATCGGGGTGTAACACTATAGCATGCCGAAAACTATAGCTAGAAAAGGTAATAAATAAGACAAAATTGGTGATTGAAGAACTAAGAAAACTGAAGCCCAATGAAGAGAATACAGACAAGGAGATTGGATTAAACAGAAGCTGGAAAAATATCTAAGGAGGAACTATGGCGCCAAAAGTCAACTGAATTATGGCTAAAGGAAGGAGATAGAAATACTAATTTTTTTCACTCAAGTACAAGTAATAGAAGTGGGCTAAATAAGATAGAGAAAATAGAACATTTTGAATGAAGATAGCTCTTTAGTAGGGAGGAAACTGGCAATAAACTATGTAGTCATTTGACAAAAGTTCTCTCACCAATTAGCTAGAGAGATCTTAACTTGATCAAATAAATTATTTATCCTAAAATCTCTTCAGGGAGAATATGAATCTAATATCAACCCCTTCAGTGGAAGAAATTAAAGAAGTGGTTTTCCAGATTGGGACCCTTAAATTGCCGGGCCTGGATGGTTATCAAGCTAGGTTTTACCAACACATGTAGAACACGTACGGTTGGGATCAATATCATTAATTTGATTCAAGACTTTTTTTAACAAAGTGACATCACTAAAAGGAATTAATAACACCTTTATGATTCTTATCCCAAGCAAAAGTCATTTCTAGTATGTTAAGGATCTTACGCAGATAAGCTTATGCAATGTGGTGTACAAAATTATCTCCAAAGTGGTTGCTGATAAATTGAAAAGTGACCTCAACTCGGTTGTAAAAGACCAAAGTGCTTTTATCAAAGGAAGAGTGATTTCTTATAATTATATTATTGCCCACAAAGTGCTCCATCACTTCAAGAAAAAGAAGAATAATAAGCTTATGGGACTAAAGCTTGATTTGGTAAAGGCTTATGATTGAATGGATTGAGACATTATTAAAGGACTCTAGCGGCTTTTGCATTTCATATGAAACTCATTTGAATTATTAAAGAATGTATCTACTCCTCCTTAATGGATCCCACTTCCGTAAAAATATCCTTGTAAAGGTATGAGGCAAGAAGAATGTTGAATTTTTATGTAAGATGTTTATAAAAGCTAAGAGTGTGGGAATGATTCATGGTGTGGAAGTAGCTAGGAGAGCCCATTTTATTTCCTGTTACCTCTTCTTTGCTGATGATAGTTTCATTTTTTGCAACGCTTCTCACAATGAAGCTAAAGAGATAAAAGATATTATTGATGGTGATTATGGTTTATCAGGATAACTTGTGAACTTCAGTAAATCTGTTGTCTATTCTTTTAAGCCCCCACCTTTATCTTTAATAGTAAGGTGAGAGTGTCTCTCACAGGAGCACCTCCCATTATATATATATATATATATATGTGAGGTGCTCTTGTGAGAGTGTCTCTTATAGGAGCATCTCCCTCATCGTCTTCTTTTTCTTTCATAAAAGGGGAGAATTCAGAAAGTCATTACGTCACTTTTGCCTTTTGCTTGTTTTAATAAAGAAAACCAGTCATTTCCTAGATTTTAAGGAGAGATTTAAGGATAACTGCAATCAAACTTGAGCAAATCAGTTCTTATCTCACTTTTTCTTTAGGGACGTTTGGCCACAGGTCCCTCAACATCACATTTTATTGCAAAAGGTCCATGTTCTCCTTTCGTAAAGGCAAATGTCAATTCTCAAGTTCTTAACATGAGTTAAAAAGTCTAAAATGCCCCTCCTAGACATCCTCTCCACGTTATTATGGACAGAGTGCTTCCTCTTCTCGTCTCCTCCTTCCTCGATAGCTTCTGTTGCAGAAAAACAAAAGGGAAATACTGGGACTGTGCTTGGGATAAAGAATATGTAGATCTGGCCGATCCACAGCCTTATCGTAAGATCCGAACCATCAAAACGCGCGAACTTAGCTCTGATACCAATTGAAGGAAGTTGTTGATCCCAAATAGATGTCGGAACCGAACTCGCCAAGAACTTTGTACGTTCTGGTGTGAGGCAGACCTACGAACTCACTGTGAATACTCTCAGATCTCTGGATGATCAGAAGCAAGGGTTCCTATCTCCCTTAAATAGAGCAATCCCTAGGAGTTACATCTCTATCCGGATACTATATCTCATGGAATCCCACATCTCTTGACCAGCGTGGGAAATCTGCCATACCGGGAGTCTGAACTCGATCCAAACTCTACCACCAAGAGTTTGATCCTTATCTGACTCAACCAGATCAAGAGTTGTTGGGAGTTTATCCGCTGCAAACAGTCGGGCTCAATCTGGCGTGAGCCCCATGGCAGTCGGGCCACACAATTTTCCAACACAGATCCCACTGGGCTATCATCGCCATGCGAGCTGGATCCTCGCTATAGGGAGTCCTCTCGGGAAAATGGCTCAACAGTTGAGCCTATACATTTTGCTCTGCTCTTAACCCAATCCCAACTTATCCGAACGTATTGGAAGTAGGTGGGCCTCGTGGATAGGTTTTCAAAACTTTTGACTCAATTGAAGTAGGGATCAAGTATCTATAAGGCCAGAAACCTAATCCAGGATCCAAAATCTTTTCCTCATGTATCAATATCAGAATAAACACTACCTAGAAGATAGAAAACAACAGCAACAACCAACCACAAAAATCTACAAAAAAGATGATGTAGATCTAACCTTAGGAGCCCGGTTGTGCTTTAATCAAGAAGTTGATCGCTTGGCTTGTTAAGAAGCTCTTTCGCAGGAACAAGAAAAATCTTTAAACACCTCTTGATCTTCCACGCTATGACCCTCTATCAGATTTCTTCTCAAGGAGAACCTGTTAGGAATTTTGTGTATTGCAATTTGATGGATGCATTTTCATCTTAGCAGCATTTGAATTTTCACACATGCATTGATTTAAGAAAACTTGAAATCTTGATTTTCTCATACATTGTTTTTATGTCTTTTAGAAATAATGTTTCATGCATGTTTTAGATTTAAAACTTGGTTGCAAATAGTTTTGAAAAGAAGTTTTATGAATCAAGTTAGCCTATGTTTTAAATCTTTCAAATCATTTTAGGCTTTTTATGTTTCATGATTTTAAAAGAACTTAGATTGAATTAAAATCATGATTCCAAGCTTGATGTAATGGCCCAAAAGTCCCCTCAAAGAAAATCTTTTTAATATGCATTTTTGGGGAATTTGGTCCCTGGGCCCAGGTCGACCTGCAGTGTGCTTGGTCGACCGAGCCTATGGACCTGGTCGACCGCGCACACTGCAGGTCGACCGGGAAAGAGCCGTTGAGCTCTTTTTCAAACAGTCAATTTTATGACCGTTGAAAGCCAGGTCACCAAGCAAGGTACCAGGTCGACTGGGGACTAGCCGTTGGGCATTTTTGTGTATAAATAGAAGCTCATTCCTAAAGAAAAAGTGAGGAACAAAGAGGCCCTCCTTGAGATGTTTTGAAGCCAATCAAAGGGGAATGAGCTATGAAAGGATAAGGGACATTTGGAAAGCTAAAGCTTGATTAATGAAGTTAAATTTCTAAGTAAGTTTTACTTTTCTAAATCATATGTTTTTATACTTTGTTTTAAGTATTGATAAATCTTTTCTAGCATGATAAACTATGATTTGTTGTGTCCTTAACATGTATATGTTTTGAATTGATTTATTGTTTTAGATGCAACACTTTGATTCAAACCAAGTAGTACTTAAATTGGTATATCTAAGTAAATCATGTTTTTGTAAACATCTTTGAATTTATATGTAAACATGATTCCTATACTTGGTTGAATCTTTGGTTGTTGTTTTTCATCATAAGAAAATCACTTTCAAATCTATCTTATGTTTTGGATTTAACAACTTCACAAATCATATGTACTTTAGTTTTAAAGTTTCACAATTTGATTAGCTTTGATAGGTATATCATTTTCAAGTTGTATTTTTAAGTACATGTAATTTGTCCTTTGATTTCAATCAAATCTATTTTTGTGTTTTACACTTTCAAATGCTTTAAGCATACATATATTAAGCTTCATTGTTAATTTAATTGAAATCCTTATGCATCACATGTTTTGTTTTTAAACTTTCACAACTTACTTGAACTAGATAGGTATATCTTTTACAAGTTGTTTTTAAACATGTGATGAGCATTCTTTCCTCTATCATAAATGTTTTTATGAGCTAAAACTTTTAAAAGCCTTTGGCATACATTTATGAGCTTTAATTTTCAAATTGATTGAGGACATCATACATATACATTGTGCATTCATCTTTGCATTCACAGTGTGTGTGTGTGTGTGTGTGTGTGTGTGTGTGTGTGTGTGTGTGTGAATTAGATTTTCACTTTCATATCCGCCTATTTAAGATGCAATTGTATTGAGCTATTATTGTATCTCCATCAAATGTATTTAGACACTACTTAGAGAGATAACCAACCTTTTGGTTGTAGAGGTTATTGCTTAGCCTAAGAAAAGCATAGTGTAAGAGGTTATTGCTTAGCCTTGGAAAGCATATTGTAATGGTTATTGCTTAGCCTATTGAAAAGCATAAATAGTGGAAATCCGGTGGGGTGTTGGATCACAAGCCGGTAGTGGATGTAGGCATTGAGGCCGAACCACTATAAATCCTTGTGTTATGGTGAATGCTTTGTGATGATTGTTTTTGTTATCTTCCGCACTTTAGTTCTATATCATCACTTATGACTAATTGATTTTAAAGAAGTTAGAATTTGACATAATTGGTCACTTATTAAAAGCTCACCCTATTAACCCCCCCTCTAGGGTTCGGATCCATGGACTTACAGAACCGTGAGATCTCCAAAGAGAAGAAAATACTAGAATCTCTAGAAGAGAACCAGAGGAGAGAAGAGGAAGAGGAGAGAGGGGCTTAGGCGTGTGTAATGGTTGTGGACTTCCATCCCTCTCTTTCTCTTTTATAGCATGTGACCACCTCCTCTTCAATTCATAATTAGAAGTCTCACTTCTATTATAAGCATGTATCATTCTCCTCCTTCCCTTATAAGTTCTTATGAGATTAGAAACAATCACTTTTTAGGGTTAGTGTGGGGACTACTAGGGATTTCTTAGAAACTAGCTCCAATTAGGATATCTGAACCCCACATCTTATGTGCAATGGGGACCAACAGTTAATTGCAAATAACTTCACTAAATAAATGCAACTGAACTCCAGTCTTACAAATTAATTACAAGAAGACCCTAATCTTTCCTATTACTACAAGTAGGCCCCTCCATCAATTATATCTATGGATTGATTGGATTAAATTTGTCCAACCATATTAAATTCATATCTTATTATCCTTGTTACCCAATTAATCACAGTGATCACTAGTTCATCAAATCAACTCTTAATTGCGATGGGTGCACACTTACCAATGATAAATCCATTAATTGGCACAAGTGATATATTTATATGAGGATAGATTCCATCTTGATAATTATATATTCCCACATCGATCCCCACTACTATGTACCCAAGACACCGAGGTGTTGACCTACAATTGGCCCCTCTCATTGGTGACTCAAAGTAAATGTATAGCAAGAACTTGAGTTCATAATCTCTAAGGATTAAGAGCTTATTGCTAAAGAATTATGAGAGCAGTCCTTAAATCAATAACACATTTGCATAAGGTGCAACTCATGGTCCTAGTAGATACAATGTACCAGCACAATGATCCAGAGTCTTACAGTCTGATGATTAAGACAAATCACTATCTCATAGTGATTATAATGCTGCAACCTTGTCAGATGACATGCCCAATCTCATCACTGGTTGTTAACCAATTCAAGTATAAGATTTGTGATCTATGTCTCCTGTATGTAGATTTCATCCGCACATATGGATAACATCTAATATACTTGTAGGTTCCGATTCATCTCATGAACCATCATGTCATATTGTATTGGTCATGTGCAAACAAGGAATAAAATTAAATATCATTCATCTCATGAAATAAATAATATTAATCACATGAGTAAAGCATAATTATATAAATTAATTAAGAAATAAAATAATTTATTTACATCATCCACGGGATTGAGACAAGACAATCTAACAAAACCAACTTAACCCATTCCTAATGGCACTCTATTAGAGAGATTGATTTCTGACGCATCAAAAGCAAAACAAGAACAATTTTTGACATTGATATTAGATATGTAGCTTTCCCAATTGAGTGAATTGCATAATCTACAGTGAAAATGTGTATACTTACCTTTTGGAATTGTCAATACGTGTCTTCATGCTACTGGCTTTTTGTTCATGTCCAACCCAATCCAATTCACTTGTGACTTGCTACTCGTTAGAAGCTGAGAAAATCTCCCATTTCAGCTTATGTATGAGCATGCGTCATCCAAGAGAAGATGAAGAATGGCAGCTGTCCCAGCCATTCGGTCTTGTAGGATGCAGACAAGCTACAAGAAACTGTATTCTTATGTGCTAGCTGCAAGAATATCCGATCACCCACCATCATCTTGTATTCTTATATGCTGTACTTCAGTGCCGGGAGTGCCTGCATCCAAACGAGCGCAAATGGCTTTACTCAGGGACGGACTGTTCAAATAATTTCCCATGTCTAAGATTCGCTAGCAAAAACCGCCTATTTCATGATTGTCTTATTAGACCTTTTAGGACCTTTTTATTTTATTTTTTTGCTTGAATGTCCTTTTTATTTGTATGAAGTTAAATTCCTAGAAATCCATGGTAAAATAGATTCCAACATAGGAAAAGGATATGATGGCCATTTATAGATCTTCAATTTTGTTTTGTCAATTTTATACTCTTTCTTTTGGTTTATCTCAGCTAAAGAGGGCTGGATCCCTAGGGTCTCACACATACAAGGACAGGAACTGGAACGGGCAAATATGGGGGAGGGAACTCCTACATGCGAGTTCAGACAAACTCACACATAGAGGAGAGGGAAACTCGTATTTGCAAGGAGAGAGGGGAGGAGGCCAAGGTTGAAAATTGATGTTTCTTACCAATCGGATAAGACAACACTCAAATTTTAGCCGCTTTCACAAATACATTTCTTAGGATTTTAAGGAACTCCGTTCCATGCAAAAATATATTAGAAAAGGGGTAGAATAGAAGAACTAGGACCCTTAATCAGGTGGTTGCTATTATCTTGTCATGACCCATGTGGGGCCAACCCTAATCCATCACTGGGCCCTTCCAGCTCCCTCACCCAGGCATGCATTCTGGTAGACCCCACATCAGTGTTTTTTTTTTTTTTTTTTTTTGCTGTTGTCCGATTTAGGTTAATTAATTATAGTTTTCGATAACTACATAATAATGGGCCGAGGGACTACTTAATAATGATCTGATACCATGACATGCAGCTATCTGTCAAAAGAAAAGGTCTCAAATAAGGATCTTTGGCCGAATTCCGAATTCTAATTGGTAATTTTAAAATAAGCTTCCTCTACGTATATATGTATTACAAAAGCAGTTCCTCAAACACTCTTGGGTGTCAGACCTATCTACATCTCCATGGCCTCACAAGAAGTCCAGCAGCCTCACTTCATATTCATTCCTTTCTTGGCTCAGGGCCATATGATCCCCATGATGGACATGGCTCGCCTGTTCGCCAAGCGCGGCGTGATCTCCACCATCCTCACAACATCCCTTAACGCTGCCCGATTCAAGCCTGTAATCGATCCGGCCGCAGAGTCGGGCCTACCAATTCGCCTGATCCAGCTTGACTTCCCCTGGCAAGAAGCAGGCCTACCTCAAGGAGTAGAAAACGTCGACGAAATTGATTCTATGAATCAAGGAAGGTTATTCATTCCTGCATTGCAATTGCTACAAGAACAGATTGAGCGGTTTCTCAAGGAGGATCATCAACCTGTACCAAGCTGCATGATCTCAGACTTTTGCCTCCCATGGACTTACGATATCGCCTGCAAGCTTAACATACCACGAATCGCATTCCATGGGATGTGCAGCTTCTCCCTTCTGTGCAGACTCAACCTGAGGCGTTACAAGCCCCATGAAGGTGTTGGCTCTGAATTCGAGTTGTTTGTCTTGCCGGGCCTGCCCGACAAAATTGAGATATTCAAAGCCCATCTCCAAGATGATGTGATCAACAAGGGCAATTCGGAGGTGACAGAAATGTTTGATAGATTCGCAGAAGTCGATTTGAAGTCCTATGGTGTGGTGATCAACAGCTTCAATGAATTGGAGCTTGAATACGTCGATTACTACAAGAAGGCTACGGGAATCAAGGTTTGGACGATCGGGCCCGTTTCGCTTTGCAACAAGGAGAGATCAGATAAGGCCCAGAGAGGGAACAAGGCGGTGATCGATGCGAAGACATGCTTGAATTGGCTAGATTCCAAGAAGTCCAAGTCGGTTCTTTACTCTTGTTTCGGAAGCATAAGCCGCTTAACACCTGCTCAACTGAGAGAGATTGCACTAGGCCTTGAAGCTTCAGACCAACCATTTGTTTTAGTGATTCGAAAATGCGAGAGAATCGCAGAAGTAGAGAAATGGCTATCAGCAGGATTCGAGGAGAGGGTGAAAGAGAGGGGTCTTATAGTTAGAGGGTGGGCGCCGCAGACGCTGATCCTATCACATCCATCAGTGGGAGGGTTCTTGACACATTGCGGTTGGAATTCTACTATGGAGGGCATATGTGCAGGCCTTCCATTAATAACATGGCCGCAATTTGGTGAGCAATTCCTCAATGAGAAGTTAATTGTGAATGTTTTGAAGATAGGCGTCAGCATCGGTGTGGAGGCTGCTCTGAAGTGGTTTGAAGAAGAAAAAAATGTGCTGGTGAAGATGGAAGTAGTAAAGAAGGCTGTAGAGAGATTGATGGGCAGTGACAATGAAGCAGAAGAGAGGAGGATGAGAGCAAGAGAACTTGCGGAGAGTGCAAGAAAGACCATGGAAGAGGGTGGATCTTCTTACAACAACATGACACTTCTTATTGAAGATATCATGGAGCAAACCAGACAAAAAATGGAATGAAAGAGATCAGAATTTGTACAAGGGAATATTTGGTAGTGTAAAGGATGTGCGTTGTTTTGTCTTATTATAATGTGTTAAGGGCAATTGTTAGTGGTGGTGCTGCATTGTTTGTTAAACATACATAAATTTGGCAGCAGTCCCATATATTTGTAGCTATTTTGCAATTTATAGTTAAAATAAATGAAAAGCTTATAGTACTTCAATTATTGTTATTGCATGTGAAGAATCCAGGCCACAATTAATGGACTATAGGGATTTGACAGGGGCATCATGGAATGAATATAAGTGAAATCTCACTGCATTAGGACCTATAATATGGATATATCAATGTTTTCTAACCATTGGTTTTCATGCCTGACCGGTCTCAAGTGTTAGAATATTAAATTAATTCAAATGTTATGCTGACATGTCATTTTACCATCTTTGAATAAGTCTTTGCTTGAAGGAGTCTCTAAACGTGTCTGTGTTAGTTCTACGGATTAGGTGTTTGTGGGACACCTGCCCTTTCAGTGATTGTGTTAGTTCTATAGATCCTTAGGTGTTCATGGGACAAATGTACCTTTATTGTCAGTTACCTTTATCTATTTAAGTGGTCTATGTAAGTGAGATGAGACAATGAAAGAAAAAGAAAACCATTCCTTTTCGTACTATGCATAACTCTCTTCCACTTTCAGTTTGCTTTGTGTGTGTGCGCGCGCGCGCAACAGTCTGTATTAAGTTTGTAAATGTTGTAAAGCTATTCTGGTCATCAGCCCACATTTCCTCTTGCCAACATCCAACATTTTCTGGTATCAGAGCCTAACCCCCTGTTTGGGAAGAAGGGGGGGGGAGGGAAAAAAAGGAGGGAAAGTGGGGGGAAAATGATTTTGGAGGGTGTTTGGGAAAGGGAGGGGAGGGAAAATGGAGGGGAGGGGGAGGGGAAAAAGGGTAAAAAAAATTTTGGGGGGAAAATGGGGGAGAGGAGGGGAAAATGAGATAAATTACAAAATTGCCCTTTTATTTGTAAAGAAAGTTTTAAAGTTTTTATAAAAGTAAGGGCAAAACGGTAATTTTCTCTCTATCTCACAAACAAACAAAACCCTACTTTTTCACTTTTCTTCCCCCTACTTTTTCACTTCCCAAACAAGAGAAGATAAAATTAATTTTCCCTCCCCTCCCTTCCCCTTCATTTTCCTTCCCCCTCAAATTTTCCCTCCCCTCCCCTCTCCTCTCCCAAACGGACCCTAAAAGCTCAACGACTGCATATTAGACTTCATTGGATCAGCTGCAAACCTGTCTGTACAACAATTCTTGAGGTGCAGCAAACAACAAAAAAAAAAGAGAGTAAGGAATGGCCAACAACAATGCTGTAACTGTTTCTCAGCCATTGGTTCCCAGTTTGAAAGGTGATAATTATCAGTTTTGGTGTATTAAAATGAAAACCTTGTTTATTTCATATGATTTATGGGATTTAGTTGAGAATGGCTCACCTCAATATGACACACAAGAAAAAATGAGATGAAAGAAAATAGGAAAAAGGATGCAAAGGCCCTGCTTCACATCCAACAAGCGTTGGATAAGACTATCTTTCCTTGGATAATGGGAGCCACAACATCGAACGAAGCACGGGAATTGCTTCGAGATGAATATAAAGGATCAAGTCAAGTTGTTAACTTGAAATTACAAACTCTTCGTCGTGAGTTTGAGACCTTGTTGATGAAAAATTTAGAGTCCGTTCAGGGATTTTTCACAAGGTTACAACCAATGTGAACCAAATTAGGTCTCTTGGTGAGGACCTAAGTGATAAAAAAAAATTGCTGAAAAAGAGTTAAGAAGTCTCACTCCCAAATTTGACCGTTTTGTTTCTGCTATTAAAGAATCCAAGGATTTAACTACATTGTCTTTGAATCAACTAATGAGTTCTTTGCAAACACATGAAGAGAGGTTGAATAGAAATGCAGAAAAGCAAATTGAGCAGGTTTTCCAAACAACATTTGATTTGAGAAAGGGGCCAAGTGGTAATGCAGGGGCTCACTCCAACCAAAGGCAGACTAGCCAAGGGCGTGGATGTGGATGTGGAAGACAGAGTTTTCGTGGAAGAGGCCGAGGAAGAAACATGCATGATGGAAATGAGAGAAACCACAACAAAGGTAATCATAAACCTACTCAATGTTACAATTGCAAAAAAAGAGGTCATATTGAAAAAGATTGTTGTTACAAAAACAAGTCCTCAAATGTGCCTCAATGTTCAAATTGTAATAAATTTGGACATGAAGAAAAGGATTGTTGGCATAAAAAAAAAATCAAGCAAATTTTCATGAAGAAAAGACCAATGATGAAGTTGAGCAAAATTTATTTCTCTCATGTTTATTTGCAAATATTGAAATTGTTGGAGATATTTGGTTTTTGGATAGTGGATGCAGTAACCACGTGACAAGTGATAAAACATTGTTTGTTAAGATGGATGAGTTAGTAAGGTCTCAAGTCTTGATGGGAAACAATAGTCAAGTCCAAGTGCAAGGCAAAGGAATTGTCTCTGTGAACACCAAGTCAGGTATAAAGCACGTAGAAGATGTTATGTATGTACCAGGTTTGGCTCAAAACTTACTTAGCTTGGGGCAGTTAATGAAGAAAGGGTATTATGTGATTTTTGATGAGGATAAATGCATAATATTTAAAAAGAAGAACATGGAATTGATCATGTCAGTGAATATGACTCAAAATAAAATGTTTCCTCTTAGAATTTTCGATCTTACCCTCAATGCATTCAAATCTATGGAGTGTGATAGTTCATGGCTTTGGCATAACAGATATAGGCATCTAAATTTTCATGGTTTGCATTCATTGTATAAAAAAGACATGGTTGTTGGCTAACCTATTGTGCATCATGATGACAAAATGTGTGAAGCATGTATTTTTGGAAAACATCATTTAAACCCTTTTCAAGTGGGTAATTCTTGGAGAGGGCTAATCAACCCCTAATGTTGGCACATGTTGATATATGTGGCCCTATGCGCACAAATTCACTTGGTGGTAGCAAGTACTTTTTATTATTTGTTGATGACTGCAAAAAACTGATTTGGGTGTATTTTCTTCAAAAAAAAAAAAAAAAATTGAAGCTCTTTCATGCTTTCTATAATTTCGAGCATATGTTGAAAAACAAAGTGGGTTCGTACTTAAGACATTAAGAACTGACCGAAGGGGTGAATTTACATCAAAAGATTTCCTTATGATTTGTAGAGATGCAGGAATACGAAGAGAACTCACTACAAGTTTCACTCTACAATAGAATGGAGTCGTGGAGTGGAAAACTCGAAGCATTGTTGAAACCGCAAGATGCATGTTAAAAGAAAAAAGGGCTCCCAAAAAGCTTTTGGGCGGAAGCAGTATCTACAGTGGTTTATTTGCTTAATCGCTCTCCTACAAAGGCAATCAATATAAAAACATCATATGAAGCATGGTTTGGGAGAAAGCCAAATATAAGCCATTTAAATGTCTTTGGTTCTATAGCTTATTCTCATATTCCCTATGAAAAAAGGCACAAGTTTGATGACAAAAGCATAAAATGCGTGTTTGTGGGCTATAGTGAAGAAACTAAACCCTATAGACTTTATGCTCCTCAAAAAAAGGCTTTATTTATTAGTCGTGATGTGACTTTTAATGAAAATTATGTATGGAAGTGGGACAGTGATGTCGATCAATACCCTCTAATTATTGAAGAAGAAGAAACATCATCCTTTGATTCACCACCTGATGCTCCATTAAGTCTGACTGGATTCGCATCGTCGGAATCATCTCCTAGAAAGGTAAGAAGTCTAGCTTGTTGATATTTATCAGTCATGTGATTTTGTTTGCTTTGCTTCTGAACCCACTTGCTTTGAAGATGCAGTGAATGAGAAAAATTGTCATGATGCAATGAAAGTTGAAATGAATGCCTTTGAAAAAAGCAAAACATGGAGATTGATAGACTTACCACCAGGTAAAGAGCCCATTGGACTCAAATGGATTTTCAAATCCAAGTTTAATGCTGATGGATCTTTGCAAAAACACGAGGCTCGTTTGGTGGCAAAAGGGTACGCACAAGTTCCAAGTGTAGATTTCTTTGAAACATTTTCTCCTATTGCAAGAATTGATACTATTAGAACTATTCTAGCTATGGATGCTCAAAAAGGATGGAAAGTTTTTCAATTTGATGTCAAATCAGCATTTTTAAATGGTGAGTTGCAAGAGGAAGTGTATGTTGAACAAACCCTTGGGTTTGAAATTAAAGGGTAAAAAAAAAAGGTGTACAAATTAGAAAAGGCTTTGTATGGGCTCAAACAAGCTCCACGAGCTTGGTATAGCAAAATTGACAAATATCTTATGGGCCACAATTTTCAAAAAAGTGAAAGTGAGCCAACCCTTTATCTGAAAGTGCAAGGTGTGGATGAAATTCTCATAGTATATTTGTATGTTGATGATATGATTTATTGGTAACTCTTCAAAATTGATTGAAGCATTCAAGAAAAATATGATGTCTAAATTTGAAATGACAAATTTGGTCCGTTACATTATTTTTTGGGGATGGAAGTTATTCAAGACTCAAATAGTATTTTTTTACACTAAGGAAAATATGAAAGAGACTTGCTGAAAATGTTTCATATGTCAAATTGCAATCCAGCTAAAACATTCTTGAATATAGATGAGAAGCTTATGGTAGAGGATGGAATTGAAAACGCAGATGCAAAAGAATATCGAAGCATGGTTGGTGATCGACACTTAGATGTACAACATTAACTACAAGACTACGGTGTCGTGTTAAAAAGGACTAAAGAGTCTAGATTATTGATCCCACGAAGAAAGGATGGAAGAAGCAATGAATCTAATTAAGTAGAATTGAACTAAGATATAGCTAATATAAACAAATGAAGTGAAAAAAAATAAAACTAATAAACTATGCAATGTAAACAACTAATTAACAATCTAAAATATGAATTTAATAAGATCTAAGTTAATCTAACAAGCTACACTAAACTATTGGATGAATGGTGGTGGAAATGGAAGATTTAAGGTGAAGATATGGTGTGAAATATGTAGGATTTTAAAACAAGTTATGTGAAATGTATATATAACAATCTAGAAGTGAAAATAACAAATCAAATAAAGATTTAAATTAAAGATAATAAAAATAAGAGATTAGGCAATCCAAAATCCACTAAGGGGGCGTTTGGCAAATCTACTTCTTGCCTTTATTCCTCTTAATGCGTTTTGAAACAAAGATTTAGACGTAAAAGGCTGTTTGGATGGAACACTTGATATGTCTGTTTGAATCAGACATTAGACCAAAAAAGTTTATTTCATATGGGCACAAAACCGATGCTTTTTCATACAGACCAAAACATCTTGAGCAGACAGACCTCATTGCTATAGCGAGAAATATGGCAGTCCGTTTTTTTCTCTTTTTTTTTAAGATCCATTGATCTAAATAATAATCTGAACCGTTGAAAGTCTTCATCATCATCATAGCGGCTATGGGACCAAATTTGAGCCGTTGATTCTTCACGAACCTTGAGATATTTGTGGAAAAACGTGGCCTATTAGATCTGAATACCTGGATTTTGTGAGGCCCATGATCAAGATCTGAACGGTTGAACCTCTTTAGAAGGGTAAGAATGACTTGCAGTCCAAATTTCTTCCATTCATTTCTTCTGAATCTCAAGGAATCATTAAAAGTATGTTAGCCATTGATTGTAATGATATGTTGATGGCTGGATTCTGACATGATAATACTCAGTTGTTTTTTGTTTCTTTTGCTTTAATTGTGGGCCACTTATACAAGATTTGAACCAGTGGATAACTTAAGAGCTTCAAATACAAATATAATGTCAAATTTGAACCATCAATCTAACACGAATCTTAAGATATTTAGGAAAAATTCAGATCATTAGATCTATATTCATGGAGTTCTATGGGCTCCTAAATAATGATCTAAATCGTTGATCCTCTTTGGAAGGATGACAACAGCTAGGGAATGAAATTTCTCTTCTTAATTCATCATAGATCTCAAGAAAATTGAGAAAAACTGTGACCCATTGGATTAAAAAGTCTATTTCAAGCCATCCATTTCTCATACCAAACACTCTATTTTTAGAACATCTATTTCATGCAGATCTATTCTATACAGATCTATTCCATGCAGATCTGTTTCATACAAATAAGATTTGTCAAACAGGAGGTACGTATGTAATTAATCCAATCAATGCATGTTCTAATTCAACTCCCAAATTTACAATCTAATTAGCAATCTCTTGCCTAATTAGATTGGATGATATAACAATGAAGATTAAAGTAAAGAAAATCAAAGGCCAAGATCCTAGATCATCATCTAACTACCCCAACAATAATTCATCAAAATTAAGCTACAAAAGATCAAATATATAGGGTTTAGAGCATGCTATGTGAAAGAACTTAATCAAACTACAAAGCATCAATTGAGACTATCCCAGCATCAAGTGTAGAGATAAAGCATGAGAAATGAGAGAGATTAGCACAATTACATCTAAAATATATTAATCAATCAAGGCACAAGTAGAGAATTTAAACTAAAACATGCATGTAATTGAACTAATCGCATTACTTACCTTTAAAATGAGAGTCTAATCCAAGAGCTTTAGCCACTAAACATCAAGAAAGAGCTCCAAATCGTCATTTATGATCTTCAATTACACACTCTCTCTCTCTCTCTAGACTAGTTACAAATAAGCTCCTAATTACAATCCAAAAATATATAGAGAAGGTAAAATAAAATTGCTAAAAGACTAATTTGCAGCTCATTTGCTTTAACATGGATTGCTTCAATTTGATTGGTTGCACAAACTTTCCTTCCAAAAGTACATAGTGATCTTTTCATTGGTGGCACCTTTTGTAATCCTTTCATTGGTGGAGAGGCTAGAGTTGGATTGAAGATTTTCTATGTAAAAAATATATATAAGTGTTGAGATTTGAACGCATAACCCATTTTATACCAACCTAAGCTCCAACCAATACAACAACCAATTCTTTATGTTAAGAAATGACTTTTTTAATCCTTAAAGTCTTTCCTCTTATTTTAAAATTCTTCAACTCTTTCTAAGATTCCTTCATGTAACTTCTTTATTAAAATCTATTCTTGATGCCTTTGGACACTAGCCGGAAGGTTGAAGTAGTCGCGGGGTTCACCTACACAAGAGAAATTACATAAAAATGCGCTATAAATAATCAGATTTATGCAATGATAATCCGATAATCCGTTAATGTGATAGAAGGATAAAATCTCCGTATAAAGAAAATGATATGCATATGAGATGCCAATAAAATTTGGACTAATGAGGGGTAAAATATGTAATATTTAACACTCATCAGTTGGTGACTTGATTTGTCTCACACATTCAAGGCCAGATATAACATTTTCAGTGAGCTTGATTTCAAGGTTTATGAACAATCCAAGTAAAGCTCACATGGGTGCAACCAAGAGAGTTCTATGATATATTCATGGAACATTGGATCTCAGACTCAGGCATAAAAAATCAAGTACTTGTAAACTTGTCTCTTCTACTGACAGTGACTGGATTGGTTGCTCAGATGACAGGAAAAGTACTGCAGGCTATCGGCTTAGTCTTGGGTTTGCATTGATATCATGGGCTTAAAAATAAATAAATAAATAAATAAATAAATAAAAACAACAACAACAACAGAATACCGCACTTTCTACAACTGGAGCTAAATATATGGTGGCAACAAGTGCAACTTGTCAAACCATGTGGGTTAGGAGGACTCTAAGTGACCTGAAGCAAAAGCATGAAGAAGCTACAATTTTATTTTGTGACAACAAGTCAACAATTGAATTGACAAAAAATCCAGTCTTCCATGGAAGAACAAAACATATAGAAGTCCGACACCATTTTATTTGCGAGCTTGTGGCCAAGAAAGAGATAAAGCCGGAGTACTACAGTAGGAAGGAACAAGTTGTTGATATTTTCACAAAGGCTCCCTCTACAGAAAAGTTTTTCAAACTACAAAGAATGCTTGGTGTTGAAGGCATTTGAATTAAGGGAGAGTGTTAGAATATTAAATTAATTCAAATGTTATGATGATATGTCATTTAACTATATCTTTGAATAAGTCTTTGCTTGAAGAAGTTTGTAAACATGTTTGTGTTAGTTCTATAGACTAGGTGTTTCAAGAGGTAAGCCTCTTTTCTCTTGGTTTGGACCCCCATTCTTTTCACCATTGTTGTACTATTTTTTGGGTTTGGTTTTTTGACAATTAGAGGGTTTTTGTTTTAGGAAGCTCTGGTGAGAGAACCCTTGATTTTCTAGCTTGGATCGACTGTGTTTTTGAGGTTGCATTTGTTCTTGGTTTGAGGCAAGTATTTAAATTAATTAGCATAATATGCTTGGGTTTGTCTTTGATTAAAGGTTAATCTTAATTATGTTGATTTTTTTCATGTTAATTATATTTGTTTAGTTAGAGGCCTGTTGATTAGCCAATGTTGCATCACATTAGGTTTCTAAAGATCTTGCCTAAGAGTATTGATAAATGTTGGATTTCGGTCAAAATGTTTCAACTGTGTTTATGTTAAAGATTTTCAAATTTTACCATTTGTGTTGAATGGATTCTTATTAATCAGCTTGTTAATCAGTTGCTAATCCAGTCTTCGTCTTTTCATCAATTGTTAAATTGTACCCAGCTTTCCCTTATCTTAGTGGTCTATCTGAGTTGTCCCTGTGGGACCCAGCCATAGGTAAATGACCATCCCTACAAGACTGCCTAACGGCCAGTCACCCTTCATCAAACCAACTGTGAGCCCAACCTCCACTTGTCCCAGCTGTGATCACCATGCGCCCCCAGCTGAGATCAACTTCCTCATGTCCCAGGAGCCCTGCAAACCCACATGCTTAGCGGCCAGCCTGCACACAGCAACCGGCCATTTCATTTCCCCTCAGCTCTTTCCCAGCCCATCTACGAGGGCGGCTCAAGACAATTTGAGGCCTAAAGCGATAATCCTAAATGATGCATTTTTTATCTTTTATTATTATTACAAAATACTTTATTTAAAATCTATTTTTCTCGCTTTAAGCTTTATTGGAGAAAAATAGTTAAAATATTAATGGTTTTTTTTTAAATTTTCTTGATTAAAGAAGTTGAACATCATAATTAAAATATTATTATTGATAGTATTGAATGGATTGGTGATTAAATATAAAATGAAACATGGATTGCAAATTAAAGAGAAGTCAATAGTTTCTATTTATATTCAGTATGATTTGTTGGGATTTGAAATTGTGAAGAGAAAAAAGAAGGATGATAGTTATTTTAATGCTTGTTTTTTAGAATGTGAAAAACTGGTTTTAGTGGGATGTGAAAATTACTATTATATTATATTATGAGAGGTTCTCAAAAACTCCACATTTAAAAAGGGGCGTTTTTTCCCACTCTTTTAATATCCAAAGAAAGTTTGACACGTCATGCCTTTTAATATTCAAAGAAATGTGCACGTTGATTCAATTCTAAGATCTCAATTTCATTTAAATTGCACATTATCTCTTCCTTTTAGTTTTGCTAAAAAAATTGGATAAAGTTTATTTGAGAAGAGGCCATGATGGAAGAGTTTCAAGGTGAGGACCTATCACTAATAGTAATCTCTAAATCCCATTGGACGTTCAAAAAGAAAACCCGTTGGACTAAATAGTTAGGCCCACCATGATATTGTGGAAATTGCAAGTTTTTCGTGGTGCTCAATATGATGGTGGGCCCACATCCTATTTGACTGAATTTTGTTGAAACCTAATAAAATACAGGCCACTAATTTTAAATGGACTAGATCTTTTTTTCAAAAGAGGTCACTTTGAAATACCCAATGATCTAAATGGTTAGATCGATGAAATTAATATGCCATTCATCATGGTTCCATCAGTTGACAGGTGTAACCTAAGGTTTTGGAGTTAATTAAATGACCTAAAGTTAATAAATTGTAGCATGAGTGCGTCCTATGCATAGAGTTTTAAAAGTCTTCTTAAAATTGAACGCCCTAAAAGGACGGAAGTAATTTACATTAGTGAGAGAGAGAAGAAAAAAAAAAGGGAGTATGTGGGGAGAGGCCGTGAAACTAGATAAGAAGGAAGGAAATGAAAGAAAAACTAGGAGAAAAATGTGGAAGCCACAGAGATTCTCTTGCATTCATTTATGATATGATAAGTCCAACTCGCCCACATCATTATGGGGCCTTATTTTCGGGGAGTTTCTTTTGGATTTGAAACGATGCTTTTAATAAAATTGTGATATTTGGGGCCTTATTTTTTAGGAGGCCTAAAGCAAGTGCTTTTTTTTGCGTTTTGGTAAAGTCGGCCCTATCATCTGCCAATTACCGACCACCTGCTGCGCCTTCCTCATCGGCCACTTACTGTAGCTCGCCCATCGGCTACCTCTTATACCTCTTCCCAACGGGCACTGCTGCTGCAAACAGCAACCGGCCACACCTTCCCCTTGCCACCGGCAAGTCCCCCAGCTCAGAGCCAGTGGTCACTTCTCTTCTCCCCATCATTGGCCAATTCATTTGTAACAGTCGGTTCTTCCCCCTCAGATCAGTGGTTACACTTCCACTCCTTGCTACCAGTCAGTCCACCTGCACAAAGCAGCGGCCACATTTCTCCCCTACTCGCCAGCCACTTCACCTGTAACAGCAGTCGGCCACTCCACTACTTCCCCTACTCAGCAGCCACTCCATCTCCCCCTGCACAGCCGACCACCTGCACGACCTGCACTTCCCCTTCCTCCTCTTCTTCTTCCTCTTTGTTTCAACCCACCTGCCAGCGGCCAGTCCATGGCTGCCTTCTCTCCTTCCAGCGACCTGTACCTGCACTCAGCCAACCTACACTTCACTTCCTAGTGGCCACCTGCACACAACAGCCATCCATACTTCATTTTCCCTTCAGCCTAGCGGCCAGCTCTTCCCCTTTAGCTCGGCGGTCACTTCTCCCTCACCTTGTAACATCCTGTCCATTAATCTTCTATTAATTATAATTAAAGGTGTGATTAGTTAGTCAGTGTGCTTAGAGTCTTAGCGAGTCGAGTTTGACGTGTGGATCACGCGTGCGAAATCTCGCGAGAGTCTGAGTTCGTTTGGGTACAGTAGGGGGTGGTTTGTAATTTGGGAAGTTTTCAGAGGGTTCTATGAGATTATGAGTTTTTGTGAGTTTGGGTACATCGGGTAGGTCTCGACATTTCACAAACATTAGCCTTCAGTCGCGTTTCAATTCGATGGGTCAAAGAGGCCCAAAGATCATCAATAGTGGAGCCAAGGACTAAACTGTAATTAATCCGTTGTCTAACCTAATATAAGCCCTCATCCATCTCTCATTCTATCGCTTCTCTCATTTCACCGTGCAACCTCCAGACTCAGTCCCCTTCATTGCCTCCTCATTGTCAACGGTCACCGGAGCTCCGGCATCGACGACCAAGCCTCCCATCTTCCAAGACTCAACCCATTCATTTTTCAAGGTTTTTCACCCACAACCTACTTTAAGGTAAGCTCTCAAAGCTTATAGACCTAACTAATCTCCTTCTTTTGGCTTACAAATGGATTAGAGAAGCTCACCCAACCCATTTGCATCCATTTTGTAGAGAGGTTTTGGGATTGAGAGCCATTTGCACAACATTGAGCTTAAAAGAGGGTTTTCCCAAAATTTCTTCTTGACTTTTGTCAAAGCTTCATCAAGGCAAGTAGATACATATATTTGTGCTTGGTATGTTTGTCTTCCTTTATCTGTATGGAAAAACCATGATTTAGATTTTAAATGCTCGTTTGATGACTTAAGGATTTGAAAACATGATAATTAGGCTTGTTAGCTTAATGAAATGGATTTGGATGTTAATGACTTGATTAGCTAGATTTGTGGGATGAGGTTATACTGTTTTTATGCTTGGTTGGACTACAAATCAGGTTCAGGGAAGAGAGGAAGGGATTGGACCCATTTCTCTGCAAAAAGAGAACCTGGGTTCTATTTCCACAATGTATGCGATCGACCGGCCAGGGGACTCGATCGACCGGCTACACAGGGTCAGGTTCTTTGGAACCTGACCAAAACACATTACCCCATTTATTGTTTACAACTGCCAGTCGATCAGGCTTGGACTAGGTTGACCGGGCATGAAGGATGTAGACCCAAACCTGGGGGTGGGTCGACCAGGCTTCCTGTGTATTCAGTCGACCAGGCCTGGGCCAGGTCCAAGGTGTCAACCTGATTTTCTCAAGTCGACTGGGCTGCCAATGTATGGGGTCGACCTGGCCAAGGGCCAAGTCAACAAGGACAACTGTAAATCCCTTTTTGGAAGGGTTATTTTCACCCAATTTTAGAGGGACTTAGATGGAACTTTGGCTACTCTTTTTGGACTCATTTGACTATATGTGAGGATGTTTTGCGCTGACGTCCTTCATGGTTATTCCGGTTGTATCGGGATCCAACCTAGCTCAATCTCGAGCAGCACAGGACAACGGGATACCCTTCTTTAATTCTATGCACAAAGATAGTTCGTCCAGGTATCGTGAAACCTAATCCCTTTCGTTGACTAAGGATATACGATGCTTCAGGATTAACATTGTACTTATGATTTAATTGTTTATCGCTTATGATTCTGAATTGTACCATTTGGTACCGTCCACATGATATGTCCATGTTCTTTAGCTTCTTTTGCTTTAATAGGTTTGGGATCACATGATGAACTTAGATGATGGACTTAGGATCCCTTTTGATGTTCCGTTTGTTTCGAAGTTTGATTGAAGTGTTGAGGCTAGGCGGCTTTGATTGTAAAGCTTGTTGAGAACTACTTATGATGTCTTGGAAGAAGTTTGATGATTTTGACATTGATTTGATGATGGAAAGGTAGTTTCTTTTTTGACTAATAAATCTTGCTCACGCAAGAAAGTCTAGCCCCTCACTATTGTATGTTTAAGACTCTTGTGTCAGGCACCACTCAGTTATTAGCGCCCAACGCATTTGGGGCACCATATGTGTGAGGACTTTGGATTGAACGTCTGCGCAGTACAACCTTTTGCATTTTAGATGGATGTACACCATCATATATACCCGTTTGAAGATTGTTTTGTTTCGTTTTGTTTTGTTTTGAAGGGTATCATTGATTGCTTGTCGGGTTTTTATCCCGTGCCTATTGCTTACTCTACCATAGCTCTCATGTTGAGCCCGGAGGGACATATGGAACTATCCCGTGGTGATTAGCCTATGTGGACTGCCTATTTGTTTAGAAGTTTTGTTACTCTATTTTATGATTCGAACACTATGCATTTCTTGCGATCAGAACGCTATGCATCGCTTATAATCTTGTCTATCATTTACTCTCTTTAGTACTGCATATCTGTGGTGATTTATATATCTATCTGCTTGCCAACCGTCGTGTCTGATGATCCTACTCCTGGTGTATAGGTACCGAGCCCTTCTATCCCAAGGAGGAGACGACGGAAGAAGTTCAGGCAGATCAACCTGATGACTTCCTAGATTACAGTACGGACGACATTGTATAGCCATATCGACCCCGTACATGAGAGCCTTCATGTTTATTCTAGATTTAGATTCATCTTTTGGTTTATTTATCATTTTGATTAGGCCCAGTTTTAGCGTGACTTTCTTATTGTAACTAATACTTTTGTTAACAGTCTCAAACTTGAACTTTAGATATGATAATTCAATATTTGCTCTAAACTATGCATCTTGAGATACCATTTGTATTTATGAAGCTTCCACTATTTATTTTTATGCATATGAGGAAATGTTTACATCTCACTGCGGTCTTCGATCCAGATGGGACATGATTGGGTCAGGTTGCATTTGATTAATGTTGGAAAATTTTTAATTTGTTAGTTTGTATGGTCTCAATCTATCAGATGATGTAATAAATTGATTAATTTCTTTATTTATCAATAAAATCATGCTTTCCTATCATGAGATGAATGGTGTTTCATCACTTTATGTACATAACCAATACATATGACATGATGGTTCATGAGATGAACCGGGTCCCATTAGTATATTAGATGTGATATATGTGTATGGATGAGATCACATACTGGAGACGTGTCACAAATCTTATACTTAAATATCTTCACAACCAGTGATGAAACTGAGCATATCGTCTGATAAGTTTGCAGCACTTTGATCACTATGAGATAGTGTGATTTGTCTCGATCATCAGAATGTAAAATTTTGGATCATGGTACTAGTACATTGGATGTATTGAAGGACCATGAGAAGCACCTTATGGTACTGTCTTTATATTAAGGTCTGCTCTCATAATTCTCTAGCAATAAGCTCTCAATCATGAGACATTGCTGAACTCAAATTCTTGTCTATTCATTTGCTTTGAGTTAGCAATGAGTGAGGCCAACTTTGGTCAACACCTTGGTATCTTGGATACGACGTAGTAGGACTGTGGGAATATTGAATGGTCAAGATGGAATCTATCTATATTATCCCCTTTTACCAATTAATGGATTTATCATTAGTAAGTGCGCACCCATCTCAATTAAGAGTTAATTGGATGGTACTGATGATCACTACAATTAATTGGGGCTCAAGGATAATAAGATATGTATCTAAGATTGGTGGACAGGACCAATTGATCCATGGATAAGGATAAAGGGCATACTTATGGTAATTGGGAAGTTTATGGTCTTCATTGTAATTAATTTATTTCTAAGACTGTAGTGCAATTGTATTTATAGAGTAGTGTTATTTGTAATTAACTGTGGGCCTGGATTACACATGAGATGTGGGGCCGTGGTGTCCCAATTGGAGTCAGCTTTATATGGAATCCCTAGTGGTCTTCACGCTAGCCCAAGTTATTAGAAAGTGTCCAATTCTACTTGAACTCTAAAAGGAATGAATTAGAAAGTTGTTATTTTTATTTAAAGTGAGACTTCTAATACTGATAATAGTAAGTTACTAATTATTATAGAAGTGAGACTTCTATTCTCAATTAGTGAAGGAGATATTGCAAAGCTATAAAAAGGGAAGCAAAGGGCTGGACATCCATACCTTGGATTCACACCCAGCCCAGTGCAAGTGTTGCACACGCTCCTTTCTCCTCTCTCTCTTCTAGTTCTCTTCTAGTTCCCTTTAGAGCTTCCAGCTGTTTTCTTTAGGAGATTCCACCCATCTCCTTTAGAAAAGAGATTTGATACGGGACATAGCGTGGAAGGCTAAAAGGTCTTGGAGATCCTAGATTTGCTACAAAGAAAGAGTTTCTTCAACTAGCAAGTCTTCTTCTCCATTAGAGCACTACGAGGTTCCAAAGGTATAATCTACTTCCTTGTATGTTGTAGATATTTGGTTGCTTGATTGTTGCCGGTTTCTATCTTCAAGATAGAGTATATTGTTGTACATGACTGATGAGATTGAGCGATTGCATCCTGAATGTGGCTCATGGCCTTATGGGTACTTGATCCCTGAGTCAAGTGGGTTAAAAGTTTTGAAAACCTATCCACGAGACCCACCTACTTTCAACATAATTGATCGTAATCTCATGCATAACCCGGGTTTCAATTTTGGGGGCGTGACACACCCAGCCAGCTAGCCACTACACCTGCACACACTAGCACCTATTGACCTCTTCTCCCCTGTAACCAACACCTGTTGTTTTCTTCTCCCCTGCAATTAGCACCTGCACTACTTCTTCTCCCCTTCCCAACACCTGCACAGCATCTCCTCTTCCCAGCAGCTACTCTACAACCCTCCACAGCTTGCACTCCTTCCTCCAATGTCCTCCACTAACCTCAGCCTGCACTTACCTTCACATGAAACCAGCTATAACCCCACCGAACTAGTTGTTTCCTCTTTTCCTTCTTCTATTTGTTCCCTTCAACAAGATACTGTTTACACCTTGGGCCAATGGGTTCCACCTCGGGACCAGTAAAGTTAGGCCCTGTTTTATGACCCAATGAAACCTAAAACTTTTCCTTGTTTTTCCATTAAATGTATTTTAAAATTAAACTCGAGCAATTATTAACACATGTAGAGCACGATGACTTGTAATTTTACCCAAACTTAGGGATCGAATATTATTACTTTCGGATTGCATTAAGTGTACTAAATACACTAATATCCATCTCTTTGAGCGTATAACTTTGAAAACCATCGTACTTACAAGCTTAGGTTTATTTTAATCAATTCTTTTACTTTTTGTCTTGCACATTATAAATCTGATTTTTAACATCTTGCCCCACGGGTCTCCGAGGGTCTTAGCACGCGATCTTCGCCCGGCTTGACTATTGGATGTACCCGGGTCCTTCAGGTCTCTTGAATTGTGAGCGAGCATTTATTGCCCTTCCCTTCCAAGTTACCTGGATCACATTGCTTTTCCGTCACCCGTTTTGTGATCCTTTATTTCTACACTAAATGCTCCCCGTTTTTCCGTAAAATTTTTCAGACTTAGAAAATATTATTTTGAACCAATTTTGTTTTGGTTTACCGTTTTAAAATCCGAATTACCATTGTTTATGTTTTGAAGCATTCTAATTTTCTGTCAAATCCTATATTTGTGATTGTATTTTGCGAGTAACCGAGATTTACTCATTAATTCTTGATTTAGACATTGATTTTCACGTCGGCACCACCAAGCAATTATTCTAGTACTTGTTATATATGGATATATAAATATATTGTGCGCTACAGCTTAAATCTTGAATGTGATGTGTGTCACTATAGTACCTTCCTTGCTCGGGTTAGACAAGGTACTCCGTGGCAGGGCATCTGATTTCAGAACGGCCGTGACTCTAGGGTGAGTTTTTGGGTACTCTTAGTTTACTCAGTTGGGGCTAGTAGGTTCTTGCCCCTCCTTGAGGATTGTGCCAAGTGGTTGCCAAATATTTTATTGATTGGAATTTAATTCATGTTTATAATTCTAAAAATCATACTTTCTTGCATCAGCTTGTCAGTTTACTGCATTGTTTTCCAGATTAATTACATGTATTTACATTATGCTATTACCTGCAAACCATGCTCTTTTCCTTGAATACTTGCTAGACTTCCGTCTAATCTACACTTGATGCCGTAGGTAATGTGCTCGTCTACGCCCCGAACCAGACATTGAAGCGATTCAGCAGGATCCGCCAGTTATTCGAGAGTGGATGACGACATAGAGTAGCGTCCAAAGCTACAGAGCTCGTGATATCATCTCTTGGTTTTTTATTATTTTGGGAATTTCATCTTTTGACTTGTAATTATTGGCCAGTGTTTTTGTATGGCCTTACTCTGGGATGTAATTAAACTAATCTTTTGTTAAACTTGAATGCTAACTAATGGAATGAATTCCTTTACGTTATCCAGTCTGATAATGCCATTATACTTTGATTTATGTACTTGCTTCATGAAATGGCCCTCCACAAGCTTCCGCCATAAAGGTCCTCATGAATCGGGGATCCTTGTAGAATCTCACATAGCAGAATCTTGTGGGGTAAATATATAAATCTGGCGCGCGGGCCAAGGTTTGCACCAGTCCTCGTGTCTTGTGCGCTGTTGCGGCTCCATCCGCCCTAATCTAGTAACTTAATTCTAGATTAGGGAATTTGGGGTCTTGACACTCATGCTCACAGCAGTAACTACTCAAAGGCAAAAGAGGGTTAGGGTTTTTTCTTTTTTCCATCTTTTCTTCCCTTCTCTTCCACATTGAATCCCAAATGACATCGTCATCCTCTATCGTCGGAATCAAACTTGAAATGATGACCTTCACCATGGCGCCATTATTGAAAATGATAGATTTGGATACGGGAACTCTAACATGCAGCAAAACATCTATGTACGTTCGTCGATTGGGAAGTTCCACAGATATCTTCGCCTCTTGTCTTTCCTATGAGATGGAATAATACCAACCATAGGACTCTTTATCATATATAGACAAGTCCGAAAGAGTCCTTGGAGGTTTTTGTGAGATATCTAGATTCGTCAACTCAATAGCCCAAACAAATAGTGCAAAAATAACATGATATGAAGCGGAATTAAAACAAAAGCACGCACCACAAAGGACACAAAATATAATGTGGGAAATCCAAATTGGGTGAAAAACCATGGATCCAAACTGGTTGAACAATCAAGCACTATGAATCTTGCAGTTACAAGACACTCACACTCCCATATAATCACTAAGTAAGGACTGCAGTTACCTCTTCTGTAGCTTCATGCCTAACGCCTTCACACCGTTGACCGCAATAGATTCAAATAAGAGATCTAGAAGAAACAGATCTCTAGATGAACTCTACAGCACAAGTCTTCAATGAAATCTCTAGAGAAGAATAATTCTCTCAATTAGGTTTTCTTGCTCAGAACAATGAAAGAGATTTGTCGGTCTCCTTGATACTTCTTTAGGGCAGCCAAAGAGTTCTTTAAATAAGCTTAGGGATGAGCTTAGGGTTACTTGAGATAATTTGGACTCAAGCAGGCAGTTTAACAAAAACTAGAAATAAACTTCTAATTTGTGCAGAATTTTATGCTGCCATCCGATCGATCGGGGTAACCATCCGATCAATCGGGTACCACTGTTAACTGAGGGGTCACTGAGATCCTATCGATTGGGTGATGCACTTCGCCATTGCTTATCTTTTAGTCTACTTAGTGTATATGATCGCCTATCTGTCTAGAAAATAAAAAACCCAACTCAATGAACCCAAAGTTTTGTCGAACTCATGAATTAGCCAACACCCAAAAACCTAACAATATCCGCCTTTGAGAATTCATAGACAAGCCTCCTTAAGACAATACAAATTGATTTACCTAAAACAAAGCCCAAAATACATTGACTGTAAAAAAATCAGTAATCAACACTAGTAAGTAATCAGCACTAGTAGATCTGCATTGTCTCTAGCTTCCTCTCTAGTTTTCTTGTTCTCCCCCTTGATCTAGCATCTTCTATACATAATCTCCCCCTCTTTGTCCATAATTGACAAATCTATTGATGTTAATATGCACCATACTTGTCAATAAGAATCAATAGCTCCCCCTCAATTACAGTCCCCCTGAATTGTATCTTCGTAGCAGCACTGGAGGTGGGAGCTTGATCTTATTTATTAGGGTTTTTTTGTATGTAGCTACCCACACACACTTGTGTAGTTTGATTTTTCAGCACAATGCAAGCAACTTCCTTAGGCAAATCAGATCTTCTTACCCAAATTGCAGTTGTCTTGGGTGGAGAGAAAGTCTTCCGCTATTGCTTGGTCTTTAGTAGACTTTGCAGCTTCTTGCAATGGGGACGAATGTGTCCTTTTATTCTGTAATGATGATAGGTGGATGTGCGTGCAGTGCTGACAAATTCTTTTTCTTGCAACTACTCAACACATTATTTTCATGTGCAGTATATGGAGTAGTGTGTGCAACACTTGTAACAAAATGGTTTTATCTTTACTTGTTGAAGTGGATGCACTATGATCATAATCGAGACCGCTTCTGTCAAAATGAGTCTTCTAACTGCACAAGATGTCTTTAAGAATTTTCAAACCAATATTCATTTTGTTTAAATTAGCTTGTTTAACCTCTAACAAAGACAAAGTGATCTTCAATCTGTCTTTTATGTCTTCTTTTTCTATTTTTACTATGTGTAGTTCTGTCTTCAGATTCTGAATCTCTTGCTCAACCTTCTCAAGTTTCTGACTCTCAATAGTCAAATTTTCATCCATTCAGATTTTTTTTTTTACTTTCCAAGAGATCGATGAACCTTTTCAATTGCTTACTCTAACTTATTCTTCAGTGTAAAGTTTTCTTCTTAAGCAGCTTTCAATTTGATTCTAACCTTGTTCCCATACTTGGTTATCCTTACACATTCAACAAATGCATAGTGATACAACTCCTTCTAGTCCTTTTCTTTTTCTGACACTTCATCACTATCCTCATCAGGATCATTTTCAAATAGAGATCTATTCATAAAAGCCATAATATTGCCATTCACAATTTGAGATGGATCAATCTCAGATTCTTTTTTTCTCTTCTTCAGAAGATTCATCATCTAATGTCATATTAAGAGCCTTTTTCTTGGAATTCTTTTTCTTGTTGGCACACTCATTCGCAAAGTGACCATAGTCTTGGCTCTCATAATACTTATTTACTTTTGGAGAATCCTTTTTCTCAGATTTAAAATTCTTCCACTTGGCTTGTTTTGACTTCATGTATTTCTTAAAACACTTCATAAGTTCTACTATATCATCGTCAGGCCCATAATCAAAATCAGTCTCAATTTTCTTTTAAGGCTTCTTAGATGATTCTTTGATGGCTTTGAAAGAAATACCTTTATCCTTAGATTTTCCTTTATATAAACAGTTTGCTTCAAAAATTTGAAGATTTTCAACCAAATGATTTACCTTGAGGGTGTCTAAATTCTTGTTCTCTACAATTGCATCAATTTTAGAATCAAACCTCGAAGGAAGAGACCTCAAAATTTACTTGACGATCTTGTTTTTTGGTATTTGCTCACCCAATTGAAAACAGAATTAACAATATCATTTAGCTTAGCGTAAAATTGATCAAAGGTCTCATCTTCTTTCATTACAATGGTTCTAAGTTCTTTATTTAGCCTCTGCAATTTAGATTGCTTGACCATGTTTGTACCCTCATATACAGTCTATAAGACACCCCATGATTCTTTCGCAATTTTGCATGTGGAAATCCTACAAAACTCCTCAGCAGTCACTCCATTGTCAAAACCATTCATTACCTTGTTATTGCAATTGGAGGCATGCTTTACATCCTTAGTCCATTGGGCTTTTGGTTTAGGAACAATTTACCCATTCATCACAAATGTTGGTCTGGAGTACCATTCCTAAAACAATATCCCAGACATCATCATCAATTGATTTAAGAAACACAAACATCCTTTGCTTCCAATATGCATAATTTGACCCATCAAGCAAAGGAGGCTTTGTAGTTAATGTTCCTTCTTGATTGAGTACCATTCTAGAAACCTCAAAGGATCAACACAACAAATTTAAGCAACCCGCTCTGACACCACATGAAGGTTTTTGTGAGATCTCTAGATTGGTAAACTAAACAGCCCAAACAAAGTGTGTAAAAATAATGTGATATGCAATGGAATTAAAAACAAAAGCACACACCACAAGGGACACCAAATATAGTGTTGAAAACTCAAATCAGGTGAAAAACCATGGATCCAAACTGCATCAATAATCAAGCACTATGAATCTCGAAGTTACAAGACACTCACAGATCCCTCCCCAGATAATCACTACCTAAGGGCACAATAACCTCTTGTGTAACTTCACGCCTCAACAACTTCACACCATTGACCGCAACAGGTTCAAACCCGCTTGACTCCTCAAATCTTCTACGAAAGAAGATGATTTTCTACAAGAAATGTAGAAGAAACAACTCTTTAGATGAACTCTGCAGCACAAGTCTTCAATGAAATCTCTAGAGAAGAAGAATTCTCACAATTAGGTTTTCTTGGTCAGAACAATGAGAGAGGTTTTTCGGTCTCCTTGATACATCTTTAGGGCAGCCAAAGAGTCCTTTAAATAGGCTTAGGGATGAGCTTAGGGTTACCTGAGATAATTCGAACTCAAACAAGCAGTTTGACAAAAACTAGAAGTAAACTTCTAATTCGTGCAGAATTCTATGCCGCCATCCGATCGATTGGGTACCTCTGTTAACTGAGGGGTCACCGAGATCCGATCAATCAGTCCCTTTATCCGATTGTCGGGTAATGCACTTCACCGCTGATTATCTTTCAGTCCACTTTGTAGATACGATCGCTGGTTCATCTAAAAAATGAAAATTACAACTCAATGAGCTCAAAGTTTTGTCCAACCCATAAATTAGCAAACACTCAAAAACCTAACAGTCACACTTACTACTGGAGACTTCTTCGCCAAGAAACCCATATCCACTAATTCTATTTGGAAGTTCTAGATCTCTCTGCCTCATCTTTCCTACGAGATGGAATGATATCAGCCCTAGGACTCCTTTATCTTTTATAAACAAGTCCCAAAGAGTCCACTTGAGACTTCTTCGCCAAGAAACTCAAATTCACTAATCCTACTGGGAGTCTTCTTTGTGCATAGGGTTGCAAACGGGATTGTTCCGGGTCGGAACCATACCAGATCTGGACCCGTTTCTAAATAAAAGTTTCGGGTCTTGGTCCGGTCTTAACTCGGAACCTGTTTTGTTGGTTCCAAAGCTGGTTCAAATAGGAAAATCCGGATCCGGTTTCGCAACTGGATCTACCTAGAGGACTGAAATCTAGTACCAAAATCAGTTCTAATTTCTTTTTAGTTTTTTTCATAAAATAAACTTAGCATTTGACTTATAATAATAGTGTATCAAGTCTACTAGCTCCTGTATTATATATAAAAATGTCCCAAAATAATGCTCATTTTGAGATATAGTTTGCAATATCAAAGATACATATGTCGAGTTTCAGGTCCACGGGTCGGAACCTAAATGGACCCAGAACCAGACCCATTTAGCTATCAGAACCTAAATTGGGTTCCTGACCCAGACCCATTTATCAATCGGAACCTTAAATGGGTTTCATAACCGGTTTTTTGCGGGTCGGAACTTATGGGTAATCGGAGAATCAAATGCCCCATGCTTGTGGGGAAAAATCAAGTCTTACATAAGTGGAATTGTATTCACTATTGGCATCAGCCCTACTTGATCTAACATGGGACCCGTGGCATGTGGGCCATATGATTCCCTATAGAAAGTACATCCGAGATGAATGAATGAAAATTGATGAAGGGCCCAAGTAATTTCAAAGGACGAACATGTTGGGTTTATCTCTAGTATTATAGTTTAACCGGTTAAGTTCATCTGGGTTAGTCAAGACCGAGAATTTGGATTTACAGTAATAGATAGCTTATAAGTCATAATTATGGTTGCATTTTATAAAATTTGTATTCCAACTTATTACAGTATATACATCTAAATCTATTTAATTGTAAACACAATTTATATAATTTCAGCTAAGACAATGATACAGGATGTCATGACTTAGGGGGGTTGATAATTTAATTTATAGTTGTCACTAATAAAAAAAATTAGAATTTTATAATATTTTGGATTTTTTGATATTTTTTCAATTTTTTTCGAACTTAAAGAAAGATTCACGTCACGACGGACCATGTATCGCGACCGATACCGGTACTGTATCAATTTTCTGGTGTTGGCCAATATCACGATTTTAAACCATATGGCTCCATCTCCTGTTTTCTATATCATCATCCTCTTCCTCTTCCTCTTCATCTTCCTCTCATGAAATCAACTTCTCATTAGAAACAAACAAGTTGTTGGGATAATCTTAAATATTTGGCTTTGACATTTATGGCCTACTTCGTTACTGGAATTTATGTAGTTCATGTCTAAAAGATTATGAAATTTTCAGACATGGTAGAGTTCCTGAATTCTCCCTTGTACTTGAGCATCCAGAAATTTCACTGAAAGACAAAGGGGCTGGAGTTCTTGAATTCTAAGGGCCTATTTAGTTAAAGGCATTTCTAACAAGGAATTGGGCTTGTTAGGAATTTCTAACATGCCTTCACCTTTTTAGTCCCCTTAGCATTCCAAATACTCTATTTGATGAAAGATTTAAGAATTCAAGACCACATGAAAAAGGCAATTTTAGCCTTATGAATTTTTGAAATTCCACCATTCCAAATGCTTGAGGGGGCTGAGCATTTGGAATTGTACTTTGTGGGGGAATGATTTGTAATTCTCAGAATTCTCCCAAACAAGAAGTCTCTCAATTCTTCCAAACAAATAGACCCTAGGGCTTGTTTCTTTACTAGAATTCCTAATAAGAATTCTAGATGTTGGGGTTTTGGGGAAAACATTTGAAAATCTCATGTTTCTTGCCTTGCATCCAGGAATTCTAGCCACATAAAAGGTCCCAAATGACCCTTAGGAATTCAGGAATTCCACCCTCTTTGCATTTTGGTGGATTTCTTGGATGTTCAATTCTAAGGGAGCATTCAAGAATTTTACTATATATGAGAATTCAGGAATTCCCCATACAAGAATTTCTTGAATTCTAGAAAAGAAACAGGCCTTAAGGACCCATTTCTTTACTAGAATTCCCGATAGGAATTCAGGTTGTCTTGGGATTCAGAATTTCCTCTCAGGAATTCTGTGTTTCATAACTAGAATTCTTGGACTTTTCAAATTTCAAGCATTTGAAATCCCAAAAAAGCTAGCATTTGAAAAACCAGGATTTAGAAATCTCGCTCGACACTGGGATTCATGAGACGGACAACGGCATTTCGAGGACTCCAGTGGTCATCTTCTACATCCATTTTTTTGGCAACGGCAACAAATCTGAAGGTGTGAATCTTCTACATCTACACCCCTCTTCATTTTCTTGTATTTTCCGTCTTTTCTCCCTAATTCCTTGCTTATTTTCGTTTCTAGGGCTTGTACGTGATTGAAGGGGATGAAAAATCTATTTTTGGAGAGTTTAATATCTCTATTTTAGAATCTGTTTTGGAATCAATTGATTGCCCTTCCATCTCATTTAGTAGATTGAAAGATTCAGATGGTTTTATCCAACTGCAATATTTTAATTAAATACTTTCATAGTTAAAGTTGCAATTAAACTAGGTCGTTCCCTGGCTCTCTAGTATAGAGTCTATATAAAGGCCTGAGCCAAAGCAAGTGGGGCACAAGACCACAACTTTTGCTTCACAATCAACACAATGGGGATTTGTTCCTATACTTTTCTCACCCATTGATAACCCAACTGGTTTCTCGATAATTTCCTCTGGTATAGGTTTATTGTAATGGAGCATAGCTTCGACTTTACTTTTGCATCTGTGTGCTTCTATTATTGAACTTGATCTAATTATCTGAAACATCAAAGCCATGTAAGGCATTTTAGGTTCATGATTTGAAAACCATCTTTGGATTTATTTAGGTATGAGACCAAGCATGATTATAATGGCCTTGAGTTCCCCAAAGAAACAGTCAGGAATTTCATAAAATACAGGGAACTGGGATCAGGCTAGTGTACCCGGTCGACCAGGCACCTAAGAATGTCGATCAGCCAAACTAGCCATTTTGTGACCGTTGGAAATGCGGTCAACCGGCCCTTGTACCTGGGCGACCGCTTGAACTAGCCCTTGATAGTTTCCTATATATATATATATGTTCCAACTCATTTCCAATGAACTAAACCTGAGAGAGAGGACTTGGAATGAACCTTTGGAGCTATATTAAAGTCCAAATGAAGGGAATGAGTTAAGAAGGCTAGAAGATCAATGGAGAGCCAAAATGCTAGAACCAAATAGGTAAACCCTTCTAAGTTAGCTTTGGTTTTCATGATTATTGTCTCACATGCTTATGCAAAACTTTGTATTTCAAATATAGCATGATTTCTCTATTTGAGTGAGCTCTAATTAGTTGTTTTCCATACCTTGAACCATTTAGTCAAACTAATTTATTTTGCATACAACATTCCCTTGCATCTCATGTGTTAGTTTTGGAATATTTCCATACAACTTGTGAGCGTTTGATTAGTTATGTCATTTTCAAGTTTTTTTTCATACTACATGTGATTAGCATCCTTACTTCAATCAAATCTTCTCTATGGTTTCAACTTTCAAATTCTTTAAGATTACATTTATTGAGCTATAACTTTTAAACTTGATTGAAGTCCCATACACATTGAGCAATCATCTTTGCATTTTTAGAATGTATGTTTGAGTTGTACTTTTACTTTCATATCAGCCTATTCTAGAGGCATTGTATTAAGCTTAAGTTGTATCTCTTTGAGTGTATCTTAGACATATATGAGATAGAAAAACTTTAGGTTTGTAAAGGTTGTTGCTAGCTTAAAAAAGCATATTGTAAGGTTATTGCTTAGCCTAAAAAAGCATATTGTTGAGGTTATTGCTTAGCCTTGAAAAGTATATTGTAGAGGTTATTGCTTAACCTATTAAAAAGCATGAGTTTAAGATAGTGGAAAATCCAGTGGGGTGTAGGATCACAAGGCGGTAGTGGATGTAGGCATTTAGGTCGAACTACTATAAATCATTGTGTTATAGATGCTTTGTGGTGATTTATCTTGATAGCTTCCACATTGTATTTTCATAGAATCATCATTTGTGCCTAAGTATTTTAAAGAGTTAAAAGTTGGCATGATTGGCATAAAGTTAAGCTCACCTTATTCGCCCCTCCTAGGGTTCGGATCCCAGACTTTCAAAGGGAGTTTGTTGATCTTCTTGAAACTAAAGTACTAAGATACAACTGACCTTTGATTCTAATAAGCCTATAAGAAAATCCTTATGAATACTAAAGTTTATTCTTGCTAATGGACGGGTTGATGCCTCCATCATGATCAGGAGCTGATGAAGGCGGGCTCCAAAGTAACTAGACGACACAAGATCTATTTGTTGACAAACATGTCTATCTATATACACCTTGTATGAAGATATTGACACTAAACAATGCTATTGTTATCCCTAATTACGCCCACTTGACTGTTAATTGAGGCTGGTTACAATTCTCTTTAATAAGAATAGTTTGCAAGATAAGTTACAAGACAAAAGCAACTTCTTTGTGGTCTTTTCCTTTATTCAATGTTCTGCAGGAGTATGTTTTTTATCTCTCTAGTAATATTGATATATTCATGTTGAGGGTTTTGGTTATGATGATTTGCATTTTAGTTTTCTTATTGAAAAATATTATTGGTGATGTTTGTAGAGAAAGAAAGACAAGAAAGGAACAGTGTAAGAATTGAAGAGAAAGTAAGGAAGAAAGAAAGAAAGAAAAACCTATATTAAGAAAGCATTAGTGATGTTTGACTATTTGAGATTTGAAAGATTGGCACCTTGATCTAAAAGGGCAAACTTTTCAGCTGTAGAAGACACCAATCATGGTTATCTACATGATGACCAAGTTAGTAATCATTTGTAACCCATCATGATTATATGTAACCACATCTTACTAGATTCCTAACTTATTCATAAAAATGCTTTTGAAAATTTTAATTTGGAATTTTTGGGTTCCTAGGATTATTGGTGATGCTAATGAAGAAAATGTTCAATCTTTTTTGTTGGTGAGTTGTCATGAACTCTACTATGTGAATGTTGTTATTGAGGATGATCTTTTGAACCTTCTCAAAAAAGGCATAGTTGTTTAAATCTTCCTTTGTATCTTTTTATACAATGTTATCGATGTTTTCTTTCTCATTGTTATAGCTCGCGCGTTAGATTGATTGAAACTCAAGATGCAATATAGTTAATTTGGTGTTTTCTTATTGCAATATTGGACCTAATTTAGTTAGTTTATTCAAAGCTGTAGTCTTAACACTCAATGGAAAGTATCAATTCTTCCTAACTTTCTTCTTTGATTTAATATGACACTAGTGATTCCATGATATGTACAATTCTCCATATTGATCATTTGAATATAATATTACTGCCACCTCTTGTTTTACTTGTATCATTTTGACATACTTATGCATAATTAGCCATTCAAATGCATTATAACAGAATCACGGAAATTTACTCTCTTTGTTTTATTTTTTTTAAATTTGCATTTGATACTTTACTCGCATTGTTTTATTTTGTTTGTACATAATGACATTCTCAATTGCATTACAACAAAATCCTTAAAATTACATTTAATATATGTTGTTAGTGCCGCTATGGCTATATCTTGTGGGTTAACTGAACAATGGCTTACATTACAAGAGGAGCAAACTAGAAAAAAACACCACATTTCATATTCATCAGGCAAATCATGGGTAGCAAAGCTTTTATCAATTGAGGGCCCTCATTGTCATGAAAAACTGCACATAGTCCTAATTGTTTTATAATCTTGTGTGAAACACTTATGCATTGTGGACTCCTTCAAAACACACGAGTAATGCTCATAGACGAGCAGTTAGCAATATTTCTCCACACATTGGCCCACATGTTACTAATAGAATTGTTGCTAATCGGTTCAACCATTCGGGCGCCACTGTTAGTCGTTATTCCCATAAAGTATTAGATACGGTATGCAAGGACTATCCAAGTTATGTTCAAGTTTTAGAAAATGCCCCAACTCTATATCAAATTAGGATAAATAGTAGATTCTATCCTTATTTAAAGGTTAGTCTATTAACTGTTAGTCTATCCATATTTATTCTTTCAGATCGATAAGACATTTTCATTATCCATAACTCTTTCACTCAGATGATAGGATTACATAGGTGCAATAGACGATACATACGTACCCGCTCATGTACCAACTACGAAGCAGGCAAACTATCAAAATAGGCATGGCCAACTCGCTCAAAACTGCCTCAGATCAAGCAGATTTGATATGAGGTTTCAATATGTGCTTGCAAGATGGGAAGGATCCGCAAGTAATGTTAATATTCTTTTTTCTACACTAAACAAAAGCGAGAACTTAGCAATACCAGATGGCAATGGAACCATACAAATATTTTTGTCCAAAATATAAATATATTTGTATAATTATGTGAAGTCTCATTTAACATTCACTTCTTTAGTAAGCAAATGTAGGTAAATTTTATCTAGTGGATGCTGGTTTTAGTAATGCACCATAATTTTTGACACCATATATAGGTATGCGTTACCATTTGAGAGAGTTCGAGGAATGTCCTCCAATGAATTGTCAAGAACTTTTTAATCTGCGACACTCCTTATTACACACCACCATAGAACGGGTGTTTGGAGTTATTAAAAATCACTTCCCCATTTTACGAATGCCACATGGGTATTTGTTGACAACTCAACGAGGTATTGTCATTGCTTGTACTCTCCACAACTACATAGTTATGCACCATGCATGAGACCCAATGCTTGAAATTAACCATCTCCACCGGGACAAGTTCTAGAATTGATCCTCCCTTGACAATTACAAGAAATATAGAAACAGTGCCACACTGGAACAGAGACACTTGGCATTCATTTCGGGACTCCACAGTTGAGCAAATGTGGAATAATTATGAGCATCAACAAGAAGATAATGATAATGTGGAATGATTTCTTTTTTGTGTTCACACTCCTGCATTTTAGTTTTACAAACAATGTATGGTTTTGGATGTTGACAATGTAATATTATTTGACAATGAATGTTTGCATTTTATTGATAGCATATTGAGTTTCTTTTCACTTTTTCTTTAGTTTATTTATGTTGAATAAATGCTTTTCAAACTTCATTAGGACCGCAGAGAAAAGAAAATTATAAATGGAACCCAAGAGCAAAAATGGTTTTAATAGATACACTTCTAGAGATGAAGCTTGCAATAAGAAAAGTTGAGAAAAAAAAAAAAACCCTTCAATACTGCTTGTTGGAAGGAAGCAATAGCAAAGATGAGTACAAAAACTGGATTGGAACCAAATGTAAACAAAGCCAAAAATAAGTACAAAAACGGCGAACACGAAAAAGAGAAGTAAAGCAACTTCTCCCAATGTTTGGTTTTGGCAAGGATGATACATTAAAAATGGTAATTGCTTCAAATGATGTGTGGGGACTCCATGGAGCAGATAAATAAGAATCACCTACATTTCAACATTATATGTTTTCATATTTTTTTCTCTTAAATGAGTTACATTCTAACTAAAAGAACTTCGTACTAGCAAAGATTAAGTTGGCTAAGTAGGTGTATCATTGTTAAGTTTTTTTATGAAGTAACATGATCTTATTGTTGATGATGTTGCACAAGGTGATGTAGCCCTTATAGGAACTGAAAGAAGCCAACATTTTTTTTTTCGAAAATGCCAACGGATGATGAATTCATAAATGATAGCTTTCGTACCCAAACACCTGGGTTGGATGATATGGATGAGACTAACTTGCCTCAACATAGTGAAACATCACCAAGACGTACATATGTGCCATCAAACCAAACTGGTACTAGCAAAACTTCAAAGAAGCAACAGTCAGGGGAATGTGAAGAAGTAAAAAATACATTGGATAAAATTACAAATGCTATCATTAAACTTGTAGAAAGCATAAACCCTCTCGAGGGCTTGATTTCACGAGTTACTGAAGTTGTAACTACACATCTTCTTATACCGTCGGATATGGAAATACTAATTCTTGACTTTCTTGTTAGTAATGACAGGAGGGCATTAACCTTCTTGAGTCTGAATGGTGAGAATAAGATAAAATGGCTAGAGATAAATTTCCATCCGGGGTCATCAGGCCACACTCCATGAATGAGAAGTCTTTCGGTTTACATTTTGGTCCATATGAATGGATGGCTTTATTAAACTTTATTAATTTCAAGTGGTTAGATGTTTCAATACTTTCTGTCTTTTGGATGACCGTAGTAAACATATTTTGGATTTTTAAGTACTTTTTGTCTTATGGATTACTATAGAAAACATATTAAGTAGGTTTTGATGGGCCAACATTTTTTGGATGTGTGAGATAGAGTGATATTGTTTTTGATGGGCTTTGGGTGTATGTAATTCAGTGCAGGTTTTTGCTCTTTTTTTTTTTTTTTTTGCTTGATTTTCTCAATCCTTTATTAGCACATAATGTCTTATAACCATTGTACTTGTCTATTGAGGCTTCACTTAAGTAGATATTAGTCATTGTTGGCACATATAGTCTTTACAAAATTGTGTTTGTGAGATGTACCCACTTCCTTCCTATAGATATTTTTCCAATTTATTATGTTAACATTTCCATCATTATTTTTAGATGGTTACATTCTATAATTAAGTGGGGACCTGTATATATATTGATGGGCAATTTACACTTGAATTTGTACAGTACTAATACATACAGGACTCTAATTCCAGTTAGAAATTCTTTTAACTATGAAACAAGGAATTTATGGAGCCAGGGAATTTAGAATTCTCAGACAAGAATTCAGGCCTTAAATGAAATAGGGAATTCAGAATTCAAGCATTCAACAGTATTTCAAATACCAGCATTTGAAATTCCCAGACAAGCACCGGACATGAATTTTATGAATCTAGTGGTTAGGGTTTTGGAACATGATGTGACATCATACATCATGCCCCCTTGGCATTTTCAAATCCCTTGTTTCTTGACAAGAATAATCTATGAATTTCAGCACATGAAAAATCTCAATTGGCCTTTAAAAATTTAGGAATTCTACCATCTTTGCATTTTGATGGAATTCCTGAGGGCTCAAGTCCAAAGGAGGATTCAGAAATTCCACATTGTCTTGAAATTCAGGAATTCCTAGAATTCTAGTACATGAACATGCCCTAAAGGTCATTTGAGACATTTTAGATGATTAAAATTTTGAAATGTTTGTGAAGAAATATGGCATTTGTAAATGTCAGGGGACAAGATGTCACATCATTCATGTCCAAGAAACCCCAACATGAAAAATTCTTGTTAGAAATATGGCATTTGTGAATGCAAGCTCTTGTTTCTTTTCTAGAATTCAAGGAATTCCTGTCTATGGAATTCCTGAGCTCCTAGATACAATGGAATTCCTGGATGCTCCATTGGACTTGAGCACCCAAGAATTTCACCAAAATGCAAGGAGGGTGGAATTCCTGAATTCCCAAAGGTTATTTAGGGCATTTCATGCGGCCGAAACTCTGAAATGCATGGCAATAAACATGGGATTTGGAAATATGAGGGAATATGATGTCATATCATATATCCCCAAAACCCCAAAATCTAGAGTTTCTGTCAGGAGATAGGCCCCAACGAATTCCAAAAGGTCATTCGAGACCTTCATAGATAGCTGGAATTTGAAATTCTCGTTAAAGAAACATGACATTTCAAATGCTAGACAAGATTTGACATCTCGTCCAAGGAACCCCAACATTACAAATTCCTATCAGGAATTTTGGTAAAGATACTGGCCCAAAAAAAACTGGCCCTTGAGTTTGGGACGATTACCAATGGCAACTAAGCGATACCCATGTTTGGGAAAACAGCACTGACCAGAAGCAACTGTAGACCCATCTGAAATTTTCTTATCTGTTTCGGGATTAATGGTTTATTCTCATCCCAACCATTCATCATTGCACTGAAGTTCAACGTTGTATGATATTGCAATCTAGTACTATTCCAATCCTCAGCAATCCATCTGTGTTGGGTTCCATCATGTTTGGATCACTGAATTATGGAACCACACATGTTACTTACAAGGGTGCCTCTGCAAACTGCACCCATGTATGGGTTCAGAAGTCTGAACCCTATATATATTCTCCTTGTCTGCATGTGCAAGAAACATATGTTGTAGGCATCTCTTTTAAAAGGCCTTAAAATATCTAATTTTTTATTTGGTCAGATAAGATGGACCATTCAAAAGTGGGCCACACCAAATCTCGGTGTTAGTGGACAAGATAAAATGGTGGTCCAGAATCTGGAAAATTTCACGTGAACACTGCATGATCGATGCTTTCTTGAATCCCACGAGATTGCAGCGTGGAACTCATATTTGATTTTTTTTTTTTATTATTTTATTTTATCTCTGTGAGATATCGTATGCGTGTTTCTAACCTGTAAATCAAAATGGAGATATGATGCTAGCTAGATTCTCAAGTCATTCATAGGCTACCACAATCTCTCAAATTTTTGTGGCTAAATCTCCCATGACTTTTGTGCAATGTCACACAAAAAACTAATGCAAATTTTAGCCATTTTCTGGGTTCTGTGGAAATAGTTGTCTTTCTAGCTGAGGTTTTTCCTAGCCTGTAGATTAAAATTGAGAAATGATAGTGGATTATCAGACCAGTTCTTTCTTCTTGAAGTGGTGGAAGAATCATTCCAATATAAATAAAAAAACAAAAGAAAAAAAAACATATGGCATGTTAGTTTGGCACATATATATATATATATATATATATATATATATATTATAGGGATCGATCTTTGGGTCTCCAGTTTAAAATAATACACTCTTCACCAATATCTCAACGTAAATTTCCCCACCAGTAGCTGCTTTTTGTTTATATATATATATATATATATATATGTATATATACATATATATAAAAACTCTCCAGAAACTAATCAGAATGGCAAGCATATAGAAATTGAAAGAGGTGGAAAGGAAAGGGAGAGTTCACGGTCGCGGACTCAGAATTTTCATTTGAGTGGGGTGGACAATGGTCAATTGAAAAGGTCAATCATACGTACAATGGGGGACCCACAACTTTTGGTCTCTCCAGTTTCCAGGACTTTTATCAAAAGAAAACTGAAAAAAAAATAAAAAATAATAATTTTTTATTCAATAACCAAGTAATAAAAACAACAAAAAAACATAGAAAAATTAAAAAACCACCGACTTCACCCACAAAGAGAAACCTTTGATCTAACCATATAATTAAACAAACAAAAAAAAGAAAAGAAAAGAAGAAGAAGAAGAAAAACTTGATCTAACTATCCATTTTCATGTATCTTGGTACTTCACACATACTACCCCCATGAATTAGTATAAAGCTCAGATTTGACACTCATCCAACTTTTACTTTCCATTGGATTGAAATCAGAAGAAAGTTATGCATCTAAAATTATTAAACTTTGAAGCTAAGGATCAAGAGATTCGGATAATCTAATGGAGTTGAAGATCTTCGCATACGTAGATCTCGTCTAGATTATTCCACCCAGCGACATTTTTGGTTGCCATACACCATAGTGGGCCAACTGGGAAGGGCATTTTCTATAAAATAAAACTCGTAGGGAGTTTTCTAGTATTCCTCTTTTTCTTTTTCTTTTTCTTTTTTTTTTTTTTTTTCATACAGTGCACACCTCATAGTAGTGCCGACGGGAGTTTTCACACTGGTTCCATTTTTTACACCCATCCAAATAGTTGGTGCCGCTAGATCGACGGTTCAATTTAAAAGAATGAAATTTGTTGGCCATTGATGAAGTAGTTAGGATGATTAGATGGGACCCATATTTTATATACAGTTAGGCCCCAACCATATGAAGAGATCCCCACCAGTTCCATCCCCAAGTGGGCCCCACATCTAGCTGTGAATTTAAGCTTAAATGCATAACTACTTTATATATATACATACCGTAGTATTCTCTACACTTGTCGTATCTTGAAACTTTAATTAGGCTATCTGGGTGCCTTTCTACCTCATTCGCATTCAGAAGCTTTTGATGTATCACGTCTTTCATGTGGTACTGGTAATAAACATATCCATGAAATATGAAAAGTCCATGAAATGATTAACCTTAAGCGGTCTAACAACTTTCTTTCTGAATTTATTAATTTCTCCCCATACATTCATGCAGTTTAGAAACAGTAAAGTCCAAAATTTTAGATTCACACATCCTCTGCCAATCACCACGTCCATTATATATGGCCAAAATAAGGGTGTCATACTGTGAATGAGGTTTGATCAACAACTCCACATTTCACATATGCTGGTTTAATAGGAACTAGGGATGAAATGATGCTGTTCAAATGATTTGTCACTTGTCAAATTGAATTCCATATTTCACACTTTCCCTTTATATGCTAATAATCTGTTCCTTATTCTTACATCATATGGCTAGAAACATTGAGTCCGGATCCCCTGTTTTGTAGAAACAGGGAGATATTGTTGGGACTCAAGTTTACTTTACTGGATGCCAAATCTCAGTGGTTCTTCTATATTCAGTGGCATCGAACAGACCCCATAAATATTCTGTTGGGAGCTACTGAAAGAGCTTGCAAAGTATCTCCTTTTCTGAATTTCTTTTCTTCTACCCTTAGTAATGTAAGGTGACTTTAACTATTTTAGTTTCAACTCTATTATAAACGACTTATGTCTCACCTTATATGATGTGAGTGTTATTGGAAAACATCATCTCTCTTCTATAATAATGAATGTATTTCTCCAAAAGTACAGGATAGCTCCTGGATTGAAACCTTTAAATACAAATACATATCCATGACCTGTTCATTTTAGGAAAAAGTTACATATTGAAGCCGTCAGAATTTTGATCATCACCTTTAGTTTTTAATGTTTGAAATGTATTTTGCATGTGTCTTCTCTATTAGACCAGCTGTTGACAAGCTGGACCACATGACTCATTCAAGATAGCATTGCTGACTCATGCATATCCTTGATTGATTCACATGTTGAGCAATTACCATTTCTTGTGGATCTGATTGTTTTGGATCTTGACAAAGCCAGTCTCTCCATGTATGTAAAGCTTACCCCCTAGTCATGTATCCATAAATTCATTGTACATGTAGACAGAATATTGAATGAAGGAAAACAAATCAACTCTTTCATATTTTAATATATTCTCCTCTTTTTTATAAATTTATTTTCCCCATACTTCATTTCATTGTTGAATTATTCAGATCTAATGATGAGTTTATCCTAGTTGAGATAATCACAATCTTGAAAATTTTTAAAGTATTGGTTCAGAATGATTCATCATCATCATCAAAGAACTGTCCAACTATGTTGGGGTCAACAAAATAAATTCTCTTTTGATATTCTAGTCAATCCTATGCCATATCGCAATGCCCTAGCATGATCATGGAATGTCAATGTCTCAAAACTCATATTGTAGTTGTAAAAATGTTTTATGTCAGCGGTTAACCTACCTTATGCAACCCTCCTCCTTTATCGAAGCTTGTGACCAGCAGTTGCACCCAACTGGCGAAGTTCTCCAATCAGAATGATTAACAATCACAAAACCATTATGTTGTCTTCAATAGAGTTAGATTCATTTCTCTCTTATAAAACAAAACAACATATACACATTCATTCTCATACTATACAATGGAAAAACAATATAGAAAGAGACATTGATACATTTCAAATCAATCTACCCTACAAAATCACCTTACTTGAGAAGTTGGGCATTTTATTCAGATGCTTCAAGATCTTCTCGGCCATCTGCCTAGTGCTACTATCTCCATGATGGAAAGCACTTACCAAAGTTGAAGGTAGTAACCTGTCCTGTGATATATCGCTTAGAGACCTATCTCCACCCTTAATCAAGAACTTCTCAATCATCCAAAAGGACTTTTGCCAAACCACCTCCTGCCTGTGCTCCCTCAACACATTTAAAATATGTTGCACAACATTTGCCTCACTTAACAAACTCACACTCCTCTCCACATCCACTTTGTCATCTAACAAAGTGCAAATGGCTGAGAGTGAAGCCTCCACCACTCCCACATTCTCATTGTCCAGACACGCCAAGAGCTTCTCTAGAGCCCTAGACTCTATCAAGCAAAAAGTACCCTGTGAAGAACATGCCCCCCTGTGAACTGGGCAGACTTGTACTATTTTCCTATCTTGGGGTGACCCACCAATGAAACATCTTAACCAGAATCTCCGTAACTTAGGTTTACTGATTTGGGGTGGTGTTTTTGATAGGTGGATGGACTCTGCTGACAGATTTTCTAACCCAATTGCTGATAACCTTCGTACTTCATCACTGCTGGATCTAATCAGCAAATCTGTGAAAACTGATGTAAAGTTGTGTTCTCTAGCTAGGAAGAGGATCTGCGCATCAAATAAGGTGGTTGTGAATCTAACTAAAATACCCACCAAACCTTCCATGTAAGAGCTTGAAAACCTGCTTGTTCTTGCTATACCTCTCTGAATTTCATGGACTCTTTTCAAGACTGTAGGGACTACATCTTTGTTAAGTAGAGCCAGATTGAGTGCTACGTTCTGGTGGGGGATTTTTGACAGTAGGCCTGCCCAAACTGCATGCTTTTCTGTAATTTGACTGTTGTCGAGCTTCTTTATCAGGTTTTCCGGCTGTCCTCTAGTCTTGCACAGCCTATCAGCTAGTGTGTGGCCCATGTGGGGTGATAGGTTGATGAGAAGCTTCGTTGATGCAATGCTTAGCTCTTCAAGTTGGGCATCGATGAGTTCAATCAGCGTATAGCTAGCCTCAGTCTCTTTGATCACAGCGACAACACGGACCACTGATTTGGGTAATTTCATGAGGCAAAGGAGTATCTTGATGAGGTTGATGGTCAGATTGTCAGGCATAGAATTCTTGATCATATGGATGATGTTGTATATAACATAATCTGATACCATAGTATGTCCATGTGTGTTCACTTGAAGAGCCTCCAGATCAAGATCGGACTCAAGTATGTTAGCAAGGATGGCAGCAGCCTCTTCTTGTGAGTTCATGGGCTCATTGTAGATTTTTCGTGAGAACATTTCTTCAGTCATGATTGGGACAATGCCAGCATCAACAAGAGCTCTGCTATTTGGGTGGTAAGATGAGATTTGCTCCAGAGCTTTGAATGCTGCCTTTCTTGTTAGTGTGTTTCCATTGTGCACCATCTTTATGAGTGATGCAGAAGCTTTCTCTGCAACGTATGTTTTACCATCATCCCTGAGAACAATCTCACCGAGGTAGCTTCCCATCTCCATCTGCATCTCTTCGGATCCTATTTATAATTTTTTTTCAGTAACGGAGATAAGAATTAGAGAATGTGAGTGTCAGCTTAGTGATACATAAAGTCATGCTCATGGAAGGTCTTTTTTCATTTCTCTTTTCTTTTTTTGGGATGAGTGAAGCTCCAATTGCTACAGGAAAGGATATTTTTCTGTAATTTACAACTTCATGATTTCACACTAAATGTAGGGCAGGAACTTCATTCCCACAATACATGAAAACTCATCTTTAAATAAATGAAGGTAAAAGATCTATTTGACTAGAATAATATCCTGACAATCTCAATATTGCTGGGACATCAAACATAAAAAGCATACTTACCAAAACTGAAGTATATAAATACTCCCTAAACTGAAACTGCACTATTTTGGCTCAGAAGTAAGCATATAGAGAAGTATTTGTTTGTTATTGTACCATTTAAAACTACAAATCTAACAGTTAAATAATGGGATGGAAGAAATCTCCAGGAATGGCCCTATCTAATGGACTTGATAGTGCATTGGAAAGAACACAAACTTGGATCTCATAATAGAACTTGTTTCCATAAACAATCTAACAGTTGCATGATGTGATATATTTTCTGCAACTATAGCCAAGAGTTAAAAGTACAGTCACAATTTGGTTACAAGTGAAAATCGTAGTCCATTATTTTCTTAATTGAACAAGTTACTAATCTAAAATGCTCCATCTTAAATAGCATACTAAATTATACAAGCATGATGGGTGCCAACAAATACCACGATTCATGATTTTCAGTTGCTAGGTTGAAGACCACATGATTTATGTCTGCCTTTGGAAGATCTTATAAATCCAATAGCTTGGATCATGTGTGGCAGATAGCACTCTCCCATATCTATGTTGGGAACTGATCATTTCAAGCACTCTCCCATATCTATGTTGGGAACTGTTCATTTCAGAATTTTAACATGTGGAAACAGTGAGAAAAGCAGAGCCCTCTCAATCCGGCTCATACTTCCTACACAACCCAAATAAGAAGATGAATGGATGATTATCTTCTCTGCCAAAGTATCATTCCTACTTTCTGTTCAGAAGTGGTACAAATTGATGCTAAGAGTAATTAAGATGTATTAAGATATACCTTCAATAAGATGGTTCAAAAGGGGGTCCAACAGGCCATTCTCCGCCATACACTTGATATTCTTTGGACATTTCTCCAAATTTCTCAGTGTCTCATCTGCTTTCTCTGCTGAAGAAGCATCAACAGACTTGTTGTACTTCATTGTAATCAATATCAGGATCCCTCCAGGAACACATCCAACCTTTTCACACAATGATTCCGATCTTGTAAGTTCAAGCAACAAGGACAATGCCGAGTGTCTCTCTATTGAATTATCACTAGACAGCATCTTGATTATAATAGGAATTGCTTCTGTTTTAGCTATCATTTCCTGCACATCATACATTAAATGTGAATGTAGGATTAACATATGTTATAATGAGTCTAAATAAAGTTTCTATGGATGCTTTGATGACATCTGGTTGGACGTTTGTGTTTGACATTTATTTGGTTCACAAAAAAAAAAAAAAAAAAAAAAAATGATAATTAAAATTTTCAGATACTAATTTCATGACTTCTCTAACCTAAATTATCATCTACCCGCATAACCATTGGCTATGTCACTAAATAATTTGAGTCGGGTAGTCCACCTGCTGTAATTCTTCTGTTTTTTTTTTTTTTTTTTTTTTTTTTTTTTTTTTTTTTTTTTTTTTTTTTTTTTCCCATACCATTTAACTTTCTGAGGAACAGAAAATCATCTGTTCTATCATAATATCAATATCACTAACCATATATTTGAGGGTGTGCTTGGTTGTGCTGTATCCCAAACCATAATTGGTCTTTTGTTTCTAATCCTTGCTTTTCAAATTTTTAGTGCTGGTAAGTACCGTTGATTTAAACAATAATACCAACAATATCCCATATATTCTCTATGGCCCAAACCAAACAGAACAAATATCCATCATTTCCAACCAAAAGATCATTTAAGGAGGTTTTTGCCTTGGATATATCCTAGACACACAAAATTTGTTTGTGTAGAGTAAGTACGAAACAAAAAATACAAATTTCATGAGTATGAGTGTGACCGAGTCAAACCTTCGTCTCTTCATCATCTTCTGCCAGTAACAGTAATGTCACTACAGTTTCACTCCTCACTTTCCTATCTTCATGACCCAAGAACTGAATAAGCAATGGTATTATTCCAACATTACACATCAGCACCTTGTTATATCTTTTCCTCCTGCAAAGAAGCTGCAAGTCCCTCAATGCTTCCAGCATCATACTCTCTGAGCTGGCTAATGACAAAGCAGCCCTGGCAACCTTTATCCTTGTTGATTCATTCCTCTCTTTCCACTCTTCTATTGTTGTCTTCAATGCTATATTGGTACTTAAAATCTTACTTTCCAATGTTTGCCCTGTGATTGGGCAAATGATATCTTCTGAACCAGCTGTGAACTTCTTAAACCACATATTTATGGCACTTCTTTCAAATGTAACACCACTCCCGATAGTCACTGGGTCATCCATTATTTTTTTTGTTAATGGACAGAAGAATGTATCATAGAGAGGTTCCATGTACTCAGCCACCTGTGGCAATGTCTTAAATGACTGGCTACCACTTCTATGGAAATCTTGTCCACCATAGTTCATGCCCCTGAGAAAATCAATCAAGCGAGGCATATCAGCACTTGGGACATCTGTATCAAATTTTTGAGAATTCCCCATTGGAGCTTGTACATGAGCTGAAGTATGCTCAATTTCAGTAACTGTTTCGTCTCCCTCTTCAAAATCTACAGTATACAAGTCCTGTGATTTCAACTCTCTGGTTTCATATACTTGAATTCCAGCTACTTGGAGTCGAGCATTTTGCATCTCTTGAGAAAGAGATTGCACTGCAACATCAGCATAATTATTATTTTCAAATGTTGATGATGACATTAAGCTGAGGCCTTGTCCCATGTTCCTTATCACAGTTTCTAACTGTTCAATGTTGCTTTTGAGTTCTTGATAGGAAATTTCATTCCCACATTTCTTCACAAGTTCTTTGGCAAGATCAACATTCTTAGATAGAAGTTTTAGGACTTCTATGGTATTCGACGGAGTGTTCTCCATTGTTTGTAATTCCATTATGGCAGGAGAAGTGCGGTCAAGGTAGCATCCGACTTCCATGAAGTTCTCTTGTTCAATCTCAATGCCTTCCACCAGGGCTATGATCTCTGAGATTGATGTTAGTAAGGAGCGTGAAAGTTTTTCGACCAACTCTGAATCTTCGGGCAGCTGAAAAGGAGATTGTTTATGTGATAGGCTTTTGCTCAATTTAGAAGTTCATGGTAAGAGATTAAAGATAACTACAATAATTGTTCATTTGAATGTATGCTAACCAATAAGAAAAATATATTGGCAGAATGGAATAAATGTTTATACTTTTTGTTGCATGTGAGTCTAAGGTACTAAAGTAGGAAAACCAAACACTTCTACAGATATATGGAATGGATAACCATTTATTCTCACAAAATATTCAAGTTGGTGAGTTTGGGTACATTCAAACACAACATGATTGGTTTTCCTATTTAACTCTCACCCTTCTTTTGAAATGTTTTTCCTTTTTTTCATAAAGTTGTTCCTCAGCCAATGTTTTTCTCTGTAAATATATATATATATATATATAAAAGAAAGTCTCAATATTGTAAAAGACCTCAAGCATTCATGTGTTTGCGAAAGTTCCCTTCTAGGAGGTTTCATGTGAATTACCTCTGCTTTGTTGGTTTTCAGATCTCAGGTTAGCTGGACTGGCTCTCTCATAGACAGACTGTTACCCTCAAACAACTCTTGTAAGACCCATTTCCTATGAAATGGTAGGGGTTTGTTGGGATCCGAGAATTTGATTGAACTATGGGATTTTTGGATTCCTGCGATGATTGAATATTTTATCCAATTCACTGAACAGAATCTAAAATCCTACTATGAAATATTATGTTTGAATATTTGTTGGATTTTTATCTAGAATATTCTCGAACTGTTGGGTTTCAAGAATTTTTATTTGGGTAGTTGCTTTATTTTTGTCTGATTATTAATACACGTGCCTCATTAAAACACTTAAAATCATAATTCAATTCAATGAACAGCATTACTCAAACTTGATTATTGCTGTGGGAAGCTTCCCAGGGTAGAAACCCACTTCATAGAAAATCATTTCATCTTTTTAGTCACAACCTATGGCAATTCCAAAAAAGAATTACCAAACAACCCAAATGATCCAAACTAACTTATCCTAAAGCCAGACAAACCTTTTAGTGTGAGTAGTTTGGATATTGGATTTTGGATCAACACGTAAGTATGTCTTATTGACTATGGAAACCCGATACCCCTAAAAGAAGTGCCAAAAGATGGACTGAATTCCATTCCTAAATAGGAATACATGAGCTTCAAAGATAATTTTTCAGGACCCAGGAGAGCAAAACTCTAAGTTTAGCTGCTGATTTTTGATAGACTTCCTTCCTTTCAATTATACAAACACATGGACTACCACTTCAATAATCCATCTAAACTCACATTCATTTTCTCTAATCAATTGAAAGAATTATCACTGAACTTCCTCCAGCACTAACCCTTAGGATTAGAATACATACTGATCGATATAAACCAACCAATTGACAGGTTACGTCAACCATGGACCATAAAGAAAGATGGTCTTCTAACCAGTGATCGAATAAGCTCTAGGCTCATTCAAGAGGTGGGTTACTAACTCTATTGACCCACTAAGTGATCATTCAAAACTACTGGAGTATCATAAACAAAATCAGATGGATGAACAAAAAATATGCTAAATTTTTTTGCTGAAAATTACTAATATCCATGATGATGATTTGTAGAAGGCGCTTACCGACATCCGATTGGAGCTCCCACCAGAACAGATCTTTGTGGTCTGAGAGAACCCAAAGGTACTCAGCTCAATATGATGTTTTTCTCATGTGGACGCAGAACTAGAAAGGAGATGACATGCTTTGCGGAGCAGCAGTATTTTTGAATTAGTCAGAAATCTTCACCAACTATTCATTTCTAAACTTCCAAGTGTTCATTTATAAACTTTTGTTATCCTTCTCAACTGCTTAGGTGTCTGACAATTATTTCTTGATAGAAATTGAATTAGGTATTCATTGTAGGACAGAGAAGGTTTGAAATCCAAGCCATTAGATGGAAGGAAAAGGATGGGGTTGATAGCAACATAAATCCAGTGTAAATGACTTTGCACCATGTTTTGGGGAAGGATGGTGGACCATATAGACCAGCAGGATCCTCTGAGGCCAAGCCTCAGAAATCATCATCTGTACCTTTCTTTAAAATCCAAAACGCTCAAAATCATGTTTCTTACATATATCGGTCACGGGCCGATTTTTACCCTTGTTAGAGTTGGGGTCATCGCCAAATTGATCATGTGTAAAATGTGTAAATATATAATTTCATTTTTTTGTTTAATCTGAGTATTTTACACAAGATCAATCTTACAATGGGTTCATCTCCAATTAGAGTAAACTTTTGACTTAGAGTGATTGAAAGTTTGAGTTTTAGAGGTGGATCCAAATGATGGATTTATAGGGCTGGCCTCAGATGTTCCTGATTCTTGTAGTTATTTGCGGACCAAGTAGGTGGCCACATGGGAATGTGCTCTTTAGACCATCCAAAGCATTAAAATTCTGCCCCTTGAATTTTGATAAGAAACTATTTGAATTTGTGACAATCTATTTGATGGTCATGATCAGACTAGGATGGTCATGTATATTAGATTCATTTCTAAGTCATTCATTCCCAATCAATAGTGTGGCCCACAAAATGTATGAAATGGAATTTATGTATTTCAATGCCACATTTGTGTTGTCTGGGCACGTGTGGTGGGCATCACTCTGGCTGTTAAGCATGGATGATTGAGTCATTCAACCATAAACAAGAAAGTTACTTAAAATGGACCTGGTCAGCTCTTGCATGCGTTTTGGTCACCCAAATCCAACAGCCCTTTCTCTCTCTTTTTTTTTAGTGGTTATTGACCTCTTCCAATTGAGGAAAATTGTAAAACTTGAGAGTCTAGCACGCGTGACCAGTCCCCTTTTTTGAGGCCCACTTTGGGCCACACCAATCACAGCTTGAAATTGAGATGAATTTTCATTATGATAGCTATTGTTTAAAATCATTTATTAGAGACTTACAGTGTAAATTTGAGGAGTAATCCACCAGTTAATAACCGCGCACTGATTAAGATAAAATTACACTTTAGGAACACAGGCAATTGTGAGATGATTGGATTGACCCACTGGTAGGCCTCACAAGAAGACATGGATTCTTGACCCATGGTCAAAGATTCTGCTGCCTAGGGCCCAAAAAATCAATATGATCTGATATCACAATTGTTAATGAAACTTTTCACATGGGAAGCATTTTGTTAGCTTTGCTCAAGAACCCCTACCTTAGGTGCAAAATTTATAGTTTGGAGGACCTTTTTCCGGTAAATAACTTTTAATTACTTGTTTGTATAATAAGAGGATTCTTTTCTATGTGGATTTCTAATTCCATGTCGGAGAGAAGAATCTTGCATTACTACCCTTTTCATAGGAAATTGAAAATCTCTTTATTGAGAAAAATCAATTCACTACGAGCAAAACAAAAAAAGATTACACTAAACAATAAAACAGTGGCCTGCATGGTAGATTCGGGTGGTTTTTCTTTCTATCATGGAATCCACTTATCCTTCGAGTCACGTTTGGCAACCAAATTCTTAGGGAAAAAACTTTTTGTTTTCCTAAAGTTGTAGTAAATCCATGTTTGGAAATTGTAAATTCTTGAGAATTTGTAAATTCTTGAGAATTTGGACGAATAAAAATCTTCATATGTTAAGATTTTCATATCCGACCACCCTCATAAGATTTGAAAATCCTCACTTAAGCGGATTTACACACGGAACCTTATTTTTCTTATCTATTCATCAATACACACCAATATCAATGTGAAATCCTCAACTATACAAATTACCAGCGAGGAATCCTTATTCTAGTGGTAGTAATGAAATGAATGTCAAGTATTAAGTGGCAATTGAATGTATTGTTAGATGGAACTGTCCTTTCCATTTGAAGTTTAGGCCTTGGCACCTGTACTAGTCTGGTAGGTGGACCGTCCCTTATCAAGGTGAGGCCAACAAAACTATTGACAGTGTAGAGTAAGAATTGCATTCATTGATCTCCTTGCTTGACAACTCGATGGCGGTGATATAGGTGAGACAAATTAAGGATTCTGAATTAGGTATACATTAGGATGGCTAAATCACAAAATGGGTTTCAAGATTGTCATATTTCTGAAGTCACTAATATGGGTTTGCTAAGGGGTAACTTGAGATGATTCATGTTTTTGAATTAATTCTGTAGATAATAGATACAGCAGTTTATAATAATTTATGTAAGTGGGGAAGGGCTTCATATTAAGATAACCTTGGCATGTTTCTTCATCAGATTCCTCGTAGGAATTTGTTATATTAGGTTTTTTTGGACATGAATTGACATCTTGTTCCCTAGCATTTGAAATATTATATATTTTTTCTTTTGGTCGTCGTCTCTCATTTTCCTAGCTTGTTGTTTCATTTGCTATTCCTAATGAAGTTTTCTTTTACCAAAAAAGAAAAAAAAAACCACTAACGTCATTTAGGGGGGCAATATCCTCTCTCTTCCACTATATTAGTTGTCGAGTCACAGAGTAGTCTATGTTAGGTTATTTGCTAGGGCCACACTTTTATTGGATTGTGACTAATATGGCACTCTAAATTGATGCTCGGGTTTATTTCACAACTTCTGTTTTCTACGTATGAAAGTTTCCAGATTAGACCATTCATTCTAATGTAATGATCTTGCAGATAAGGAGCAATGGAGTCTCAGCCCATTCAAGTGATACCAATTGTAAAATAGATAAAAGTTTATCACAGTTTATAAAGCGTCGGTTTTATCAGAAAAATATAATAATAGATATTTGATGAGAATGAAAATTTATTTGAAAAAATCACCACATCTAGATAAGGTCGTAAATGGGTCGGTTCCGGCCTGGGTATGTGGTGGACCCGGAACCGGAACCGTTAAGGAGAAGGTGGAACCGGACCCGAAACCATTTCGGAATCGATTTCTTGGCTTCGGAACCGGAACTAGAACCATATATGGAACGGATCTAGATCCGTGTCAGGGTTTAGGTGGAGATTGATATTAAAAAAAACATAGTTTTTAGAAGAGATTTTCAAAAATTGAGTGTCAGGTCTCGGGTCCACAAGTCCGAATCAAGGTGGAATCGGAACTTGACCCATTTACCTATCAGGGCTTAAATAAGGACTCAGGCCTAGTTTTTAACGGGTCGGAACCTCCGGGTAATCGGAGAATCGGGTACCCATTTACATCCCTACATCTAGATGAATGATTCTTAATAAATCAACCATGTAGACTACCACCAGTAAAAGAAAGGAAAGTCAACGCTTTAACAATTATATATATGAAACTTCTTTTGAAAAGAAAAACACCACATCTAGATGGATGATTCTTAAGAAATCGACATGTAGAACGACATTAGTAAAAGAATGGAAAGTCAACATTTTAACAATTTTGTAATATTGTTGAGGCAAAATTACAAAATAGGGCCTAAGTTTCTGACAAATTTCAAAACAGGATAAAAATAAGGTCACATTTCAAAATGGAACTTAAGTTTTCCAATTAGATTTCAATTCAGGACATCTGCGGCCTAAATGGGCGCCACATAGCCGATTTTCCTCTCTTTTTTCAAAAATCCCAAACTGCCCTTAGGGCTTCATGTTGCAAAAAAGAAAGGGGGAGGAGGGGAACTATAACAATTCCCACCCATTACTTTGAACGGTGTAGCCTTCCTAATGATCAAGCTAATCCAATCGCACTCACTACACTCCTGAATTGGCACCTCACCCCCATTTTTCACTGATTTGAACGCTGCATGACAATGGATTGAAACATTTAAAAAATGGTGCTTATAGTAAAAACACTAGAATCTGAAGCACTGAGATCAAAGGCAAAGACAGTATGACATGTCTGGTATTTGGCTAGCCCAATTTCACACCTACAACTTCCTATTCCTCCCTTACCATGAAAAGGATTCAGGTTGGCTCCAAAGGACGGAGCTTGTAGGGCTCACCTATTATCGATCCCACCCCATCACATTCACCTATTATCATCTTTCCAATTCACCTTTATAATGTTTATTACTGAGCCCAGCTAAGAGTGACTTGTTCGTCTCTCTTTCTGAAAGTGACTTGTTCGTTTTTTTTTTCTCTCCTGGACGCCATTTCAAGAGAAATATGAGCCCATATACTGGCCTGTTAATTATTGGGATGGTCAACAAAGCCACAAAAGAAGTATTGATGAAGAAGTATGGGGCTTTTTTTTTTTTTTTTTTTTAACTTAAAGCCCTAAAGGGCAGTTTGGGATTTTATAAAACAAAAAAAAAAAGAGGAAAATCGTCCGTCCAACACCCATTTTGGCCGGATGTCCTGAATTGAAATCCAATTGGAAAACTTAATAAAGCCCATTTTGAAATGTGATCTTATTTTTGTCTTTTTTTGAAATCTGTGAGAAACTTAATCCTTGTTTTGTAATTTTCCCTATTATTGATATTTTCCATTGTGACCTTTTATCTCCCTTGTGAGTTTTTTTAAAGATATGATACGAATGAAGGTGACACTTCACCAACCTTCAATATACAATATCCCCAACGTCCCACCCTCCCCAGTACTCTCCAATGTGTCGTGCCCCAAATAAAGGCCAACATTAATTTTTACCATAAAAATCTCTGACAAAAATCTCTGACGGTCCATTCACATTTGGAGAAAACAAGAGTAAAATTATACATATGAAGAAATATGTATGAAGAGAGTTCCTATTTCATTATACGAGTAGAGTACGATATCTATGCAAATCTAGTCCCTTTATATAACTATTAGTAAATTACCATTTAGATAACTATTTGTAAATCACTCATTCTCATATTATCCTTCTATATATTCTTTCCTTCTTTTTTTTTTTTTTTTTTTTTTTTGACATGGGTATCCCTAATGTCTTTAACCCTATAGGACTAATCCCTCGGGTGGTGCCCTCTAAACTCATAGATACACAAAACGGGCAAGTTTTAGACAGCTTTGAACACAATAGATGAGGAGTAATCCACACTTTATGTCACCCCACCAACTCCTAGGTGGTATTCATATAATTGTACTTCTTAAATATTAATATAAATATAGTATATCTCCTTAAAAAGGGTACAACCGTTTTAATGCAATTCCGACATTGTAATTTATTAAAACCCTAAGTATGGGGTTTAGGGTTTATGTTTTGAAGTCAAAGGATCCTTGGATTCTTTTCTAAACATTGATCCTAAGCGCTTTTCGATTTGAGAGGGGCTTTGGATTAGATACCTCAATTCTAAACGTCAGAACAACTTCTTGTCTTTGCAACTGGGTTTTTAGGAAAACTATGGGTTTCTCATCACTATATCTTTTGGATATTGTCCTTGTTGTCAGTTGCATCATTCGGAATTTACTTCGGTCGACTTTAACGACTTTGGCATTCATTGTCGTCTATGGTTTTAGAGATTGCTCCGGTCAACCTTGACGACTTCGAGGGAGGAACCAAGAAATATAGCCTAGGGGCAGTGTAAAAAAAAATATTCTTAGATCCTACTCTCGCCATTGGAAACTTCAATAATTGTTATCACCTGCATCCTTTGGAGATTGCTTCGGTAGACCATTATGACTTTGGCATTTTCTCTTTTATCTCTAAAGGGTTTTCGACATGCATAAGTCTATCGGTCTCGAATCCGGGACCGATTTTTGGACAAACAGCCCCCTAGGAGATGTTGGATCCCAGGGCTCGGGACCGATTTTTGGACAAACAGCCCCTAGGGGGCTGTTTGTCCAAAAACCTATCCCGGGTTCGGGACAGGTAGCAGGGCTCTTTCGACATTGACATCCAAATTATAACTCTTTCACCACCTGGTCGAACTAAACTAATTGCTTAATCTGTACGGTGCACTTTTCTTTAGTATAGAGATGGAAGAAATGATTTATCTATTATGATCCCCATACAAATTGATTATGCATATTGAGGAGTATTACCTTTTTAGATAATATTCTCTTCTTTTGTGCCCCTCATTCTTCATCTACATCTTGTTAGAATTATTGGAATTAAGTGTGGCTCAATGACCACACGCCCATGTGGGTCCCCAACTTTAGAAGGCCAATTCACATAAAGACTCTTATTGTACGTCTCCTTAATCGAGATGTTTTTGGTGTTTATGAAAAGTTACAAACCTAATAGAGTTTTATATGCTAAGAGGAATCTAAATTGTATTTAGATTTGGACTCCATGATAGGAAGGGAGTTGTCTAGAAAAACCTAAATATAGCATTTACGGGTTACAGCTCCTCTTTACACAATACATTGGTTGCTCCATCGAGATCATGTAGAAAGGCCGTAGTAGTAGAGTGTAATAAATCCCCAATGAAAGGTACCGGTTCAAATCAGGCAAACGCAATGGAGCCAAGTACCCATTTAGATTTCAATATCTATGTTGTGTTATTCAAATTTGTCTTATTATTGAGTGATCGTGATTTCAATCAATACTTACAACCGTAAGTGCATGAGTGTCTACGAATAGACAGCGGCAAGTACGGGTCGAACTTACAGAGAGCGAATCAAGAGGAAAAGTCTATAAGGTGTCACAAGTAATTAATAATGCTTAAAACTAAAGCAAATAGATAATGAGATAATTATAATAAAATAATCAATAATGATAAAATAGATCGGGGCATTCAAAATCCATCAAGCGATCCAAAACAACCTTTTTTCATGAAAACACATGTTCAACAGTTTTTCTACTTCAGATTTGGACCCAATCAAGGCATCCAAATCCGGATAATCTAACTTTAAAGCCAGTTTTTCTCAAATTAAGTGATTATTTCTCTATAAAAATTAAGCAAAATACCCAAGACCTCATTCCCTTTATCAAAGTATTAGAATTACTTAATCATTCCCTATTAAGTCTAAGCATAGACCATCAAACAGAACATATTCCCGAGCATAATCTATCAAAATCAAGCATAGATAATAAAAAGTATATTCTAGCATTGAGAACTACAATAAGAAAGGCACCTACTGGTATAAAGACAAGCTTACTCAATTATTCAAGAATATAACTAACTAAATCAACAAGTATTCTTATAAAGAAAAGAAAAGTTAGGAACTACTTAACTTCATCTTGCAGCCTCAATTACTACGTTAACCGACTATTGCACATAAGGAAAAGATCGTTTTTATTGATAGCATTCTTATGTACAAAGCTTCTGCTCCTCCTAAAAACTATGTATTTCTTGGACAAGGCCCAAAACTACCTTTAAAAAAATGAAAAAAAGTGGAGAAATAGAACTTGAAGACCTAGATTTGGGGGGGGGGGTGTCAAAGCCTAGGAGGTCCAAGCCTAGGAGAGCATCCCTTGGACGTTCCCCCCTAGGGTCTATTTATAGGGTTTTTTTTTTTTTTTTTTCCTTCTTTTGACTTGTAACTTTCCAAAATGAAACTTTATCTTGACTTCACTTATAAGCAAAGTAGTTTCCTTTTGAAATTCAAACTGATCTTCTAGCCAATCTTTTTGTTTTGCAGGTCTTCCAATAGTGGGTTCCAAAGATTTCTTCTCTTGATTGAATAGGAGATCTAATGGTGCGGATTGGATAGAGGGAGAGAGAGATGGAAAGATGATGTGGACATCCAAGGGCAAGTGGGCCCCAATGATGGATGTCCACATCCCTTAGGATGATTTTTCTCAAAGTCTTTTACCTCCTTCCTTTTAGAATTTGATCTTCTTATCCTTCTTGGTTTCTATCTCTCTTTGCTGACTCATCACAGATTATTCTTAGATAAAACTTTCTAATTCAAACTGATCAAAGATTTCTTGTAGAATACTCCTTCCTTGTTTTGAAATCCCAATCTTGATAGGGGAGAAATCTTGAAAACTTGGAAAGAGAAAGAGAAAGAAAGAATTATGCTGCCTAGTGTGCATAGGAAAACACGCCCAGGGGTACTGTGGTTCCATTCTTTTTTTTTTTTCTTTCGTCTTTCCTTTTCTTTTATCTACTTTCTTTCTTCGTACTATCTCTTTCATGTGAGCCCCCATTGCTTGTGACAATACCAACACAATAAGACAAACAAATCACTAGCTATGAATTAATTAAAGATGCAATGCATGAGATGCATGGAATACATGGGCCCTACTTAATGCAAAATGAATTAATGCAGTGGATGCAATGGGGTCACAGTGCTTGGAATCTATTTGGTGGGATCCAAGGGTGATGTAAACTATCAATCTCATAAATCCATGCAAAATTAATAATTTTTAACTAATTTTTACAAAAAGTCCATATTTATGCTCAAATGCAAGAAATCGTGGGCTTGTGATGCAATTTTTCCTAATTAAGTCTACAAATACAAATGAAATGATGGCTTTTTAACCCAATTTTATAGACTTATCATTGCGACTCCGAGAATCAGATTTAAGTATGTTAGTTATAAAACCTAACATGCACATTTGTCATATCTCAATCTTTTATGCCTAGCTTCTCTAATCCAACTACTGATTTTCTTTGCTTCCTCTACTGATTCATCTTCATCATAATGATTTAACGTGTGGTTTATCAAAGGACAAGGTAATATAATCAAGCGCCTCCTCATGACTCTCTCAAAAGCTTGTATAGTCATATAGTAGTACGCTCCAACAAATACTCCTATCATGACTCTTTGTCACTCATCTCAGACCATGAAGGCTTCTAATCGATATGGATATACTTTAAATAGAACAGTTGTGACCACTCATTATTTCTTCGTATGTTGGGTATCCCTATACTTCTATCATTTTCTATCATTTGACAGTGGAAGACAAGATATATATAAGTAGTTTATGCTAAATCAAAAGAAACATGAATGTGATATAATGAAAAGAATAATACAGAAACATAATGCGATCAAGAATGAATCTTTCTTTTTTTTTCTTTTTCTTTTTTTTTTTTTTTTTTTTTTTTTTTTTTTTGTAATTGGAGGAAAAAATTAGTGGAATCTCACTAATTCTAAGAAAGACAGCAAAAATATTAAAATCTGAAACTATGAGATAACAAGAGTTACTAATCTGATTCTTCTAACGGATACCCACGTCATTAAAAAAGATGAATTTTCTAATAAATAAAAATTAGGTTTAATTTCATGGACTTTGATTAAAGGAAATGGAAATGATAAATGTTAAACCCTTTTTTTTTTTTTTAAATGGGGTGAGTGGTACGTACCATGCTCATGTGGTGAACTACCGGCCCAGGAATTGTTCCTGGGCAGCTGTGTGAGATGAGTTTGGTTGAAAAAATGTCAAACTCTTTAACTTAAAACTATAGTTGTAATTATTTTCAAGTTGGAGTCTCCAGAGGCCATGAGTATACAAATTTTAGGAAAATTTTTAAAGAAGGCCTTAACTTTTTACGTTATTTAAAAAATGGACATAAGTTTCAAAAGTCTTCAAATTAGTCCCTAAGCTTTTCAGTAAGCTTTCAATTAAGGACATCCTGCCATTTAAAGGTATAGGGCATCCCGCCATTTAAAAGTATTTTCTAACGATTTTTTAAAAGACTCTTCTTTAAAGCTTGATGCCTATTCTAACACTGATTGGGATGGATGTCTTGTCACTCATCAATTAAGGCATGGTTGGAGGAGGAAAGAAGGAGGCTGACGGACTAGTCCCCTCATCAACTAATTCACAGGAAATTAACCCCAAGGAGTTGGCCGAGTGGTCTGGACCACGGTTTCTCTCTCTTCCAAAGCTAGAGATCTTGATATCGACCCCCGGTTTTCCCTTCTTCAGGAATCGAAGGTTGAGTCCACTAGTGCTACCACCTTGAGGCCACAAGGGTGTTTATCCGGCTTCCTTCGGGGCCTGGAGAGATTAGTCCAACCTAAAGGGTTGGGAACCCTTCGATAGCAAAAATAAATAAAAAAATAAACTAATTCACACGAAACTCATTCCCAAAAGAGTTTTGAAGAATAAGCTGCTTAGCTTATGGAGACTACAAGAAAATCTATATTTATTAGAGTTATACGTCTGGCCAAAATTTATGTCATTACTAGATCTTCACTAGGTTAAAATGGATTGCACTAGACCATTGTTGGACAATTAAGGGCCATAAACTGGCTACTCAAGTTTGATCCTAATGGGCATATAAAATCGTCTCTCACTTGGACTCATCTACCAGACTTTTGATAAAACACTGATGACAATGGCCACCATTCGCCCACATTTTCTTCACACATAAGATGTCACTAAGGGGCCGTTTGACTTTTTTTTTTTTATTTATTTATTTATTTATTTATTAAGGATGTTATACAGAAATGAGATTTATATATATGAAACATATTACCATATTTGTCTAGAAGTAACATTTTTACATCAATAAAAAAATGACGCAGAGGCGGAAAAGAGAAAAAAACAAGAAAGGAATTATATCAATTTTTATACAATTTACAGGCTCTAAGATCAACATTTTACTAAAAAGGAAATAGTGGGTATCAAAGTGGACGGTTTGGATAATTAATTGGGGCTCAGAAAAGTGCAGAAATTAGGAAGTGAGATTAATTTGTTTTTCTAGTTTTTCATATTTCTTGAAAATATCCATTAGAATCTAAGATATGAGACTTTATGCAGTGTGGTTTATCATATTTTTGAGACTCTTGAATAGTTTCAATCATGAATTGAGGCCCATAAAATGCAAATAAATAAAAAAGTGGGATTTAGACTTTTTGTGTTTTTTTCACATATTTCTTGATATTAGGATAAGATATGAACCTTCGTCTAGAGAATATTGCCATCTATATGAGAAAAACCAACAATTCGGAAGTTGAGTTAGGAACCTACGAAATCCCGTAAAATCTAATGTATAAGACTAGGTTTTTAATGTTTCTTATATATTTCTCAAAATCTATGAAGACTTGAGATATGAAACTAAACATCTTGGGATTTACTTGTTGAATAAAATAGTTGAGTAGTTCGAATTGGAATTTTGGAGCCCACGGCACATACAAGACAGATGAGGATGCAGACTTGCAGTTGATGTATTTTCATCCCACGGCTAGAGATGCAAATGGGTGGGATGTAATTCGTGACTATGGTCCATCTTCACAGATCTGATCCATAACCAGATCCAAATAAGATGCCACTCACCACCAATGAACCTCGAAAAAGCTTGAATGAAATACTCAATCCTAAACAGGGAGAAATAGCCCATCCTTCCTTCAGAAATAAGTCATTGCCCCTCTCAAATAGCAAAATAATGATGAAATCAATATTATAGCCATTATTCAACCCCCTCAAACGAAAATCTTAGATTTACCACTATATATTCTGCATTAGTATAATTGGGTCAAAGTGCTTCAAGATAATTTTCTTAAATATATAAATGAGACTATTAATGGTAGATAAAATCAAAGCTAAGTAGACTACTAAAATATCAATATGATATCAAGCTATGCAAGCCCTAAAAACCTATATATAATTTTAATATGTGGATATAATCATCTTAGGTCCAAATCCTCAAGTATGAAAAGAACATTTAAGGACCCAAAATTGAATCTAAATTTTATGGATTTGTATACTTAGATTCAGATTTTGTCTATCACAGATAAGAAAATAAAAAAAGTTTTCATACATGATTTAATTGGAATTGGAGATTTTAGATAATTGAATAATTGAATACCCGTTTGCAACTCTATCCAAGACCTATGGCAAGTAAAAATGAAGCCACAGTTGTACTAGATGTATGCGTAAATGTTAATACATTTGCAAAAAAAGTCATTTAGTTCAATGAAAAAAAAAATAGGGATAATAATAGAATACCTACATGTACTTTGCATGTATTTCAGACTACCCCATAGTTTGGTATTTTGTACTAAACTTACCTGTATCTTCAATCACAATGCAAATAGAGACGACCGTGACGGAAAAGATGGAATGACGAATTTATCCCTCTATATATAACTCGTGTTTTGCCCTTTTTTCACTTGCGGTTAGGGTTCTTCATTGGAGAGGCGACTTTGGGAGAAACTGCCCCTCCTTCAAAAGGCGATTTGGATTGCGGTTAGGGCTCTGTGATTTCAAAGGTTTCAAACCATCAAGAAGCTTCAGCGAGAATCCATCAAGAAGCATCAACGATTTCAGAGGTATGTATAATCTCAAACCCTTAATAATGTCTGATGCCGAGGATTTTGGGTTTAGGGTTTTGATAAAAAAAAAAGATCTTAAATTGACATCTCTATGTGCATGGATTGTAAAGTTGTTGATGAGGTTTGTACGATCTCTATGTGAAATTTGCATTAGAAAATTGTCTATATCTGTGTCTCATTTTAGTGAATAGGGATGAGTTTTGCCGCTACTTTGAGTGGATGTAGGACCTTTCGTTGTCTGATATAGTGATGTTGTGTGAAAATGGTCCCCTCTTGTGCTATCTATTTCATTTGTTTTTTATATTTTTATGAATGTTGATGGAATAGAATCCCCACCTATCTGCACTGTGTCGGCTGCTTTTGACTGTCACACATGGAGGGGACCACAGTGACACAAAAAAAAAAAAAAAAAAAAAGGTTCTTATATCCATGGTTTTGTTGAACACCCAATTTTCTTTGTTATTGTACATAAATTTGCCTCAAAGAAATATCGCTTACATGCATATGTCGTTTGATGAAGTGATATTACAATTCCACCATGGGGGTTATTTTACAGAGCCACCAAATAGTGTATACATTGGGGGTGTGGTAGATGAAATCACTAATTTTGATATTAATAAAGTATCATTTTTTGAGTTTAGAGATTATGTAATGGAATTAGGGTACCTAGCGAACAGAATGATATATTTTAAGGTGCCGGCCTTGGGTTTTGATGATGGTCTGAAGCAGATTGAATCAAACAAGGCTGTAGTTGTTCTATTAGAATATTATAAAGGCAGTGAGGTGTTTGACTGTTTATGTAGAGAGGTGACATGAATCTTTGATGGTAGTGTCACCTAAGAGGAATATCTTGATACAAAATGTTCACACCAAAGGTCCCTTGAAGTAGTTACCTGCAGCATAAGTTGCATTAGCTAATAAGAAACTTTACTGTGAGGAGCACTATGCTACTGATGTTAAGGATAAACCTGCTGTTGATGAAGGCAGTGATGATAATCAAGATCAACAACATGGTCATCAAGATGACTCTAATGATGATGGCAGTGAGGTTGAGAGTGATCACATCAGATTAGATCATGATGAGCGTCCGGAGTTATATGAGGATGTTGAGAAGGCCAATGATGATGATATCTTCAGAGGATCTCGTGAGAAGGAATCACAACCTCATGAAGCTGAGAGTGTGGAAGAAGAACAGACCCAAAACCAACAAGTACCAGTTGATAAGAACTGGATTACAGATGCTGAGGATGGGGATGAACTTCAGTCTTTGTGTAGCTCATCTAATGAGAATAGCAGGCCGAAATGACTTAACTTTAATGAGCTGACTGATATGGGGAATCCTCAACTCAAGTTGGATATGATATTTGCAAGTCCACAAGTATTCAGACAAGCGTTTGTTGAATGGACTGTAAGGCAGGGCCATGACATTAAATATTTGAAAAATGAGAAGAATAGAATCACAGTTGTTTGTAAATATAAGTGTGGATTTAGTATTCATGCATCATCCATGTAGAGTGAGAGGACATTTCAAATTAAGACATTCAAGCCAAAACATGCATGTGGTATAAAGTTTAGAAGCCACTTGGTCACTTTCAGCTATATAGCTAATAAATACCGGCAGAGAATCAGTGATGGTCTGAAATGGTCAATCCTTGCAATGCAGAAAGAGCTGAGAAGAGATCTGAATGTTGATTTGTCAAAGGATAAGTTGTATAGAGCCAAGAGGAATGCAGCAGATAACATTTCTAGAGATTTTATAGTGCAGTACATTAGATTGAGGGACTACTATGTCACTGTCCAGAAGTACAATCCAAATACAAGTTTATTTGTGGTGACACAAAGACCTCACATGGATAGAATTTCATATTTCCAAAGATTGTATGTCTGTTACGAGGCACAAAAGGTCGGGTTCGTGAGTGGATGTAGACGCATAATTGGTTTAGATGGGTGCTTCCTCAAAGGTATTTATAGTTGACAAGTGCTGGTTACTATAGGTAGAGATGAGAAAGAGAATATGTTCCCAATTGCAATGGCTGTTGTGGAGGTTGAAAATATGGACTCATGGACTTGGTTTTTGAAATCATTAATTGATGACATCGGAGATGGGGGGTGACATGGGTTAGATTTTTATGTATGATAGACAGAAAGGGCTTGATGCATCATTTGAGATAGTTGTTCCTACTGTTGAAATTAGACACTGCCTTAAGCATATGTATGATAACTTCAAAAAACTTTTCAGAGGAAAATTGTTGAAAGATGCTATGTGGGCTGCAGCATCATGTGGATCACCAAGAGAATTTGATAGTACTATGCAAAGGATAAAAGAAATGGACCGGGCTGCATATATAATTGGCTGATAGCTTCTAATCCAAATAGGTGGGCCAGGTTTCATTTTTCCACAAAAGCCAAATGTGATGCCTTAACAAACAACCTCTGTGAGTCTTTCAACAGTTGCATATATACTTGAAGCAATGGAGAAACCAATAGTTAGTTTGCTTAAGTGTGTGAAGAGGAAGCTGATGAACAGAACTCAAGTAAAGTTGAGAGGAATGACCAAATATGATGGGACAGTCTGTCCTGCGATATTGGAGAAGTTGGAAAAGAACAAGAATGACAGCGGACACTGTTTTGCCAACTAGTCAGCATAGGTGAGTTTGAGGTTGACTGTTTTGCCAAAACTTTTGTTGTTAACATTGAGAGTAGAACATGTTTATGTAGAATGTGAGATTTGACTGTGATACCTTGTTAGCATGCCATAGCATGTACATATATGAATCAAGAAAAGCCTGAAGATTATATTCATGCATGCTACAGCAAAGAGATGTATTTGAGGGCATATAATAGTATGATACACCTAGTACTTAGAATGCATAATTGGGTACAAAGTGGAATGGAAGCAACTGGTCCTTCTTTGTATAGAAGACCTGTAGGTAGGCCAAAGAAGTTGAGGAGGAGGGAAGCAGATGAGTTATCTAATCTCAGTAGAATTTTTAGAATGAATAGAACAATGATTTGTGCTAGATGCTTGAAAACATATCATAATATCAGGACTTGCAAGGGACCAATGCATCTCAATTCAAGACTCTTTAGTTTTGCATCACAGCCTCAGCCAAGTTCTCAACCAGGTTCTCAGCCCATGCTTGCTTCTCAGCCGATGCCAGCTTCTCATACCATGCCACCATACAGGGTACTGTGTTTTCACCATTTTGATTTTTTACTTCTAACTAGAGTATATGCATGTTTTCACCCTTTTGATTTTTTACTTATAACTATAGTATATGCATTTACTCACTAAGGTCTTCAAATTTTGATTGGTCAGGGGAGAGTTATACAAGCTTCTTCTCGGCCAAATCCATCAACAAGAAATACCAATGGTAGAGGAAAGTTACAAACAGGTAGAGGGCAGATTGGAGCAGGAAAATGGAGCTCAACTCGTAGATGACAATAGCCACTATACTATTTTAAAAAAAACTTTTTTCTGGATGATGTTGATCACTGATTACTTTTTTAAACGACTTTTTTTTGGATGACTGTTTGGATTTGGATGATCTTTTTTACTTTTTGGATGATGATATTTCTAGTTTTTTTTTTTTTTTTTGTTATTGGAAGGATGATGATGTTCCCAGCAATTGATTGTTCATTGTATTCTTGTCAAGTTTTTTTTTGTTAGTGTTTTCTTATTGCAGATTAATAAAAGTTCATCAAAAAAGTAGAGTCATTGACAAACAAACAACACCAACCCATTTTCTATTATATTCCAACTGATACATATGCTCACGGTAATTCCAACCCATCTACAGGAGTCCAAGATATCAGTAGGTAACACATGAACAACACAAACACAATTCCAGCCCATGTCCCCAGCAGCACACGTGGGTAACATCTTTCCCTTCGACAAGCTGACTTCAGTTTCCTCTCCAACACATCAATATTATCCAATAGCTTCGGCACAAGCTCGATTTCTCCATCAACCAATTCAAAAAATCCACACGCTGGCTGGATTTGAGAACAAAATGAAAAAAAATACGTTAATACTATAATGGTTGACCAGACATGAAGAAGATCAAACAGATGGATCAAAGTATAACCCCATATAATGCATAGCCAAGAAACCTCCTCCCCATGTCCATTGTGTTTGGGAAGTTCTCAAAGCAGCCTTATGCCCGCAATTTTAGTAACGAATTTCACCATCAAATTGTGAGCTTTGACATCGAGAAAGACATTTGAAGAGAAAGACATTTGATCTGGCTGAAGAAGATGACTGATAGCTGCTTACAAATTGATGGCTGAAGAAGAAGACCAAGAGCTACTCACAAACTCATGGTTGAAGCAAACAAACTCAATATTTCTATCCCTTTTTTTATAGGCTAGGTTCCGGGGCAAAAAAGTCTCGTTCTAAAGCCATTTGGAAGAGTAAGTTGCCGCCAATCTGCCCTACAAGCCATTTAAACATATACGTCGTTAATGCTAACAGAATCCATCACTTTTACGTGTTAATTAAAATTCAGAAATGTTTAGAACAAAATACCAGACTACAGGGGGTAGTCTAAAATACATGCCAAGTACATGTAGGTATTCTGCTATTATAAGAATGAGATTTTCCATCAAATCCAAAATTTTGAAATGAATATAAGAAACTATTACCAATCAAAATAGTAATAATAAAAGAAAATAAAAGTTTATAACAACCCAAACAAGTATATTCTCGCCACAACAAGCACAAAATTTCATTTCATGAGCCAAGCATTTGATTTACTCTCAAGTTGTAACTCTAACCCAAGGGAGAAATGAGGATCCATACCAGAATTTCTTAAATAATAATAATAAAAAAAAAAAAAAAAACAAGAAGAAGAATTGGGTCCTAGGGCTAAGATCCCAAAATGTAGGATTTTCATAGATTATAGCACCATCACAATTGGCCCACTACGTCAACGGCCTTGATCACCAGCTTGTGGGACCCTTTCCCAATTCTTGGATTCAGCTAGAGCCACTATAGATTCGGTGCACGGTGGGCAATTTCTGATGCCTGTGCTGCCTGCCTGTCAATGGCCGGAAAAGTGGAACTGGGGCAAGACCCGCTTGCAGAGTCTCTCAACGATCTCCTCACCAGCGTCTCTTCCATGGTCAAAGGCCAACTCCAGGTCCCTTCTCTCTCTCTCTCTTGAAATCATCCCTTTAGACTTTCTGGGTTTCCACCCTCTTGTTTTAATTTCCTTCTATTTCATGGGTTTTGATCATCTCAACTGATTTCCTGTCATTTCAACCGATTTCACATTTTTGCTTCCGAATTTCGAAGAATTGAGCTGGTTATTTCTCAATTGGAAAGTTTCCTGGAAATGGGTTTTCGTTGTTTGCCCTTATCTTTGCCTCTGCAGTTAGTTAATGGGAGATTGATCGAAATGATATGGTGAGTTTCCATGAATTTCAATGGAAACCCAGGATTTTTGTTTCTCAACAGATGGAAATGGAGTGGCTTTTTGAAAGAGGGGGAAATGGGTGGATTTATTCTGGATAACCCTCCCAGAAGAAATGTAAATAGATTCAACCTATAAAAGACAAAACTATGGAAATGTGTATTTCCAAGAATTTCAAAGAGCCCTGTGTTTTTATGCAAAATTCTTTATGTTCTGCTGGTGTGATTGCTTGGATTTTGGGTTGAGGAATACTTCAAGGATGGATCATATTTGTGTGATGTACTCCATGAAATAGCTTACTCAAATGGATTTCTGGATTTGGATTTTCCTTGTTGATTGTGGACAATCAGTTAAGTATTCCATTTTCTAGCTAATTGGCCCACGCTTTTGATGCAGGCCTGTTAATATGCTGAGTATGAGATCTAGGAGACATGAGTAGAAAATTGTTATAGTCCTAGACTCCACCTAGTTTAGTTTGTCTTGATGTAGCAACAACAGTCATGATCAATCTTAACTCCAACAGAGAAATCAGTCTTCAATGTATTCTCAAACTATTTGCCTCTACACCCACTCCCTGTCTTATTAGACCTATGTTAAATCAGTTAGAACCCTCAGAACATTTCTATGAGTTTTCCCAATGGGAAAATGGGTTTTGTTATACATCTATTTGGAAGAAACCACAATAATTATTTGAATTAGATTTTCCTCTTAGGCATTGTGTTAATTTTCTCCAGAAAGTTTCATTATATGGAAGGCACATAAGTTCTATAACAACGTAGTTTGCGCAATCCCATGTGTCTCCTTGATTCATATGAAAATTGTCAGTAATATTTCTTCCCTATTTTTTTGCTCATTTTTATTATACTCAAAAAAATATTTGAACAACTGGTTCACCAACCAACTCCTTTTTCACTATCAACTCCCATTCCCATATTTATATGCCATCTTGTCAAAAAAATTTGTTTTCTTTAGCTTAGCTAAACAAGAGCCCCTTAGCATAGTGGAAGGTGTTCGCTATTGCAACCTTGAGATTGTGGGGTTCAAGTCATGTTTCCAATTAAAAAAAAAAAAAAAAAAAGAAATTTAGGTTTGCTAAGAATTTATTACTTGTATTTACTAACTTATTAATCATACCTACATTTAGTTCTAATATGTGATTTACTTCCTTTGCATATTTTGTGACGCAAGCACACAAGTGGAAGGGCCTAGCTGAGCGATATGGCGTCCACTAAATACACCAGGGTTCAAGAGGGCTTACAAGATCCCCTAATTTTATTTTATTTTCACTTGGAAATGGCATTTCCTTCTTAATATATTTCTTAATTGCTTCATATGTTGTTTTCCATTATGAGTCCTAGTTAGTCAATAATCCAATTGTTTGAAGGTGTCTTTGGTTGGTTGTTTTTTCCCCATTCCCATCAAAGTCAGGTTTTGTTTTCTGAGGGTTTATATTTGTTCCGTTGCCCCTAAAACCATGCAGGGCTGTCTTTCACTAGAATTAGCTTATGCAATTTTATTTTTTCGAGAGAAAATACATGCATGAAGTCCTTTGTTGTGCGTGAAGCACTTGGATGTGATTCCTTCAGGTGTTAAGCCTATCATCAACTTAACCCCATTGTGTGAAGCAATATTCAGCAATGTTCAGCCCTTTTTTTTTTTTTTTTTTGGAGTAGTTTGGAGCGGTGGTAGTGTGGTACAATCTGCTTGAGTTAAGCATGTTGGGCGGTCGTCATATGCATCTGCTGACTCCTTGGTTAAACAAGGAGTGAACAGATCTTTTTTTTTTTTATGCTCTTTGTAATGTTGTGTTTGGGCTTTGATATAACACTCCTATACCATGGCTTCCTTTTGTTTGCTCCTTATGTGGAGTTTTTTTTCCTTGTATTTCCTCTTTCTTTTAATGAAATCTTTTGTTACCAATTAAAAAGAAGGGCTATTAATCTACACATCCAGGGATCAATCCCTGGGCTCTTGGCAGCTATGTGATGACGAGATGCCTCTTCCATTGAGCTATAAGGCATGTCTCAGTCTTAAACATGAATCCACATGCTTTTGTTTGAAAAACTTCACTATATTTTTTGCTTTGCTTTTCGCAAAGTAACAGGAAGCGACAAATCTAGTCATGACCTTCTATTCAACGCAGTTGTTGAATTCAATTCTTGGATTAATATGGTCTTGTAACAGATGAGTGCAGATCTTCTATTTATCTATTCAGTTCCTTGGATTCTTTTTTTATACCTTTGAATACAATTCACTTTTCCAAGAACCAAATGCTCGTGTGACTGCTATCTGACTTCTTTATTGAAACCCTTTTCCCTCTCCAAATGGTTCCACACATGTGAACGCATCAATTAGGGATGGAAACATTTTGAATCCAGGATGGAAACCATGGTAGATCCAGACCTGGATGTATTGTATCCAACCTGGATCCATCTTTGTAGATCAAGATCCAATATGGAACCCATGTGTTGTATTTGGAAGGGATCTAGTGTCAACTTATAAAAAGGATCTGATTCAAGATCTGGATCCAAAATAAGATGTGGAGTGCACTAAAATAATTTGATGAAAGAGCTTCAAAATAAAGTTTTTAAATTTGCAAGTGGAGCTTTTAAATGGTATATGATTAAAGCTAAGTAGACTCTCAAATATGAATAAAACTCGACCTATGTAGGCCCTTTAATATAAGTGTGTGTGTCGCGTGTTATGGGTTTTTTTTTTTTTTTTTTTTTCCTACATTGGGCCCCCCATAAGGAAAACTCCCCAGTTCTGTCCCTGCATGGATCTAGATCGAAATCTAATTTCTTTTGGATCCAAAAATAGGTTCCATTTTTCGGATACCCATTTGCAACCCTATCAAATGATTGACTGGCTGTTTGGCTTTTTCATTGAGCATGGCTAATAGTTGCATTGCTACTTTTCTTGAGTACACATGGAATGCAAAGTTGTAATTGCTGCAAAGACTTGTTGCCTTAGATTGTAGAATAATAGATATTTTCTAGGGGTGGTTTGGTTTAAAGGAATCAGATTGAGTTACTGTGTACTTGCCTGTCACTGTTTTCGAGCAAAATAACTCATTCTTTCAAATAAATGCTTAATGGATTTTGCAATTGATTTGTTTAAATGTTGTTATTTTGGATCACACGGTGTGTACTTGGGATCATGACCTAGGGTTATTATGGACTCTCGATTTGCATCATTTTATATCTATCACATCTTTAAAATACATATTTTGTTATTTTGGATCACGTAGTGTGTACTTGGGGTCATGAACTAGGGTTATTATGGCCTCTTGATTTGCATCATTTTGTATCTAACATGTCAGAAAAATACATTTTCCATCTATCCTTTATATTGTCTTCTTTCACCGTGACTCTTTTATATTCATCTTAAATGTACCTTATATGGGTTTCTTGTTATCCTTCTCTTTATTTTGTTAAGCTTATAATACAGTTCTCCCATTCATTGGTTCTCAATTCTTCAGCACCATTGTTGGTGACGTCGACAATGCCTTGTCCCATCGATATGAGACTTGCTTTGTGAGTTCTATTTCTCTACTCATCCCTTCCTAGGGTTAACTTTTCTATTAAATGTCACTACTAGCTACTTCCAAGTCTTTATCAGCCTCCCCCTTCCCTTGGTACTTTGTACTTGCAACACTTGCTTTGATCCTTTCTTCACAAAGTTTGTTTTTGGTTCCTTTGTTCTAACATACAAATTGCTATAGGCTTTGCACATAGCCTTTCTTACAGAGTTTGTAGCCTATGCTTATGCTAACTTTTAGGTGTCGTTTGTTTGCAGTCATTTACGTATGTGAATGATTCCCATGCTGATGGTTACACATCATCATGTTTGTTCCCGCTTCTTTACGCACATGTAGTGTGTAAATGAGGTGTGAAAATGTTGTGAAAATTAGGCTATTTACACCAAAATTTTCACACCGGAATAGGTGTGAAAATCAGTTTCGCAAACCCTTCCAAAAAAGGCAACTAGTAAAATCTCCTAAACAGTGATTGCATTCATGGGCCTCATCAAGCGAATTCATTTATTTATTTTCCCTTCCTGTGGGTGCCATTCATAATCCAAACCATTCAGTTTATTTATTGAATTAATAAACCCCAAGACCTTGAAGCTAATTGTCTTAAATCTTCATAGATTTTGAGTCCTTTGTTAAAAGTGCCAACCTATAGATCTAATTTTCTGCACTTTTGTGGGCCTCGAATTCATGATCCGAACCATTCAATATTTTGTATTAATGGGAAATACCAAGCTATTTAGTTTCATATCTTAATTCTTCATGGGTTTTGAGAAATTTGAGAAAAATGTCCAAAAAAATCCAAATACATCTAAAACCGTTGGATGTACTCGTTTAGTCATGCGAAAATAGTGATTTTGACAAAAACAGTAATGTGTTTCACATTTGTAGCATTTGCATTGGCAAATTGCATATGTAGCATTTACATATGTAGATGTCATTTTCCTATTACATATAAAATGCAGATGACCCCTTACCTCTCGGAATCTTCTTCTATACTTGTTTCCAGCTACTGCTTCAAAAGTGTTTATGCTAACCTCTTCCTTTACTATCAAGTTACCTTGTGTTTGAAGACCTGTTTTATAAAATGCATTATAGATCCAATAACAATCTATTTAGCGCAAACCAACTGCAGAAAGGTTGCCATTAAGAAGTTATAAAAAAAAAAAAAAAAAAGGGGTTACCATTAAGAAAGAAAAATGGAAAGAGAGAAGAAAAGGCATTCCAGTTACATTTTTTACACAGCTCTAGATCTGCAATGGAAAAATGTCCCATTTCACAAAGTGTTTTGGCCAAATCCACAAAGGATTCAATGAGAGGGACCAGGCTTCGAATAGGGCTTGGCTCAACCAATGGAAACTCTTCATTCAATAATCAACAAAAGATTGTCCTCCCTAACAGGGTTACACAGTTAAATGGGATGGGATGGGACGTTCCTTCCTAAGTTGGAATCCCTAGTCCACTCACTTTCTAATATTCTTCAGTTATTATATCCTCTCCTATAAATTAAAAACTAATATCAAATGAAACAATTAATTGATAGTATACTGAAAATAAAGGATTTCACTATAGAATGATCATTCAAACACATAATAAATGGGATGTCTAACTGGGCCAGCTGGCTTGGTCCCAGTGGGCTTGGGGTACCCATTTGTTATCAGTCTGGCTTCCATTAATTTTCCCTTTGGCGCTGAGTATCACAGAAGAGTCTAAACAATTCTAGGCAACATGTGTGTTGCAACTGAGCAATTGTGCTGTGTGTTCTTTTGTAGCCACTGCTGCATGTGTTTCACTGTCATTCAATGATCTCGTGTGTGGCACTGCATTTGCAGCAAACTTTATATGACCCTTGCAGTTGCCAGTTTTTAGTGGGGAATTAAAGCTTTAGGTTTTGACCATGATGAAAAATTAGAAGATGACATGCATGAATGCAACATGTGTGCATCTTAGTTTACATACATTGCATGAACCAGTACAATTCCAGATCCACTTGCATTGCTAATGTGCAGGACAACAAACTTTCTAAGCTGGCATATTTGGTGTCTCTGTGTTCCTCTGTTTGAGTGAGTCATTAACTCGGTCAAAATTGTAGTTTCTAAGCTCACATGTCAAGCTAGTGCTGTAGTAATTTAGCCAGCTGTTCCTTAAAATTTCATAAAGTAATTTTATTGGTACTTCATGATAGAAGGGCACTTTATATATGGTCTCAAGATTGGCTTGGATTAATGCTATTGGTTTTGTTTCCATTAAAAAAATGTTATTGGTTTTGTTTTGTTTCCTCGCTGCTCTAAAAATCAAACTTTCCTTTCAATTAGGGCATAAAGGTAACTGACACTATTAGTTGACGGGACACACAGACGAACCTCATTACTTCTATGAAATAGGATGCCTGTTTTCATTGCTCCCTACTTACTAAGAAATGATCTCTGTCCAATTTCAGGGAACAAATAACCTGTTAGAACTTTTGGAGAAGATGAACCTTAGAGTAGCAGAGGAATACAAAGGCTTTGGTGATGTAGCTTCTGGATTAAGGGTCTATGTTGAGCAACTAAAGGCAAAAAGTGGAAGCTTTGATGAGTATGTTCAGCAGATCGATGCAATTGATCAGCAGGTGACCGAATTTGAAGCTGTAATTTCAATGCTTGATAAATATGTTAGTTTGTTGGAATCAAAAGTCCAATCCGCATATCACAATCTACCCACATAATTGTTATGCTTAATGATTCAACTCATATTTACCAGTAGGGAATTCAATCATACCATATGTATATTATGTTAGCTGCTCAATGAGTCAATTCTTATATTAAAAGGCTATTCATGATATTCAGTAATTTTCTGATCGTCAGCCTGAGGCTATTCATAGATTCTGCGCAGCTTAAAGTGACTTTGGTGTAAGACCAAGGGTCTGCATATTCACAGTAATGGTCTGCTCTCCATCTGAAAAGCATAAAACTTTGAACTGATTTTCCTCATGTCTGCATGAAATCATTTTGTGGGGGTGGGGGGAGAGGAAAAGGGGGGCAGCATCTTGGTGTTACACAACCAACCCTGTAGTTTATTATGGAGGCGGGCGGGGCTCATTTTGTCTTCTGAGATCCAAAGGCTCCACAGCACCGTTCCAAAAACAAAAGGGCTCCACAGTAAAGAGACCATACCGCAAAAACAACCCAGTCTTTTAGTTGAACGTGGACCGTCTTCTTTAATTGAAGCGTCAGTGATCTTTCTGTGTAGCTTGCATTCCTTGGGGCTGTCATTTAAAGAAGTTTGAATCACCTAATCATGGACACCCATTCATCCTGTGGTTCTGGACATGCACTCCCAGTTCCATCTCTTATTTCATTTAGTTGATACGGTAGCAAACTCGTGTGGGAAGCGACGCTTGCTGTGATTTAACATCATAATGTGTATCTCCTCCTTTTTATTGTTCAATGTTCTTCCCATTTGTTATTGAATTTGTGATGGTCGAGGGGAAAAAAGGTATGATATGGGTTTGGAAGAGCATGAGCTTGTGAAGCTCATTTCAAAAATACAGCAGGGCCAAACACTGATTTTGGAAAATATTATTTTTGGAAAGGTTTTTCATATTTGCCCCATTTCTGTACCTTCAGCGCTCCAACAAATATATGTAGTGCAAAAGCTTAGTAATTTTAGTACCACCTTTGATTTCATGTACGATAATTTAGAGCCTTAGAAGGTGGCAAAGTTTGGGGATTCTATAGATTTTCCAAATACAAGAAATTTCTGGATCTAGCCGGTTGCAAAGATTCTGGTTTGAAGCATGTTTTCAGATGCAGCATCGGTGTTTGTTGTAATAAATCTTACCATGATGATTAACAATGCTTTCAGTTGTCTAATTTATAAGGTTATGGAATAGGTAGTCATTAGTTGAAGCACAAAGTTTTAATTTTGACCATTAATTTCATGCCTTGACCCTATCAGCTTTAGAGTTTACGTGGGAGATCCGTTTTCAGTTCGAATAGAGGTCTCGTTTGGTGATTTGTACTTGGGCGCGATGGGGTCGGGTTGATGAATTTGTCATATACACGATGTAATTGACCAAAAGCTGTGGAGCGATGGGAGGAATCCTTGGTATCAAGGATATAGCAAAACTTTTTTTTTTTCTCCCCATGTCCAACCCTTTTCTGATTATTTAGTGCATGTGTCTTTCTTGTGGAAAAGGAAAAAAATAAATTGATTTTCCTCAATATAGACAATTTTGATTTCCCGTGCCGGGGGTGGAAATACGTGATTTCTCTTTGTAGCTGAAATAAAAATCTTCGTAGCAGAATCCTTTTGTTCTACGAACACATTCTTTTGCAAGCTGCCTTAAAATTGTAAGCCTTTTCAGTGACATAGTTTGATGCGTGCCAATGAGGTTGCATTAGGATTTGGAAGCTATCCAAAGGTGAGCTTTTTTTTTTTTCTTTTTTTTTTTTACTTTTAACTAAGGGGGTTGGGACCCAATAGAGAGCCTGCACACACAGAAAGACAGTCTACTCATATGGGAAAGGAACCCACATATACTAAGAAAAAGCCCACACAAATAGAAAGGGAGTCCAGCCCGGACATGTGGGAAGAGGTGAGAAAAGCCGCTTACCATTGGGGCAAGGAGCCGTTCCCAGGTAAGCCTTCAATCCATTTGAGCTTTATTTAAGTCATGTTTTATGTATATGATTTGTCATGACCTTCAATTCTCGTACATGAATTTTGAGTACGTCCAATCCAATTCCCGAAATGATAAACATACTTTTATTTTTTAGGTTGATGTCCCCGTTATGTAACTTGGATAAAGTGGTCAGATGAATGTGGGCTCCACTTTATATCAGAATCAAGAATTGAAGGGTTAAAAACAGATGAGAACTCCCCGTTTCAGGAGATTGTTCTGCTCTTGATCAGGAGGGCCCACCTTAGATTAAAACAGCCCAAGATCATGCATTCCACATGTACTGAAGCTATACCAAGTTTCACCAATTGTAGCTAGGGCGGTCATAACTAAAATTTACCACTTCTAAAACACCTGCACCCTGTTTTAGGTTTGTGTTAAATTACAATCATAATTTACGACTAATCATTCTGAGAAGGTGGTACTAAAAGCATTGTTAATTATCACGGTAAAATTTATTACAACAAACACCAATGCGGTATCTTAAAACATGCTTCAAAACTGAATCTTTGCAACCGGCTAGATCCAGAAATTTCTTGTATTTGGAAAATCTATGAAATCCCCAAACTTTGCCATGTGTTATATTTTTTTTTAAGCCGCACATTACCCTAAACAAAATCTCTGCTTATTGAGATTGTCACACTCTGTTTCCTTCCTGGAACTTAACATCTCAGTTTGACCCTTTTTTTTTTTTTTCAACTCTTAATTTGATTCTTCACTCCAATGTACACATAAATTATCTTGACAACCCCTTGAAGGAGTTCATTTAAAATAATAATTAAAATATTCATAATGTTGAAACTCAGATCCCATCTATTTAGAGTACGCGTTCTACTCTTCCGTTCAAACCCTTTTTACGGCCATGCTCGTATTCATAGGTAGCATTTGGTTCGCTGTAATAAAGGTCGGAATGGAATGGTCATTCCAACAGAATGATCATTACCGTGTTTGGTTCGCCAAAAAGTGACGGAATGACCATTACCTCCGGAATCCCCATTCCTTTATGTAGAGGAATGGTCATTCCACTGGGAAGACAAAGGAATGGCCATTCCATTCGTTTGTAACTTTTATTGAGACCAAAATACCCTTGTTTTACATCCTCTAGTATTATTAAAGAGAGCAAGATGCAAACTTTTTTTCACTAAACCATTGTGGGACCCACCCCAAAATAATATTATAATGCAAACATTTTCACTACACCTTCGTGGGGCCCACCCCCAAATATTATAATATAATATAATATAATATAATATAATAATATATTATTATGAGGAATTGCAAACTTTTTCATTACACCTTTGTAGGGCCTACTCCCAATTATTATAATGCAAACTTTTTCACTACACCGTTGTAGGGCCCACCCCCAAATATTATAATATAATATAATATAATAATATATTATTATGAGAAATTGCAAACTTTTTCACTACGCCTTTGTGGGGCCCACCCCTAAATATTATAATATAATATAATAACATTTTATTATGAGAAATTGTAAACTTTTTCATTACACCTTTGTGGGACCCACCCCTAAATATTATAATGCAAACTTTTTCATTACACCTTTGTGGGCCCATCCCCAAATATTAAAATGTGAGCCCCACTTAGTAATATATATATATATATATATATATATATATATTGGTGGTTCATAAGAAATTTGGTTCATAATGAATTGAAGTATGGTCTCGGGACTACAGTTAAGAGTCTTGGGTGTAGTATTACATCTTTGACTGATCCAAAAATAAAAATCTAACAAGGGTATTTTGGTCAGTCTTATGTAAATTTTATACCATTCCGGATATCATTCTGGCGTACCAAACGCAGGAACAGGAATTAGAATTCTATTACTGAATTGATTTTTCAGTGGAACCAAACATTGGAATGGAAATGACCATTCCTACTTCATTCCATTCCAGACTCATTCCGGCCTCCGTTCCAGTGAACCAAACGCTACCATAGAGTTTTTCATCCATAGGTGTTTCAGATGTAAGTATTAAAATGGGGGACCATATGGTCCACTCGACTGCAAGCCCACAAGTGGATCCCACCTCGGACACCTGCTGCAATTAAGATAGTCAGAGTCTATTCTACTTAATTAGGAATTCTACTTAATTAGGAGTTCCATAATGGGAGAAAAACCATCATAGAGATCAATAAATATATGGGTCTAGGATAACTAAACTTCATGAGATGACCGGCTCACATCACTAATACGTATTATGGAAAGGTAGAAGTGAGTTGTAAACCCCGTGCACGAGATTCGTGCTCTCAATTCACATGCCCAACCCTAGAATGGAGTCAAGTACGCATGAAATTTAGATGATCTTATGACTAGGTTAAATCTAACAGTACGTAAATTAACAAAAATAGTATTAAGGTGAAATTGGTGTTTTTCAGACTAAACCTACATAAATCTATATTGCACTTGCATGATCCAACATCAGATCCAGCTTTTTCAGCCAAGTTTTAGAACCAGGCTCACATGTTGGTCTACATACCCCATCTCCACCAATTACCTACTTCAGTATGGTAAAACAGCTAGACTTCTGGAATCTTGCTCATTCACCATGGAGTACTTGAAAGAGCTCAAATTGGCTGTGTCAATAAAAACAGCTGCTCATCTAATGGTTTCATCCACGACGACCTAACTATAAGAGTCAATGTCTAAGAAAAAATACATTCGAATGGTTACAAAGAAAAACACTCACTAAAGCAATGGATAGTACATCTATTAGTATCTCCTCAAAGCAACCATGTTTGCATTTAGGTACTAGTATAGATTGGTATTAGATTAAACTAGCATTTATCATTTACCCAAAAAAATAGCATTTATCATTAGCCAATCCTTAACCTTTGATACCCTAATCTACAACATAAATTGAAGAGAGAGAGAGAGGCCAGAATGAAGTTACATATAAAAGAACACAATTAGATATGCTATTATTACCGATATTTATATTGAAAAAAAAAATGAGATACAGGAGATTCGTATTGCACCAGCACCAAGCGAAAGCCCTTTAAGTTAACTCTGAAATCACAGAAGGAATACATTTCCCATTACCAAAGGAAGTTTTCATACCAATCAATTTAACTGCAGGAAAGAAAGGGATGAGAATTATAATACAGATGAATACATGCACTGACCTTTGTTTCCTCCAAGACCCCTGGGTGCTTGAAACAGTCAATGTTCCACAATCCCACAGACCTCATCATGCCTCCAAAGCTGCCAACATTTAATTACAATAGTCAATAAAAAAGCAGATTTTGCACAGTTAATCACAATACTCAATAAAAAAAAAAGGCAGATTTCGCACATGCTAAAAGCAGCATTTCAACCACTACAGATAGCAACTTAAAAAGAGAAGAAAAAGAAAAAAAAAAAAGAAAAAAAGAGACAATCTTGGGTAGTCCAAGTTTTATCCAACCGGTCAATGCTGTTCCTCGCTCTATCTGGGTGGTCAATGCTGCTCCTCGCCTTATCTGAACGGTCAACACTCTTTCTCGACTTCTCTTTCTTATCGGTGCTGACCCTTGACTTATCCCGGCGGTCTGTGCTCAGCCGAGACCTCTCTCGGTGATCTGTGCTTGGTCGATACTTCTCTCTCTGGTCCATGCTCGGCCAAGATTTCTCTCTCTGGTCCATACTTGGCCAAGGCCCCTCTCTCTGGTCTGTGCTCTTCCTGGGGAGCTCCAAAAGCACCTCTCTCTGATCTGAGCTCTTCCTGGGGAGCTCCAAAAGCACCTCTCTCTGGTCTGTGCTCTTCCTGGGGAGCTCCAAAGGCATCTCTCTCTGGTCTGTGCTCTTCCTATGGAGTTCCAAGCTCTTCCTAGGAAGTTCCAAGCAATCAAAGCTCAACCGAGGAGGGTCTCTAATATTCAAGTTCTGATCAGATGTGTGTCTACGGTGGGGTGATTTTTCAATGGCTGAGATGAACTTTTTCAGATGCCTTATGTACTCTGGGTAGAGTTCCAAGTCACAGTGCTTTCCTCCATTTAGCCACAGTGGCTCATACTTCTCTTTACATAGCTCCCAAAGTCGCTTTCCATGGGAGCAATCTACGACATCATCTGCAGTTCCCTACAGGCACCAAAATCAGTATGGACTTAGAACATCGGGATGCTGATATGGCAGTTCAATCTTGATCTGGTTTGGCAAATTTACTGCACATATCAGAAATATTGATATTAACAGCCCGTTTGTTTGCATAGAATGCATGGGAATTGAATGCAAAGGAATCATGGTACCAATTCAAAAAAAAAAAAAAAAAAAAGAAAGAAAGAAAGAAAGAAAGAAATAGCATAGTCTGAAAATAGTAAATGCAAATTGTTGTTCTCTTCTGAACTGGCAATGGATGTGAGACTGTTGATTGGATGGTAAGGGACAACAGGACAAATATAATGATATGCATTGCACCAAAGGTACACACAAGTTTAATTCACAAATGACTTTTGAAGGCTTTGGAGAAAGAACTGGTCGAGTATTTTGACTTGGAGAAGGTAAATAGTTCTGTAAAAAGATGGTAACAAATAGGTTCTGTTTGAATTCCAAATTTCTAAAAATCCCAGTCAGAGGATCTGAATTTTATGGGCATGCCCCACGCAGGCACATCAGAATGGTCTGTTTGGGTCTTGTGGGGTTCTTACAGCAAAACTTGGGAAACCTGCAATATAATTGTCTGCCAAACGGGATAATCCTAGGATGCACAAAGAAATCTACTAATGCATTGGTGTACATCCCACAAAATGCAGTTCCCTTGCAACCTCTGACTGTCATAACTAGTAAAATCACCACCTAATTGAATGAAGAGCATTAGCTAAACAAACATCATTGCCTTCAATTGTGCAAGAGTCTCATCTGTGGACTACATTTTTTGGTGAAATAAAAAGAAGCATCACATTAGAAATACTCACATGAATTACAAGAACAGGACAATTGACCAGTGGGATCTTATCAATATTCTGCACAAAGCCACAAACAGATGGGCAGCTGGTAATTGTATATAACAGTTGGCAGCATTCCCAGCAACAAAACATCAGACAAAATAACAAACCTTATAGATGTCAAACCAATATGTGCGTTTCACAGGGTACATAACACGCAAACCAGATAAAATAGCACTATGCAGAACAACAGCTCTCAATTGGGGCAAACGAGTCGCTAAATCCAGCGTGGGGCCACTACCAACCGACTGGCCATATAGAATAATGTCTTCCTCCTTTGCTCCATAAGTCTCTTCAAGGCATCTATAAGCAGCCTCTATGTCTGCATATGTATTTTGCTCACTTGGCTAAACAAAAGAAGACAGAAAATTATCAATTTGATTAGAAACAATATCATGAGCCTCAATATACAAAACACAAGGTGCGGTAATGCAAGGCCAAACCTTTCCAGATGATTGTCCATAGCCAGAATAATCATACCTGTAAATCACAAGTTGGAATGAAAACATAATCCAATCGACAGAAAGATGTATCTTAACATAATGGCTGGATTATAAGGACCAGATTCCAGAAAACCAGATTTCAGACTACAGTTAAAAAAAAAAAAAAAAAGTGATATCATGTGACCACTTGTGAACTCATAGGTCATAACTCATACTTACAAATAGTCCAATTAAAGTTAATGGTCTCATAAAAATATAATGCCGGCGGCATTAAATGACTGAAGTTCCAAATCCTAATCGAGAATACTTAATTTAAGCATACAAATAAAAATGACAAATGTAATTTTCTCCCTAACTAAAAGCAGCTGGTGGATAGATTCCAAACGAAGTCCAAAATACTAAAATACTTGATGCTAACATTTCAATGCAAGGGAAACTGAAACATCCTCCCCAATTTAATGCAGCCAGGGCATTGGTGGACAGTTATGTCACCAGAGATTTCATGTCAATGGAAAAACATGCTCACTTTTGTCTACAGTAAAATGTATGAAAAAGGAAAAAACGTTATCAAGAGGAAAAGAAGATATTTGCAAATGGAGTTAAGCAAGGTAAAACATTGGATTCATGTACCAAGATAAAGTTAGAATCATGGAGTATGCAATTCGGGTTATGACATCCCCAACCCCCACATAGTCTATTAGAGTGTGCCATCCGCAGCCAGTATGGGCCCAAAGAGCAATGGATCTATAGACACACATATTCCAACTCAGCTTGTTTAGTCCATTAGAGTGTGTCATCCCCAACCCCTACAGGCCCAAGGAACCATTCCAACAAGAACCAATGGATCTACAAAGACACACATTCCAACTCAGCTTGCTTAGTCTATTAGAGTGTGCCATCCCCAACCCTACAGGCCCAAGGAACCATTCCAACAAGAACCAATGGATCTATAGAGACACATTCCAAGGGGAAGGGAGAGCAGACATGTCGTCTTGCAATAGAAAAGGCAATGTACTCCTGCCTGATTAATTTTATTTGTGAATGCTACGGTTAGTGCTTCAGTGAACTGGTAAGCATTTCAGTTTAAATCATGTAGTTTAATACCAGAGTTCGGATGGTTGTTAAACACTTTACTCCAAACTATGCAAAGATGCAAAGTTTACAATAAGCGACAACCACAATGAAACACCAATAACACTTTTCAACAACACAAAAACACCATTTCTGATCGATAAGCAAAGATCATATTCATACCCATGAAATCATTGTCTTCTATTTTTCAGATGGTCAAGAATCACATTCATGAATTTACAATAGTATTTTTTTTATTACAAAAAAACCAGTTTCTATGACTTGCTGCCCAAACCACAATTCAGTGATTCAATGATGTGACAAGTAACCTCCCAGTCTTAAACAAAGTCACAAATCTCAAGCACAGAGAAGACATCTTATTTTGTGACAAGTAACCCTTGGTCAATGCTAATGCTGTCTCCTCTCTTTGACAATTTGTGATGACCGCAAAAAAATGCAGTTATTCCATCTACCCATTCATACATTCTGTAAAACTGTTTACCATTCATGATGAACAACAAGAACATATTAGCAAGACCCAGTTTCATCTATTCTTCTTTTTCTTGAACAGTAATATCTTATCACCCAATTACAGAATTTCATTCAAGTTCTCCTAAACCTGCATATTGAAAGAATGATCTGCAAATCTAGACCATCCATTAGCTTAGCACTACCACCTGGGCCATAGTGACCAACAATGACACCAATGAAACAATCATAACCGTACTATCAGCTAAATACGCACTACCCCCACTTCCCACTGAATCTGAACCATTCATCGCTTTTTTATTGAAAGGACCAATTTGAAGACCCCGGGTTGAACAACAGTCAGGCTCATCCAACGATTAAAACATCAACAGCATGACCCAAAAGTTGGTCATCTTGGACCTGCTTAGAAAATTCATTTCTTGGGGAAACCTGATGACCAAGACAAGCTGCATTCTAAAATAAAATTAAAAGAAAAGAAAAAAAGGATCAAAACAAACTCCGAACAGCACAATAAACGAAAAAATCTTCAGCTAAAATATTAAAAAAAAAAAAAAAAAAACCTTGAATTGCTACCTGTGCAATTTCCAATAATTTCTAACACACAACTAAAATTCAAAACTTAAAATCACCCATAAGAGTCCAAAGAATTATTAAATTGCCACCGATGATACCCGCAAGACAAAAAGCCAGGACATTTGCGATGAAACCCATTCCAGTACAGCATATATGATCACCAAAACAAGCCCAACTTCTTAGAAAAGAAAAAAGGAAAAATTAAGAAAGAAGTCGATAAATCACAATCCATTACAAACGACACAGAAAAAAAAAAAAAACACTAGAGTTCTCATATTCCATGAAAAGTTTCCAACTAAAATATAGAATTGCAATTTCCTCATATTCCAATCATTTCCAGCAAAAAGAAGCAAAAATCCTCAAGTTGGGTCACCTCTGAAATCCCAAATAATTGCAGAATTGCTAACATTAAATGGTATGCACAAGATGGAAAGCGTGGAACGGAACTATTTGATCAAACCCAATTCAGTATAGCATAGCTTATGGCTAAAATAAGTCCATATTGTAAAAGATAAATAAATAAAAATCGATAAAAACTGATAGAATTCTGCCATTTTTGTTTTTGGGAGTCCTGGTTACTCCTCCAAACTAACAGAGACTGTCCCCAATAATCCAAAATTGATGGCCAAAACAAGTCCAGCATCTGAAAACATCTAAAGTTCAAAAAATAAAATACCCTCAATAAAGCACATAAAAGTTGAAGTAGCTAGACTTCACATTTTCCATGAAAAGCTCCCAACTAAAATTGAAGAACCCAAATTTAAGAGGAGAAAAATTGAAAACCCAAATCGCAATTTTTCCCAATTTCAGATCATTTCCACCAAATGAAACTATGAAAAGATCAACTAGAACAGCCCCAGATTAGACCAATTAATTACGTAAATGCCACTGGAACGAACACGAATGAAAAAAAAAAAAAAAAACTCACAGACCCCAAGAGGTTGACGCGAAGATGAACACTGAGCTCAGTAAAAAGCTCATACATCTGCCCCAAATCCGCCGCATTCCCATGCGAATAAAGCAGCGTCAGATCCGCCGCCCGGTTCCTCACGTACACGGCCATGATCTCGTTCCCTCTGCTCGTCGGCAGCTTCAGCACGTCCACGTCATCCCTCTCCGCCACTCCGACCAGCCGCGTCCGGCCGGTTGACTCGTCGACGGCCAGCTTGTATGACGGCGGATCGGGCGGGAAGAAGGCGAACTTCGCCGCCATCGAGGACGTCATCCCTCCCATTTCCGCTGCCAGAATCTGACAAAAGTCTGTCAGGCGGATGAAAATCCGACCTTTCTGGTCAGATCGGAGGGTGGAAGCAGCGTCGGAATCTGGTTTTCGGCATAGGGAGCGATGAGGATTTGTTCGAAAGAAGAGGGAATTAGGGTTTTGAGCAGAACCGAGAGTGAAAGAAGAAGTAAATAAGATAAAAGTGTGGTGTCATGTAGGGTTTTGAAGGTGATTGCTTGAAATGTGGGAATTGAAGGAGGAAATCTAGGGAGGGTTATTTTTGGGGAAGCGTGGATTTGGGGGTTGTATTGGGAGGGGAGGGTTTTGGGGAGCGTTTGAAGGAAGGACGGAAGGAAGGAAGGAAGAGAGCGAGAGAGAGAGTGAAGGATGTGGAAAAATGAGTAGGAAGTAAGAGGAAGAAAAATCAAAAAAGGAAGAAGAGACGCGGGGCGCGTTGTTTTGGTCGTCGCGACGGTCTATGTATTTTGGTTCGTTGCATTCAAAAAGAAAAAATTTTTTTTAAATGCCCTTTAAATTTGAGAAAAAAGAGATGGAGGATCCAAATTTTAAATATTTAATAAGGGTGGGAGGGACTCCATATATTATGGAATAACCTGACATTTCATGGAGCCGCAAAATGATTGAACAAGCAAATTTCATGAAAATTATATTATAAAATAATGTACTATTTCATAATGATGCGAAATGGGGCAAATTTATCAAAAAAAAAAAAAAAAAGAAGTAGGTGGCAGGAACCACTCTACCTTATTATGAAGTATTTTGATCCTCTATCGTTTTTCTCTGATTTAGATTTTTTTTAATAAAAAATTAAAAGACATACAAAAAAGTGAGGGATTTATGACAAAATTGTCCATTTAGTTCTTCATTTGTGAAACTCCAATGACTTTTAGTCCCTCTTTTTATATTGGGATACTAATTACTGGTCTTATTTAAACTTGAGCGCCACAGGTGAATCCCTAGGATGTATGTGAAACTAAGATGCCAACACCATTGAGTCATTAGAGCATTTGCAAAAGGAATTTTTGGTCTTGACCACATTTACTTTACTCATTTTTGTGCCACATTTTTGTCCGTGGGAGGATAAAGAAATACCTATTTTTTCCAATATGTGAAAAATCATTTCCCCACAAATGGCTTTTCCCATGTAACTATGGGAATGAAAATTCCCCGGGCATAAAATTCAAAAATAAAATCTTACAATCTTCATGTGACTAGAGTTCATTATTGTTGAAAAAGATAATCTTGCTTTTTTGCCCTACCCAGTTGAGTAAATGAAGATCTTCTCATATATAATAAGATAGTTACGAAAAAAACTATGGGAATTTTAATAGAAAGATCCCCTTAGATTTTGTGAAGACTAGAAAGGCCCTTAAATCTTAATATCAAATTGTCACTCATTTGTTCTTCTTGGGCCTTTTTGGTCTTCACTAAGTATAAAGGGATTTTACCAAAAAAAATCCTCTTAAGCGTAGCGATGACAAAAGGAGCCCTCAAATTTCATCACTGACCAAAAAGGCAATGAGCGGGATTTCGCAGCTAGTTTCTTCCTTTTTTTTTTTTTTTTTTGTTGTTTTACTAAGTAATGATATCATAGCTCATGACAAGGCGAGGAGCAATATTGCCTCTTAGCAAAACAAGAAAAAAGAGAAAAGGAAGAAGTGAGTGGCAATATTTTTGCTCAGGACCTTTTTTGTTGATATTAAAATTTAAGGGCTCTTTTAGTCTTCACTAAATCTAAGGAGACTTCTTTTTTTAAAATCCTAAGTTTTCTCATGGCCATGTATTAGACATTAGACACTCAGACTAAGTGAGTGTAGCCCACATGACCACATGAGGCCCACTTCTTTCTAGAACATCCGATAAAGGATATTTTCCCATAGTAAAGGATTTTAAAATTTTGCCTTTACAAGTTGCTCAATTAGGTTAACATGATTGGAGAGATTTTTAAATACTTGCCTTGATGTGATGATTCTCTCTCAATAAAAGAATCTCTTGGGTTATTTCCTTGTCTGGGGGAATTCTAGGTTTCTCAATTTGTGAGAGAGAAAAGCAAAAGGGTTCAAGGAAGTTGTGAACCCTTGTTTCAATCTAGCCCTTTGTTGGTGTTCGAACCAGAGAAAAATCATGGAGTCTGGTGTGATTTTATTATATTTTACATTACCGGTGTTAATTATATTTCAGATTAACGGTGTTTTTTGTTCATACCTAATGAGATCTCAGGGTTTATGTAAATTCAACATAGACAACTTTAAATGGTGGATCTCACATTGATTCAGTTGATATTGAAGGTGTGCACCAAAGTTGAAAGGGAGGATTTCATTTATGGTTTTGGATTTCCCATGAATTTGAGCTCTATAGTATGAAAACTTATTGTTTAAAAAAAAAAGTAATTAGTATGTGTCTTATCAAATATTTTTTTATTGAAATATGTTTGAACAAAATTGAAATAGTCAAAAGGGTGAGCCCAAATTGATTGAAAACTCAATTCTAATCCTTAATACGAAACAACAAAAACTTAATCAAACATAATGAGAAAGTAATGGAATATAGAATCCACCACTTCAACAATCTTTGGTCATTTGGGAGACATACTCTCAAATCAATGAAAAAAGAATAATCGCTGCAAATAATGCAACCTTTATTGAAATATGAAAAGAAAAAAGACATGTCATGGGATGTTCCATTTATATATATCTTAACTAGCCATCTCTAGGCATTCTTAAAAGAATTTAATTCCTAAATTAAGCTCTTAAACTGCAAGCAATCAACATTTAAAATTTGAGGTTTCTCTTATTGCTTACCTCTAGAGATGGCCTTTTCCTCCCCCTTCCCAAAGTTTGAATATTTCCCCACAGCTACAATTACACCATTTTGGGACTAAAATGCCCGTAGAGTGGGCTATAACTTAAGAAAAATGCATTCTTGTAAATGGGCTTAGAATCTTGGTCAATGAAAAACATTCCAACTTGTATTATCGCATTTGTGGGTTGAAAATGTAATGGTGTAAATGGGTTTGAATGCAAAAATATAGCATTATTATCTAATTATGAATTAGTAATCTAATATGCATATTCTCATATTCTTTTAGATCCTAGGGAATGTTTGGATATATACAAAATAAAATATTTTTAGATTTAACTACTAGTAAAATAAAATATTACATAATAAAATATTTTAATATTACAATATTGCAATATTATTGTTGTTTGGCAGTTTCTAAGACATTCAATAGATTTTGAACTACGCAGTTTAGTAATTGTCATATATTATAATATACACTACGTTCAATATTGATCTTGATTTTCAAATCAAAGAAATGATCAATAATGATTTTGACTCAATATTTTTTTAAATGACAAGACGATGACACCATTTCATAGGAATTCAATTCAATGAAAACAAAAAAGTCTCCAATTATATTTTCAAGATAATTAATTCATGGTAAAGTGGGTTTCTTTGAATCTTTGGTAATTCATGGTAATTCATGCAAAAAGACATGTTATAAAATCCTAAGATAAGGGATTTCATGGTAAAATGAGTTCCATTGATTTTGTAGGAATTCAATTTCATGTGAACATATAGGTCTTATTTTTCATGGCATGATGAGTTCCTTTGAATTTTTAGAAATTCAGATCCATAATAATAGATTGGCCCAATCATATTTTAACAATAATGAATTTATTTCCTTAAATCTCTGAGAACTCAATTCCATGCAAATAAACAAGCATTGTTATACATTCAGGATAAGAAATTAGTAGTAAAGTGCTTTTAATAATTCTTAAGAATTATTTTCATGCAATAAAACTAGTCCTAATCAATATAGGCAACTATAATTTCACGAGTCTTTCATCCTTATTATCTATTAATCAATGTGATTTTCGGTGTTAGGGCCTTGTACATTTTTCGGATCATGGAAAAATGACTAGATTTATGAAAAGAAAAAAAGAAGAAATGGATTGATAATTATTTATCATATTCTAGGCCCATCTTTCATTGTTTTAAGTTTTTCATATGAACAACCACTCCCATTATGTTCATTGCATCAAATTCCACTTTAATATGTAAAGGTGAATTATTTACATAGAGGTAGGGTACATAGGGTGCAATGACCAAATGTTTGGTAACGGAAGAGGAAAAGAGAAATCATACCACAGCTAAAAAAATTAAAAATCAAGAAATGGAGATGCCTTAAGAAAATATGGTTTGGGCAGTTTTGTCACTTCCCCTATCACGGAGGAGGTCTAGAGAAAATTAGAGTTTTTGAGAAGGATGAGAAGAAAGGCATTTCGAAAGGTAAGTTTAAGGGAAAAACATCTTAAAATTAAAGAGTCCTCAACAATTCCCAATACTAATGGCACAAAAAAATAGAAAGCAGGAAAGCTTTATTTTTTTTTAAAACCTTGGGAGCTTTATTTTTTTTTAAAACCTTGGGTGTCCCTTTGCTAGCTATTAATGGGTCCCACTTGAGTTTTTTGCTTTGTTGTGGATTCCTTTGAGCTTCTCTCTTTAGTAAGATGTCCAATTAAAGAATCCCTCTCATCCTTGGATGCAAATTTGGAAGTGTACAATTCTAAAAATTCTGCACTTTATTGTTCTGCTGGATTCTGCATTATATGTTCCTTTTGGTTCAATTGGAATTGATAGATGGGAATCAATTGATCCACGATTTTTTCTATGGATCTCCAATTAATTCAGAATATTTTAAATTTTATTTCAGTATCCTACTAATATCAGTTGCTTTATAATTATTAGAGTGTTTATATTTTAAAAAAAATTAAAAATAACAAACATATAAATTTATTGAACAAAAAAATATCAGCTACATATTTGTTGAAAACCCATTTAGAAAAGTACAAAATTACTTAAAATCCATCCACAAATGACTTTCATGATTTTATTTCATCTAATACAACTACATGAGTGCATTTTGATAAGAAATTAACACATATTCGTCCACTTTAATTAAAAGCCATTTATCAAATGGGGCTCACATTGATAATAATAGTTAGATACAAATTCTCTGCTTCCAGAAACCATAAAAACCCACTGATTTCCTCCACTTCCAAAAAAAAATAAAAAAATACCAAGTTAAAAAAAAAGAAAGAAGGCAACATCTTGTATGTACACCTACAAAAAATCCGTTGGAGGAACAAAAAAATCAGATATATAAAACAGCATCTAATATAGAATTGAGAGCATCAAATAAGAAAAAAAAAAAAAAAGAAGCAAGATTTCTTACTACCAAAGAAAATTAAATAAACAAACCCACCTTCATTTTAAAACATGCACATAAAAAAAACAAAAAAAAACGACATATATGCAACCAATAATCCTTCCCAAACACTTTATCACCAACTAAAAGAAAAGCATTTAAATCTCTTTAAAGAAATTAAATTCATTAGATCTAATAGTATAATCAATGCTAAAGCAAATCTAACTCTTGATATTTTAGATCATGTAAACATTACAAAAGCAATAAGCTCAATAAGAATATATATATATATATATTATATGAGAAATTCTCAAAAACTCCCCTATCTCAGAATGAGAGTTTCTGTCTCTCCCTAATGGCCAATGATTTAAGAGAATCTACGAAAGATCAGGAGAATATTTAGGAGAGAGAATGGATAAGGGTATCAACGATGACATGTGTCACTCTTTCATTAGCTAAAAGAGGGGGCTTTTTTTTTTTTTTTTTTTTTGAAAAACGCCAAGGACGAGAGAGTATGAGGGTGAGTTGGAGAACCGGAAGTGTTTTAACCAACACCGAGACAATTGATTACCAGTGAAGATTGTTAGACTGTATTAATAATCACATGATGATGTGGCATTCCAAAGATTTGGATTTTGAAAGAATTCGATTGAATGGTTAAAGATAAGATAGTCTAATAAAAATTAGAGATATTATGAAAACTTAGTTAGAGAATTTAGATTGGCCCAGTAAAGAGCTGAAATCTTAAAGAGTCGAGGATACGGTACAGGGACTTCCATGAGGCGAGAAGTGTTTAAATAAAATGAGAAAGATTTTAGGAGGGGGCGATGATATGCTCAAATTAAACACTATTACGATATGCCGTTTGGGTGTTTACAAAATAAAATATTTACAGACTTAAATATTGTAAGAATAAAATAGTACATAGTAGAATAGTGTAATATTAAAATCTTGTAATATTTTTTGTTGTTTGGAAATTTTTTGAAGAATATCATAATATTTTAAATTGAGTTATTTGGAAGGTACCATGATTTTAATATATATTAAAAAATTTAAGATAATAATAAATTAATGTCATTAATCATAGTAAAGTTTATTATTATAATAACTCTTTATTAAATACTTAGTTTATATGTAATTTACAATGTTTAGATGAAAAAATAGTGTGGTAAAGTAAAGCTCAACTACCATAACTTTTTTTTACCATAAGCCACTTTTCTTTGTCACATAAACTGTGGCAAAGTACAATATAATAAAGTCAATACAAAAAAAAAAACTATTTTACTAATCCCTCCCACTTTACTTCACTACATACTTCATCTCAAATTATTCTACCTAACCTTTAACCATGATGTGATGACCTTTATTTTATTTTACCACACGCGTAAACAAATATGTATTGACCTCTCACCCCACTATGAAAGATAAGGTGGGAGCCCTCACATCCAGCCCTACCTTATCTCTCATAGTAATGTGATAGATGCCTGATAGGAGCACCTCCCTCTATATATATATATATATATATATATGGAAGATGCTCCTATCCTATGAGAAATATCTCTCACCTTATATGAGAGATAGGAGTGAGGGCCCTCACATTTAAATTGTTAGTATTGGATATGGATGTGAGGTCCCCCCACGTATCTCTCTCATGGTAAGGTAAGAGCATCTCTCATAGGAGCATCCAACTTCAATATGTTTACAAGAAAAAGCAATGTGGTAAAGTAAAGACTAACCGCCACTTTTTCACCAAAAAGTTTATTACAAGTCACTTTGTCTTTACCATATAAAACCACTGTAAAGTAAAGTCAAATAAAAAGAAGCTACTTTACCACTCTCTCTCACTTTACTTCACAACATACTTTATCTCACATTTACCGTGGTGTGACATTTGCCTTTACTTTACTATACCATACATGTAAACAAAAACATTATGATAGATTTGGTGAAGTAAAGTCTTTACTTTACTCTACCACTTTAAAAACTCATCTTGAAAGATTTTTATATTGTGAAACATTTTCTTATAGGGGGGTGGGCTCTTCATATTTTTCTTAAGTTACCAAACGTACAAGTTTTTATTCCCTCTAGAAAATGAAAGATTATATTATATAAAATATTACTTTATATTTTTCTTAAATTACCAAACGCACAAGTTTTTATTCTCTCTAGAAAATGAAAGACTATATTCTATAAAATATTACTTTTTTGTATTTTTTTTTTTTTTTTTTTTTTGTTTTGCATCCAAACATACCCTTAAATAATTATTGAACGGATACACATAATGCATATGGTTAAAATGGAATTAAAATAATAAATAATTTACGCGAGCATAATGTGGAACGGATGAATGATTTAAACAAGCCTTACATGAAAGTAATGGTTGGTGTTTTTGGTGTTAGTAGAATAGGAAAAATAGGAGATGATTTAGGAAATCATGTATACCCAATGTGTTTAAAGATTCAATTCATTAATGAGTAGAGATAAGGTTGGAGCTATATTAGGAGGTGAGATTTAAACCAAAGTAAAAAGGAAAGAAGGAGATGTTTTCGGATTGGACTCTTCCAAAAGATAGTCCAAAACTCTTAAATTTCTCTTTAAATAAAACTTAAAATTGAAATTGGAGTTCAAATCGAAATTGTGCTCCAAATTCAAAATTGAATCCTATTCCTTTTGTGTGTAAGAATTGTAATATATATAGTACACTCGGAACACATGGGTATTCAATCAGGCCTAGAAAAGACAACATTTAAACTTCTGAAGTCAAGTCCTTGGTTAAATTATCAATGGTTCATTGACATCCTAATAACATCAATATTCTTTAAATTTCGGTCTTTCTTGATGTATAATCATAAAAATCAAAGGACCTTTTCTTTGTTCCATGGATTTGAAATTGGTAAAATGGATTCAACAAGGTTTTTATAAAGAGGTGAGTAGTAAAGGATATAAGGCTGAGATATGGATGGGATGACGGCTTTTTTAAAACTTAATTTACTAGATTGATGGTTAAGTAATCATTTCTCATCTCATCGAGTTCATTTCATATGGAAAGATTATTTGATGCCGTGGGATGTTTTTACGTTTGATTCTTCAATATTAGTCACTTTTAAGGATTTTTTTTTTATATAGAATTCCCAAAGCTCAATTTCATGTGAACAGAAGACCCAAGTAAAATAACAACCCAACACACTCCTAGTTCAGTGGTATTGGTACATCAGTATCACACACAAGGTCAGAAATAGATATTTGGGTCTTCAAGTCAGCAAAGTCACTCCCGGCTATTAGGGAAAAAAGAAAAGCAAAAGAACCTATAGAATCAAGTATTATGGATGCAAGGGTGCATTGATGATAAGCTCAATTTAAAACTGATTGAGAATTTGGTTAAGAAAGAAAGGGAGCATGTGCGATATGATTAAAGAAAACTGCAATCGAGTAGGATTCGAGACTACGTTCATCTATCTCAATATTTTATATAGCACACAAGGGTCAAAATTGAACAAAAAAAAAGGAGGTGCTTTGTAAGTGTAGATTCTCTAATACTATGTAAATCAAACAAATCTTACTGAAAGTTTTGCATGTTTGGCCCAAACAAAAAAAAAAAAAAGTTGTACATAGGACCAGAGTTCTATATATTTTGGTGAGAATTGGCTACAAATTCGACTGTTGGATCAAGATCTATTTGATCTATCAGATTGACCTACATAATGTGGGGCCTAATATAAGGCTGGATCTTATAAACTCGACCTTTTGCTCCTGTATCAAGGGCCTATGTTTGTTCATAGAGACTTGCATTCAAAGAGACACCAGGTGATTAATTGACACTTCTTCAACCATCACATTCACATCCCCCCCAAAACATCAATTATTTAAATGTTGACCTTGGTCTTGGCTATGAGTATTTTAGTAGACTATTAGCAGTTGTACAAATTCTGTAGGGTGTTTGCAATCATGCTGGGCCCACTTAGTGGATTACATGTTCCACGTGTGCCGTGTGATGATGGAGAAAGGAAAACTCAAGACCGTCCAGGCCTTGTAGGCCACTTCACTTCATTGTCAGTGTCATGTTTGGAGAGGTCATGTGGGCCCCAATTATAAAGATGATAATAAGAGCTGGGTTTTGAATGAAACATGCTTGATTTGTCAGGTCATTTCCATTGGTGTTATGCACCAGTCTCGAGAGGTCATGTGGACCCCATCTATCAAAGATTGATTCACACTTGTAAAAACTTACCCTTAAATTATGATTTTGTGGGGGATGCAGTCCCATTGGATAGGTTAGATAGATCAGTGAGAACTCTATGGAATTGACTGTTGGGATTGGAGTCTGGATCCTCAATGATGCATTGAGTCTCTTTAAATTTCACAAACTTGAGTCACAATTTACTAGTGAATAGTGATCATGAGTCCAAATAGAATAAAGTAAAAGTTAAAACAAAAATGCAAAGTCAGTCCTTGTTTATTAGTGCATTTACATGAGCCTCCATCTTATCACAAACAGTAAAAAGTTGCATGAAAGAAGAGAATTGGTAGACAAAATAGGTGTAGAAAAAGTTGTTCACAGGAAAAGGTTGTTCATATTTCAAATTTGTATGTACTATGAATTCTACAACCTCCACCTCTTTTGTTTGCATGACATTCTCTTTGTTTTTTTTTTTATTTTTTTATAAACCTATCCAAAGTGGGCTGGGACCCATATTGAGAGAACCTATACATGGAAAGATTGTTGGAATGTAGGTCCCTGATAGTCCCCACACTGTTTGCCTAAGTACCACAACGGCTCTTGAAAGAGAAGATCAATTAGATCCCTTAATCACGTACATACGTACTGCATTAGCTTGGAGAGCCATTTTCCCTGATTTGATGAAAACAGCAATTTCTATATGTTTAGTTAGTTATTAAGATTTATGATATATAGAAAAATCTAGCAAAAGAAAGAGATCTATGAGATTATCATTGGCCGAAGATCACCAAGCTCCATTAAAGCGCTCTGGAATTTTCATTCGCAGGTCCAACAAATATAACACCCACTTACAAAAAAAGAGAAATTAACCTGCTCAAGCGGAGAGAAAAGTTGGGAATAAAACCATGGACAATTGGGTGAGAAACGGAAAGTCCAAACAATTAGGCTATCCTATATTTCATTATTTGAACGACAACTAATATATATAAATTCATAGTCAAATGAGCTCTAATTATGAAGGATTATCAAAGGAGTGTAGGATAATGACTTTAGTTGAAGATGTAGAGGAGACTTCACTTTCCTAAGATATAAATTATTAGGGTGACTCAAGTTTGCAATAGTACTATGGTGTTAGCTGGGTATTCATTTCTTATCCCCACCTTGATTTATTTTTCTATTTAAAGGGGAGACTATCAATGTTAATTTTTGGATAATTACTTTTTTCTTCTTCATTTTTAACCTTTTTAAAAAACACAAGTCACAAAATTCCTAAAGAATCAATTAAATGAGACAAAAGGGCACACACAAGTGAAAATAACTGTTCATAGTTCAAATTTATGCTGCACACATATTTCTTACTCATGTCTCTCCACATAAAAATCACCCCCTTTTGACTTCTTTTTGCTGTTGTATGTTTATTCTCTGCATAGAGCAAGTTGAATGTAATTATTTCTCAACTACAAAAAAAGCAAAGTTGTGTAAAGCTGTAAAGTGTAGCAGTGTAGCAGCTCAAATATAATAGAGATCTTCAATTCCTAGTTTCTAGGGATTCTTAAAGAAAATGAAGTAATAAGTTTAGGTGAAATTTAATTAGAGTGTTTTAAGCCGCAAGGACAAGAAATCTAATGGAAAAAAATCAATGTCCCTGACTGCTAGCTCAAAATGGCCTTTGATGAAATTAAGAGTAGGCACAACGGCAGTAGCTAGGCCCACTGTCAAATTTGATCAATCAGATAACCATATGATTTACACACGATCAGCTGCCCATATAACCAACCCAATTGGATTACTATGGCCAATTCACAGGGCATGGTGGCAGTTAATTTAAAATTTAGATTTTTGAGGTAGGCCTACTGAAGGATATTTAGGTTTCCAAGAGAGATTTTTCTTTGTGGGATGTTGTAATTGCTAGGTGGGTCTGTCTGTCCTCTATAATTAATTTATGGATGATAACGTTACTTAGTGGTTAAATTGAAATTAATTCCTTAATAAAGAATCAATGGTAGTTAATGCGTACTTTTGTATTTTGCCTGCTAAAATATGAATGCCCATAGAGCTGAGTGGGGCCTCAAACTCAATTATTGTACATGAGTGAGATTCTATTTTGACTTTGGTGACCATTTATTGTTCTTTCTTTTCTAGCAGATGGCTTTTAGTGGGCCATCCTTACCTAACTGTTATCTATAACTTTTGTTTCTTCCTTATGGCCTTTGGTTGGCTTTTATTTCAAAAAAGTAGAATGTGTTTGAAATTTTAGAAAAGTATGTCTTTGACTTTGTTAAGGGATGGATTGATTGAGGTTCCACCTTCGTCGGCCATAAAGGTTAGTTTGTTGGCTTATGTTTTTGGTTTTGAAAGACATTTCCGAATTTTGATAGGAGTTGATGTTGAAATTGTTAACGTTTTATAGGATTTTTTTTGGACAGTTTTCCATGTAATTTTATTCATGGGAGTTATGAGATTTCAATTTTTATAAGTGACCAAAATTAAAGAATCAAATGTGAATAGCTTTTGACAATTAAATGACCTTGTTTTTTCATGGAAGTTGAATCAAGGGATTATAAGAAATAAATATCTAGTGATTACCTTGTAATTCAAACTCATCTACATTATTTCTTTGTATCCTTCACCCATCACCTTGTATCATAAGTTGACAAAACTAGGGCACACCTACTAACCCGACCCGCAAAAAATATAAGCCGATCACAAGTCAAGTTTATTTGACCCATATAAAAAAGGGTTGGATTAGGGTTAGCCCGTTTAACCCGTGAGACCCGTATTTGACCCATAAGAAAGAAACTTATTTTTCTTCCATCCCACTCTCCAAAACTTTCAATGAAAATGGGGGTCCTGATCCCCTGTTTTGTAGAAAGAGGAAGATTTTGTTTCATTGAATTCTAAATCCACAATGGTGTAAAATCTCTTTCTTAATTTCTCATTCCAAGAAAGCAATTGATTTTAGGAAATTTTAGATTCTGGTTTCACAATTTTAGGAGATTTTGGATTAGGTCGTCTCCAATCCCATTCTCCAATTCCAATAAAATCTCTCCAATCTGGCAGGCTGTACCATCCACCAATGCTTCTTGCAAGCCAAAGAATTCTTAAAACTGCAGTTCTGCAAATAATCTCTCCTCACTGTGTCTTTGAAAGTAAACTATCTCACCTACCAAGAGAAAAGAAAAAAAGAAGCTAAAATGGTTTTACTTTGAAAGCTATCTACAATTTGTTCTTTCGAGTCCTTTTTCTTTCATTCCATGTATGCAATATATATTAAGAAAAGGCAAAACACAAGAGAAAACAACATCCATCACACTCAGCTAAATGAAAAGAATAATCTAATTAAGGTTTCTCGGTACTTGCCATTTGAGAAGAGTTATGTTGCAGCCCTGTTCTTGAACTAGTTACCAACAAGATCTAGGATCTCTATAGCCATGGATGGGGAGTGTGATTGTTGGAATGAGATGGTTCGAGCTAGGTTGTTTCATGCGGGTAAATGTGGTTTAGGGCGGCAACGGGTGTGGGTTGGAGATATCTGACCCATTTTGAAAATGGGTGGGGCGTGGGTTGGGCTTCAAAATGTGAACAATGTTGGCCTGACCCATTTTGACCCGACCTATTCGCCAACCCTACTCGTATCCTTGACATCAGCTCATTTGACTAGGAATCATGGTTTACAAAAATCGCAAAAGATGAAAGTGACAAAACAAAATGAAATTATATATAGAAATGCATTCGTTGACTTTTAACGTAAAACTTTATGCGATATTACAATATGAATCGCTATATCGCAAGTTAATAAATTACGATATTGCAATATTTATTGTGATATCACAAAAAGGAAAAATCGACTTTTGGCTTGCACATAGGTACAGACGGTACGGAGAACGTGTAGGTAAAATTGCCCAGTTTGATAAGAAGGGAAAATTATCAATGAGTTTAGGTGATCTTATGAAAAAAAATGCTTAAATTTTGAATTGCTAGGATATTGCGACCAAAATAAAATAATTCCTTTATGGCCGGGTCCAATGTACAGATGGTCCATATCACCAAAGTACGGGGACATAAATCAACTTGAGAACCATACAATTCCATTCCTCTGCCTCTTATGAACTTCATAATTGGACCAATCAAAGTAGTCAAAAGGCTAACAAAATCTACCAAAACCAGTCTACTGTGTGTGAAAGATGTCTTTCTCTTTCACACCCATTCCCAAGAGATGAACAGCAAGCAAATGTCCCTAGTCAGCCCACAGTGCTTCTTGCCATGTGTAAGTGTGCCAAACAGACAAGTTGGGTGTTCTTTTGTTTCTCTTTCCTTTCCTTTTTAACTCATTTGTTTTACTACAGTACAAGGGCAAGGGGAAAGCCCATACTATGGTAAAGAGTACAGCTGATAACATTCATACACCTGTTTAAATAATGTGGCCATCAGTATAGTATAGCTGGTCTAACCCCAATCCTACATTGGGCGACGCTAGACTGTTTTAAGGCCCCTGCTTGACCCGCGCCAAACTTTCTGGCAAGAACTATAAATGGTTCCTGCCCAGACCTATGCAAGATTAAAGACCCATGCATGCCCAACATATTTAGGGTCTGTTTGTTTATAGGGAATTGATCATTCTTAGGAATTCATGATCAAATGAGTTCCAAACAAGGAAAATTAAAAGAGATGCGAGTTAAATACATAAGATGAAGACGTTGATGGGGCCTGATCAATTTTTTAGGATTTGGCGAGGGTATTCAATTTCCGCTAAAGGTGAGGTTGTTTGATTTTCCATTTATGAATCTTCATACTTTGCTATGTCATCAGTTATAGCAATTTTGATAGAAATATATTTCTTTAGATTTCTAAGAATCCAATTCCATGCAAAACAAAGGGATGACTTGTAGAAAAGCGGTTATACATACAAATAGGCGGAACCTGGGCCTGCCTAACTTTCTAGGCCCATGAGCTGGATGCAAGCCTGAACATTAGGCCCCATAATTAAACATGCTGGGCTTTGACAAAACTTCAGCCCGGCCCAACTCGGGCCATGAACATTCCAAATAAGAAAAATGGAATGAAACATAACCACAAATAACATTGATGGGATACACTACACTACACTAATCATACGTAATTACAAGGAGCTGTTATCAAATAAGAAGTTAAGACAGCAATGATCAGCTGTTGAACATCCAATCCTAGGGATACGATCATTTTATTATCATGTGACTTTTAAGTTGTGGGGCCCACATATGGAACAGTCTTGAAGTTGACAAATGTATGATAACACAGTTTCCCCAATGACAAGAAACCCTAGTTAATGCTCTTGTTCAAATGTTTATATGGGGACTGGTGTCCAATAAGAAAATATATCAAAGCCCAAGGCTTGGTGGGTGCCAAACCCTCCTCAGTCTCCTCGTTGCATGCATGGCGGTCGACAGGCCCAAAACACACCCTTCCTCAAACCCACGCCAAGGTACACATGTACCCCTTCCCTTTCATTTCAAGCCACCCCAAATGCTAAGTTCAATGGAACTTTTGTTTTCAAGAATTTTACATATAATTCACTTGAAATTTTTTGACAATCACAAAAGTTAGGAACTTGCTAGAACTCACATTGAAAATAGAGAAAAACAGTTGCAGACCCAAGGAAATTTTGCTTAAAGGCCTACTAATGTGATATAAAAAAAATTCTAAAGAGCCATATGTAAACATATAATAAGTTCGAATTTTTTTATAGCATGTTTCAGCCTTCTACTGCCGCATGGACTTGGTCGGTCCTCACTCTTCATGGTTGAGGATTCAAGCAAAATATAATGAATCTAACGTTATTCTATCTATATTAGTGGAGCATTTTTTTCTTATGCACATTAAGCTCACTAGGTTCCATGAGTCCCTATATTAGTGCTGGAATTTTAACTTAAAATTCTGCGTAGCATAAAAGCATTGTCTTTTATATAAAAAAAAGAGTTGAATTTTATGAGTAATTAAGGGCTCGTTTGGCATCGTTCTCTTGTTGTTCTTAATCTTGTGCTCTGATTAGGCTGTGTTGAAATCAGGTTGTGTAAAGACTATGCTCTACAGAACTTGTTTGACAACATTATATAAAAATACTCGATCGAGAATACGCGGTATTGAACTTGTTTGGTAACATTATAAAAGTTTTGTTCCAAAAAAACAGAAAAAAGAGGATCATAAAATATATAATGTGGAACCCACCTTTTATCATTTTAGCACTCTATTATTATCTTACATGTGACTCATCTCTAAAAATTACAACGTGATACCCATATTTAAAAATTAGAGCATGAGGCTCATATTCATAGGATTTGCAATGCGGGTCTATCTTTATAGGAATTATAATATGGGGCCTCCTTTTGTGAATGTAAATATAAGACCTATTTTTAAAAATTATAATGTGATACACACCTTTAGAAATTAGAATATGAGGCCTACATTTATAGTATTTACAATGAGGGTTTATCTTTTGTTATCGTTACCATGTGAGCCCCATTTAGGAATTACAAAGTGGAGCCACATCTTTTGTGATTGCGGACATAGATTGCACCTATTAAAATCACAATGGGATGCCCACCTTTAGAAATTAGAACATGTGGCCTACACCTATAGGATTCATAATGTGGTACTACTATTATATGAATTATAATATAAGCTCACCTTTAGAAATTTTAACGTGATGCCCACCTTTAGAAATTGGAACATAGGGCCCATATCCATAGGATTTATAATGTGGTCCCACCATTATAGTGATTATAATATGGACCCCACTTTTTGTGATTGTGACCATGTGACCAATTTTTATGAATTACCAATTAAGGCCACTTTATTTGAGATTGTGGAGATGGGGACTACCTTTAGGATAAGTGAGATGATTTGAAGTTTTTAATTAACGATATTTTTTAAAATGCAAGACATAAGTATGAAATAACTGTGCAAGTGAGTTGTTTCTTAAAAATATAAAGTTTTTTCGTTCTAACTTTCTTATGTCAATGGGTTAAGATTTTGAGTTACTTCCAATGTTGCCGAAATTCAGAAGAGTGATTAACACATATTTCCACAACCGCATCCCATGGAAATATGAGAACATTCGAAGTACATGATAATGCCAAACACACCAAAAGAAACCTACTGTTTACTGTCGGTCAAAGTGATTGGTTGAAAATGTAGTATTAATAAGATTGTTATTTTTAAAGATTAAAAAGGAAAGTGGTTATTTGTAATTATCAAAATTCATAGGTGGTTAGTTGTGAAAAAACCTTCCCTTTCCTGTTGTTCGAAGTCCTGCTGCGTATACCCAAGCAGTAGATTAATAGAATAATCATTGGACAGAGACGTTGGAATCCTAGCTTTGACCTATCTTCACCTTCCTCCCTCTACCCTTTATAAAACCCATAAACCTCCTTTCTCGTTCCCTCTCTTTCATTGCTGTTTTTGCACTTGCAATAGCACACCAAAGCCTACAAGAAAGAAACTATGACATCCATTAGGCTCACAAGCTTATTACTATGGCTTCTGTTGGCTTTTATTCTCTTCAAATGCTCCATTGCTCATGACCACCAAGGTACATATCCTTCTTGCCTTCTTTCTCATGCTTTAGTTTGAAGTTGGAGAAAAAAAGAAAGAAAGAACTTAAGAAAAAAAGTGGAAGAAGAGAGAGAGTGTTTGATTCACATATCTTTGTTTCCTTTTTGCTTACTACCTTGTCTATGATGACAGTGGCTGCTCCTGTGGGTGCTATTTCTGTTAATCAGGTAAGCTGTTCCATTAATCTTCTTAGTATGAAAACTATGAAGTTTTCTTTAATGTGTAGAGACTAAAGAGAGTGTTTTGATTGAATGAAACATGTTTACCAGGAGCTCTCAAATGATGTTGTGGTGGGGGCCTCACTTAGAGACTCATGGATTAAAGGAAGGAAAATGTTGGGAGGGAGGAAGGAGGAGATGATGAAAGAGAAAGGTGTGAATGGAGGCTCCTCAGAGATTTCAGGTGCAACCCATTTCATTAGAATATGCCAACATGAAAGGAAGAAGGTGTTCAATGTAGAAAGTAGACCGAGTGTCCGAAGTCTTCTTCCTATGAAGGCCAAACTAGTTGGTCATTTATCTTTTAGTGCTGACTATAACGTGCCAAGACACCACCCACCAAAGAATAACTGAGAAAATTGCTTTTAAGCTTTCTATGGCAGCTTTCTCATTTGTTTTTCTTATTTTAAACTTTGTATACATACATGTGTAGTTGAAAGCAAGTGAGAGTATGATTGAAATGTATGCATGCAATTGACTTTGATGTTTCGAGGGATTTTGACACTAACTTAGAAGTTAGTCTTCTCTTATTTTTGAGTGAGTGACAGTTCAAAGTTTAAGCTGTAGAACTTGGCCGGGTTGGTAAGAAATTAGGGTTATTATAAGCTCAAAGATTATGGTGTTTTGTTTATGTAATTTTTCATTTTTTTTTTTGGTGGTTTTTAATGGAAATGGTAATATTTGTGACAGTTTTATGAATGTGGATTGTTGGGAGGGAATGGTGTGGGTTGTGGTTCCATTTGAATAGTTTGTTATTTGGCTGCAGGCAAGGCTAAAAATGCTTCAGGCAAGTTGTTTGGGATATCTAAAGATGGCAGGAATGTTCAGGTCCTCTCTCTCTCTCTCTCTCTCTCACACACACACACACACAACACACACACACACAAAACACAACACACAACACACAACACACAGGGATATTGTGGGCTGGGCCAAATGATTAAACGGGTCAGAAGGAATTGAACCGACCCATTAATCAGGTTGAAAATGTCAACCCAGACTCTCAGGTCCAGGTTGGGTTGGTGCATGGGTCATAGGGAAATTGGTTGGGTTGAGTCAGACTCAGTTTAGTTGGATTGGTTGAATAGCAAGAATGGACTCAACCCATACCCAACGTATTTTTTAATCAGCAGAAACGTCAATTCACAACCCAACCTGAAAATAGAAATGGTCAGCCTGAACCATAAATCATCAGGTTGGGTCAGCAATTCTGCCCCACTATCGAGTCCAATATTCAGAGAAAGATGCAGGCCAGACCATGAACACCGTGCGCCACACAGGACCACACCAACCCACGCTTCCTTATCACCCACCCAAGGAAAATAGAAGATGGGAAAAGATGGAAAACCGTTGGAGACATTAAGAACAAAAGATAGAAAAAGATGGAAAACTGTTGGAGACATTAAGAATAAGTTAGAGATATGGTTAGTTTTAGGTTTTTTAATGACTATTTCAAATGAGTGATCTTAATATTTAAACTAGTGTCTTTTATCTTATTCACATGAACCATTGACCAGTGGGCTATTCAACATGCATATGTTGCACGTTTGAAGGCAAACGTTTTTACCTTTTTTTTTTTTTTTTTTTTGTGATTCCTAATGGAGCATAGGACCCCTAGGCACTGCCTCTAGCCAGTTAGCTCATGGCACTCTTCTTCATGAATTTGAGAATAACAGGGTTTGAGATTGGCTTTAACACCAGCAGTCCAAAAAAAGTAAGAGTACAACACTGAAGAGGAAACTGGTGGGTTGATGAGGGATTTTTTATTTTGGAAAGAGGATAACTTCCATTGAAAGAGAGAAAAAGGAGGGCAGGCAACAAAACGAGCTCCCATAACACAACTAATAATGAGGAGCATCAAAACGAAACTCATCCAACAACAAATCTTAAGACTTGCTAGCACAGTCACGCGCAATCTAATCTATTAAGAGTCGTAGAAACATAAAAAAAACTCAACTAATCCAATATATTTAACACTATCCAAAATATCAGAGACGATGGGTGCAATAAACTAGTCTCGACAACCCTTAAGAGCCAGAATTACCTCAACCAAGTTGGAAGCAAAGTGAACTAATGAGAACCCTTGCCAGCTGCAATCCCTCTGGGCAAACTAGAGGCCAGAGGGGATCCTGCAGTAGTATTTGCCACTGTCACTGGGTATGAATTTGTCCCCCTAAAAATTGCATTATTCCAATGTATTTCTACAAATAGCCCACCAAAGGGTAGGGTGCTAAAACCATCGCTCCGTTTACATTGCAACACCTCCCCTCTATGTATGTAATTAGTCAATGAATTTAATTACCTGTTTCACTTCCTTTGGTTTTGTATTTTAATAATCACTTTTAAAAGTGTTGACAATCTGATGTTGAACTCAAGTATAATTGGAGTGAAATTTCGTATAGTGTCAAGATAGGGGACCTGTGATTTTGAGTGATTTAGATTTCATATGCGGGCCCTGGAGATGGATTTATAGGGCTCAACTTGAGCCCTGGGCCCGAACTGGGTTGATGCACATGATGAGTGTGAAATTCTTTTGAAAGAGTCACTGGCCCACCAGTCCTCCCTCTTTGACGTTACGCAAGTGCACGTCATCAAAGAAAACTAGACAGGCGAGCGAAACTTGGTATCACTTGTCATTATGATATCTATATCTCTATTAGAATGTATTTTGCCTTCGTTTAACCACAAGCCTCCAAAGTTTCATCCCTCAATTCATAGCATATATGAAGACAGGTGTCATTATTTGCTCACTCTTCACTCTCCACTCTTCTCTCTCCTCTAAAGCAACTTCCACATAACTTCCTAAAAAAAAAAAAAAGTCTCATTACATAACTAATTTGATACTGGAAACCCGTGGATCCTCCTTCAGATCCACGGATCAAATGGGTCATCAGGTGAGTCCCAGTATCAACGCAAGAAAATCAAGCCCTCATCGAGGTTCCCACAACGATCTGCTACAAAACAAATTTTGTTCCTAAAACACGTCCTCTCCCTCTCTCTGATCAAACACTGGATGCTAAGCCAAACAAGGTCCACCTCGCACGGGTCCACCACCTATAGGATCGCCCGTGGATCCTCCTTCGGATCCACGGATCAGATGGGTCATCGGGTGGCCCACCTGGGTCCCGGTATCAACGCAAGAAAATCAAGCCCTCACCGAATCCTACCAACCAAATACCTAAATAATTTCAAATCCCCATAAACAAACAACTTAGGTCCTAGACCAGATCGGAGATTGGATCAACCGGTGGGTCCCACAACAATCTGCTGCAAAACTGATTTTGTTCCTAAAACATGTCATCTCTTTCTGATCAGACGCTGGATGGTGAGCCAAACAAGGCCCAACTCGCATGGATCCATCACCTACTGGGTCGCCCGTGGGTCCTCCTTCGGATCCACGAATGAGATGGGTCATCGGGTGGCCCACTTGGGTCCCGATATCAACGCCCTCACTGAATCTTTCCAACCAAACACCTTGGAATAATAAAAACTAAACACCCAAATAAATTCAAACCTAAAACACGTCCTCTCCCTCTCTGATTAGACGATGGATGGTGGGCCAAACAGGGCCCACCTTGCACGGGTCCACCACCAACTGGGTCGCCCATGGGTCCTCCTTCGGATCCACGGATTAGATGGGTCAATGGGTGACCCACCTGGGTCCCGGTATCAACACAAGAAAATTAAGCCATCACCGAATCCTCCCAACCAAACACCTTGGAATAGTTAGAACCAAACACCCTCATATTCAAACAAGCTAAAAGCTATAAAACTGAAGAGCTTAAAATCTGCCCAAACAATGACTGAAACTTGACTAGATTTTATCTTAAACAATTGCTGAAATTGGGCTGGGTTACAACCAGATTTCGACAGCAAATGGGTTGAGATTGCGTCAAAAACCAACCCAAATAGATAGATGTGGTGGGCTGAAACACAGACTAAATGTGAGTCCTAAATGGACTGAAACTTGGCTCAGCAAACTACTATGAAAAGGCTAAAAATCAATTCCGTGAATAGACTTAAAATTACTCCACAGTTTGGCTACAAATACAGTGGATTGACTTAAAAAAAAAAAAGAAGAAGGTTTTTAATGAATACAGGCCTGAACCCTTGACCAAGTAGGCTAGAAAAAAATGGCCAAATAAAAAAGGGTTGAGGTTAAAGACTCAACCCAAGTTTGTCCTTAGAAAGGGGTTAAAATTAGCCCAAGTATTGCTTCAAATGGGCCAATATGTGATTGAGGCCCAGTGGAACCCAATATCCTGCCACTCAAATGTAACTCCGGATGAGGGGGTTGGATTTGTCAGGCGTGGAGGCCTGGGCCATCCACACCTTGATCGGGGAGAGGGCATGTTTGAAGAATAAAAAATTGTTTGGGTGTCTTGGACTGTGGAACCCAATGGGTGATCTGATTAGGGGATTGTGTTTTTTATTGTCTGTAATAAAACATTCACATTTAATTAAAAGGCCTGGGCCATCCAGCACCTTGATCAGGGAGAGGGCATGTCAGGGAGGGAAAACAAAACATTCAGGTTTTTTGCACCTCCATCTAAACTTGATAGGTTGGAAAAATAAAAGAGAGGGACTCCATGTCAGCAATGTTTTTGACATGTTCTTGACGAGGCGTTGATTTTTTTTTTTCCAAGTCTACAGTTAACTATATCATCAGACCATCAAGGCTCTAAGAAAAAACCTATCCTCACACCTCATGCTAAAAATCAAATTAGCAACAAAAAAAGACTCAACTGTTTACTAATTAAATTATTTAATAAAAATAATACGTATGAGTTTGTGCATTTAGTGGTTCTGTGGTCCGTGCATAGCACGGGGTGTTGCTAGTTTTTATTAAGGGTTTGTGTGTCCTTCCCATAGTCCTGATTTTTGGCCATTACTTACTGTTTTCATCTATGACCCATTGCAATGGTTCCTGTAATTCTAAAATACTTCTCATGAAACCAGAAGCCAAACTCATCCTTGATTTTTATTAGTGATAAAATAGTATAAGTAGGATTTAGGGTTTTAGACTGTTACAATAAAAATTGTAAGGAACAACCATTACATGACAGCCATAGGACTAATGTTCTTAAAAAAATAGGGTCCGTTTTCTCCTGTTATTGAATATGCAGGAATTCTAAACATGTGTAAAAAAATTCAGAAATCCGTCTAACCGATTGAACCGATAGTTAATAATCCTGTTTCACGGTTCGGTTATAATTATGGTTATTAAAATCGAAAAAATCGTCATTCACGGTTTGGTTACCGTTTTTAGTCTCGACTCACGCTTATTAACCGAATAGAACCATAAAATACGGTTCAGTTAACTCTTTTCCAACTCACAGGTTAACGGAACCGTTGCACTAATAAAAAAAAAAAAAACTATAGGACTTAATATATTGCATGATAGATGTTTTGCAGTATCATTTTAAACTTTTAATTGTGCTTATTTTCGTGAAAAATGATAGTGTTATTTTGAATGCAGAGTCAAAGGGCAAAGATATGTTTTTTTTTTTTTTTTAAGTGACAATTAATCGCAATCAAATCGTCTAGTATGATTAACCGCAGTTTGTTTTTTAACAAATTTTTAGGGTACAATTGCGGTTACAGTTTTTAAAAATAGAAAACCAAAAAATATGGTTCGGTTAATGGTTTTCCTAAAAGAAGCGGTTAACCAAACCGTTACACCTGTATTAAACAACAATGCCTTGCCATGAAAGAGGTTGAAGTTGACAAAGTAAACATGAAGATTTACAAATAGCCATATGCATGAATTATCTCCCCTTTTTGGTGGAGACGATTTATCTAGTCATTGCCATGGTAAATCAAATCTTAGAAAAGTGAACATCTTATCTACATCTCTACCTTACCTCCTTTACAACTTCTTCCCTATTTAATTCTCCTTTTTTTTTTTTTTTTTTTTTTTTTTTTTTTTTTTTTTTTTTTTTTTTAATTTTTTGCTTGGTGCCTCACTAGCAAGGGATGAGGAATCCTAACATTGGGAATAGGGAGTCGATCCCGGGGCCGCCCCTATTAGATAGAGATGTCTATGCCACCGGACTATATCAATGAATTGGCTATTTAATTTTCTTTGAGCTCCCTTATTGTTAATTCTTCAAAATTTGATACAGAGCAAATAAACTGACTCCCAAACTCCATTGGAACTCTATTTCTTCACTATTAGATCATGGGGAACATTCATGTGCATCTATCCCTCACCATAGGGTGAGGGATACTTTCCCCTTTTGTACATGAAGATAAGGAAGTGTACCCCATTTATGGAAGTGTCCCTCACCCTATGGTGAGGGATAAATGCACATGAATATTCCCCTTATATCATATTCCAAGGTTTATCTAGAAGTCACTTAAATCGAAGATCTTCTTTTTGTTTGTTTTCTTTTATTTTTAAGCATTAATCTCTAAAGACTAAAACATTTCCATCTGGTCAAAGGAACAGTTGCACCCATAATGGGCCCTCTCAATATAGGCCAAGGGTAAAACAATCTTTGTTAAGGCATGCAACTTCTCTATACCTTATCGGCTAATGGAATAATTTTTTTTCCCATCTAACATCATAATTATTATCATCATTAAAACGTTATTGCATCTGATTTTTATTACCTTTGTGAGTTCTTCTTTTCCAAACTGACGTGTGCTGTTATATCCTGTGATCCAAGAAGGTTAGCAAAATATTGAAGCCAAAGACATCTGGCTCCATCAACATGGAAACTAATGGGAGCAATAGCCATAGCCCAGAACATCACCCAAGAACTCCGCAGGCTCCTAGAGTCTCAAAAGCTCCTTTAGTAGACAGCAACCTGGAACCTTCAAGTTCAGAAGTAGCAGCCTCTCAAGAACCACATGAAGTTTTCCATGAAGTTGAATCACAAAGGCTTCTGGAGGATGCCATTGAAGCTATGGGAATGTTGAACATGGATTACAATAACCCTCACCGCAAGCCTCCTATCAGCAATGGTCATCCTGCGAACGAAGAGAAAAATAAAAGGCGTTAGGTTTAATTTTTTTAGCATTGTAGCAGTAATCTAGGACTTATTTTCTTTACTAACCACAAACTTTTATTACTAGACACAAACAATTAGTGTAGCGTACTGTTTAAAATGTTGTTTGCTGAAATTAGTGTTGATAATTTCACACACTTTTGCGAGAAAAAAAAAATCACATGTGCAATTAATGGTCACATGAAGCAAGTCGAAGAGGATGTCTTATTGCATGGCTCGGTCCCATTACCTATGTTCACTACTCAAAGTTCGTACCTGCACATTTTTCTAACCAGTGAGATCAATCACCATGGGAACTGAACAGTTAATGTATTTATAAGATGAGAGTAATACTAGAAAAGTGTCCCACGTACCTCTGTGTTGCACCTCTTTGGGTATGTCCCTTTCACTCCTTGACATAACATGTCACTTTATTCTCTTTCATTTTTTAGTCTTCATCTATTTTAATCTTTTACACTACAAATTAGTAGAACATACTCCTAACAATTAGGTGTTTATCAAGGGAGGTAAACAGGGTTAGTAGAAATTTCATTTGATCAAACATCTATAGCTTTGTAAGATTGATAGGACCTAGTCAGGTGCCATCTAGTACTACAAGGTATCAACCTAAACATAGACCATTAGATGTGTCTAATGAGTTGGGCACCTCTCATCTTACTTCCATCTAAAAAACTTTGTTGATTGGAAGACAAGAGATGGGGAAAATATTTAAGAGCATTGACCCATCACCAAGGTGGTGTTGAACCAGATATATGGGCATTTAAACCAATAGCATATATTACAAGCGTGAAAGTAGATCTACAGTACTAGATATAGTTTCTACATGTAGATAACATTGAAGGAATATTATTAAAATTGTGGAATTATATGATCCTATGATCTTGATTCTTGAGTCATGTTCTCTCAATGGCGAGCAAGGGTGGAAGTATGAAATTTTTGTTGAGGGGACTGCTATGTGATATTTTTAGGGGAACATATTTGAAAACCCTAATGAATCTTCAAAAACTGCTTCTCTCTAGTTCTGCCCAGTGATTTGATCCTAATCCAAATAGAGGTATGCATCAATTACTATTAGCCTCCACTCTTTCAATTCAAAGAGAGAAATTCCTTCAATGAATATCAATTAAAGCTACTTTCTCGTTTGATTTTAGTGGTATATGCACATGCTATTTATAACTCAATTACTGTTGGGAACTATGGACAATTATAAACTCCACATTGGTATGATATTGTCCACTTTGGGCCTAAGCCCTCATGAATTTGCTCTTGGGCTCTACCCAAAAGGCCTCATACCAATGAAGTACTTAGTCCAACTAATATGCCCATGATCTTTCCTATTTCTAGCCGATATGGGACTTTGGTTGCACATCCCCAACAATCCTCCCCTCAAACAAAGGACCATATCTCTTTGGATATTTTTACCGGGCCTCCCCTCAAACGATCATCCATCCGTCCGCTCCATCGAGGAGAGCCAACTCAAGAGCCTCATCACGGATCCACAAATCGTGAGTACCGCGCTTTTCCTGCGCATCACCGAGGCCCACCACCTTTGTTCGGCAATCCGAGGGGCGCTCTGATACCACTTGTTGGGAACTATGGACAATTATAAACTCCACATTGGTATGATATTGTCCACTTTGGGCCTAAGCCCTCATGGATTTGCTCTTGGGCTCTATTCAAAAGGCCTCATACCAATGAAGTACTTAGTCCAACTTATATGCCCATGATCTTTCTCATTTCTAGCCGATGTGGGACTTTGGTTGCACATCCCCAACAATTACATTAAGGGGTAACTAACACACATATATAAATATATATATATATATATATGGGGAACATTCATGTACATAGGGTGATGAACATTTCCTTGTCTTTATGTGCAAAATGGAAAAGTGCCTCTCACCCTATGGTGAATGATAGATGCACATGAATATTTCCCTATATATATGTGTGTATGTATAAAAGGTAACAAACACACTCATGGTTGATTGGTGTTGGTACCTTAACATCACACATATACCCAGCGACCAATCCCGGGTCTTTAAACTTTAAGCATCACTCTCAACCGGTAGTACAACGTAGTAAACAGAAACACTAGAGGAAGAAAGAAACTAAAAAAGATCTTTACTAAACTAAAACTTGATAATTAGCTAAATTAATGACACATTTCACATAAAGTTGTGTAAATTGGGCCTAGATGAAGTGCTTTTGGTGCTAGGGCTTGGGCTACATGGTCTGGTTTCTTTCTTCTACTCTATTCTCCTCCTCTTATAAGGGAATTCATCCTAGAATTCTAATTCTAGAACTATGGTGTAGACTTGATTATATTCCTACAATTCATTTTTTATTCTTTTTTTGGTAGAATTCCTACAATATTTCTTGTTGAAAATATATGTCCTTGTACTTGTAGTCTGTAGTGTATTTGTAGAATTTGCATACAACTTCGCAATCTATCTTAATACATATATCAACTGATGCCTTCTTATTTTCCTACCGGGTTGAGTTGATGAAGTTAAACTGAAATGAAAAAAAAACAACAATCAAGATGGCTAATTTTTTATGTAGCTGGGTTTTTAAATATACAAAGGCCAAAGTTTGGCCCGTTTAGGTATTTGGTCAAAAGATAGGTAGGGCGTGAGCTAAAGAACATATCCAAGCCAAGTTAAGATGGCTTAGCCCAGATCCAGGGCTGGTCCTAGATGTGTAACCCTATTGAAACCTGACTTAAAACTAGTAGCGTGCATCCACCAAATTGGGATGCGTCAAGTTTGTCCAGGCTCGGCCTATTTAGTTATTTGGTCTATTTTTCAGGCCTGTATTTGTACTATAGCCTGAAAAGTGAAAACCTGAAAATCAGACCCACCATTTGCAAAATCTTTATGAATTATCTCGGGTCGGGCCGGGCCTTTAAGATTATGTTTGCAGTGTGAGGACTTGGATTGGGTATTGGCTTAATCCAAGCTCGACATCAATTATGTGTAACAACCCAAACCCAAACCCATCCAAATGTATGTACACCCAAATCTACCCTACTTGAATCCTTTCCAATTTGTCAATTCACTACACGGGTTAAGCCACTCTGACTCTGGTCGGTTAGATACCGCGAGATTTTTAGGTTTGGTTTGGTTTGGTTTGTTTTCTGAAAGGGTGTAAAATTTAGGAAATGTAAGATTTTTGTGCAAATTTAGATCTGACAGCACTGAACCCAACCTGAACAAGCCGAGCCCAAATCTCACTCATTTGGGCCAGGCCATGCAAGTCCGGGTTTGGTGGCAATCATCATCATCTTGGCTTAATTTACCCTATTTTAAGGCACTAATGGTCGATATCTTTGGGTTCAAAGTTCCAACTCACTGGATATCAGTCCTCAGAGAGAGCTTATCGATGCTGTTCTAACCAACTGGCTCGTTCAAAGTATGGTCCATTTAATCATCCTGCCAAACATTTGGCCCAATCCAACACAGACAGGCCTTAAAATAAACCCAAATCAAGCACAATACCACCCAGGCTTATTCAGGTCTGGTCCATGAATCAAGCCCAATACTACTCCTTGACAGAATTGGAATTTCACGGCATGCACACAAACTTTCCGCGGGGTGGATTTTGACAGAAATGGTATTTCGCGGCATGGACACAAACGTGCCCTAAATCATAGGGTGGGGATGCGATGTTCCTGTCTTTGTGAAAACAGAAATTCGTGGATCACGGAATCTTCCGCAACACAAAAAAGTCCTCAAGGGTGTGATTTTACAATAAAAGGATCTCGTGATAGAATAGAAAAATTATTTTGGTTTTACATGTTGCAATCTATTTTGCTGTTTAGTGTGAAATATTTTCATTGTGTAAATGGAGAAAATGAATAGACTTTCCTCCATAGAGAAGATTTCAATTTCCTTCGGCATGTTTGGGTAATGTCATCAGAGAGGAATCATCACCGATTTTCCTTAATTCCAAGGAAAATTCAGATTTGAGTGAAGAGAGGCAAAGTGAGAGAGAATTTTTCAAATACTCCAAACATATCAAAAATCCTCTCTTTCATTGATTTTTCAGTATCCACCTCCCTCCATTGAATTTTGTAAATCCACATAGGCAAAGAAGCACCTAACTTACAAAGAGTGACTTCTCCTAGGCGTTTCTCAAATCTAAAATGCAGTTACTCTTCTCGTAAAAAAATCCTTACAGATGATAGCATGGTTCTTGACGGAATAAAGGAATTCTTTGTATAGAGGATTCCTCTCTTTTACTAAATGTGCCCTTGGGATGGGAGGAATGGAGGATTCCATTCTGCTTTGGATATATATCTGTAGCCATGCAAAATTTTATTTCCATGTGAGAGAGAAGTCCTGCATTCTTGTGTTGGAACAAAAATTTGTGTCTTGTAGCGCTGCATAAAATTAATTTCTTTGAAAAATTTTCCACATAATGCGGAAAATAAGTCACCCACCCCTCTAATAAAAATAGATTTCTACATAATTGCAAAAAAACTAGTTCATTTTTCTATTTTTTTTTTCATATAGAAAATCTGCTACACTAAAAAGTGAAACTTTTTGCCTTTTTGCATGTCTTTTCATCAAAAAACGGCCATACAAACATGCTCTAAGAGAGTGAAATCCTAATTCCCAGTCCCAACCCCTCCAATAGAAAATCAAAATGTTCTTCCACAGAAAAATTATATATATAGAAGGAGGTTATCACATGCGCATGTCGTGTATTTTGCCTTTTCATGCGCTACTTAACTGCCAGCCATTGGATTATATCTAAGGCCAGAAATGATGTGTTGGTTCTAGGGCTATCAATCCGGCCCTTTGAAGAGGGGGGCTAGCCCAGCTCAACCTGCAAAGGGATGGGTTTTCTTCTTTTCCTAAAGCCCGAGTTAGGGTAGGGCCCAATTTCGAGAAGCCTGCAACCTTGAGGGCCAAGTTAGGGCTTCACTTAGCCGACATGAGGGGGCCCGGCTTGGCCTTTTCTCTAATAATATAAGAAATAAATAATATGTATAATATATAATAAATAGAAATTCCTACCAAAAGAATTATAAAGAACCCCTCTTATTAGCAATTAATGATAAATTCTAATATTTTTTCAAATAATAATAACAAGATATTAGGTGAAATATTTTGATAGATATCCCCATAGATCACAATATTGCCGCGACTCTAAGTTTGCCCAACATGAACATATTCTACAATGAAAAGGAAATTGCTGTTGTCATTGATTAAATTGGTTTTCACTGCTTATAATGTAAACTATTGATGTTTGAGAGTCTAGTTAAATTTTCACCAACATCATTATTGAGCAAAGTTGAGCTTTAGTCTCTAGCCACCAATCGATGCCAGTTTCTTTTTATCCTCTTACTTCCATAACCGTTGTTACATTGAAGTGGGCCCCACATATGGAGTTAAAGTTTATGACTCTAAGCCCTGTTCAAATGCATCAAATCTTCTTTATTATTCATCTTAGGTAGTCAAAGTCTAATTGCTATGCTATAAAATCTAATAGTAATGCTTCAAAGAATTACAAGTTTCAATTAATGCTAATTCAAGAGTGGTCTAATGTCTATTTGAACCACACATAATAAATAATTTATTTGGAAAAAGTCTAATGCCTACTTTCAATAAATCTAATTGAATCGGACGAGAGTTGTCAAACAGGCTCCAATGGTCTATATTATTGCTTTATAAAAAAAAAATTGTAGTACATGAATTGATGAAAAATGCTATAACTAGCCTAACGAGAAACAAAGCTGGGCAAATTACTTAAACTATGTAGTGACTGCTAGTGTCCTAAGGTCTTAAATAGTGTCTTCCATCTCAGATTAGCTTAGTTCATTTAATCCTAAATAATATTTTTATATGAGGACAAATTAATTTATTTCATGCATTCTTTTAGAAGTAGGACAGTCCTTAGAAGAGTTAGCATGGTAGTATAGGGAGGTTATTATATAATAATATTAATAAATCATTCCTTTTAGCCATGGCCTAGCCCTAGCCTTTGAGGGTGGGGTAAGGGTTTTGGTATTGTAGGCCCGTTGAGGGCTTTGAGGGTTTCGGCTCTACCTAACTCCAGTCCACATATATGTGGGTAGCATAAGGGCTTACCTTGGCCAGCCCGGGCCAGACCCTTTGACAGCCCTAGTCGGTTCCATTTCAAAAGGTAGAGCACATCTCGTGAGAAAGGAGGAAAAGTTCAATTTCTCATGAGATTTCTATGATGGTTACAACTACTTGGATTTCACATCTCACTGCTGTAAACCTCTGGTGTTTTGGAGAAGGACTGTCTATGAGCTTTGCTCGCGGATCGTCTCGGGACTACTGGGGTCAACGGATGTGAGAACCCGTGTGGTCGAACCCTTTCGTGACCGGAGATGAGTGAACAACCAACTTTTCTTTTATGTACGGGTATGCCAATCTTCTAATCTATTTGAAAACAACAAGCAGTGATCCATAGATCAACCTTTTCATGTAGAGAAGAAAATAAATTTTTTTCTAACTTTTATTGCACATATGTCAAAAAAGAGACATAATTTGGATTTTGCATGCTGTGAAGGGCGAATTTCATTTGATTTCTGTGAAAGGGGATGTTTTTGCCGTGAAAGGTGGTTTCATGTTTGCCGTGAGAGGCAGTTTTCTGGTGCCGTGAAAAGCAATTTACAACTCTCATCAAAAGAAAAGATGAGACTTGTAATTTTTTGTCTCTTTAAAAACACAAATACAATAAAAATAAATAAAAGGGCATTTGACTTCTTAGGAGATTGTGAGGACTCGTACAAACTAACGGTCGCAAGTCATGTTTGGACTTTGCCATCATCCTTGTGATGATAATAGTGGATACGTTTTATTCTCTTGGTTTAGCTTGAGCCTCAAATTTTTAGAGAATATGGATAAAAAAGGGATCCTACATCCAATAAAAAAAACCAAGTAGATGGGCTAAAGAGATGCGTCTAAGCCATGGAGATCAATGGAGAGGGCCTTGGGTGGTGGCCCCCCAAGGGTCTTCAATCACCTTGTAGTAGTGGTTGTTGCAGAACTTCACCAACGGAGGAGAGACCGTCGCTGAAGCATCGTAGTAATGAAGGGGAATTTTGTGGGATTTAGCATATCATGTTCTGGAATGGTTGAAATGGCCTCCTTTTATAGGTTTTTGGTGAGCATAGGGGGAGTTTATGGGCTTTAAATGCATTATTTGCATTAATGCTCCATGACGAGAGGAGTTACATATTTTTAATTTATGTTTTTGTAACTCATTTTTCTTGAGTTTTGATTGGCTGGTGGAGAATAATGGGCCATTATTTGCATTTAACCTTCTTGATGGGAGGAGTTACATTGTTTAATACCATAATTATTTTGATTTGTAACTCCTCCTTATTGGATTCTGATTGAGCCGTCCATGATAATGGGTAATTAACCACATTCAATTGTCATAAAAATGGGTCATTAATCGCAATAAGTGGCCGCTGAAGTGCTTGAATAATCGCGGCCCACGCTGCGTCTTTTGAAAATTTACCCACGATATAGGGAGCCTTGATCACTGAAGGATTTCTCATATCGATTGTCGTCAGATGATCATGCAATTTCAGACATTGGTTATCGTTAATGAGCCGATTCCATCTGTCCTGTCAATTTCTCAATTGGTTGAGTAGAAAGTATGCATTCTTGGTTGGCCGGTTGATGATCTCGAGGTGTCTGATGACGAACTCATGACTTTGACGGCGAATCCGTGACATTGTTAAACATCGAAGGACTTCGTGCCTCAAAAATCAGATTTTCAAAAAATCACAAACGCTAGATGACTCGAAAACGCCAAAAGGACCCAAAAATGGGTTTTCGCCAAAATCTGGTGACCTGGAAACCGTAGGCAATTTTGCCCAATCGGATGCCTTTTTTGGGCCTTTTTTGGTTTTTTCTGATTTTTTTTTTACATCTTTTCCTTGGTATTTTGTAAAAGTTTTGGCATGACTTCCCTACAGCAAGCCTGATGAGAAGCCATGCAAAATAGAAGGCAAAGTTTCTGATTTTTCAGGAAAGCCGAAGACTTTGTCTCGTAGGGGTGCCGATTTGCCCCCAGAAGCCAAAACCGGGGCAAACAATGTTGGAATGACCTGAAATTTGAGGTAAAGCTTCATGGGAAAGAAATAGGACCAGCCATTGGCTTGTTTGATGAATGATGGCCTCGACGGCCTTCGCAGTCGGGAGGCCTGGTTTTGCTTCTTGAGGGTTGATGTTAGGTCAAACATTGTCAAATTGATCTGAAATTTGACATAGAGCCTCTTGAAAGTATTTTAAGACCATCCATAGGCTCTGATTGAATATTTGATGTCTCCTATGTTGTTGTCGCCGAAAGGGCCGACTTTGTCGCGTGGAGAATGTGACTTTTTCAGTTTGGGCCAAACGATGCTGGAATGACCTGAAATTCGATGTGGAGCCTTCTAGTAGAATTTTGAGACCAACTGTGTGCTCCATTTTGTGAAACAAGCTCCTAAGGTTCGCTGCCACCGAGAGATCCTATTTGGACGCTAGAAGAGTGAAGGTAGGACAAATGATGTTGAAATGGCTCGAAACTTCTTTTGCACACTTCTTAAGGATGTTTTGAAGGATCTTGAAGTTTTCACATGGTTTCGATTAGATCTGATGCTTGAAGAATCTTTGCCCATCGTGGCTTGATGCAATTTCATATAGCTTCTTTGATGTTGAAAGTCTATGAAGAGGCAAAGTGACATTTTTAGTGTCAACAAGCTTGAGCAAGGAGATGTGTTTTCAGAAAGGAGAGAGATTTTTAGGTTGAAATGGCTTGAGCTAGCTTCTTCTTCCTCTTCATTGTCATTTGTTTCATCATTTTTCTTTTCCATTTTAGAGTGGTTTCTTCTTCCTCTTTCATCGTCTTTCATTTATCATTCCTTTTTTTTTCATTTTATCTTCTTCCAACAGCCTTTTGTTAGTCTTTAAAAGGATTTTGACCGTACAACATATAGAAGACCATGACTTACTCAAAATGGTGTTCACCAAGACTATATCCCAAATATGGGTATTGTACATGGGGCCCTAGATTTTTTTCCAACTCTATCCCTTTTGTGCGATATCCCATAAACTAAAGGTAAAAACAAAAACGGATCATTTTTCTTTCATATTTTCCTTTGTCCCCATCTCCTAAAGAACTAAACCTACATTGGGCACAAGTGCCACAACTTTAATCAATTGTGTGATATCAAATGGAATGCAATGAAGCACGCTGCAATTTCATTGTTTCGGGAACTGGCCAAGCAATAGTGCAATTTAGCACAAGAAGCAAAGAATTAGACTCCCAAATTTGGTGGGGTTTTGAGTTTTTTATTTTATTTTCTGATTGTCTTATTCCATATTTTTCTCGTTAATAAGAAAAAAAAATTTGGCTACGAAAAAATTGAATCAAGTCCTACGTGTTGTGCCTAAGAATGTAGTGAAGGTTGCTGGAATTTCATTCTTTGGGGAACTAGCTATGTGATTGTGAGATATCGCATGAAAAGCACTGAATTAGCCTCCCAAGTTTGGTGGGGTTTTGAGTTGTTTTTTCTGGGGTCTTATATATTCCATGTTTTTCTCCTCGATAAGAAAAAAGTTTTGGTCGGGAAGAAATTGATTAAAGTCCCAGTTGTTGTGCCAAGAAGTGCAGTCTTTCAATCTCTTCACCTTATGATGGTTTCATAAGAAATAGTTCCCAAAAAGGGCGCATTGACCGCACAATTTCACATGGTATTGATATTGTGGATCTATCCCTTGTCTTCAATGTAAAGTTACCACAACAGGGTAGCGACCAAATGAAAAAGAAAAAGAAAGAAGAGTAGTGGAGAAACCTTAAGATTCTTTTAGATAAATGGAAGAGTAATAGAGAAATCCTCTTAAAAGCCTTATTTAATGATAGAGAAAGTTGCAATAACGGAGAAAGTCACATGAAAAAAATGGAGGTTCAATGCTTTAGGAGATGGGAACGGATGAAAATATGAGAGGAAAATGATCCACTTTTATTTTCACCTTTGTGTTATATCACACAAAACGGGTAGATTTGGAAAAAGAATTTGGGGCCCATGTACAATACCCACATTTGGGATATAGCTTTGGTTAACACCATTTTGAGGAATTCCTGGTCTTCTATATCCTGTATGGTCAAAATCCTTTTTTTTTTTTTTTTTTTATAAATGGATAGATTTGAGACTGTTATATATATATATATATTTTATCTATAGTAATGATTTTTTTTTCTATTCTTTCTATTCATCTTTTCATAAATTTTCAATTTTAAATGGCTTCCGTCTTCTTTCCATTTGCTTAATCCTCCGTCTTCCTTTTTTTCTATGTCCTCACCTTATCTCTCATAGTAAGGTGAGAGATGCTCTCACAGGAGCATCTTTTATATTATATATATTAAAACAAATGGGGAGCTGGGTGCCACCTCATCCCTAAATAGTCTCTCTGGGCTGTGAGGGGTGCCACATCATCTCTAAAAAGTCTCTTTCTCTCATAAAACCTCTCTCATAAGTGATTTTTATGAACATTTGAATTTAAGTCCTATTTCTTGCCATTATCCAAATTATAAGCAAATCTTTACAGTCAGTCTGTTTTCTTTTCCTTAGATCTTCAATCATCAACGGTTTGTTTTCTTTTCCTTAGATCTTCAATCATCAATGGGTCCTATGTTAAATATGTTTTGTGGGCCCTACTAATGATTGAAATCCAAACTGTTGCTTATTTACTCTCCTTCCAGTTTTTTTCCCTAAATGGATGGATCCAATAGTGGGCACCAGTTTGTATTAAATATATTTCAAGATTGGGCTCCAGTATTAGATGAAATCCCAATGGCCTTCTGTTAACCCCTTTTTTCTAAGAGTTGGCCCCACTGATGGAGGGAGGCAAGCCTATTTGGATTTTATCTTCCCTTTTTTCTTATTTGGATGTAGAGCCATCAGTGGGTTTCACACGATAAAAACATTTCAAGGGTGGCCCCCACTTATGCATCAAACACGTTAATTTTTTTATCACTTTCTTTTTTTTTTTTTTTTTCTTTTTAGTAGATGTAGATTCATCCGGTTTGTTTTCTTTTTCTTATATTTTCAATCATCAATGGTATAATATATCCGTAATTAAATGAGATGGTCGAAATGGTCATAATATATTCAAGGGGTCGTCGTGTTATGTAAATTTACTTAATTTTATATTTATTTTCATACATAGAAAAAATTTTAATATTCAAAGATAATAATAAAAACTTATTTTATATTTATTTTATCTTAAAAATATTTCCAAAGAATTCTTAAATTTTAACATATTTTCATTTTTTGCCTGGGCTTAGCACGGGCCTTTCTTGCTAGTAATATATATGGGAATTCTCAAAAACTCCCAATTAGAAAAAGGGGAGTTTTTGCCCCTTTTGATTTTGTCCAATGAAAAAATGCCACATCTGTAAAGCAAAAGAATAGGAGCCCTTTTAGCGAAATAATAGGATTTCTTTGAATTGGGATCCTCTGAGTGTGGCTACGCACGGTGACCATGAGTGGACCACTTAGAGTCCGCCATGTCACCATGGGCAAGAGCCCGGATGCATGGTAGGCTACCAACGGTGATATGGCGGACCGTGAAAATGGCCACTCACGGTCACCGTGGGGTTTTACCTCATCAGATCCTGACTCAATCTCTTTACAATACAATGAGTTTAAGGAGAAGATAATTAAGTTGGGAAAATTAGCTACTTTCTAGGATAAGATTGGGTACAAAAAATGAGGCACCCCTTGATATCTCGACATAATTCCTCATTGGATGTTAGGAATGTATGAGCCCTCATCAAATACCAAATTCAAATCAAATATTAGTGGTGGCTCCAAGACTTATGCGCCCTCATCAAATTTCTCTTCAGTAGAAGTTGGGCCCACAATGAGATTATAAAAATATCAAAAAAGATTTATAATCATCAATCTAACATTGTGAAGTTTTAATATATTTGATTTTCATGATCGAATGGACCCCATTGATAAGCATTGTGAGTATTTCCTACCATTATGAAATCATAAATCTTAAGTATTTATGTGATCATTAATAGCGGGCCCAACTCTTCCTCATTGAGATTTGGTGGGTGCCCATTAGAGAGGGGATTTCTATCTTTAAAAGTGGGACAATCAGTGAGTGTAAAGAAATAATTTCTAACCCTTTAAAAGATGAATTGATACTGTCTCCCCTTTTTAGGGAATGAATCTCAAATGAGTCCAACTCAAATCCCTAAAAACAAGTGAGAAGATATATATAAATTCAAAATGCCAGCTAAACATATTGATTGGATGAGAGAAAGGGGCGCAGTGATGAACCAAGAGTTTTATAGCGTTTCCCTATATATATATATATATATATATATATATACGAGCAAGGTTCTCCTAAGCTCAAGCTTAGGATAAAATCTCGTAAGCGCGTGCTTGTGGGGCCCACCTTTGGTCCATCCAAATAGACCAAACACATGAGCCCCCTTAATTGCACATGTCCATCAACTTTCAGTCAGATTCGAATTTACTGGACCGTTGGATCGACTATGTATCGATTTAAATGTATTGTTGACCATTAAACTTTTGGCCCATATGGAGATGATAGAAATCACGGTTGGAGCTGATTTTTGCAGAGAGTAAGATCCCAGGGAGTCTTTGAAATTCCCCCGATCCCCATCCCTATGTGGGTCCCTATGTGGGCCCCACTATACAATTGAGCTTACCTTATCCTAAGCTTAAGCTTAGGAGAGCTGGCCCCCATATATATATATACACATATATATATATATATAGAGAGAGAGAGAGAGAGAGAGAGAGCAGGGCTTTTCTAGGTTGCAGCTTAGCTTATCCTAAGCTGGAATAATGCTGGTCCCACAAATCAAAGTTGATTATATCTATTTTTTGCATGATGCAACTGGAAAATCCAATTCTGATTGGATTTATTTTGATTTTGGAGACGATCATCATGCAAAAAAATAACGATAATCGACTTTGATTTGTGGGACCAGTACTATTCCAGCTTACGATAAGCTAAGCTTCAGCTTAGGAGAGTTGGCCTCATATATATATATATATATATATATATATGAAGAGGTCAAGGATAGTCTGTATTTTGTCTCTTTTTTAGAGTCTTGGCCATATAGCTTCAACATTTTCTATTTTCCCTTGTGATCTCTACCCAGCTGCCATTGGGATAAGCTTAGCATCCTTTTCTTCCACAAAGAAATGAGCATTGAATTCTACACTTTTGTGTTAATTTTTCACACGTTTCAATTTAAACTCTTCAATATCAATTACTATAACTTTCATCAATTCAAGCTTTTGAATTACATGATGTTGGTGTTGGTGGAATTGGATATATGAAAAGAGAGAAAGATGAATGCTTCAGAGTGCGTAATCGCTTTCCTTAAGATGTTTTCCTTAGACTAACCATATACTATGTATTTGTCTAAAGAGGATATGAATGATCAAAAGTGATCACACCGGATTAAGCAACCCAACCACATACCTATGTATTTGTCCAATATCCCTGGGCTAACCATGTATACTGTTGTACACTCATGATAATGAAGCATCACTATCACTATGCAAAGAAATTAGTGGCTTTATTTTTTTTTATCAAATTGGAATTTCTATATGTGAATTTTCAGCCACACTGCCTTTTTGCCTCTTGCTACAAGATGTTACAAACTCACACTCTATGGTAGAGTGAGTGGTACATTTCTATTCTTTTAGACCCCCAAGAATGTTGCAGCCCACTAAAAGCATATATCTGACTACTCTTGGACATGGAATCGTCCGAACCGAAGTTCCAACTAACATCACAACACCCTTCCAAATAGGAAGATACCCAAAAAAATTCAAACCATAATGCATATATATATATATTAGGGGCATTTACCACAAAAATCCCCTTAAATAGGGTAACCACACTTGAGGAACCTAAATTTTTATAATGACGGCCAAGGACCTCCAGCCCAAATCATCTCTTTTTTCCCCTTCTTGCCCTTTTTTTGTTGATGTCAACATAACCAGTTCCTTATTTTGTCATGAGTAATATTTGTTGAAATCAACAAAACATTCGTTGACATCAACATAAAATTGTGTTCATATATCAACAAAATTGGTCAGTTATTACAATCAGTGACCATGTGAATTTGTTGATGTTGATAGAAGATTTGTTGATATCAATATAAAATTTTGTTGATGTCAACAAAAATGCACAGTTAACAGCATGCGTGACCCTATGAATTTGCTTCGAGCAATCTCTCTCTCACGGTGATTGAGAAAAAATGGATAGGGCGTTGATCTCTATGTTCTCATTCCTCTCTTTCTTCTATTCTACTATTGCTACTGATTTGGGGGTGAAGAACGTTTTTTTATTTTTTATTTTATTTTTAGTGTTATGTTGACATCAACTAACCAAGGGCAAAAACGGAATGAAATATTGGATTTTGGGCTGGAGGTCCTTGGCCGTCATTATAAGAATTTAAGGTCTTCAGTTGTAATTGCCCTATTTAATGAGATTTTTGAAGTAAATGTCCCAATATATTAAGAAATTTAAGAATTCCAAAAACAACATCTCAATGCATTAAAATAGGATTACTAAAAGAAATCCACTCTATTTACTAGAAACATATGCAATATCAATTTAAGTACATGCATGTCATGCAGTAAGCTATCATAATGCATATTCCCCTTGTGACACAATACTTCCTCATGTTAGATTAATTTCACATTTAGACCATATAAATATAAACATGTAAACTGGAAAAGTGATTGAACATAAATGCATCTTTTTCTCAATGTAATGAGACGAGTCAAGGTATATGCATCCTCATATTTCAGAAATTGCATTCCTAATAGAATATTAGCAAGATTGAAGTCTTTCATATAAAAAAATGATAAATTGTACCATTGATGCAGTCAAAACTAGTACAAGATTGAGCAAATCATCAATATATATTAGCACACCCTTATCTTGAGAAAACTTGGAACACACATTTATTTTGAAACCAAATGATAAATATCATTTCATCAAATTTCTTGTACCATTGCTCAGAACTAGATTTAACTAATAGAGGGATAATATTAGTTGTCAGCTTTATAGTCCCTTCTTGGAATAGAAAATCCCTCATTTAGGTCCATGTGAAAATTTTCTTCTAACTCATTATTAAGGAAAACTGTTTTTCATATCCATTGACGAATTTCAAAATTATGAATAAATACCCAGGAAACCTAGGTTTCTTAGCTATTATAAATTTTTATTATTTCTAGCCCATATCCATAGATCCTAGGTTAATCAACTAATTATCAAGTTTTAACCCATTATGAAATCCATTATCATTACCTTTGGCCCCCTCACATAAAGCCACATCCTGTGATTTCAGGGCTCAACAGAGTTTGTGGATCACTGTCGGATGTGAATTTTGACCCCCCCAGGAAGGACATGGCTTGGGAAATCTCCATTCATCTATATATACTATTTAAATTTTACATTGAAAATGAGGATTCCGACTACCCTCAAAATCGATGGATCACGATCGCCAGCTACGGTAACGACCGAAACACCGTTATTCGATGAAAGCCGAAGAAATGTGGGGAGAAAATAAAGTGGGTGGGTTCTTCCTCTCGTCTAATGTGCTGCCGGCAACACACGACAGTTGTCCTGTCACATTAATTTGGGTTTCTTTGATGTTGGGTCAATTCATGGCCATGAGTTAAAGTCCAAATAAAGGTTAATCCTCACATAGCAAAATCATAGTATATCCAAGTGAGATAAAGTAAAAACTAGAGAAAGTAAAAATGGGGGAGCTACCAAATATTTAAAAAGAGGATCGACTCCATTCCCGGATACCCCCTTCAGATCCCTTGGCAAAATAGGGTTTAAAGCTGACTTTTCAAACCAAAATGATGATGCAAATGAAATTTTGACTTGTGATTTCTGTATTTTTCATGTGCAATACATGAGCGATAAAAGTGATAAGACAATGGGTCGTAATTGATTGAAGGTGGCCGATGGGCTGGTGTTTGTTTTAAGGTGGCTGATGGGCCGTGATTGTTTAAAAGTGTGTGCAAAATCATTAATCTCATCTCGTTATTCTCATTTATTCAATTTTAGGAGTCAGTTCTTCATTTCCTTTTGTCATTAAGTTCGATTAAATATCTGGCACCAAAGGTGGAGTAAAAGAGAAGAAAATCTTTTCACGTTTATTTTGTTGATTTTATAGTTTTCATGGATTTTTGATAATGGCACTAGAAGGGCCTAACTAGGGATTTTTTACTTGGATTTATATGATTAATGCTTTATTACTGATCGACGGATTAACCCCAACCTAAGGTCCTAGACCGCCCACATCAGCTCTCCCAAATCCCCTAACGGAATAAAAAAAGTGATGGGGTGAAGCCTAATGCTATAAGCTACCTAATAAGGTAATCCGATCTAATCCTAGGGTGCAAATAGCCTAAGTTTAATAGTTCCTGCGCCTAAGCAACTTGTTGGGTAAGGTTTTAATTGGTTCGGTTTGTTTAAGTGGTGGTTTTTGTTAAGAGTGATTTAGGGATGTTTTAAGGTTCTGTTTAATGTGTTTTTAAATATTTGAAAGTTTTGTTATTTTCAAATTGAAATTCCAAAAAGTAGTCGAAAGTTGTAATTCAGGGTTAAAACAGGGTAGGAGCCCAGGGGTTGGAGCCTATCCTGACTGTTACAAGATTTTTAGCACTTGTCAATAATTTGACTGTAATTCGGAGTCCCGATTGGCTTTTGTTGGTTTATGTTATTGTTTCAGGTTTGTTTTAAATTCTGGATGATTCCAATTTTAATTAGTTCAATTTGAAATTTGAGAAGTGGATGAAATTCTCAAGTTGTGACTAAAATAGAGTAGGCGCCATAGGGGAGGAGCCTATCCTGACTTGATTTTTTGAGCTTTATTCAGAATTCCAGGGGGTTTAAGTCAAGGTAATTAAGTTTTCAATATGGTTTAATGATCTGGAAGGTTAGATCAAAATCACAATTTGGTGCTTCAGGTAAGGGTAGGCGCACAGGGCGTGGAGCCTATCCTAACAATTTGTATTTTTCAACCTCTTCGATCTCTTTTCGGAATTCCGGGTGGTTTTGAGGGCCTTGTTTTGGTATGGGGAAATGTTTTAAGGTCCTGGGATATTTAGTTAAAGTCAATTTTAAATTGGAATTTGAAACGCAATTGAAAATCATGATTCGGTGTTTAAAGAAGGATAGGCGCCTAGGAGGTGGAGCCTATCCTGACAGTTTCTATTTTTTGTGACTTCCGAGATAATTCACTTATATTACGGATTCCAATGGGCTCTAATTAATGATTTTTAATGTTTCATATTGTTTTAAGTCCTTGGTGTTCAAATGTCAAAGCAATCCAGATCCAGATTTTGAAACAAAATCAAGAATTTGCGTTTTAGTGCAAATGAAAGGATGGGCACCAAGGGGGTGGCGCCCAGGTGGATTGTCTATGATTTTCGAGTATGCCGGGTGGTACTTATTTACTGGTCTTTGAGTCTGAGGATTGTTTTAGGTTCTGTTCTTAATTAATTTAAGTTATAAGGTGTTTTAATTATTGGTTTTCAGTTGGGTTGGTGGATAAGGGTCAAAGTGTAGGCTAGGCACCACAGGGGTGGAGCCTACGTTGTCGTTTGTTGGTTTTTAGGGGCTTTAGGTATTTTAGGGTTATTTTTAGATTGGATCTTTATGGGATTAGGTGTCAAGGTGGGAAGTGTATTCTTGTACTCGAATGGGATTGATTTGAATGTCAATTAATTAAGCTAAGTCGTTAATTTTTTTTTCTGGAAAATTGGTAGGCTGGGTGCCCAGGGTGTGGTGACCAGGTGAATCTGGCAGGATGTCGCCCAAGGGGTGGCGCCCAGACTGACTGTCTTAAGGTTTGGTCGGTTTTGATGTTTCTTAGGTCAATTCAAGTTTGAAATGGTTAAAGGACTTAATGTATTTGGATGTGGGATGTTTATTCATATTCAAATTCATATGAGTTAGATCTTAATTAATCGGGTTGGACCTTATTTGAGGCTTCCAAGGGAATTGGCAGTCTAGGTGCCTAAGGGATGGTGGAGTTCACTGGCTGGGCGCCCAAGGGGTGGTGCCCAGGTGACTGCCTTGAGGTTAGGGTTGGTTTTGTGTTTTTTAAATTGATTCGAGGTGGGACTTTTGTGGTTTGATGTATTTGGATGAAAGGTGGTTCTTCGTATTCAGTTGGGAATGAATTAGGTTTCAATTAATTAGGTTTAATTTTTAATTGACTAATGGAATGGGCAGTCTAGGCGGCCAAGGACAGGCTGGGCCCCCAAGGGGTGGTGCCCAGGTGACTGTCTTGTGGTTTGAGTTGGTTCGATAATCTTTACGTTAATTCGAGGTTGAATTGATTAGGGTCTCAGTTATTTTAAATTAAGAGTTGTTATGTTGTGTTGATTAGTTAAATTCGGGTTTAATTTCAATTGGGGTGTCTTAGTGATATAGTAGGCTGGGCACCTAGAGGGTGGTGCCTAGATGGACTTGGCAGGATGGGCACCAAAGGGGTGGTACCCAGGTGAGTTGGTTTTTAAGTTTCTGCTGGTTTTGTGTTTTTTTAGGTTAATTCAAGTATAAATTGATTAAGGTTTCATTTAAGTGAAAACTATTTTAATGTGTTAATTGGGATTGGATTAAGGTCTTAATTAATTAGATTAAATTTTGATTGGATTTTCTTATGGAGTGAATAGGTTGGGTGTCGCGACCCCGGACCGGGTCAATGATAAGTCCACAAAATTAGGTCATTAGGTCATCATTTCATTATCATTTGTGGACTTAATTAGGTTTAATTGCGTAAAAATTACACTCAATTTCACGATTTCATGCGTTTGGGGTTTTTTTTGAAAACATGGTCAAAATAGGTCAAAATTTATTGAAATGCACAATTTTTTTGAAATTAATTTTTTCTCATCTCATCTATCACCCCAAAATTAGGTTTTTGGTTTCATCAATGCACGTCTTGCTATTTTTGGCACCATTTGATATTTTTGGAAAGATAGTTATTTCGGTGCATCACTAGGCATGTAGGGTCCCATACATGGTTCATAATTATTTCCTTATATATAATTAATGTTAAATTTATCTCTTTCAATTTGTAGGAGAAAACAAGAAATAGGACCCGCATTGAAAAGCAATTGAGTAGGGACCGCACTACATGACCAAGGAGGAGCCCCACGATGAGAGATTCCCAATAAGAACAAGTTGGCCATACAACCCACCTTATGATATTCAATGGCCCACATGCACCTCAAGATAAAACAAACATGTAGAAGGACACGTTGGAGAATTGGAGAATCTTTTACGAAGAACATGTGATTGTTCCACCTAATACAAAGGAGAGAAACTTGGAATTATGGAAATAGCAACATGATGGGATGGCAAGTTTTGTAGAAAACCAAGGAGGCTGGACTTTATATATGGGACGTCCCATAGCTAACAGAGGAGTCGTCCACAATTTTTATGTAAAAGCCTTTGAGGTTCTCACATATTCCACTCCCATCCACCCTCTCTTTCTAGTCCCTTTCTTCTTCTTCTTCCTTCTAATTCTTTAAACATAGGTTGAGAGATCATGTTGAGAGAATGATGAAGAGAGGAGAATCTTAATTTTCTGTGCTTCAAGATCAAGGAATAAAGACACTACTTGGTTTGATTTTGCGTATTCTTTATGTAAGTGATTTAATTTTCTATTTCTAGTTCTTTTATGTGTTTTGATTGGAGACAATATTTCACATGATTAGATCTAGGGATTTGAAAATAAAATAAATAGATTAAAAGTTGAGAGACATCAAGTAATAACTTGCATAAATTTATTCTACTCCGAGAAGAGAGGACCTCGTTATCGCATTGTCAATACTAGCAGGATTGTCTAGTTTCTAGATCTTGGGTATATCTTTTCCGCTTTTTATTTTCCACCCCTTTTATTTTATTTTAAGTTAATATTCTGATTATTATTTTTATTTATTTACAAATTCTAGATTTAGAGATTACAACTTGCAATTTTTACATATTTAGTAGAAACTTTCTATTTTTATTACTTGCATAATATATGGTTGGAAAGTTTTTTTGTGCGCACATCATATTTAGAAATTGCATTAGAACAGGGTTTTGTTGCTGAAATCACAAGATTATCAACTGATTAGAAAGACTAAATTCGGACCTAGTATGTGAATAGTGAAAAATTCTGCACAGTTTCAGCAGAATTGACCCGACTGTGTCACAAAAGGGCGCAATTTAAAAACCAGTTAAACGTGAATATTTTGGTCCGAAAAATATCAGATTTAAAGTATAATAATTGGACTTTGAAACCCAGAATGTCAGCCAAAAATAACATCGGGAACCGTGTCAACCAGTGGCTCAAACAGGGGTAGTTGGACAGCTTGCGTTCAGATTTCAGCAGCAAAACAGTTCAAGTAGGCATCTTTAGGTGATCATATCTTTTTCGTTTTAAGTCCTCTTTCCATTCTTATTTTTTTGTTGTGTTCATGAATCATCAGAGTATTTATTCCAGCCATTAGATTTAGGTTCATATTAACTTAGATTAGTCGTACAGTCCAGCGAAATTGGGCCTGTGCAAGAGTTTCCATACCTGGAATTTTTTACAGCATGCATCAGATTTTTAGAAACTTGCATAAAATTGCATTGTTAGCATTTAGGGCATTATAAATCATTCATATTTGAATAAAAAGTGATTTTGGTAATTAGGATTTAATTTAGGAAATTTCGTTTTGATTTTCTTATATTAAATTGGTTGTTTAATTTGTGTATTCTTTTGCTAGTTTTAGTTTAACTAGATTAGGTTTCTTTATTTAGCTTAGTGTTTTTAGTTTTTTTTTTTAAAGTTGATGTAATTTAATTAGTTTCCATTTAGGCCAGATTCAGTATTTATTTAGGATAGGTCAAAGTTGGAAAGGCATTGCTCCATGTGGATCGACCTTTGGACTCACCAGATTATTACTACAATTGCACCCTGTACTTGGGGTCCGATCAAGTTTTTGGCGCCGTTGCCGGGGAGCGCCAATAAAGGTAACTTTTTGACTTTCTATTTAAATTGTGCATTAATTTTGGCATGCCCCTAGAAATAGGGGGTGCATGCATGGAATGTTGAAACTGCCCTAATTTGGATTAGGAAATTGCATGAAATGTTAGAAACTCACTTCATTGATTTTTAGAAAATTCCAAAAAGTTACCAAAATTTCCAATTGTTTTTAGCATTTATTTTTGTGTAGTTAGCTTCTTAAGGAAGGAAAGTGAAACTAAGGCCTAAAGCTGCGTTCTTTGGTTAAGCTCGATGCCTAAGAAAAACATTGTCCCAAAAAGGGAGATAGTGAAGCTATTCGAGACAAGTGGTTTTTAAGCAGGACCGTTGTGACCTCACCACTTACCTGGGTGCTAACCTGGTCGATTTGACTTCATAAGTTCGAGTTAAGGGCTAAGGTGAACTTTTTAACCTTTAGTGAGTTTAGTTGTTGTTCTAGGTTAATTTCTTTATTTCCACCAAATTAAAAAAAAAATTAAAAAAATTTAGAAAAAATCAAATTCCCAAAAAGAAGGATAGGCCTCCACCAATTTGGCAAAGAAATTCAGGGCACAGATTAAGAAGGAAGGAATCTCCGATTAAGAGCACTATTGAAAACTTTAAATCTCCTTTGAGACCATCACCAATGGCGAGTGGGTCCGGTATTGGCAACAACAATAATGACCGGAATGGCAGGAATGACAATGATAATAATGGGGAGGTAAACCAAAGGGCTAGGAGTTTACAAGACTACCTTCAACCCACACGGACAACCATACCTTGCATGGTCGTCCCACCCAATGTGGGAAATTTTGAAATAAAACCGGGCGTTATACAATTACTCCCTAAGTTTCATGGCCTCGATTCAGAAAGCGCATACTTGCACTTAAGAGAATTTGAAGAAGTATGTGCCACTTTACACTTCAATAATATTGGGGAGGACATAGTCAAATTCAGATTATTCCCTTTTTCACTAAAGGAAAAGGCAAAAATATGGCTGCATTCCCTTAGGCCCAATTCGATTAGCACTTGGAATGTTATGGTAAGAGAATTCTTGAAAAAGTTTTTCCTGCTTCACAAAACCAACACTTTGAGGAGACACATGATGAATTTCAAACAAAAAGACAAAGAGTCTTTCCTCAAGTGTTGTGAACGCTACAAAGAGCTCTTACAAGCCTGCCCACATCATGGATTCAAATCATGGCGCGTAATTGGTATTTTTTATGATGGGTTAACTTCTGAAATGCACCAATTCGTTGAAAGGATGTGTGATGGTGAGTTTTTGAGCAAAAACCCAGATGAAGCATGGGACTACTTAGATTCTTTGGCAGAAAGTGCCCAATATTGGGACACTTCGGATGGAGTTGATAATCCAAGGCAATCGAATAATCCTAAGGGAGGGGGAATATATCGACTTCAAGAAGATGAAATGGAACTCAATGCAAAAGTAGCCTCCCAAACTAGAGAAATTGAAGCCATGGAAATGGGGAGGAGTAAACAGCCCGTCACCGTGTGTGGTATTTGTGACTGTGACACCCACTCTTCGGAGGATTGCCCAACAATCCCAGCTTTCAAAGAGGTGTTACAGGAACAGGCCAATGCTACCAATGCATATTAGAGGCCGTTCAACAATCAACTAGGTAACTCGTACAACCCCACCTGGAGGAACCATCCCAATTTTAGTTGGAGGAATGGGCCTACTACTAATCAGGAGTCGCCCCCCCAAAGACCTATACATCAAGGTGGTGACTTTAGGCCCTCAACACAAGGAGCCCAATACACACCACCCCCTCCACAGTCTCAAAATAGGTCTCTGGAGGATCTGCTGAAAAATTTAATTCAAACTCAGAATTCCATCATTCAAAACAATCAATAATCTTTTCTAGACTTTCAAAAAGAGGTGAGAAATTCAATTGGCCAACTCAGCAATGCCCTTTAAAATAGGGAGAAGGGGGCTTTCCTAGCCCAACCACACCCGAACCCTATGGGACAATATGAAGTGGCCAATGCAGGTCCTTCTACCTCAAAGGAGTAGGTGCAAGCTGTGACCACTTTGCAGAGTGGTAAAGAAATTTCAAAAGATGATCCGAAAAAAAGAAAATCACCTGCATCCATGGATCAAAAAATTTCTTTAAATAAGGCTGAATCGAAAGAGGTCTTAGAAAAGGTTGCTGTTGACACAGAGAAGGAACTCGGAATTTCTGAGTACAAGCCTGTGGCCCCATTTCCCCAACGACTGAGATCGCCAAAGCAGATGGTCCAAAATGAAGAGATCCTAGATATCTTCAGATAAGTCAAGATTAATATCGCACTTTTGGATGCCATCAAACAGATTCCTGTTAGGAATTTTGTGTATTGCAATTTGATGGATGCATTATCATTTTAATCATCATTTGAATTTTCACACTTGCATTGATTTAGAAAACCTTGAAATCTTGATTTATACATGCATTGTTTTTAAGAGTTGTAAAAGTATTGATTTATGCATGTTTTGGTTTTAATCTTGGATGCATTTGTTTTTTAAAAAGAGTTTTTAGAAATCAAGCAAGCCTTTGGATTTAAAGTTTTGAATCATTTTAGGCCTTTTATGTTTCATGTTTTTAAACCACTTAGTTTGATTTAAAACATGTTTCCAAGCTTGATTTAATGGCCCAAAACTTCCCACAAGAAAATACTTTAAAATATGCAATTTGTGGGGAAATTGGTCCCAGGCCCGGGTCGACCGCGCAGTATGGCCGGTCGACCGGCCCAAGGGACCCGGTCGACCGGCCACACTGTGCAGTCGACCGGGAAAGAGCCGTTGGGCTCTCTTTCAAACGGTCAGATTTTTGATCGTTGAGCCCTGTACCAGGTCGACTGGGGACACGTGAAAAGTCAGTTTTTGACTATAAATTGAGGTTCATTCCCATGAGAAAGAGGTTGAACATTTTAGTCTTCTTTGAGGTGTTTGGAGACAAAAGAAAGGGGATGAACTAAGAGAGATTAAGGGGTCTAATGGAAAGCTAAAGCTTGGATTAATGAAGTTAAATCTCTAAGTAAGTTTTACTTTTCATTATCATATGTTTCATGCTTTGTTTAAATTATTGGTAAATTAATTTTAGCATGTTAACTATGATGTGTTGAATCCATCACTTCTCTTAATCTTTGATTTAAGTTGGATTGGATTCTTCACCCTTGATTTCAAACCAAGTTTGTTTTAAAACTTTATAAAACGTGTTTTGTCAAATCTTTTGATTTCTTTTATAACATGTTTCATTTACTTGGTTGAATCACATTGTTGTTTTCATTCATTTGAACTTTAGTTAAACTCTTGTTTTGAAAACAACATTGCACATGCATCACATGTTTAGTTTTAGATAGTTTCATACAACTTGTGAACCTTTGATTTTTATATCATCAACAAGTTAGTCTTTATACATGTGATTTGCATTTCACTTCAATCAAATCTTTTGTGTGCCTTAAACTTTAAAATGCATTAAGCATACTTTAAATTGAGCCTTCATTTTAACTTGATTGAAGTTTTCACACACACACTTCATGAGCATTCATCTTAGCATTTCATAGAGTGTTGTGTGAGTTGAATTAAACTTTCTTATCCGCCTATTTTAGAGGCAATTATATTGAGCTTTAATTGTAATCTCTTAAAGTGTTTGTATAGACACTTCCTTGAGAGAAATCTTTATCTTGTAAAGGTTATTGCTTAGCCTAAGAAAAGCATTGTGTAAAGGTTATTGCTTAGCCTAGAAAAGCATCTTGTATAGGTTGTTGTTAAGCCTAGAAAAAGAACATTGTTAGGTTATTGCTTATCCTTGGAAAGCATATTGTAGAGGTTATTGCTTAGCCTTTTTCAAAAGCATATATAGTGGAAATCCGGTGGGGTGTTGAGACACAAGCCGGTAGTGGATGTAGGCATTGAGGCCGAACCACTATAAATCATTGTGTAGTGGTGTTTGCTTGTGGTGATTATTTTGTTTAAGCTTCCGCATGTTGTTTGGTAAATCATCATACATGACTAGTTGTTTTTAATTTAGTTAAAATTGGCCATAATTAGTCATTAAGTTTAGATCACCCTATTCACCCCACTCTAGGGTTAGGATCCCGAACTTTCAATTGGTATCAGAGCCTCGTGCTCTTCATTAGTATCAAGTGTTTTTGAAACTCTTGATTAGGTGTAAAAACCTAGAGTCATAACCCTAGTTTTGTGGTTTCATGAAAATCATTAGAATGGATTCCACTATGTTAGATTGTTTAGATTCTTGTGTAGATTCTTCTAGACCCCTTCTTTTTCCATCTATTGGAGATTCAAACCTTCAAATTAATGAATCTCAATTTGAATTAAAAGAGGAAGAAAATGATGAAAATGAAGATGACCTTCAACAAGCCTATGAGGAATTATATACATTTTCCATAGAGCTTGATAAGAAAAATAAAATATTAAGAGAAGAATCTAAAAGACTAAACAAAGAATTAGTTTCTTCAAAAGATGAACTTAGAGACAAAGAAGAATTAATAAATTGTGTAGAATCTAAGTTCATGATCTCTTTACATAACCTATCTAATGTTCAAGATGAACTAAATGAATTAAAGATAGGATGTGATGATCTTAATAAGGAAAATTCAAAACTAAGAGATCAATTACAAAGGCAAGACGAAAACATTAACAACCTAGAATCCAAGTTGACTACTTCTAAGGAAAATTTATCTAATGCTCAAAATAAGATAAAAACTTTAGAACTTGGATGTAATGTTATTAATGAACTTAAATTTGAGTTAAAACTTGCCCATGAAGAACTAAATAAATTTAAGGGAATTGAAAATGAACTAACAAAAGTTAAAAATGAAAATTCAACCCTTAAAAACCAAGTCACTCAACTTGAAAGCTACAAACAAAAGTATGAGTGCAAATTTACCCAAAGTGAAGAAAAATTTGAAAAGTTATTTAAATTGGGTAAATCTCAAGGAGATAGGACAGGTATTGGTTATAATAAGAATATTTCACATGACCCTAAATTCACCAACACTTTTGTGAAAGGTAAGTCCTCATTCTCTAGCACTCACACTTCTTTGCCCATGTCTAAATGTAATTATTGTGGCATTGAAGGGCATTTTAGGTTTGAGTGCAAACTAAGAAGAAGCCATGTGTCTAAACCCATTTTTGAACTCAAGAAAGTAGAATCAAAATCTATGAAGGGTAAGACACTAAAAATCAAAGAAGACTCCAAGAAGATTAAACAAGTTAAATCAATTAAAAAGGAGTCTCCTAAGATAGATTCTAAAAAGGTTAAACAAGTTAAACCAATTATAAAAGAATCTATAAACAAAAAGCTTCTCAACCTATCTCCCTTAAATCAACACATGAAGGAACTTTTGAAGAAAATAACTAAGTTAAATTTAAAATTCAAAAGTCAAATAAAGGGAGAAAATAAGAAGAAAAGAAATCAATCCCCTAAGAGGAAGAATCACCAACCTCAAAAGACTATTCACCAACCCAAGCTAAATTTAGTTAAAACTAAATATAATGGTGATAAGTCTAAATTGAAAATTTATCAAGTCAAATCTCCTATAGTTGGTGGGACTTCTAACCTAGACCTCAAAGATCAACCCTCTCAAGACCTTAGGTGGATTCCTAAAGTTATATACTTAGTCAAACCTTAAGGCCTTGAACCTCATTGACCAACCTACCCTTTATAGTTAAATCTTTTTGTTGGTCATGATCATTTGCATTTATGTTCTTTCATTAGTTACATTTCTTTAAATGCAAGGTTTATTTGTAATCAATTGATTTTGTTTTCATGTACTTCTCTAGTTACATATCATGGTTTTCAAAATCATTTGATTATATTTTCATCATGATAGATTTGCCTTTTGCTCTCATTTAGTTATATCTCTTGCATTGCATTTCTATTGATGGTCAATTGATTGTGATTACATAAGCTTTCATAGCTAAAATTTTTCATGATCAATTGATGTTGGAAAATCATTTGATGAATGTCATAGTTATATCCTTTTTGTAAATCAAATGATTTGAAGCAATTTAAGTTTTCCATTGATTTTCAAGTTATATCTCATGATATGGAAAATTTGCGAGTGTCTATTGTTTTACAAATTGAAAATTTACAATAGTACACTTCTTGTTTTTCAAAATCACTTGCTTATAATTCTATAAATGATTCTTCATTGGAATTTCATATATTAAAGTGATTTGAAAAACTTTGGAAAATGTTCTAAGCTTTATTGGTTGTATTTATAGAAACATTTTCCTTGAATTTATTTCCTTGTGCCTAGTTATGAATATATCTTTTGAAAGGAAATAAAGTTTACAAACAATTTGCTTCTTTACTCAACAAAGTCACATTCTTTCAAAAGCAAATTGATTTTGATGTCTTACATTGCATGGTTGGATATGGTTTCATTGATTTGCATGTTTGTGCCTAACTTGGTATATATTTTCATTAATGCAAATTGATGATTGTTTATGTGCTATATAATAAAATCTTTTGTTTTATTATCATTTGAGCCTAATAAGTACATATGTGATTTAATGTGCTAAGTTCATTTGGTATAGACCTCATATCCTTTTCCATTGCATTGTAAGCTTAGTACATTTGCTAAGAGTGGAGATGTTGCATGATAGATTGATTCCCTTAACTTCATGCCTTCTTGTGCTTACATAGTTATATTCTTTATTGATGATATGGTATGAGTTAGATCTTGAGTGTTGATTGATCCTCTCTATGCAAATGTCAATTCGTTCTATGTATGGTTGTGTTATTTATTATATTTGTAGAAACCATACTAGAACTAAAATCCATCCTCTATGCCTTCTAGTCATTTCTTTTTGGATGGTTATGATGTTGATTCATGTATTTTCTCAAAGTGATTTCATCCTTATACATGTTTCAACATCATAGTAGTGATCTAGATCATATGAAACTCCTTGAAATCCATTCCTCGTATTTCTATATGTTTGATGGATATCTTAGATGTTAAATTCATATGATTTAGTCACTTTGAAAATTGCATGCATTACCAAGTAATATTCTTTTGCATTGCAATTTATCTTGTTCATCACTATGCTCATTAATTATATCTTTAAAAGTGATGAATATGCATTTATCATGCTTGATGGAATTTTGTGTTTACCACATTCTTGCTCCTTATCATGTTATCAAATTCAATTGGTTTCAATTGGTATAATTTTCGATTGATTTGATTTCTTATGAATGTGACAGACATTGTGTACATTGGATTGAACTTTATAGTAATATGTTTTTATTCCATGTTACATTCCCTTAGCATCATAATTTTCATGTTTGCCACCTCTCTTGTTCATATAGGTATATCTCATGACCACCATGCTTATGTGTTCATAATATTGGTTGGTTATTAGTTGAGGTTGGCTTCATGTTTGAATTTCATTTCACTCATTCTTGTGCATTAATAGTCATATTTATTGATTGAATGAAATGATTTCAAAACTTTCATAGCATATGATTTTCATAAGTTATATTGTTTGATGCTATAATTAGTAAAACCCCATAACATCATGGATAGCTTTAATTTGGATTTATTTTACCTAATAGTTATATTCTTTTTAACTCCATTTTAGAGTGATTGTTTTAATAGTCATATCCTTAAATCTCAATTGGTATATTTGTTTTATACATATTCCAATTGGTATCCATGATTGCTTTTCTCCATGGCCTTGCTCTTTATATTGGCAATTTGATCATATTGAGCTCTCTAGTTATATGTGTCTAATTCTTTCCTTTAAATTTTTCCTCAATTGGTAAAACCATCTTCTTCTTGCTCCAAATAGTTAAACACTTGTCAAAAGTTTGACAAAAGAAGAGAATGGATTGAGGGGAAGTGTAAACCTTCATAGGAAGTGTTAGTTTTTGATCAAATTGACCTTTGTTTTGGCTATGAACCCTTAGAGACTTCTAACCATACATGATGGCCTGTTATGTATTTCATTTTCGTTTTCATTTGTTAACAGGTGCTACTAAAAGGTATTTTCCTTATTTCATGTGTGTAGGTACCTTTGCAATTTAATGTCAAAGGGGGAGAGAGCAATCAAGTTGTCTCAAGAGGGAGAGTATGACCATACATCCTAAGGGGAGATATTGTATGATCTTCTACAGGGGGAGAGAATGCATATTTAACCAAAAGGAGAGAGTGCATGGTCAAAGGGGGAGAGTAAAAGAAGAGAAAGCTTGGGAGCTAGAGAAGATGCTTGGTTAAAGAGAGAAAGATGGAAAGAAAGCTTGAAGGATGATCAAGCTCCAAGCATCAAGAAGATTGAAGAAAAAGAAGCCCAAGCTAAGAGAAGAAGCATCCAAGAGATTTCAAGACTTGTCCAGCTTAGGGGGAGCTGAAGACTCAGTGTGTAAATTCAGTGTTGAGTAAGGTTTGCCATCAAATTGCAAAGGGGGAGATTGTTAGGAATTTTGTGTATTGCAATTTGATGGATGCATTATCATTTTAATCATCATTTGAATTTTCACACTTGCATTGATTTAGAAAACCTTGAAATCTTGATTTATACATGCATTGTTTTTAAGAGTTGTAAAAGTATTGATTTATGCATGTTTTGGTTTTAATCTTGGATGCATTTGTTTTTTAAAAAAGAGTTTTTAGAAATCAAGCAAGCCTTTGGATTTAAAGTTTTGAATCATTTTAGGCTTTTTATGTTTCATGTTTTTAAACCACTTAGTTTGATTTAAAACATGTTTCCAAGCTTGATTTAATGGCCCAAAACTTCCCACAAGAAAATACTTTAAAATATGCAATTTGTGGGAAAATTGGTCCCAGGCCCGGGTCGACCGCGCAGTATGGCCGGTCGTCCGGTCCAAGGGACCCGGTCGACCGGCCACACTGTGCGGTCGACCGGGAAAGAGCCGTTGGGCTCTCTTTCAAACGGTCAGATTTTTGACCGTTGAGCCCGGGTCGATCGCGCCATGTACCAGGTCGACCGGGGACACGTGAAAAGTCAGTTTTTGACTATAAATTGAGGTTCATTCCCATGAGAAAGAGGTTGAACATTTTAGTCTTCTTTGAGGTGTTTGGAGACAAAAGAAAGGGGATGAACTAAGAGAGATTAAGGGGTCTAATGGAAATCTAAAGCTTGGATTAATGAAGTTAAATCTCTAAGTAAGTTTTACTTTTCATTATCATATGTTTCATGCTTTGTTTAAATTATTGGTAAATTAATTTTAGCATGTTAACTATGATGTGTTGAATCCATCACTTCTCTTAATCTTTGATTTAAGTTGGATTGGATTCTTCACCCTTGATTTCAAACCAAGTTTGTTTTAAAACTTTATAAAACGTGTTTTGTCAAATCTTTTGATTTCTTTTATAACATGTTTCATTTACTTGGTTGAATCACATTGTTGTTTTCATTCATTTGAACTTTAGTTAAACTCTTGTTTTGAAAACAACATTGCACATGCATCACATGTTTAGTCTTAGATAGTTTCATACAACTTGTGAACCTTTGATTTTTATATCATCAACAAGTTAGTCTTTATACATGTGATTTGCATTTCACTTCAATCAAATCTTTTGTGTGCCTTAAACTTTAAAATGCATTAAGCATACTTTAAATTGAGCCTTCATTTTAACTTGATTGAAGTTTTCACACACACACTTCATGAGCATTCATCTTAGCATTTCATAGAGTGTTGTGTGAGTTGAATTAAACTTTCTTATCCGCCTATTTTAGAGGCAATTATATTGAGCTTTAATTGTAATCTCTTAAAGTGTTTGTATAGACACTTCCTTGAGAGAAATCTTTATCTTGTAAAGGTTATTACTTAGCCTAAGAAAAGCATTGTGTAAAGGTTATTGCTTAGCCTAGAAAAGCATCTTGTATAGGTTGTTGTTAAGCCTAGAAAAAGAACATTGTTAGGTTATTGCTTATCCTTGGAAAGCATATTGTAGAGGTTATTGCTTAGCCTTTTTCAAAAGCATATATAGTGGAAATCCGGTGGGGTGTTGAGACACAAGCCGGTAGTGGATGTAGGCATTGAGGCCGAACCACTATAAATCATTGTGTAGTGGTGTTTGCTTTGTGGTGATTATTTTGTTTAAGCTTCGGCATATTGTTTGGTGAATCATCATACATGACTAGTTGTTTTTAATTTAGTTAAAATTGGCCATAATTAGTCATTAAGTTTAGATCACCCTATTCACCCCCCCTCTAGGGTTAGGATTCCGGACTTTCAATTCCATCTTACGCTAAGTTCCTCAAAGATTTATGCTCAATCAAGCGTGAGATGCATGTTTCTAAGAAAGCTTTCTTAGCCGAACAAGCAAGCTCGATTCTAAGACAAGATGCTCCCCCCCATATATAAAGATTTGGGATGCCCCACAGTATCGTGCATCATTGGAAATTTCCAGATCGAACAGGCGTTAGTCAATTTGGGGGCTACTGTCAATCTACTTCCTTACTCAGTTTATCAACAATTGGGGTTAGGCGAGTTGAAACCCACCCAGGTCACTCTTCAGCTCGCCGACAGATCGATAAAGAAACCGAGGGGGATGGTGGAAGATGTCTTAGTACAAATAGAGAAGTTCTACTTCCCAATGGTCTTCATCGTTTTGGATACCCAACCTGTGGCAAACCCTAAGACTCAAATTCCGGTAATATTGGGTAGACCCTTCTTAGCCACTTCAAATGCACTTATCAATTGCCGGAACGGGGTAATGAAGCTTTCTTTCGTTAACATGACCATTGAGCTCAATGTTTTCAATGCGTGCAAACAAATGCGGGATGATGGTCCTGATTTTGAAGAGATTGATATGATTGAAACCATTGTTCAAGAATCTCTTGCGAAGTTCGCCGACCCAATTCCTTATATCCCTTTGAATCTGATTTACCAAATTCTCTTGACATTGAAAATGATACTTTCGGATGGCCATTAATGTGTGGAACCTGAAAAATGAGGAGCTAGTGCCATCTGGGTCAAAGTCTCTTCCCTCTCAGGTGAGGCCACCCAAACCTGAGTTGAAAGCTTTGCCAGTTGACCTCAAATATGCATACCTAGGGGATGATGAAACGTTCCTAGTTGTAATTTTTGCGCACCTAGACAAGGACCAAGAGGTGCAATTAATGGAAATACTTAAGCAGCACAAGGGTGCAATAGCATGGACTGTGGTTGATATTAAAGGCATTGACCCCCACGTGTGTACCCACCATATTTACCTTGAAGAAAATGCAAAATCATCAAGACAAATGCAATGTTGGCTCAACCCCACCATGCAGGAGGTGGTTGGGGTTGAGGTCTTAAAACTTTTGGATGTGGGTATCATCTATCCAATCTTGGATAGTCAGTGGGTCAGCCCTACCCAAGTAGTACCAAAGAAAGCCGGCGTCACTGTAGTCAAGAATGATAAAGATGAACTCATCCCTAGTCGGATACCCACAGGTTGGAGGGTATGTATTGACTACAAAAAGCTCAATGTGGTCACACTTAAGGACCATTTTCCGCAACCCTTTTTGGACTAAATTTTGGAAAGGGTAGCAGGCCACCCATACTACTCCTTCTTGGATGGATACTCAGGATACAACCAGATAGAAATAGCCACTGAGGACCAAGAGAAAACCACATTCACATGTCCCTTCGAAACTTTTGCCTACCGGCGAATGCCCTTTGGACTATGCAATGCTCCCGCTACTTTCCAACGCTGCATGTTAAGCATATTCATTGATATGGTGAAGCGTTTCCTTGAGGTCTTCATGGATGATTTCTCCATTTTCGGTAATTCTTTCGAAGACTGCTTAAGTAATTTGGAAAAGGTCCTTGTTAGATGTAAAGAAAAGAACCTGGTGTTAAATTGGGAGAAATGTCACTTCATGGTTCAAAAGGGAATAGTCCTTGGCCATATTGTTTCATCCAAGGGAATGGAAGTTGACAAGTCGAAAATAGATCTGATCTCAAATCTGCCCGTCCCAAGAACCGTTAAAGATATCAAATCGTTCTTAGGGCATGCAGGCTTTTACAGAAGGTTTATAAAAGATTTCAGCACTATCTCCAGACCACTGTGCAACCTTCTGTTAAAAGATACTCAATTTGAGTGGATTGAGGCTTGCCACAAAGCTTTCACCAAGCTAAAGGTCATGCTGACTTCCGCTTCGATTATGCAAATGCTTGATTGGAGCCTGCCCTTTGAACTTATGTGTGATGCAAGTGATTATACAGTTGGGGCTGTGTTGGGGCAACGTAAGGAAAAGAAACCTTACGTAATTTATTATGCAAGCCGGACTTTGAATAGTGCACAGATCAATTATTCCACCACAGAGAAAGAATTATTGGTTGTGGTCTTTGCGCTTGACAAATTCAGCTCATACTTGTTAGGATCCAAGATCACTGTGTTCACCGATCATTCGTCGCTGAAATATCTTCTTTCTAAAAAGGATGCAAAACCGTGCCTCATTCGTTGGATCCTTTTACTCCAGGAATTTGATATCGAGATCCGTGATAAGAAGGGAGTAGAAAATGCAGTTGCAGATCACCTATCACGACTTGTCATTTCCGAATCTTTGGAATCCACACCCATCCAGGACAACTTCCTTGACGAAAAATTGTTCGCAGTATCCCAATTACCCTAGTATGCAGACATTGCAAACTATCTTGCAACAGGCATAGTCCCAGAACATTGGAATAAGCAAGATAGGGATAAATTCTTTTTTAAGGTCCGGAACTTTTTCTGGGATGACCCGTATTTTTTTAAGTATTGCTCAGACCAAATCATTAGGAGATGTGTGCCAGATGATGAGGAAAACAATGTCATCTCCTTTTGTCATTCACAGGCTTGTGGGGGCCATTTCTCTTCTAAAAAGACAGCCTTTAAGATTCTGCAATGCGGTTTTTACTGGCCCACCCTTTTTAGAGATGCCCATGAATATTGCAAGTCTTGTGAAAACTGTCAAAAATTGGGTTCCATCTCAAGAAGGAACATGATGCCCCTAAACCCAACTCTGATCATTGAGTTGTTTGATGTTTGGGGTATAGATTTTATGGGATTGTTTCCCCAAAGTTTTGGCTATATCTACATTTTAGTAGTTGTTGATTATGTGTCAAAGTGGATTGAAGCTATCCCATGTAGGAAAAATGAAGCTAATGTTGTCAAGAAATTTCTGAAGGAGCACATATTTTCAAGATTCGGGACCCCACGAGCCATCATTAGTGATGGTGGTACCCACTTCTGTAATCGTGTAATCGATGCATTATTGAAAAAATACGGAATTACACATAAAGTGGCTACCCTTATCACCCGCAGACTAGTGGGCAAGTTGAGGTCTCAAATCGAGAAATCAAACGTATATTGGAGACCATAGTAAACCCTACTCGGAAGCATTGGTCACTCCGGCTAACTGACGCATTATGGGCATTCAAAACTCCAATAGGCATGTCTCCATAGAGACTGATTTATGGGAAAGCTTGCCACCTTCCGGTGGAATTGGAACATAAAGCATATTGGGCACTAAAACAACTAAACTTTGATACAGAGAAAGCTGGAATTAAGAGGAAATTCCAGATGAATGAATTGGAAGAGATTCGCAATGAGGCTTATCAAAGTTCTCGTATTTACAAAGAACGGACCAAGGCTTTCCATGATAAAAACATTTTTAGAAAAGCTTTTCACACTTCACAAAAAGTCCTTCTTTACAATTCTCGTATGCATCTCTTTCCTGGGAAGCTGAGATCTCATGGAGTGGCCCTTTTATTGTTAAGCATGTTTTTCCGCACTGGGCAGTTGAGTTAGAGAATCCCAAGGATGGTTCAGTTTTCAAAGTTAATGGGTAATGTCTAAAACCATTCTTGGAGCCATTTGATTCAGAGGACACTATTTTACCTCTGACTAGTCCTGACTATTAGGATTGATGAGCGTTGGATCTGACAGCGTTCAACTCTGCGTATATATAAATATATCTTGCTGCTTTGTTTTTGTGTCTTTTGCCTCATTTTGGACAGATTCACGGGAGATCTACAGTATCCCAGGAGCTTTCTACACTGTACCCTCTGTTGCTTTTATATTCCTCATGTTTTGTATTTTCAATGCATATCATTCATTTACACATCGAGGACGATGTTCATGCTAGGTTGGGGGGTAGGGACAAGCACACATGTCCATCTTTAGTCAAAAGTTTTACACTTTTTATTTAAAAAAAAATTCTTTTTTTTTCAAGGGTTTTGAAAAAAAAATTAAAAAAAAAAAAAGGGGAAATTTCGAAAGGATTTTTTACAAAACAAAGATACCTTGAATTTCGGAGTTTTCAATGCTTTGGGCAAAAAAAGAGCGGATGGTTCACTATTTTGTTTAAGGAAAGAGTTTTTGGAAAAGTGGTGAATTTTGATCCTTCACTTCTACATAGTCTGTATACGTTTTCAAGGTTTTGAATGTAAAGTCATGATTTCCGTTTTCTTTGACGATTGGATGGAAAATATGATGGAAAACCGACCCTTAGTTTCACAGTTTCCTGGTTCATATGGGCGGTCTGATCAGCCACAAACCATTGAATTAATTCGGCCACATGGAAAGGGTTGCCTATTGTTGGGAACCGCAAAAGAAAAGAAAAGTTTTTAGTTATAAGTCTTGAAAAGAATAAAAAGTTGTGTGACTAGTTTGGGTTCGTAGCCTTTTTAACCCGAGCCAGTAAGCCCGTAGGGGTTTTTACATACCTAATACCCTAAATACATCTGTTTTGGGAGTGATTAGAAAGCTTTAAGGGACCTGAGCATTGCACAGTCACATGTGTGCATAAGAAAAAAAAGAAAAAAAGAAATATATATATATATATATATATATATAAAAGTGCGGCCTTTGAAAAAACCGTAGTGCGAAAGCTGTCATGGTTGCCTTGAGAGGAAGACTGTTTTTCATTGCTAAGGTTAGGTGACCTAGAATTTTGGATAAAAAATCATTTTCACGGAAAACTTTGGTGGATCATTTGATGTCTATGTTTTTTCGTATACGCACTTATCACTGTGCACGATCAATTAGCATGATTTCGAGAATTTCTGACAAATTAAAATGAGATTTGTGAATCTAATTTAAGATTTTCCTTTGAAAAATTTTGAGAATCGAGAATATCTGGTGTTTGTAAATTTTCTTTTGGAAAAGTTCCCATGGTTTTGTTAGGTTTCTACTTTAAATTGAAAAAAAAAAAGAAAAAAAAAAGAGAAGAATCTTGTGGATACATTCACTGCAAACCCTCACGAGGCACCACTAATCCACTAGGGGGGAACCTAGGGGTTTAAGGGCTTACTGCATACGCTAAATGCAGCCGAGAGTACCAGCGAAAGTGGTATTTTTCATTTCTGCTTTCTGCATTAGTTTGTTTTCTTTAGAATTAGTTTATGTGTTTTATTCATTGTCGCTTATTTTGCTAAGGGACTAGCAAAAAGCTGGTTGGGGGGGGGGGGGGGTGATAAGTCCACAAAATTAGGTCATTAGGTCATTATTTCATTATCATTTGTGGACTTAATTAGGTTTAATTGCATAAAAATTACACTTAATTTCATGATTTCATGCGTTTGGGGTTATTTTTGAAAACATGGTCAAAATAGGTCGAAATTCATTGAAGTGCACAATTTTTGTGAAATTAATTTTTTCTCATCTCATCTATCACCCCAAAATTAGATTTTTGGTTTCATCAATGCACATCTTGCTATTTTTGGCACCATGTGATATTTTTGGAAAGATGGTTATTTTGGTGCATCACTAGGCATGTAGGGTCCCATACATGGTTCATAATTATTTCCTTATATATAATTAATGTTAAATTTATCTCTTTCAATTTGTAGGGGAAAACAAGAAATAGGACCCGCATTGAAAAGCAATTGAGTAGGGACCGCACTACATGACCAAGGAGGAGCCCCACGATGAGAGATTCCCAATAAGAACAAGTTGGCCATACAACCCACCTTATGATATTCAATGGCCCACATGCACCTCAAGATAAAACATGTAGAAGGACACGTTGGAGAATTGGAGAATCTTTTACAAAGAACATGTGATTGTTCCACCTAATACAAAGGAGAGAAACTTGGAATTATGGAAATAGCAACATGATGGGATGGCAAGTTTTGTAGAAAACCAAGGAGGCTGGACTTTATATATGGGACGTCCCATAGCTAACAGAGGAGTCGTCCACAATTTTTATGTAAAAGCCTTTGAGGTTCTCACCCATTCCACTCCCATCCACCCTCTCTCTCTAGTCCCTTTCTTCTTCTTCCTTCTAATTCTTTAAACATAGGTTGAGAGATCATGTTGAGAGAATGATGAAGAGAGGAGAATCTTAATTTTCTGTGCTTCAAGATCAAGGAATAAAGACACTACTTGGTTTGATTCTGTGTATTCTTTATGTAAGTGATTTAATTTTCTATTTCTAGTTCTTTTATGTGTTTTGATTGGAGATAATATTTCACATGATTAGATCTAGGGATTTGAAAATAAAATAAATAGATTAAAAGTTGAGAGACATCAAGTAATCACTTGCATAAATTTATCCTACTCCGAGAAGAGAGGACATCGTTGTCGCATTGTCAATACTTGCAGGATTGTCTAGTTTCTAGATCTTGGGTATATCTTTTCTGCTTTTTATTTTCCACCCCTTTTATTTTATTTTAAGTTAATATTCTGATTATTATTTTTATTTATATACAAATTCTAGATTTAGAGATTACAAGTTGCAATTTTTACATATTTAGTAGAAACTTTCTATTTTTATTACTTGCATAATATATGGTTGGAAAGTGTTTTTGTGCATGCATCATATTTAAAAATTGCATTAGAACAGGGTTTTGTTGCTGAAATCACAAGATTATCAACTGATTAGAAAGACTAAATTCAGACCTAGTATGTGAATAGTGAAAAATTCTGCACAATTTCAGCAGAATTGACCCGACTGTGTTCCAAAAGTCTGCAATTTAAAAACCCGTTAAACGTGAATATTTTGGTCCGAAAAATATCAGATTTAAAGTATAATAATTGAAATTTGAAACCCCAGAATTTCAGCCAAAAATAACCTCGGGAACCGTGTCAACTAGAGGCTCAAATAGGGGTAGTTGGACAGCCTGCATTCAGATTTCAGCAGCAAAACAGTTCAAGTAGGTATCTTTAGGTGATCATATCTTTTTCGTTTTAAATCCTTTTTCCATTCTTCTTTTTTTGTTGTGTTTATGAATCATCAGAGTATTTATTCCAGCCATTAGATTTAGGTTCATAGAAACTTTGACTAGTCGTACAGTCCAACGAAATTGGGCAAGTGCAAGAGTTTCCATACTTTGAATTTTTTACAGCATGCATCAGATTTTTAGAAACTTGCATAAAATTGCATTGTTAGCATTTAGGGCATTATAAATCATTCATATTTGCCTAAAAAGTTATTTTGGTAATTAGGATTTAATTGAGGAATTCTTTTTTTGATTTTCTTATATTAAATTGGTTGTTTAATTTGTGTATTTTTTTGCAGGTTTTAGTTTAACTTGATTAGGTTTCTTTATTTAGCTTAGTGTTTTTAGTTTTTTTTTTTTTTTTTGGAAGTTGATTTAATTTAATTAGTTTCCATTAGGCCAGATTCAATATTTATTTAGGATAGGTCAAAGTTGGAAAGACTTTCAAAAGGCATTGCTCCCTATGGATCGACCTTTGGACTCACCAGATTATTACTACAATTGCACCCTATACTTGGGGTCTGATCAGTCAAGTGGGCCTAATCCGGGATTGGGACTAAAATTTAAATGATTAATGATAAACATTTCATACTATGAATTTATTGTAATCAAAACGTATAAGAGTAGATAAAGATGTGCCACTCGTATACGCGATTTTCCACAAGTTTTCGCGGTGAGGATATTACAACAATATGAATATTTCTTTTAAATGTGGAAGCATGTAGTAAATCTAATTCATACATTCATGTTCAAGATAGCATGGTGGATAATATTTCTAACAAGCATCAAAATGAGAAATGATCATTAGCTATTCCCAAAAGTAAGTTAAAGTTTACATCAAGGTCATTTAATTACATTTCCCAAAAATAGAGGCCAATAAAGGCCAATATAAACAAAAGTATCAATTCCCAAAAGAATGGTTAAACATGAACCCAAAATTTTACGCAACTCGGGCACCCGAATGTCTAAACGACATCATCGGCATGCCACTCCACTAGATGTTGTGGTTCACCGACTGCCTCCTTATGCTCCTCCTCGGGGTAACCAACAACGGGGCCTGAGTACCAAAAATAGTGGATCAAACACAACGGTTTGGCAGGTGGGTGAAAAGATATAACAATAATTGAAATTACCTTGAAAAACATTTAAACCTGTTAAAACAATAATTCTCATAAAACAGAATAATATACTGTTAAAACAATATGTAATATAAAACATGTACGGTATCCAAGGAAATTGGGAAACAAGCAATATGGCAGCCACACGGAGCTAAGTCCTCCTCTATCACCGAAGTGACATGAGCATATCGGGATGTTGACCTCAGTCACCGAAGTGAGGAGATACAACAAAAATTACATATACATATACATAATAAATACGAGACATGACCACGGTAGCGAACCGGGCATCGGGAACCACAGTAGCAATCTGCGGCATTGGGATAAGACTACGGTAATAACAGGGTAGCGGGAAACTGCAGCTAGCGGAACGGGAGGGGGATCTCCAAGTCGGTGGATCAGACCAACAAGATTATCCAAGCTTAATGGTGCCGACTCATAGGTCAAATGACATAAAACAAAGCATGTACAAATTACATATGATGCACTTATATAAATGGGCGGGACGGGGTGCTTGAAGGCACAAATATCATTTCAAACGGCAAGTGCATATCGAGATTAGCAAAATGCTACAATTGCAAATTCAGTATTTTCGGGAATGGTAAATCATAAATCAAGAATTTCGGGACAAGTATCGGAATTTGAATTTTGATCAAAGTGAATAAGGGTCCCATATGTGAATTTCAATATAGATTGGTAATCCTTGAGTTTGGAGACATACCGGGCTCTTATACACCTTAGGGATTTCCAAAACTTCAAATGAAAGCTTGTGATTTGGTTTCTTTCTCAAATGGGTGCTAAACAATGGTTATAAGTCTTCCCATCACAATAGGATTCCTAATAAACCTTTCTCAATCATCTAAACATTTCATTTAGGCTCCCAGAATAGCCCTAGGTGAACGGTGTTCATCGCTTGAGCGGACAAGACGTTCGCTCGAGCAACGAGCTCTCTAGAATGGCTTTCTGGGAGGTTCGCTCGAGCGGATGATGGGTTCGTTCGAGCGAACATGTTGGCTCAAGCGAACAAATAGTTTGCTCTAACTAGCAAGGTTCTATGAGAGTTCTGATATGATTCTGGGAAGGTTCGCTCTGGAATGGTTTGGAACTTTTTCTCGAGCGACCTGTCAAGTTCGCTCGAGCGAACTGTCCAAAAACTGATTCTGGGACAGTTCTGCTCCTTCTATCTTTCTCTTCTTACAACTCATATGAGTTTCGATTCCACTCTAATATAGGAGGCTCCAAAACTCCTTTCTAACATCATTCAAACTCCACATCTACACTTCCATAAATGTCAAACCAAACATCTTTTTCTCAATCACATTCAACCACAAAAGATGAGAGAAAACCCAATAACAAGGATTCATTTATACTACAATCAAGCAATAAATGGGAGGCTATCAACCACATTTCTAAAACAATAAATGAGTTAGCAAAACTCTTAATGAACATTTATTTCAAGTCAATGCAAGCAATAAATATGAACATGAAAGACAAAACCAACATATTTTTCATAAAACATTTAAGTGTTCAAACTTATCATTTCATCCCACTTGCCTTAAGGTCTCTAATCAAGCAAATCAAGCACTAAACCCTCTCTCCAAGCCAAGCTCCAAGCTACACAAAAACCCCCAAAACAAACCCTAAAATGGGTCAAAATAAAGATCAAGAAGAAACAGGTTTCAATAAAGGAAAATGAGCTTCTCAAAGGCTTGAACTCCACAAATGCTATTAGGGGTGAGCTCTCAAAGAGATTGATGAAGAAGATGATGATCTCAATCTTCTATTGGTGCAAGCTTGGAAGTGGATTGAGGATGGAAAAGCTAGAGGAGGAAGAGAAAAGGAAAAGCCCTAACTTTTGTTGGGTTGTGCTGGAAAAAGGGAAAGGAGAAGAGGACGTCTCCTTATAAAGCAATTGGGAGTGGGCTCCACCACTAGAAAACTTGGAAGGCTGAAATCATGGTTTTTAGCATCTCGGATGAAATCGACGAAGAAGGAAGAAATGATCTTTGAAATTCCTAGTTTCCAAAAAGTATATGTTTCACGGGTTTTGGGAATATCAAACATTGGGTACAGATTTAGTGTAAAAAGACTGTTTTGCCCTCAATGCAAGGAAAGTCGGGTTTCGAGATTCGGGACGGGAACGGAATCAACATGAAAGTTAAAGAGATTAACAAGATTAGTAAAACAGGATAAAACCACAAATCAATGGAATCTCGAGTAATTCCCCAAGAAAATGCAAAATCATAAAAGGAACCCCAAAGGGCCCCACTAGTCACAAAGGCACTCAAAATTCCTCAAAGCTATAACAAAGCTATTCTAAACCCGACTACATCAAGATCAACTAAACACACTTAGAACTAATATACAACTTAACTAACACTAATCGAGGTCACTCGGGTTGGGGTCTTACACTGGGCGCCTAGGGGGTGGTGCCCAGATGGACTTGGCAGGATGGGCACCAAGGGGGTGGCGCCCAGGTGACTTTGTATTTTAGGGTTTTGGAGTTTTTAAAGTTCTTAGTTATTTTTTATCCTAATTAATTAGGGTCTTAATTAAGGTCTTTTGGATTAAAGGATTTTACTGTATTAATTGGTGTGGGATTAGATTTTTTATTAAGTAGTTTTAATCCTTAATAAGGGGCTTTTAGTAAATGAGCAAGCTGGGCTCCAAGGGGGAGGAGCCTATCCTAACAGTTTGGGTTTCCTAATTGATTTCAGTGATTCCTTAATCCAATTTTAGTCCAAATTAATTAAGACTCTCCATTTTAGGGTTCTTAATGGTTTAAGGATTTTTAAGTTAATTAATTATCATGTTTCAATTATTTCTTAATAAATCCTAGGGTTCATCCTACTTAGGCACGAGATTTGATAACCTAGACTATATACCTATTATTTTTGGTGCTTTCTGGATATCTTTTAATTGGTTTTTGGTTTCTCCTCTAATTTACTAGAAAGTAAGGAAAGAGAAGAAGTAATTTTTATGTTTTATGATTTTTTTGGGTTTTTTATGACTTTATGATTCGAATGATCCTACAATATGATGTGTGATAAAAATGATAATTCGAAGTTCAGAACATATCAAACAAGCAAACATATCATTGTCATGCAATTTCTAAATGAACTAAATGCGGAAGATAGGAAATTATGCAAGAAGGTGGAAAGTTCCACTTGGGCGCCACACCTGTGGTGCCTACCTTGCTCAGTCAGGGCTTTCAACGAATCACAACGAATGTACAATGATCTTAGGATTTTTCAACACAACTCCCGATAGTCAGCAGCTGATGCGAATGTCCTTATGCGAACTACTAATGATGCAACTAACAAGTCTACGAGAAAATGAAGAACAAGTGGACATCTAAAAACTTAGACCCTTTTTCAGGAGGGTATGCGCCCAGCCTGTCCCGGAGAGGGTAGGCGCCTAGTGGGTGGCGTATAGCCTTGCTATTGGGGGCTTTTAGCGATCTTCTCAATCTAAATGATGATGGTGATGCTACTGTTAGATTGTATGAACTCAATCCATCAGATGATGTAATAAATTGATTAATTTCTTTATTTATCAAAAATATCATGCTTTCCTTTCATGAGATGAATGATGTTTTTATTACTTAATGAACATGACCAATACATATGACATGATGGTTCATGAGTTGAACCGGGTCCCATTAGTATATTAGATGTGATATATGTGTTAGATTGTATGGACTCAGTCCATCAGATGATGTAATAAATTGATTAATTTCTTTATTTATCAATAATATCATGCTTTCCTTTCATGAGATGAATGGTATTTTACTACTTAATGCGCATGACCAATACATATGATATAATGGTTCATCAGATGAACTGAGTCCCATTGATATATTAGATGTGATATATGTGTATGGATGAGATCCATACACGGGAGACATATGTCACAAATCTTATACTCAAATATCTTCAAAGACCGGGCAACTCATCTGATAAGGTTGTAGCACTTTGATCACTATGAGATAGTGTAATTTGTCTCGATCATCAGAATGTAAGATTCTGGATCACGGTGCTGGTACATTGGATGTATTGAAGGACCATGAGAAGCACTTTATGGAATACTGTCTCGAGTTTAAGGTTTATTTTCATAATTCCCTAGCAATAGTTTCTCAATCCTGAGATATTGATGAACTTAAGTTTTTATCTATTCATTTGCTTTTAGTCACCAATGACTGAGGCCAACTGTAGGTCAACACTTCGGTGTCTTGGGTACGTGGTAGTAGGACTATGGGAACATCCAATGGTCAAGATCGAATCTATTTACATTATCCCCTTATGCCAATTAATGAATTTGTCATTAGTAAGTGCCCACCCATCTCGATTAAGAGTTAATTGGATGGTACTGATGATCACTGTGATTAATTGTGGCTCAAGGATAAAAATATGTGGATTTAAATTGGTGGGACAGTTTTAGTCCAATTGATTCATGGATATTGATAGAGGGGCCTATTTGTGGTAATCAGGAAGTTTAGGGTCTTCATTGTAATTTAATCCTAAGACTGGAGTGCAATTGCATTTATATAGTGGTGTTATTTGCAATTAACTGTGGGCCCGGATTGCACATGAGTTGTGGGGTCACGGTGACCCAGTTGAAGCCAGCTTTCTATGGAATCCCTAGTGGTCCCCACGCTAGCCCAAGTTATTGGAAAGATATTAATCCTACTAGAACTCTAAGATGAAGGAATTAGAAAGTTACTATGTCTATTTGAAGTAAGACTTCTAATAGTGGTAATAGTAAGGTTACTAATTTGTGTGGAAGTAAGACTTCTTTTTCAATCAGTACAAGAGGAGGGAAGGAGGTTGCTTAAAGCTATAAAAGTAGAAGCAAGGGGGCTGGGACGTCCAATCTTGGATTTCACGCCCAGCCCTCCCTTTTGTGCAAGAGTTGCACATCTCTTCTAGTTCTCTTTTAATTCTTTGAGTTTCTTGAAGGGCTTTCTCTTGAACTTTCCACCAGTCTTCTTGAAAAGAGAGATCTGATACCGGACATAGCGTGGAACACTAAGAGGTCTTGGAGATCCTAAGTTGCTTACAAAGAAAGAGTTTCTTTAACTAGCAAGTCTTCTTCTCTATTAGAGCACAACCAGGCTCCAAAGGTATAATCTGCTTCTCTATTAGTTGTGGATTATTTTTATTGCATGGTGTTGCTTGTTCTCTATCTTTTAAATAGGTTATTATTGCTATACATGATAGATGAATATGAGGGATTGCATCCTGGATATGGTTTATGGCCTTATGGGTGCCTGATCCCTTAGTCAAGTGGGTCAAAAGTTTTAAAATCCTATCCACGAGGCCCGCCTATTTCCAACAACATGTGTATGAATGAGATTCACATACGGGAGACATGTGTCACAAATCTTATACTTAAATATCTTCACAACCAGTGATGAGACTGTGCATCTCATCTGATAAGGTTGGCACACTTTGATCACTATGAGATAGTGTGATTTATCTCGATCATCAGAATATAAGATTCTGGATCATGGTGCTGGTACATTGGATGTATTGAAGGACCATGAGAAGCAACTTATGGAATATTGTCTCGAGTTTAAGGTTTGCTCTCATAATTATCTAGTAACAGGCTCTCAACCCTGAGACATTGATGAACTTAAGTTTCTATCTATTCATTTGCTTTGAGTCACCAATGAGTGAGGCCAACTGTAGGTCAACACCTCGGTGTCTTGGGTAGGTGATAGTAGGACTGTGAGAACATTCTATGGTCAAGATGAAATCTATCTTAATTATCCCTTTATGCCAATTAATGGATTTGTCATTAGTAAGTGCGCACCCATCTCGGTTAAGAGTTAATTGGATGGTACTGATGATCACTGTGATTAATTGGGGCTCAAGGATAATAAGATATGGATCTAGGATTGGAAGAGACAGGTTTGATCCAATTGATCCATGGATATTGATAGAGGGGCTACTTGTGGTAATCGGGAAGTTTAGGGTCTTCATTGTAATTTATTCCTAAGACTGGAGTGCAATTGTATTTATATAGTGGTATTATTTGCAATTAACTGTGGGACCGGATTGCACATGAGATGTGGGGTCGTGGTGTCCCAGTTGGAGCCAGCTTTCTATGGAATCCCTAGTGGTCCCCACGCTAGTCCAAGTTATTGTAAAGATACTAATCCTACTAGAACTCTAAGATGAAGGAATTAGAAAGTTACTATTTCTATTTGAAGTGAGACTTCTAGTAGTGGTAATAGTAAGGTTACTAATTTGTGTGGAAGTAAGACTTCTTTTTCAATCAGTACAAGAGGAGGGAAGGAGGTTGCTTAAAGCTATAAAAGTAGAAGCAAGGGGGCTGAGATGTCCACTCTTGGATTTCACGCCAAGCCCTCCCTTTTGTGCAAGAGTTGCACATCTCTTCTAGTTCTCTTTTAATTCTTTGAGTTTCTTGAAGGGTTTTCTCTTGAAGTTTCCACCAGTCTTCTTGAAAAGAGAGATCTGATACCGGACATAGCGTGGAACACTAAGAGGTCTTGGAGATCCTAAGTTGCTTACAAAGAAAGAGTTTCTTTAACTAACAAGTCTTCTTCTCTATTAGAGCACAACCAGGCTCCAAAGGTATAATCTGCTTCTCTATTAGTTGTGGATTATTTTTGTTGCATGGTGTTGCTTGTTCTCTATCTTTTAGATAAGTTATTATTGCTATACATGATAGATGAATATGAGGGATTGCATCTTGGATATGGTTTATGGGCTTATGGGTGCCTGATCCCTGAGTCAAGTGGGTCAAAAGTTTTAAAATCCTATCCACGAGGCCCGCCTATTTCCAACAACATGTGTATGAATGAGATTCACATACGGGAGACATGTGTCACAAATCTTATACTTAAATATCTTCACAACCAGTGATGAGACTGTGCATCTCATCTGATCAGGTTGGCACACTTTGATCACTATGAGATAGTGTGATTTGTCTCGATCATCAGAATATAAGATTCTAGATCATGGTGATGGTACATTGGATGTATTGAAGGACCATGAGAAGCAACTTATGGAATATTGTCTCGAGTTTAAGGTTTGCTCTCATAATTATCTAATAACAGGCTCTCAATCCTGAGACATTGATCAACTTAGGTTTCTATCTATTCATTTGCTTTGAGTCACCAATGAGTGAGGCCAACTGTAGGTCAACACCTCGGTGTCTTGGGTAGGTGATAGTAGGACTGTGGGAACATTCTATGGTCAAGATGAAATCTATCCCATTATGCCAATTAATGGATTTGTCATTAGTAAGTGCGCACCCATCTCGGTTAAGAGTTAATTGGATGGTACTGATGATCACTGTGATTAATTGGGGCTCAAGGATAATAAGATATGGATCTAGGATTGGAAGAGACAGGTTTGATCCAATTGATCCATGGATATTGATAGAGGGGCCTACTTGTGGTAATCGGGAAGTTTAGGGTCTTCATTGTAATTTATTCCTAAGACTGGAGTGCAATTGCATTTATATAGTGGTATTATTTGCAATTAACTGTGGGACCGGATTGCACATGAGATGTGGGGTCGTGGTGTCCCAGTTGGAGCCAGCTTTCTATGGAATCCCTAGTGGTCCCCACGCTAGCCCAAGTTATTGGAAAGATACTAATCCTACTAGAACTCTAAGATGAAGGAATTAGAAAGTTACTATTTCTATTTGAAGTGAGACTTCTAGTAGTGGTAATAGTAAGGTTACTAATTTGTGTGGAAGTAAGACTTCTTTTTCAATCAGTACAAGAGGAGGGAAGGAGGTTGCTTAAAGCTATAAAAGTAGAAGCAAGGGGGCTGGGACGTCCAATCTTGGATTTCACGCCCAGCCCTCCCTTTTGTGCAAGAGTTGTACATCTCTTCTAGTTCTCTTTTAATTCTTTGAGTTTCTTGAAGGGTTTTCTCTTGAAGTTTCCACCAGTCTTCTTGAAAAGAGAGATCTGATACCGGACATAGCGTGGAACACTAAGAGGTCTTGGAGATCCTAAGTTGCTTACAAAGGAAGAGTTTCTTTAACTAGCAAGTCTTCTTCTCTATTAGAGCACAACCAGGCTCCAAAGGTATAATCTGCTTCTCTATTAGTTGTGGATTATTTTTGTTGCATGGTGTTGCTTGTTCTCTATCTTTTAGATAAGTTATTATTGCTATACATGATAGATGAATATGAGGGATTGCATCTTGGATATGGTTTATGGGCTTATGGGTGCCTGATCCCTGAGTCAAGTGGGTCAAAAGTTTTAAAATCCTATCCACGAGGCCCGCCTATTTCCAACAACATGTGTATGAATGAGATTCACATACGGGAGACATGTGTCACAAATCTTATACTTAAATATCTTCACAACCAGTGATGAGACTGTGCATCTCATCTGATCAGGTTGGCACACTTTGATCACTATGAGATAGTGTGATTTGTCTCGATCATCAGAATATAAGATTCTGGATCATGGTGATGGTACATTGGATGTATTGAAGGACCATGAGAAGCAACTTATGGAATATTGTCTCGAGTTTAAGGTTTGCTCTCATAATTATCTAATAACAGGCTCTCAATCCTGAGACATTGATCAACTTAGGTTTCTATCTATTCATTTGCTTTGAGTCACCAATGAGTGAGGCCAACTGTAGGTCAACACCTCGGTGTCTTGGGTAGGTGATAGTAGGACTTTGGGAACATTCTATGGTCAAGATGAAATCTATCTTAATTATCCCTTTATGCCAATTCATGGATTTGTCATTAGTAAGTGCGCACCCATCTCGGTTAAGAGTTAATTAGATGGTACTGATGATCACTGTAATTAATTGGGGCTCAAGGATAATAAGATATGGATCTAGGATTGGAAGAGACAGGTTTGATCCAATTGATCCATGGATATTGATAGAGGGGCCTACTTGTGGTAATCGGGAAGTTTAGGGTCTTCATTGTAATTTATTCCTAAGACTGGAGTGCAATTGCATTTATATAGTGGTATTATTTGCAATTAACTGTGGGACCGGATTGCACATGAGATGTGGGGTCGTGGTGTCCCAGTTGGAGCCAGCTTTCTATGGAATCCCTAGTGGTCCCCACGTTAGCCCAAGTTATTGGAAAGATACTAATCCTACTAGAACTCTAAGATGAAGGAATTAGAAAGTTACTTTTTCTATTTGAAGTGAGACTTCTAGTAGTGGTAATAGTAAGGTTACTAATTTGTGTGGAAGTAAGACTTCTTTTTCAATCAGTACAAGAGGAGGGAAGGAGGTTGCTTAAAGCTATAAAAGTAGAAGCAAGGGGGCTGGGACGTCCAATCTTGGATTTCACGCCCAGCCCTCCCTTTTGTGCAAGAGTTGCACATCTCTTCTAGTTCTCTTTTAATTCTTTGAGTTTCTTGAAGGGTTTTCTCTTGAAGTTTCCACCAGTCTTCTTGAAAAGAGAGATCTGATACCGGACATAGCGTGGAACACTAAGAGGTCTTGGAGATCCTAAGTTGCTTACAAAGAAAGAGTTTCTTTAACTAACAAGTCTTCTTCTCTATTAGAGCACAACCAGGCTCCAAAGGTATAATCTGCTTCTCTATTAGTTGTGGATTATTTTTGTTGCATGGTGTTGCTTGTTCTCTATCTTTTAGATAGGTTATTATTGCTATACATGATAGATGAATATGAGGGATTGCATCCTGGATATGGTTTATGGCCTTATGGGTGCCTGATCCCTGAGTCAAGTGGGTCAAAAGTTTTAAAATCCTATCCACGAGGCCCGCCTATTTCCAACAACATGTGTATGAATGAGATTCACATACGGGAGACATGTGTCACAAATCTTATACTTAAATATCTTCACAACCAGTGATGAGACTGTGCATTTCATCTGATAAGGTTGGCATACTTTGATCACTATGAGATAGTGTGATTTGTCTCGATCATCAAAATGTAAGATTCTGGATCATGGTGCTCGTACATTGGATGTATTGAAGGACCATGAGAAGCAACTTATGGAATATTGTCTCGAGTTTAAGGTTTGCTCTCATAATTATCTAGTAACAGGCTCTCAATCCTGAGACATTGATGAACTTAAGTTTCTATCTATTCATTTGCTTTGAGTCACCAATGAGTGACGCCAACTGTAGGTCAACACCTCGGTGTCTTGGGTAGGTGATAGTAGGACTGTGGGAACATTCTATGGTCAAGATGAAATCTATCTTAATTATCCCTTTATGCCAATTAATGGATTTGTCATTAGTAAGTGCGCACCCATCTCGGTTAAGAGTTAATTGGATGGTACTGATGATCACTGTGATTAATTGGGGCTCAAGGATAATAAGATATGGATCTAGGATTGGAAGAGACAGGTTTGATCCAATTGATCCATGGATATTGATAGAGGGGCCTACTTGTGGTAATCGGGAAGTTTAGGGTCTTCATTGTAATTTATTCCTAAGACTGGAGTGCAATTGCATTTATATAGTGGTGTTATTTGCAATTAACTGTGGGCCCGGATTGCACATGAGAAGTGGGGTCGTGGTGTCCCAGTTGGAGCCAGCTTTCTATGGAATCACTAGTGGTCCCCACGCTAGCCCAAGTTATTGGAAAGATACTAATCCTACTAGAACTCTAAGATGAAGGAATTAGAAAGTTACTATTTCTATTTGAAGTGAGACTTCTAGTAGTGGTAATAGTATGAAGAGAAAGTTACTAATTGTTGTGGAAGTGGGACTTCTAATTAATTATTAGTAAGAGGAGTTGCTTAAGGCAATAAATAAGGGGAAATAAGGGGATGGGCGTCCAATATAGGGATTCACGCTCAGCCCCCTTTTGTGTGCAAGAGTTGCACATCTCTCTCTCATCTCTTTCTCTTCTAGTTCCTTGGAGTTTCTAGTTGGGTTTTCTCTTGAAGTTTCCACCAGTCTTCATGAGAAAAGAGATCTGAAAGCGGGTCATAGCGTGGAAGACAACAAGGTCTTGGAGATCTCAAATTGCTTCAAGAAGAGTTCTTGATCAACTTAATTGTCTTCTTCTCCATTAGAGCACTACTGGGCTCCAAAGGTACAATCCGCTTCTCTACTTGTTGTAGATTATTTTGTTGCAAGGTGCTGCTGGTTTTCTATCTTTTAGATAGGTTATATTGCTGTACATGATTGATGAAACTGAGGGATTGCATCCTGGATATGGTTTGTGGCCTTAGGGGTACTTGACCCTTGAGTCAGGTGGGTCAAAAGTTTTTGAAAATCTGTCCACGAGGCCCACCTACTTCCAACAGCTACTATTGTGAGATTTCATTTTCGGAGCTTGGTCCCCATGTCTGAGTGGTCCCGGATTATTTTTAGGCCAAACTAATGGATGTGGAGGCTGGGCGCCCATGAGGTGGTGCCTAGGTGGTCCCGGACGTTGTGGGCGCCTGGCTTGGGGTCCCTAGATGGATTTTACTAGAGTGGGCGCCACTTGGGTGGTGCCTCGATGGATTCTCGTCATTTTTCTAAGGAAAACTTCAAAAACTCATACCTTTTGATCGATTTATCGAATTTGGACGTTCTACATACCACTGGAAAGTTCTCGAAGTGAAGAATCCAAGGCTCCAAATGTCCCGATGATTTGGGGCTGAAAAAAAGGGGACTTCTGGACCAATGGATCCTACTTCTTAACTTAGGCTAATCGAGTGCGTTTGGGCAAACTAAGCATGACATTTGTGGGAAATGGCCTAAGCACGTCTTAAGTGGTCCAGAATATGTATAATTAGTGTCATGGTCCGCTCTTTGTGTAAGTAGTGAATTTGACTCGGATCTCGATGCGATTTGGCTTTTCTCTCACGGATTATTAGAAGTCGTTGAATTAAGTCTAAAATTATCAACAAACATCTTCATCATCATTAATTAATCTGAATTATTCCATTAATCATTCAATTATGGGTGAAATGGGGGCACCGCTATATTTGACAGGTGTTTAAGGCTATAATAGAGGCCAAATGAGGTGTCTACAGTATGCCCCTCTTTGGAGAACAGCACATGAAGAGTTGTGCTCCAAAGAAAGTAGACACACCACTCATGACTCACGGGAGCTTTTGAGCTCGTGGGAGTGGCCACCTATGGATGTATGAAATTGCAAACTCGTTCTAAAGGTGAGGTTCACTTTTTAAGGATCAATCCTGATTTAGGGGAAAATAAAAAAAAGAAGAAGTTACGTGCCTACTGATTTGATTGGTAACCCGAGATCTGTGCCTCGGTACTCATGGTATTGCCACGTGGCAGGTTGGGAATTGTGCCTTGGTTGCTTAATTTGAGATGATGGTGGGAATTGTGCCCCAGTTGTCTGAATCAGAAGTCAATCTTTTGATTAGCTAAGTCACTATTAGAATTTCATTTGTTCTTGCAATAGAGCTTATTTCAAATGGTCATACATAACGTCTTTTGACTTTCATCCACAGTTGAATGTTCAAGGCATGATTGAAACTAACTAGCAATAATGGAGATCTTAATGGCAATCATAAACATAGTTCAAGCAATAGTGTGGGGTGCATGTGAGAATGAGATGCATTCTTAAAAAGATATATATATATATATATATATTTTTAAACTTAGGTATGCATTGAAAAAGCTAAACCAATGGAAGACAATCACTGGAATAACTGTCACTCTCTAAGGATCTTGGTCTTCACCCAAGCTTAGATGAGAGCCTGGGATAGATTCGATTATCTTTTTGTGCTTATCATGGAGAGTTTCGAGCTACACGGATTCCGTCCTCCAACGTTAAGATTTGAGTCGTCCACAATTCGTGAGAACACGATATTATGATTGCCGTACCAATTATAAGCGCTTAAGGGAGACCTACGGCTACTCAATTTCCAGACGTGAGGTCAAATCATGAAAAACGTAGCTAGGGATACTTACCTCAAGAGCTTTATGCAAATCCAATGTTGGGGATCATTGCCTCCTTTGTTGTTTATTTGCCGAAATTCTTGTCATTTGTCTCCATCAGTGAGCTTATAAGTCCTTTTCCTTTGGTATTTTTGCTTTCGCATTTGGGAACCTAAATTGAACAAACGCTAAAAGATTCTACATTTTTCCTCGTTAGTACTCAGTTTATAACTTGCAGAGGTAACGATTCAAATTTCATCTATGGAGATGACATGGGATGCAATGCACAATGTTAGATGTATGCGTGATGGGACTAGTGTGCACATGACTTGAAGGGATCCCTTGTGATGGGGCAATACTTGGTTTGACAATGTGTCATTCTTTTGTGGATGTGCTTCTTTTAACTTCCTTTCTCTCTTTTTTTTTTGGTTATTTATTGTCTTTGTTTTTCTGTATCCTTCTCTCTTTTGTTGTTGTTTTTTTTCTCTTTTTTTATATATACATATATTATTATTATTATTATTATCATTGATCGTCATCAATTCTTGCTCGGGTTCAACTTCCTCAGAATTCATGGACAGTTCGGTTCAAAGATGCATTTGGTTCTCTAAGGTGATGGATAGGCGCCACAGTGGTGGTGCCTAGCCTATTTGGGGTTTGGATCAAGGATTCTTAAAGCAAACAGCTTGAGCACCCAGAAGATGGTACCTAGGTGGAATTCATTCTTGTACAAATTGAGTCCGTCTCGAAGTAGAATGTTGGATTTGGAAGACAAGTCACCTGAATATCCAGGGACTGGCACCCAAGATGCAGTTCTAATTTGTTTTGGAATGGAGTTTTGACTTCAAGGAAATACGTTGCACTTAGAGCTAGTCTCGAAGTAGAATACATGACTTGGGTGCCCAAGGAGTGGTGCCTAGACTGCATTTGGTGTTGGTCTTGAAGTAGAATTCATGCACAACCTATCACACTACGGGTGTGGTGCCTAGGCTAAACTTTGACTCCAGCACTTAGAGTCCTTGACAAAGAGAAGCCCCAAATTCTAAGGAAAAACAGGTGACATGGGCGCCCGGGGGGTGGTGCCCAAGCTGCAATCCGAGTTCTTTTTAAATCTTTTTAAGGTTTGAACTCTAATCTATATATGTGAATCAAGGCTATGAATTCCCACAACTCCTGCTCTTTTGGACTTCGAATTTCAGAATTCTCAAGCCCTTCTCTGCTTCCAAGTAAGTCTCCTATCCTGTCGTTTTCTTTTGGGATGCATATGTCTCACGTGTATCTTGAATTGTCTGAATAGTTTAGTTAATTAACTTGGTATATGATTTCAAATTAAGGCAACTCTTTTTCTCTTTTGTTTCTGTTTTTTTTTTAAATTACTCTTCCTTTAGTATTCAATTCTCTTTTATTCCCTTAGGTTTATGTAGCTAATCATTCTTCCAAATCTTTTGATTATGTGTTTTTCTTCCCATAGTTCTTGATGATATATATATATATATATATATTTAACATTTCAAGATCATGTTCAGTTTGTGGGTTATTTTGGTTTCTAGTTATTGTCACACACAATCTTCGATTTGAGTTTGAGCCTAGTTTTATGTTCTTGTGTTCATCTTGACTTTCATTTTGGCATGTTGATGCTTTGCCCCATGTTTTCTTTATTTACTTTGTCAATAATGTTTCATGTTATAGGCAAGTTCCCATGTTTTGAATTGGGGTGTTTTAATTGACAAGCACCAGTTGAGGAGGGTAGGCGCCACCCTGGTGATGCCTATCTTCCTGGTTTGCACTAAGGACTTGTGAATCCGACCTTTTAAGGTGTCTTCTCACATTCTGGCTCTCTTCAGATTCGCAGTATGGTAGAAGAACATGACTCAGGGATACTAAGGGTCTTAACTTGGCCAAACAATGGTATTCTCATGGGGGATATTTCAAGGCAGGGATAGGCGCCACCCCTATGGTGCCCAGATGATTCCCCTTTTTTTTTTGGTTTTTTTTTTGTTTGTTATAGGTATTTATTTAACCCTCATTCTGTGCTTCGGCTTGTTACTGTTCATTGTTTTCAATCTTATGAGGTTTTCTTTGTTATCATTGTGTTTGTGTCACCCCCTTTCTTTTGTGTGTTTTAAGATGTTGTATTATATGGGCATATAGTTTGGACTTTTGGCTTTCAAAAGGGTCTAGGACAGCCCTGCAGTACCTATGAGAATATTTCCCACAGATTTAAGAAGGCCTATTAGAGTGATCATGGCTGAACCCAGACTTTTCGGGGTGAATTCCTCGAAACAGATCTGGGCACCACCCTTGGGGTGCTCAAGTGAGTTCGCCTTCTCTTTTCTCTCTCTCTTTGTTTTTTTTTTTTTTTTTTTACTTTAATTTGGGACCCCTTCAATTCTGGAATCTAAGTCTTCCTAGGTTGTTCTCCTACAATGAGGGGTTTCTAAAGTCTTGTGTATGTGCATATAGGTCTCAGTCCATCTAATGGCCGGCTCTCCAGTTTTTTTCGTTTGTCGTTAATGCCGTTGAGGGCCGTTGTGCTTGTAAGCCCTACTCCCCAGGTGATGATTACTGGTCTATCGGGGCTGTACTAGTACGGTCAAGAATGTTTCATTTATAGGCAAGTTCCCATGATTTGAATTGGGGCATTTTAATTGACAAGCACCAATTGAGGAGGGTAGGCGCCACCCTGGTGATGCCTATCTTCCTGGTTTGCACTAAGGACTTGCGAATCCGACCTTCTAAGGTGTCTTCTCACATTCTGGTTCTCTTTAGGCTCGCAGTATGATATAAGAACATGACTCAGGGATACTGAGGGTCTTAACTTGGCCAAACAATGGTATTCCCATGGGGGATATTTCAAGGTTGGGATAGGAGCCACCCCTGTGGTGCCTAGATGATTCCCCTTTTTTTATTGGTTTTTTTTTTGTTTGTCATAGGTATTTGTTTAACCCTCATTCTGTGCTTCGACTTGTTACTGTTCATTGTTTTTAATCTTATGAGGTTTCTTTGTTATCATTGTGTTTGTGTCACCCCCTTTCTTTTGTGTGTTTTAAGATGTTGTATTATATGGGCATATAGTTTGGACTATTGGCTTTCAAAAGGGCCTGTGACAGTCCTGCAGTACCTCTGAGAATATTTCCCGCAGATTTAAGAAGGCCTAATAGATTGATAATGGCTGAACCCGGACTTTTCGGGGTGAATTCCTCGAATTAGACCCGGGCGTCACCCCTGGGGTTTCCAAGTGGTCTCGCCTTCTCTTTTCTCTATTTTTTTTTACTTTAATTTGGGACCCCTTCAATTCTAGAATCTAAGTCTTCCTGGGCATTCTCATGCGGTGAGGGGTTTCTAAAGTCTTGTATATGTGCATACAGGTTTCAGTCCATCTAATGGTCGGTTCTCCAGTTTTTTTCGTTTGTCGTTAATGGCGTTGAGGGCCCTTGTGCTTGTAAGCCCCACTCCCCAGGTCATGATTATTGGTTTGTCGGGGCTAAACATGAAGGGTACTATGATCATGAAGAATGAGTAGAGTTTTATCTCGAGCATGAATCCTCCATGCCTGCTGCTTATGACTGTGTTTTTCAGTTCGAGAAAATGATGGATAAGCGTCTTGTGGAGGTTGGGCATGGAAAATATGACTTACTAGTCATGAAATACAAGGGGATTTGTGGGCTGTATGGGGATTTATGTATCGTGGGGAGGACTGCTCTCGACAGGCTGCTTTGTTATGGCGAGCTCTTGGAAGATATGCCGACTTTTATTAGCAATGTGCTCCAATGTCTCTTGTGGAGTATGTTGGATATTTGGGGGATGTTTGGAGTCTGGGAGGCTATGAAAGCCACCAAAAAGCGGGATCCTGTTGATTATTTTAACACATTGCACAGGCGAATGAACCAACTAGAGCTTATAGGCATGTCTTGTTCGCATAATGCTAAGTCATTTGTTCCGAGGCGCTATAGGAAATACTTTGAGATGGAGAACACCACCTTCTCAACACTCATCCACCCGGTGTATACAGCTTATTTGGATGACTTCAAGCAAGTTTGGGAAATCTGCAATGCCTTCCGGAATCCTCCAGACAGCTTTGAGGAAGTACAAGGGCAACTCAAAGCTTATGTTGCGGGAATAGAAGCACGGATGGCCCGTTTCCCTACCTTTAATGGGATGGTCCATCCTTTTGTAGATGACTCATTAGGAATTACCATCTTAGGCTAGGGCTTTTTGATTGAGAAGTCGGTTCGTTAGGACCATCTAGATTTGTTATGGGTCTCATCTAGGGTTTGGGGCAAAAGTTGTTACCTCTCTTTTCTAGTCACTGTTAGGTTTGTTGATTCAATTTATCGTTATACCTATTGTTTAAGGACTGCTATTGGCATTTAATAAAATTGATTTTAGTTTTATAATTGGATTTTCTTCTTTTTTTTATTATTGTTTTTTATTTTTATTCTACGGTGATGTTTGGTATTTCATGATGGTGATGGTGTTTATTATGATGTTGTTAATGATTATGAGTTATGAGATTTGATTATGAATTATGATGGTTAGCCATTTATTATGGATGCTTGATTATGGGGTTATGCTTGTACTTCTTCTTAATTATTTTTCTCTTTTTTGATAATTATAATTATTATTTTGTTTCATTTTTGTTGAATGTGCGTGCACCTTACTTGGCATGTAATGAGGTGGAGCATGTGGGTAAGTGCATGGATTTGATGTTGAAATGACATTGAACAGTTGATGCATGATAGATATATATTTGAGTCCCTAGTATATTTCAAACTGAATCAACTGACCTGTATATCTCGTTTGCACAGCCTTTCTTTATAGGTTGAAATGGACCGTCGTTGTGCCATTGATAACTGCAAAGGGATCTTGCCAAAGCCAAGGGCTGGTCCTCTACCTCCATTGCTCCCTTGTCCTATTGGGCCTTGTCTCATGGGCTTGCAGGTCGTCACCGTGTGCGCCCACGTCCAGTGAATACTGTTGACACCCTGAATGACTTGCGTTGTCCTTCTCTTGATTTACAAGTCCCGGTTTTGATTTCTCCTCCTCCAGTTGTCGAGGATCCCATTGCCACTCAGGTTAGAGTTTTTGATAATCGATTGGACGAAATATATGATTGGAATGGTTGTATTTTTTTTTTTTAACAGTTTTGTTAGAATGGATGTTCTTTTTTTTACTGTTTAACACCTGCATCGAATTTCACCTGGAAATACAAAAGGACAGGTCGCATTTGACGCCAGGATGAAAGCACATACAACACATTTTAATTCTCAGCGTCGCATTCGACCTAAGAACGTGGTCTTCAAGGTCGAATTCGATGCAGGAAAGTTTATTGTATTAGGGCTGATTTCCTTCCAGTGTCGAATTAGACTTGGAAATACAGAAGGACAGGTCGCATTAGACTGAAATTGTACATGAGTTTCTCTGTCTTAGGTACAGGAAGGGCGGTCTTTTAATTGGAAATTAACACCTGCGTAGAATACGACCATTAAGACCACGTTTGCAGGTCAAATGCGATGCTGGGAGGAAATTAGCCCTAATGTAATAAACTAAACTGCGTTGAATTCGACCTAGTAAGTGACATTCGAAGGTTGCATTCAACCATAATTGTACATGAGTTTTTCTGTCTTATTTAAATACATTAATGAAGAATTATTTTAACAAAAAAGATGAGAATTACATCAATTCATGGAGAATTACATTAACAAAAAAGATGAGAATTATATCCATTCATGGAGAATTACATCAACAAAAAAGATGTGAATTACATCCATTCATGTAGAATTACATTAAAAAAAAAAGATAGGAATTAATCCATTCATGGAGAATTACATTCACAAAAAAGATGGACTTCATTATGACTCTAATTTTGAGCTAGTGGATTTTTGTAGCTGCCCTTGTTGTGCCCAAGTTCTATACAGTTGGAGCAAGTGACCACTCTGCATTGTCAGTTCCTATCCTCCACACAGTTTCTATTGTTCTTAGGCCTTCCCAGCTGCTTGTTGGCCAATGGAGGAAGTACCTGCTCAATTGATCTTTGCTCCCATTGCTTCATATCACACGTTGCATAAATTATATCATCATATGTCCTTTGATACATGCTCCTAGTGTACCAATACTCATAAAAATCGTACGGATTTACATTCCGCATTTTCATTGAAGCTAAAGCATGGCAACATGGGAGGCCCGATGACTCCCAATTGCGACATGTGCATGACTTCTTTTCAAGATCAACAACATCCACGTACTCAGCTGACTGAACCTGGAACTCAATCAAACCGGCAACACGAACATGGATCCTACATGCTTCTTCCATTTCATCGTTAAGGTACTTCTCTGCATATGAAGTAAGACGTGTTGTTATGTTTGTGTTTGAATACAATGCTTTTGGTAGAACTCCATCAATTTTGCACGGATCTTCGACTTGCTGTGTGATAGGGAGAACCCTTGTGTCCTTTAGAAGACTATTGATGCACTCCGCAACGTTACTCGTTAGCATGTTGTACCTCCGTCCATGGATATACGCTGTAGCCCAATACTGATGCCCAATCGGCCCAATGTATAGAAAAGCACGTTCGTCTACGGAACATATATCGCAATTGTAAACATTGAACTCGTTTGGTCTATATACCCAGACAGCTTTCCAGAACGTCCTGACAGTACCATGTTCGTTAAAAGATGCTTTAGTATTCTCAACTACGTGATGACAACAAATATAGTGACAGGCGCTTAGGAGCATGGATTTCAATGCAGGAATGAGACCTTTTGACGGTGAGACACAATTGCCAAGTTCTTTGGCTCGCTCAATGCTATCGATAAGTTCGCTAGGAGCCACTCTCAACTATCACGACGTTCTGTCTCGGCAAAGACGAATGCTATTGGAAACAACTGATGATTTGCATCATGTGTGACAACGAGTAGCAGTACTCCAGGATATTTTCCGTGAAGGTGTGAACCATCCACTTCTAGTAAAGGCCTTAAAGAAGTTTGAAATGAATGAATGCAAGGCCTGAAGGCCCAGAAAAACTGCCTAAATCAGCCATCCGAGGTGATGTCAATGTTTCTCGCTGTGCCAGGATTGGTCCTTTGCAGCTAAAAACAGTAAAGTGGTAATTTCTGGAATGACTTCATATGACCCTCGAATTTTACGCAATGCCATCTCCCTTGCCATATGTGCTTTCTTGCATGTGATTTTGGTTCCAAACTCTGTTTCATATTCGTTGATTATCTCTTTCGGTCTAAAATCATTATTGCAATGTATCTTCCTTTCAACAAACTCAGCTATTAACTGCGCTGATACTTGCCTATGAGTTGTCCCTATCATTGGTTTAAAGCAAGAATGGTTCGGTTTGTACTTCCAAACTTTGAATTGTGGGCCAAAATCCACTATAGAGCCGTGTTCGCCAAGAACACTTATCATCTTTGCAACATACGGTGACCATCTTCATGTTCGTCTTTAAGTGTTTCAATGTGAAATTGTTCTAAATTGCATGCTTGGCTATCCCTTTCCGGAACGCTTCGCGGTCGGGAAACTCATGACCCAGCCACATCTCCCTGACAAAACAGTCTACTCCTTTGGCGATGACCGCTTCAGGGACCATCGTGTCCACAAACGTGTTGTCCTGCATACTATGTGATCCATCTAAATCGGTACTTCTAGATCCATTGCACCCTTCTAACAGAAACAATTCCGTGGTACCTTGCTCCATAGGCCTGATCTTGTGGCGGGGACATGCAGATATACGAGTCAACTCGGATGTAGTGTTCACCCCCACATCATCCAACTTCTCAGGCATAGGTTGGGCCTCAGCTGTTGCACCATTGACTGCCACCTCATTTGACTCATGAGACAAGGGTTGGGCCACCACATCCGTGACATCATTAATGAAAGACGAGAAGTTCACATCAATATCCTCTCTTAAGTTGATGGTAGGGGTAGTCTTTGGTGGGAGATGTAAATGTCGACCATTGTACTTTAGACTCCATATTCTTAATAATCTTATCAGTGAGATGACTAGTGCCTGTGCGATCAAACCTGCACCGAGAAAAATTGCACCATTATATTGTGTAGATATCTTGAATACAATAACATTAATTACAAGTATATGTAAGACAAACTATGTTTTAACAACCACCACCAACCTTTCTTAATATAGGTGTACAGTGCCATCTTTTTCGGCTATTCTTCGTGTTACAAATATTAATATCCAGGAAGAATCGGACTTTTAGGTTTTGAAAAGTCCATTGATATCGCTGTCATCATCAATGTTTATCATCGAACAGAAGCTTCCTTTGTGCAGTAGATACTTTATGCTAAGCTATTCGGCCAATACATCTCAGTTCGAGGCTTCAAGTGTCATGTTTTTCAGCTCACTGATAGTTATGGTACTCGACAGATACCTCAACTTCTGTCTGCCCCGGTCATATTGGGGTCGATTTAGATCAAATTCTAAAGTCCCATCGTAATGAAGACTAGCTAATTGTTGGACATCTGACATGCTGTTGCCAAATGAATGATAGCTTAATTTAGTGGAAAATGTGAGGTCATTTTACAAGTTCATACTAAAATTTTGTGAGTTAACCTTATACTGCCAATTCATGATAAATACGTTTTTAGAGCTTATTTACTTCCCTGCATTTTCTCACTTCTTTGTATGAAATGTAAATACATAAAACAATAAAGTAGTATTTGAATGCCCAAGGAAACTCAAGGAAACTGTTGAGACCACGGATACAAGAAAAGTAGCCTCTAAACCTTAGAGGGAAGATGCCTAAAACAACAAATAAATTCATTTAAAATCCACGAGAACCTGTTCATATTCTTACTCATTCATTGCATATGTACCTTAGATCAAAGGGAAGATGCCCAAGGGAGGTGGAAGCAGACAAAGATTGCCTTTAACGCACTTTTTATCTTCTAGAATACGATCCGTAAGGGTAGGGCACGAAGGGATGACGGGATTGGATATATAATTAATAATATCTAAAGGTTGAATTCGACTTTCAGCGTTGAAACTGAAAGTTGAATTCGACCACAAAAAAGGAAATGGTAAAAAAATTAGGAATCCTGTACGGATTCTCTGTTATATGCATGTTTGCCTAATATTTACTATTCGGTATACAGAGCACATAAATCATTTTTTCCGATAAAAACCTTTTCTAACTAGTATGTTTGAGGAAATAAAAATGACTTAAAAAAAAAATGACAACCAATCATCTTCCGTGTCGCGAGAACTCTAGTTCAGAAGGAGGTAAGCAGGCTCTCCCTCTTACGGACAAGCTTAGTCACTTGGCTGGCATCCTTTCTGAGTGGAGTAAAACCTCCTTTGGAAACATTTTTCAAGAGCTGGATCGCCCTAATTGAAGAATCAAGGGCATACAGAGATCTTCAGCCTATCCTACCTCTATCTTCCTCCATACACTGGAAAGGGATCTCCAATCACAAATTGCTGTCAAACTTCATGATATTGATCAATTCTGGTTCTAGAGATCCCGCATTAACTGGCTTAACCAAGGTGATGCAAACACCCGCTTTTTCCACCTGGCAGCAAAGGTTTTTCACAGGAAGACCATTATTCACTCTCTTCAAGATGAACAAGGTACTTGCATCACAGAACAAGCTGACCTGGAGGACCATTGCTATACTTTTTTCAAATCTTGGTTCATGTCTCCAACCATTCTTTCCAACTCCTCTAATCTAAGCCTTCCCAAATTTCTTCATAACACTGTTACTCAGCCTGAAAACATAGCCCTGTCCACTAACCCTTTGGAGGAGGAGATTCGTCAGGCTATCTTCTCCATTAATCCCACCAAATCTCCTGGTCCGGATGGGTTCACTGGAAAATTTTACCAACACTTTTGGCCAACGCTAAAACCTGATATTCAGAAAATGGTTTCTGATTTTTTCACTAATGGCATTCTGGATAACCGACTGAATGAAACTACTATTGTCCTTATCCCAAAGAAGGCTGGTCCGGTTTCAATCAAAGACTATTGCCCCATTAGCCTATGCAATGTGGCCTACAAGATCATCTCCAAGATCCTGGTCCGAAGGCTCCATCCAATCTTGTCTAAAATCATCTCTCCCACTCAGGGAGCTTTTGTGCTAGGTAGAAGAGCTCTTGATCAAATTGTGGTGGCTAAAGAGATGGTCCATGGCATGTCCAGACTAAAAGGTTCTAAGGCGACGGTAACTCCTGTCACGCCCCCGGACCGAGGCCCTGACAATCAAGTCCTTAATCCGGGGGACGCGGCGCGACGGACTAGAAAATTTCGCCCGCACGCGCTAATTATTTCCCCACAGGATTCCGCGGTGAGGATCCCAGACGATCCATCACAACCAAAGAATTAATTTCACATCAAAATAATGTTATGCGGAAGCATGTGGCAAAATAAAACTCCATGTAACACAAGATGAATGTACAAGTTCGATATCAAAAGAGAAATATATACATAGCATAACCAAGGTTAATTACAGTTGTGAGGACAAAAGTAGTTTAAATTATACAACCCTGACAAAGCCAACAAAGGCTATAAACAAAATTCCCAAAATAACTGTCACTTCCCCAAAAGATGTTATCGATGCCCCAAACCAAACGTGACGTCTACATGACATCATTTGGTTGCCACTTGGGCTCCACCTGAGGCCCTAATGCCTCTTGCGTGTACTCCGCCTCAAAGGCCGCGGGTCCGACATCTGACACCAAACAAGAGAAGTATAAGACACGATGGTCTGGCAGGTGAATAAAACAGATCTGATATACAAGTTATGAACATCATGTTTAAAATCGTAAAGATGCTGACAAAACAAATCATATATAAGGAATAAATCAAATGAATTATTTCAGTGCAAATAAACGAATTTTTTCATAATTTAAATATTTCAAATTATCTGACAAATAATCAAAATAATGGCAAACCACATTTAGCTAAATTCTCCTATTACCGAAGTAACAAGAGCAAACAGAAACCGTGGCCACTACCCGTCGGACCGGAACAAACAGAGCCGTTGCCACATAAAGTGGGACGGAAATCAAAACCGTTGCCACTACTCGTGGGACAGGAAAACAGAACCGTTGCCACTACTCATGGGACCGGAAACAGAACCGTTGCCATAGCCGGACAAACAGACAGAATCCAAACTGCAGTTGGCAAATAGTTTTAAAGATTCCAAGCTGGGTGATCAGCCCAACAAGGTAACCTAAGCTTAGTGGTGCCTTTACATTTCAAAACCTGAACCGATACAAGTCAAGTTCTCCTTGGCTCATGGGCTCGCACTACAAAGCTCTGGCCCCATCTTGCCTTAAGATTCAAATCCAAAACGATACAATTCAAACCGGATAAAAGGACTACTCTTTATCAAAATAAACAGAAAAATTCAGAACAAATCAGATGAGTAGCCTTTTCATTTTTTTTCAAACATGACAAATTAACCAACTTTGTTTCAAACGAATTTATGAGAAAACACAAACTTTCTCTAACTTGGAATGAGATGATTTGGATGATTGATAATGTTTGATGGGCTTACCGAGGCCGTCTCAATACACACTTATTGTCTCCATGTCGGTTTATGAGTGAAGAAGTTGGTGTCTCTGAAGGTCACCGACAATTGAGGGCATAAAGTGTAAATTAAGATAGAAAATTCCCGGGTAAGTTTACTTCTTTTCCAAACTTTCTCTATGGTTTGATTCAAATAAAAATGATTCGGGCTCAAATTCTTAATTCCTGATACTTAATAAGTCATTAGGGAATTTTTGTACTCAAACCAGGCTCAAAACTAGCCTAAAACAGCTCAAAAATCCATCAAAAACTAGCATAAACAGCCCAAAATCCATGTAGGAAATGACCCAGGCCCTGACCCAGGCCCAGCTCGAGCGGGCCCATTTCGCTCTAGCGGGCTGTGGCAGAAGCCAGGCCCGCTCGAGCGGGCCCATGCGCGCTCGAGCGGGCTGGGCCTCTGTCCAGCCCGTGGACAGTCAGCTCCCCAGCTGACTGTCTCTCTCCTCTTTTGGTGCAGATTTCAGCTGACTGTCTCTCTCCTCTTTTGGTGCAGATTTCAGCAGTCAGCTCCTTCTTCTTGTTTCAAACTTTTCCTCCTTCCCATATCAGAACTCTCCCTTCCAATTTGTATTCATAACTCAATCAAAAACTGAATTCAAGATGGTTCCAAACATCCTAATTCAACCACTATCATCATCACATCATCCCAAACATATATCAAAGACAAGAAGAAAACAGGATTTCAAATTTAAACCAGCTGAATCTGAAATCTCAAGCAACAAAAAAATGCAACTTAAGATGAGCCAACATTTCACCATTTTCCTGCACAAAATTATACATAACCTGAAATAGAACAACCTCCTCTAGAATGAAATCAACATTGGAAATAAATTTCAAAGTTTCAAATCAAAAGAACACTATGTATACACAATCCAATTATTCACTTGCCTGAGACAAATTGGGTCACAAACCACTCTAAGATCTCTCAAACTCAGCAACTCCAATCTACACAAAAGAATCCAAAGAAAACACACTAAAAATCCATAAGATTTTGGAAAACAAAGGAGCTCTTCATGAAGGCTCTTGCATGTATGATAAAACAATCCTAAAGGGTCTAGAAAATCCAAAATTTCAAGAAGGAAGCCATTGCTAACCTTTGAAGAACTCTAGGCAAGAAGAAGAGCTTGGAGAAGATGATGAACTCAGCCAAAATCTCTTAAAATTTGTATCAAGGGCAAGCTAGAGGTGAGGAGAAGAGAATGGTGAAATTTGTTTACCAATTTGGGTTCATTTGCAAGACATGCAAAGGAGGGGAGATGAGAGAAAAGAGAGAAAGCTCTCTTAGGTTGTTGCAGGAAAAACTGAATGAATGAAGAGGAAGAAAGACCCAACGTGGGTTTTGACTCATTTAAATGGGTTGTGGGCCCCAATGGCCCTGAAAACTTCACATAGTTGGGTCTATCATTTAGAGGTTCCGAATGAAGTTGACGAAGAAGGGAAAAATGATCGTTGAAAAATCTAGTTTTCAAAAAGTATATTTTCCTCATGGTTTCCAAATTTCAAAATTTATGCACAAATTTGGGTGTGAGAAGATTGTTTTGTCCTTTTTCTCGAAAAACGAGATTTCTAAGGTTCGAATGCAAACGGAACAAACAGAAAAGTTGTTGGGATCAAAATAACAAATTCAAAAATGTCGAAATCCATATTTTTCAAAAATCAAATAAATCCAATAACTCGAATTCTCACACTAACACGCGTCTTACGGGTCACCCCGGGCCCGTTCAAACCGAACATTACGCTCTCAAAATTCTCCAAAGCTATTCAAAATTCTAATCCAACTAAAAACTCAAGCTAATAGTCCCCTAATCCCGCTTAGAGACTAATCACAATTAAAATAATAATAAATTCTACTAAACCTGGGTCGGGGTCTGACGGCTATTAAACTCGATGTGGAGAAAGCTTATGATACCCTTAGCTGGGATTTCCTAGAGGCCTGTCTCATCAATTTTGGATTCCACCGGGAGCTTGTGGCAAGAATTATGCTTTGTGTTTCGTTAGTTCAATACAAAGTGCGCATTAACAGGGGATTTACTAACACCTTCAGTCCCCAAAGAGGGCTCCGCCAAGGAGATCCTTTATCTCCTTATCTTTATATCATTTGTGCTGAAACTCTGGCCCGTTATACAGAGCACCTCAGCATTACCAACAAGATCCTTTTTCCTAAAATTGCCCCTCTTGGTCGAAGGGTGGGGCTTCTTCAATTTGCCGATGACCTATTATTTTTCCTTTAGCTTAATGAGAAGAGTCTGGTCTGCTTGGCAAACATTCTTCAACTGTTTGATGAAGAGGCTGGGCAAAGAATAAACAAGGCTAAAAGCCAACTTCTTTTCTCCAAAAACACCTATGCTGGCCTGGTTCGTCTTACTAAAGACACTTTACAGATCTCCCATTCAGTCACCTCATTTGACTACCTGGGAACTCCCCTAGCTATGGACAGATGCTATCAGCGAAATTGGCAGAACACAATCAAAAGAATTCATGATCGGATTTCTTCGTGGCGGGGCTCCCTCTTTTCCCCTGCCGATAGAAGGATTCTCATCCAATCGGTTACGAGTGCAATCCCTCTTTACTGGCTTGGTCATAGCATGATTCCAGGAAGGATTTGCAAAATCATTGATCGCATTACTTCAGCCTTCCTCTGGTCTGGTTCCTCAACCAGACATGGTCTGCACCCTGTGGCCTGGAATCTGGTCGCCAGGCCTATTGTTGAGGGAGGCTTGGCCATCCGTGACCTTCAAACTCAATCCAAGGCTCAAATTACTAACTTGCTGTGGCATTTTATCAAGAATCCCACTTCCTATTGGGCCTCTACCCTAACTCAAAAATACCTCCGTCGCAGCTCCATTCACAATTGCAACCCATCCCCTAAAGACTCCCCTCTCTGGCGCTGTATGCTTCAACTCCGCCACCATATTCTTGACCACCTGCGCTGGTCGGTTGGTAACGGAGAACAAATTAATGCTGTCACTGATCGATGGATCCCAGGGGATGCCCAGCGTCTCGACAACCAGATTCCCACAAATCCCCTTCTTGTTCAGGACTTAATCTCAACAGAGGATACTCCTCCTTCTTGGAACACTTATCTCCTCCGTCAATGGTGGACAGAAGAAACAGTGGAGTGCATCTGTTCTATTCCCATTGGAGGGATTGATATTCCTTGTTGGAAGGAGGAGAATGCTAGAGAGTGCTCCATCAAAGCTTTGTACCGACACTTATGTTCTCCCACCACCGGACCCCATTTGCCTTGGGAAATGATCTGGTCTCTTCCGCTCCCTTCCAAACAAAAAATGTTCCTTTGGAAATACCTTCATGGTCGCCTTCCAACTAGGGACCGCCTTCATAGATTTCTCCCAGCCATAAGCTCCACCTGTGTGTTGTGCCATACTGAACCTGAATCCAGTGATCACCTCTTCTCTTCATGTCATTCCACTGGGCGGATCTGGCAAGATCTTCATCACCAAATCCGGATTCAAGCTCCAAGACAGCCCATTATCACTTGGTTCTGTCAACAACCCAAGGAAGTCATGACAAAAATTACTTGGACCTGGTGGTATATTTGGAAATCCCGTAATGCCATCCTCTTTCAATCCCTTCCTTTTCAACCATCTTCCATTGCGGGGAAGGTCTGTGACGCCCTGCACGAATGGAACGTTGCGCGTCTTCTTCTATTCAACGACCTCAACAAACCCATGTCCCCGGAGTCTTGGACCACCCCCCCACCCCCACCACCACACACACACACCCCACTACAAGTCGAACGTAGATGGATCATTCCATTATTCTAGTGGCAATGCAGGTATTAGTGGAATTATCCGTGACAGTGGTGGACGTCTCCTTATAGCTTTTGCTTCTGCCACCACTGCAACTTCAGCTATTGAGGCTGAAATGATGGCCCTCCTTAGAGGGGCTCAGCTCTATGTTCAGCATGGTCTCACTGATATCACTGTGGAAGGAGACTCTTTTCTCATCTGGAACTCCCTGAACTCCATGATGGGGGTCCCTTGGGGTCTAATGCAAGTCTGGCGCAAAATCCTGAATACGTTGGACAATATTCCTAGATGGGGGGCGGAGGTCGTCCGCAGGTTAGCCAATAAAGTGGCTGATTCTCTCTCCAAGCTAGGGCCGCCATTGGAAATGTTATTTAAATCTACTTTACCTATCCACATCGCAGATCTTTATTCTCATGAGCTTTGTGTGCAGCAGACAACGCAGGAGGCTTTTGATGCTCACCTTCCGGCGAACCACGTTTTGGAGCAGCAGAAGGAATGACAGTCTCAACTTTTTGGATGCTAAGTCTTTTGGATTCAACTCCTTTGGAATCAATTAATCATGTAACTTGGTCTAAGGATAGTCTGTCTCTGAGGTCTCAAAGTTTAATGATGTACCCTTTTGTAATCAAGTCCCTTCCTCTTCAACGAATTCTCTTCTCCAGCAAAAAAAAATTTATTAAGACGAGTTGCAAGCATGTGCCAATTGATTCCGTGTGAAAGCATGTGCCAAAATTGGTGTGAAAGACTCTAAAAAATGGGTATTTGTAGCATATTCCTTTCACCTTCTTTTTTGACCCGAAAGTCAAAGTAGACTCGACAATGGAGGCTCATTGATTGACAAACAGGTGACCCTCCACCTACCTCGATCTCGCAGCCACACACATGTCCTTTTGTCCCTTGCAGTGTCTTTCTCCCTACCTCACACATAGACAGCTCAAAAAACAAGAGAATCAAGAGACACAGAGAAAGAAAGGAAGGCTCTTGACTTTGATCTGTCTCTTCACAGACCACCAAACCCATGTCGATCTCCAGCAACACGCACGTCCTCGTCTTCCCTTACCCTGCACAGGGCCACATGATCCCTCTCCTCGACTTGTCCTACATCCTCTCCCGCAGGGGCCTCACCATCACCATCCTCATCACCCCACAAAACCTCCCCATCCTCCAACCCCTCCTCTCCAAATCCCCCAACTTCCAACCCTTAATTCTCCCCTTCCCAAAATGCACCTCCATCCCCCAAGGCGTTGAGAACGTCCAAGACCTCCCTCCCACTGGCTTCCTCTCCATGATGCAAGCCATGTCGCACCTCCACCAACCCATCATCCAATGGTTCAGATCTCACCCTTCCCCACCAGTCGCCATCATCTCTGATCTCTTCCTCGGCTGGACCCACCACCTCGCCTCCGATCTCGGCGTGCCACGTGTCCTCTTCTCCCCCTCCGGAGCCAAGTCCGTAGCCTTCATCAACTCCCTCTGGCGCACCATGCCCGCTCCGCCTGGCCCGGTCTGCTTTCCTGAAATCCCCAGTTCCCCAAAATACCCCTGGTCGCAGGTCTCCCCTGTGTACAGGAGCTACAGAAAAGGAGACCCAGTTTCGGAATTCATCAAGGAGGGGATGCTCGTCAACTCGGCGAGTTGGGGGGTCGTTTACAACTCGTTCGCCGAGTTGGAGAGCGAGTATTTCGATTACACGAGGAGGGATCTCGGCCATACACGTGTGTGGGCGGTCGGCCCGCTACTGCCCGCTGAAGAAATGGGGTCCGTGCATAGAGGTGGTTCCGGATCCAGGCCAGCGGGCGAGGTGATGAGCTGGCTTGACAACTGCGCTGACTCGTCGGTCGTCTACGTGTGCTTCGGGAGCCAGGCCGTGCTGACTAGGCGCCAGATGGAGGCGTTAGCGGACGGTCTGGATAGAAGCGGGGCCCACTTCGTCTGGAGCGTGAAGGGGGCCACCAAGGGACACGAGGCAGTCGGAGAGCAGGCCGAGTTAGGCGCGGTCCCTGCAGGGTTTGAAGATCGTGTTGCTGGGAGGGGGTTGATCATTAGAGGGTGGGCCCCACAGGTGGCGATACTGAGTCACCGGGCGACTGGGGCTTTCCTGACTCACTGCGGGTGGAACTCGGTGCTGGAGGCGATCGTGGCTGGGGTGCCCATGCTTACGTGGGCCATGAGTGCGGACCAGTTTTTAAATGCCACGCTATTGGTGGATGAGTTGGGGGCTGGGGTCAGGGTCTGTGAGGGAGCCCAGGCGATCCCTGACTCGGACGAGTTGGCTCGGGTTTTAGCTGAGTCATTGAAGTCGAGTCAGGCCAAGTGGGTCCGAGCCAAAGAGCTGAGCCGGATGGCAATGGGTGCGGTGGAAGAGGGAGGGAGTTCTTTCAGGGATATAGATGCCCTGGTGAAGGAGCTATGTGGACTTGATGCAAAGAAAGAAGGTGAGATCTAGAAAGAAATTTCATTGGTGTCTTTGTCGTGTACGTTTCTTTCTTCTAACTTTGGTTTGCTTTTGATTTCTTTTATCCTGGGGCATATGAAATGTGATTCAACGTTAGAATAGTTGGATGCTTGGGTCTATTTAAAGATGCCTGAATTTCAAACCCAAATTAAACCCTAGTTTTATATGGGTATCAAAATCCGAGCACAAGCGGTGCAAAATTGAACCAGCCCAACTCAAACATATCTTCTAGTGGGCTTCAAGTTGACGGTGTAAGTTGAGAACAAGGGATGCTAAATTAGTTTGCGACCCTGCATCTCACCCAGTTGCCTCTGAATGATGCCTCTGAATGATCAGTGGCAGACTCGGGATTTTAGTTTGAGTGGGGCAGTCGATAATCCACTTTATAGCATAGTTTTGAAGGACAAGATTTTTAAAAAAAAATTAGGTAAGGAATCCTAGTAGTAATACCGAATTCGTACATAAATGAACACATCTCACTGAAAAACAATTTCCCACACATACACTAAAAACGAAAATCCAATATATAACTAAATGACTGTGGAAGTAATATATCACAGAAAGGTAAATCATCAAATGGAAACTACTCCTCACATGCAAAAGAAAAAAGATGCTTCATATTAATACAAAGAATTAAAGCCCATTTCTAACAAGATGCTAATGATCTAACAAGGCAGGTTACCATTTCTGAAATTGAAGAAGCCATAAAGAATGCTAATCCAAACAAGGCCCTGGGGCCTGATGGGTTTAATGCTCACTTCTTTAAAATCTGCTGGCCCATTATAGGCAATATTATCTGTGTAGGTATCATTGATTTCTTTAAACATAGATCATTTCTGAAGCAATTAAAAGAAACTTTCATTGTTCTATTTCCAAAAGAAGAGAATGTATCTACACCTGACAAGTTCCAGCCAATTTCTCTAAGAAATGAATTATGTAAGATCATCAGTCGCATTCTTTTGCACAAGTTGAAGCCAATTATTGTAAAAATTATTAGGCCTATACAATTTGCGTTTATCCTTGGGAGAAGCATTGCTGATAACATTCTCTTAGCTCAGGATCTGATTCATAACTCTCACCTAAACCAAGGTTGCCCAAGAATGAGTATCAAGATTGATCTTGCAAAACCATATGATAGTGTCAGGTGGGATTTCCTGCAGGCAGCTCTTCAATATCTTCATGTTCCTACGCATATCATTAAGTTGATTATGGCCTGTGTTGTTGATGCCCAATTCTCAGTGCTAGTGAACGGTAACTCTAAGGATTATTTCAAAGCTACAAGAGGATTACGATAGGGATGCCCATTATCTCCTTTTCCATTGCCATTGTCATAGGATTTTTCTCTATTATGATGATAAAGTATACTTCGGCAAAGCTAATTCCTTCTCCTTTTCAGAAGAAAGATCTTGTTATCTCCCACCTCATGTTTGCTGATGACCTAATTGCGTTTAGTAGGGCTAATACTTATGCAGCAGCTAATCTGAAACATTTTTTTAGACCACTTTAAGGTGTTCACAAGTCTAGGGGTAAATTGGGCAAAAAGTGCTATTTTCTTCGCAAATTGTCATGAAGAGAATTAACAAGCTATCTCAGGTATCTTGAACATCCCAAAATCTAATCTTCCAATCCGATACTTGGGTATTCCTCTATCCCCAAAGAAGTTGAAGTTCATGGATTGTCAACCATTGCTTGCAAAAGTTCAGCAACGCTTAACTGGATGGAAATAACAAGTGACGTTATCTTATGCAGGAAGAGTTGAATTGATAAAATCTACTATATCTTCATTTCACTTTTTTTGGGCAACAGTGTTTATGCTTCCTCAATCGGTTCTTCGTGCTTTGGATAGACAGGTGCATGATTTTTTCTAAAACTGTTGGACCTCAAATTATATTCATCCTATTGCTTGGGATTCAATATGCCTTCCAGTAAAGGTAGGTGGGTTGGGTATAAAATCTTTCTCAGCAACTTCTAAGGTTGCCCTATTAAGACAAGTGTGGAACGTTATTCTTAACAAACCCGCTTGTTGGAATCATTCTGTGAGTAAATGCAAAATATCTTCGAGGGAGATCATTCTGAGATATCCCTAGTCCAAAGAAAGCATCTTGGGGGTGGAAGGGTATTCTGGCTCTTCGCATGTTAGCTTTACCTAACATCAAGTTTTTGATTGGGAATGGGCATAAAACAAAATTCTAGAATGATCATTGGCTCAGGGATGGAAGGTTGAGGGAGTGTTATGGAGATCGTGCAGTTGATGGTATGGGGATTGGGGACTGATATTTATGTGAGCCGGTTTATAACTAATGCAGATTGGAGCTTTCCTAGGTCAACGTCAAATGCTCTAATGGATATTTTTCACCAAACTCCTCTAGAGATCAGGCGTTGTTCGGAATTTGAAGATGAAATAGTCTGGACTTTAGAAGAACATGGATGCTTTACTCTAAAATCTGCATATCTATTAATAAACAATCTGTCACACCAAAAACTGCAGTGGAGTTCAATGATTTGGTTTCAAGGGTGTATTAAAAAGCACTCAATGTGTGCTTGGATGTATCTAAGGGGTAGACTGAAAACAAAGGATTTCCTCTTACAAAGAAATGTTTCTTGCGATTTTTGTTGTGTGCTTTGTGACTGTACTTGGGAGACGGCATCACACTTAATGATTCAATGCCCCTTTTCCCAATTTGTGTGGCAGCTTCTCCTTCGTAAGATAAATCTGGAACCCATGGATTGTGACTCATCTACTGCTTTGGTGGAATCAACAACTCTCCAAATTGATCCACATCACAAAGGCCTACAAACTCTGGGTAAGATCATTTTGTCTACATTCATTTGGCATATATGGCGTGAAATGAACTATCGCATTTTCATAGCACAATCTACATTAGCTAGAAATGTAGTGCATACCGTTATCAACACAATCAGGAGTCGAATGTTATAACTTGGCATAAATTTACCAGATGATATTTCAAGCTATTGGCACACCCCACCAACCGATCATCATTCTTATATTGTTCCTGCGGTTAGTCCAGGTTGGAGGATATCCATTTATTCGACTAGGAACATGATAATTGGAATTCTTTGGAGTGATATTTATCAACTAGTGTATGCAACTATTGAGCCTTCTCTTGATTATTATCTGAGCGTCTTGCATGTGATGTAGATTATCCTTAACCACATCACACATATTTGTATTGAAGTGGATTATGATCTTATCCAAGCATTGAGATGCCCATCAAAATCTCCATGGACAATGAGATTTCAAGTGAGGAAAATAGTTTCCAGCATTAATAGATTTGAGAATATCCATTTCTCCATTATGCATCCTTATACAATTCAATTCAGCAAAAAAGTTTCCAAAAACAGAATGGGTCCCAGTCGAAATAATGCCAATGAAATGGAGATCCTCTACCATTCACATTGATTTATAGCTTGTTGCCCGAGCTGTGGGCATAAATTATTGTTATTTCTATCTCTTTGTTCCTAAAGGGATATGCGTATTTGAGATCCTATGTATCTGATTTGGATGAAAGGGTTTCAATCATGTAATTTATTACTATTTGAAAATGAAGAACTACACCTATTCTTCAAAAAAAAATAAAAAAAAAAATAAATAAAATTAAATTAAAGCACCATAAAAGAAAATATAATAATAATAATAAGGCTTAGGGAAAACAATAAAATCAATCCGTTCTTAACATTCTTCCGCGGGACAACAAAATGGTTCATCTTATTTACCACTCTGTGTCTGCAAAAAGACATGGGCGATTAGAGGTTTTCATGAGGGTTTTGGGACTCTTTTAGGGCGATTAGTTTAGATATAAGTGGGGTATGGGGTGGGGCCCTCTACACATAGTTTGGAGTTTCTAGATCCGGTCACTCCAGGTCGTCATAGCGTAGGTCCGCCACTGTGTATGATCCTTAGGTGTGCCATTCTTTCCTCATGTGTGGGATTTCTCTTTCCGTGTGTGTATGTGGGCTCTTTTAAGTCCCGGCCCCTTTAGCAGTGGTACAAATAAAGTTTACTAATTTAAGTTCCATTTTGGCCTAACCTATGTTACATCAAGATTTTCAAGCAGTCAGACCCACAAAATTTGTATATCCTAGACTTTGAGGGTTAAAACTATATGAGGTTTTAACCTATGGCCTACCTCTACATATATTGGTTTTTCCTTTCCCCCAAACCCCCCACCCCACCCCCCCCCACCCCAACCCAACAAAAAAAAAAAAAAATCTAATTTTCTAGTACACCTTCTCCATGCCTTTGGAAATGACAAAACAGTCCAAATTCAAACCTCCTCATGTACGCACCTTATTGTCCACTTAAGGCTCTATGATCATTGGATCTACTGGGTAGATACCCCAACGACAATAATATATTTTAGAAAAAAAAAATCTCCTAAGGAGAACCAAAAAGAGAAAATGAGAGAACTGGATTTTGTCACTTTTTATTGAAAACTAAAGGTTTACTTAAAGAGAATGTGGATATAGCTGAAAATGTTGGGAAATCTATGCGGGTTTCTAATTAAAAAAAAAAAAAAACAGAGAAAAATGATTGGAAAGAAAGTGTAAGTTGTGGGTTTATGTTAAATTGGATAAAAAGAGGAAAAAGTAATGATTTTAGCTTATTTTCAAAAGAAAATGCTGGGGCATTAGCATACATATATGTGTATTAGAAGAATAGACTGGGAAATGCAGAGGTGGATATGAGTTTCTTAAGGTAGTGCCACAGAAATATGCAAAAAGAGAATTTGAGGTAAAAGATCCATGACCAAAACTACTAAACAAAGCAAATGAGAGAAGTGAGTCTCACTCCTTGAAAGCATAAATTAAAGATTTGGTTCGAGAAATGCATCATACATAGAATGTAAGAATGGATGAAAATGTAGAAAATCATCAATGTGGGTATCTCTTTTTCTCAATGAAAAATGATTAAAAAGAAAGAACAAGCATCGTTTTCCGTATAAGCATTTTAATTTTTTTTTCAGATAGGAAGCATCTTCTGTAAATCAAAGTCCACTCTTAAATATAATTGATTATGCATCGTCTCTACTTCTAAAGAATCAAAACTTATGATATTGGATATCAATTTAATGAATAACAAGTCTAAGATCCAAAAGAATACGAGAAAATGCACGTTAAACAACCACTCTTCAACTACATGATAACGCCATATAGTTTTTATCCAAACCTATTTATTCCGATGCATTTTCAGCCCACAAATGCAGACACTATAAGTTTGAATGTTTTCATTGACCCAAATTCTAAATTCATTCACCAGAATGCATTTTTCTTTTGCCATAGCCTACAATATGGGTATTTTAATCCTAAAATGTTGTAAATGTAGTCATAAGGAAATACTCAAGCTTTGGAAAGGGGGAGGGGAAAGTAATCTTTAGACGATGTGATTTACATGATAATTTTATATGTGGGTCTAATCTTGATTGGAAAGAAATTTGACCAAGAGAGAAAATCATGGAGTCATTGATTTTCATTTGTTTGAATTTTTGGGTGAGCATTTCTAATTCATTAACTAGCAAAGCACACCCGTAGAATATGGGACATCATTGAAATGGAAAAATAAATAAATTTAATAAGAACAAATATATTATTTATCATGCTTAAAAGTGTACATATATATAACCTTATTTAGAAGGAGAGAAATATACTGAACATATATAAACAAAGAATCAAATACGGATTTATAAATTTTCATGTTTTTAATTCATGTAGTTTTTTTTGCAGTTGCATAACAAAATTGAATCATTTTGGAAGTTTTGAAAAAATCTAAAAAAAAATAGTTCCAATCAAAAGTCTCCATCTTGAGACAAATGCGTATCTTCTAATTAAAAAAAAATAAAAACTGAATATCAAAATATTACATATCATAAATTGAAGATAAATAATATTAATAAAGAAAAGGCTAGACAATTAAACTAAAATAATATGAACTTTGACAGAAAATACATACTAATCAAGTTAAAATCCAGATTTTACTCAAATAATCAAATAAAAAATTCCACCATCAAATTGATGACTTTTAGAGCACTTCAGGGAAATATTATAAATTTGAAAATGTCTTTACATATGACAATCAAATTGTGGGTCTAGATGATTTTAATTGATTTTGAATTCCAGCTTGTTAAGAGTCCTCAAATTATAGTCTAACCATAAACAACGAAAAAAAGACTTGATGAGAGTGGGAATAGAAGTTCTTTATAATCATATTAGAAAGAAATTATAGGGATTGGTCGGTTGTAGAATTGAAAGAGAGATTAAGGGGGCTTGAACCCCATCAAACCCAAGCCAATGGAAGAAGCCTTCCGGAGAGGGAAGGAGACCTCAGGTGAGGTGAGACAGCCCTCGGGTGAAGGAAGGCGAAAACAGATGCATCTTACCTCTGGGGAAAGACGCCCTTCTCAATTGCAAATTTTAATGAATAAGAGATTAGTGGGGATTTTTTGGGTAACATAGAGAGATAAGAGTTGATAAGGACGGAGATGGAGAGATTTGAGAGGAGTAATCCTTGCATATTCGATCATGTTTTTGTCCATCCCCTTTTATTTCCTTACAGGTCCAAGGCATGCATTCATAGGGCTGTCCCTAGCAAAACTCCTTGTACAGCAAGTTGGTTGCTGTAATCATCAAGTTGTAGTTTTTCATTGAAGATTACTAGATCTTATTTGGTCCATTATTTTCTGAACTTTAAAAACTTCCTTCAAGGACGCAAATATCTCCATGTGACCTCGATTTTGGAAGATGAAGAGAGTTGTATTGCCAGATTCTGTAAAGAAAATAAAAGGAACAAATATATGAGTGCTAGAAATTCAATGCACAGATTCTGTAAAGAAAACAAAAGGAACGAATATATAAGTGCTAGAAATTCAATGCACTGATATTAGAGAAAGATTCGAATCACTTACTTCCCTACGACCAATTCCATTTCTTTTTCCGGCCCAAGTAGAGTGTTACCGTGTGAGTTATCTTGCGTAAGTTCTTGTTTAGGCAGTCGGCAGAGTCTTGCGCGGGATGGACTCTATTTAGAAACTACATGGACCCATAATATATTAGTAATCCAACCATAGACAGATTTGCCAAAGTGAGCCGGAGAGATAAGAACTGTAGACGTCGTGAGATGGAACGGCATTTGTAGAGAAAAAATCGGATTAGAGGATTCTTAAAGATTTTAGAGGCTTTAGGGGTCGTTCGCCTTTGACACATGGGATATGTAAATATAATTTATACATATAAATGATGAATATTTAAATATTAAGTATGTAAGGTTTACACATGCATTTTTTTTTTTTTTAATAACACCATTTTTGCATCATTTACACATATGATTCATTATACCATATTTGTTTCATTGACATGTGTAAAAGTATTAAATGATCTTGTAACTAATACTTATTAATAATTAAATTCTATTATAATAATAGTTATCCCGGTTTTGGTCTTCTGCGGTTATCCTTTTCTCCTTGTTATCTCATCCAAATCCACTTAGTCCAATCAAAGTCTTGATACGTTTGTAATTGATTTTTAATGTTTTAAGGCGATTTCTAATTTTACATTTATCATAGTCTTCTCTAAACTTTTCCATCATTTTTCGCTCTATCTCATTTCACCCTATATCCACCTTCATCTTTTCTCCCAAGCTTTACTTGTTCTAATCATTGGAGTAGTAGGTCCATGAAATATTCTTCTTTTCTCTTCTACTACGCTTGGTTCTGGTTGATGCACTACTAAAAAAAAGGGTTTTTATATCGGCTAAAAACCGATATAAAAGACCTATTATATCGGTTTTTCTGTAAACTTCAAACCGATATAAGTACCCCCGATATAATAAACAACTATAACCGATATAATATGTGTATTATTTCATATCGGTTTTTGGACAACTGATGTCTTTTGAACCTGAAATTATAACACATATTACTGTAAAACCGATATGAAAACCAGTGAAACCGATATAAAAAAAAATTATAATATCGGTTTTTGGACAACTGATGTCTTTTGAACCTGAAATTATAACACATATTACTGTAAAACCGATATAAAAACCAATGAAACCGATATAAAAAATATTTATAATATCGGTTTTTGGACAACTGATGTCTTTTGAACCTGAAATTATAACACATATTACTGTAAAACCGATATATAAAAGAGTGAAACCGATATAATTTTTTATATAATATCGGTTATAAATGGCTTTGTTATATCGGTTTTTTGAACCTGAAATTATAATTGTATTATATCGTTTGTTCTATAACCGATATAATATTATATATGTTTTTTTTTTTTAAATCAAAAGAATTTGCATTGCTGCAGTATCCTTGCAGTACACTGTACACCAATAAAACTTTGCACTATATATACAAAGTGATCATAACTAATAACTAACATAAAGCTTGACTAGACAAATCCCTATGGATCATATATAGTATATATCTACATTGTCTTCCATGGGATGTACAAAAAGTTGAACTATATATATATAAACAAGAAAAACCAAAACCTTGCATATGTACTATGTAGCATATGATGCCTCCGTGTACCGCTGCTTCCCCGATTAGTTCTCCAATGCAAAATAGACCTGGATGCCTCCGTGTACCGCTGTTCCACTCAATGTGAAATAAAAATAAATGAATCAAATCAATGAGCAATATACAAGTGATGAAAGGTTATTTGTCTTCATATAGTAATAAACAAATCCACACACTTAGAAACATCTGTGAATATAGGAAGGGTTCCTTTTAGCTTTTCTGATGACAACCTCCTTCAAAATGCAATTTATGTTCATTGATTTGAACTTTTAAATTCACATGCACATTAAAAAGATGGACACAACTTGCATAAAACCATCACCAACATAGTCTGGACAATTAAAAACACCACGTGCACAACACCAATTCACCACTGTAGATTAAAAAAAAAACACAATCACCAACACAACAATACACCGGTTATGAAAATCAAACACTACTCTTTTGACAAACCTCTCCCAATTCAACACATAGATCAATCAAACATATACAATATATTATGTGCATTCCATGAAGTCTATAATCTCATAGCCAGGAAAATCCAAATTTTAGGAGATTCTTAATGATTAATTTGTTGTTTCTTATGTTAGCAAGGATCTTTTTGTTCTTTAACACATTGCAGAGAGCTAGTGGACTAGTTAGTATTTGAAGTTGAATGGAAGCAAGATAACTAACAAAAGTTGAACACAGAGAGGTTTTTGTAGTCCAAGCTAACCACTTAAAAAGTACACTAAGGAACAAGAGGAAGTAATATTACAACATGGATTGCCAAAAGCCCCTTTTAGTAACTCATTTCTTCAAAAAGTAAAACAGTCACAAGAATTATCTAAGATGGAAGCATTCAACTTGCAGACCAATCAAAAACTACATTGATAAAAAAAATCTAAGCATTTAGGATTCACAATATAAACATCTACCAACTAGGGCAAAAGCAAGACACTCTAACAACATATCCAAAAAAAAAACCCAATTATATGATATTAAAATACATGCAAGGAAAAAGAGTTAAAATTCAATTATCAAACTCACCTGCAAGGAAACAATCAAGACCATGGAAGCGCTCCTACAACCAATATCTATAATATAGGAAAAAGGAAAAAGTCAGCCTCATTTCATAGGAGGGGAAAAGTAAAGATGTAGACCATTAAATTGTAATTTAAAAGCACTTACAAGTCCTATAAGATTTTCAAGAAAAAGTATAGCAGAACTTTAGTTGCGACTGAAGAAACAAGAAGTTTAATTCCCTGTAAAAAAATCCATGCAATGTATGCTTAGAGAGAGATAGAGAGGAGAGAATTGAATACCAAAACAAAATAAATTTAAGTAGTTATCATCCTGCAGCCTTGGCCTCATCCATCAACCTTGGAACTCTAGGTCTAGGCTCCACCTGACCAGCAAAAACAACTAACATTCATACAAACCTCTTCTTCATCCTCACCAAAAAGAAAAATTATCACTACTACCATTGTCCAAATTGTCTAAATGACGCCTACCAACTACTATTCTATTCTTCTACTATCACCAAATGTGTATGCATATAGATGGGCTGTTGATGGCTATCCAAATGTGTATGTAAATTGCTGGGCTGTTTCTTCTTCACTAACATAAAGCTCTCAGGAAAAAGAAAGAAAGAAGAAAAAAAGTTGTCAAAATTTTGTCACTATGCATATTACTTAACCAATTAAAATAGAGGAAAACATGCCTCTAAAAACAAAGATTGTTCATTCCTTCAAGCCACTTTTGTAAATATGTTAAAGAACGGATTATCTCTCTTCAACACAGGTACTTTGAAAGCGTAAACTCACTCTGATCCCCAACAAATAAATTAATCTAATCGGCAGAATCAGTTCAAACATTGGTGTAAAGGATAGGGTTACTTGATTAAGAGTCCAATGTAAATGGATACTGGATGATTGCTTGCAATGAACACTATCAATGACCGCCCCAGCCTTGACAAAATCTGGCACTCGCTACTCAAGAGCCTAATCCAGGTCCATTAATTACTTCTACTGTAATAATTGCCAATGCAACAACTAAAATCAAAGTAATGAGTAAACTACTAGATAGTGCAAAATCCATAAAGGTGCGAGACAAATCATGCTAATCTTCCCAAAAAAAACAAACACCCATAGATATTTCACCCACCATCAGTTGGGCAATGAGAGAAATGGGTATGTAGAAGTGGGTCTTGAGTAGGAAAGAGATTTCTATGTTCTAACCTCCCTGGGCCCATAGACTGCAGCAATCACATTGGTGTTTCAATGGGTCCAAACATCATTACTTAAGAAACCGTGTGTGTGAGAGAGAGGAGCCATACATGCTAAAGGAATAGAAATGTTGCACAGTGGCAATTGTTTTGCTTCACTGTTCAAAATGGGACTCTGTCATGGCACAAGTATAGAGAGAGAATGTGACCATTAGTACATTTAGCTTCTCAATGGATGGTGAGGCTTTCAGATGGGTCAGAAATGGTGGTCGACTCGGGGCTGATTTCAGATGTTTTAGCAATATTAGCATCCATATCTAAAACAGAATTACCAAAGATCATCACTTCACTACCAGCATTACCAAAACAGAACAAAGCATATCACTGAGAGATGAACTTTATACTAGAAAGAGATGCCAGCTAGCAGGGAGAAGAAGAGAATTCTACTTCACCTTAAAAACATTGAAAACAAAAGATCTCAGTATATACCAGTTGCAGGAAAAGGACACCAAAGAAAGCTTCCAAGCATAGCTCTGTCACACGAGTACATCAGGACCAGCAGTAGGATGACTAATATCAAATCTGTGTGATTATTTTGAGTCTCAGAGACAACAACTCTCGGTAAATAGAGGAGCTTCATCTGTCACTCCATCTTCTGCAAGAAATGTGCTATGAGAAACCCATCTGCAATGGCTTCCTGAGAGGCTAAGAACCCAAAGAACAGTACCAGAAAAACAAAGGAACCAAACACTACAAGACCCATTTGGATAAAACGGTAATCCAAAAGTAGATAACTGAAAAAAAAAAAAAAAAAAAAAAAAAAAAAAAAAAAAAAAAAAAAAAAAAAAACAACAACAACAACATCATCAAGATAACCTATCCATCAACTGGTTAGGGTTCTTAAATGACTGGTTTCTTTGCTGGGAAAAGAACACCTTGCACACCATGTGAGGCCACCTTTCAAATCCCTGAACAGGTCTTTGAATTTCACCCAATCCTACAGTACAGGACCCAAGGTCCACTTGCTTAAGAATTACTTTCATCATAGTATTGAGAAAAATTTTCATCACGTATGAATATTTTAAACCATGATTGGTTTTTCATTAAGGGAGGACCACATTTTATGGATCCAAATTCAAAGCCCATATGAGATGCCAAGATGCAGAATTAAACAAGTTAACATGTGACTGCTACAAATCCAACCACCCCATTTCCATTTAAGCCACGTGACATCAGTTGAATCAAACAAGTGCTATTAACAAATGCAACCCCTAAAACCTCCAATATGATTTTATCATAAATAAATTAATGCTCTTCTAACACACAACATCAGATAATGGGCACTAGAAGTTTTAACCACGAGAAGGAAATGAACATTTGTATATTGTATTCCCTTTAAAATGTCCTTTTTTGTAAGTATGTACCATTAATTAAGAGAGCTAATTTTACAATCGTCAAACACAATATAGAGGCATTTTGACAAACACAATATAGGCAGTTCATAATCAACAGAAAACTCAAACCGAACCCTAAATCAAGAAGATAATAGAAGCAACAATTCATTACAGAAAAGACAAAATCAACAGAATACCAGAAAAGAAGATAATAGAAGCATCAGTCCTCTGTTGACTGAAACTCTGCCTGTTCTTTGTCTTCTCCACCTCTTCCCCGGCACCGAAGTCTGCCCCTATGTCTAAAGACTTGTCCCTCTACAACATCTCCAGATTCTGCCTCCTCTCTCCCATTCACAGCATTCTCGCCTACGACGCCACCAACCGGTCAGAGCTCGGCATCTTCATTGACAAAAGACTCATCTCCATCGACTTCACCAACATATCCAAAACCCCATCTTCTAATGGGATCCGACCGCTTTGCGTCGTTGAGCGTCTGTGAGGGGTTTAGGCAGGGGCACCATGCGTTGCTGATGGAGTCGTTGGTGGTGCCGAGGAAGAAGAAGAAGACTTGCTGGTGGTGATGGAGATGCCAGTGAGAAGCGGTGGAAGTTCGTGATTGGTAGCTCGGTGATTGGGGGATTGTTGGTGGCAGTATTGTTGGGTTTGCCGAGTGCGGCGTTGGTGCAGGGGAAAAAGAAGACAGAGGAGGATTAGGGATTATGGAGAATGGAGGGAATGAGTAGGGAATGAGGGATTAGGGAGAATGGAGGGAACGAGTGCGGAATGAGGGATCAGGGTGCGAGAGTGAATGGAATGGAGGGAAAGTTAGTGCGGTAGGGTTTTAATGAGTGGACCTTTTTTTTTTTTTTTTTATAACTTTTACCTTTCGGTGACAACTTAGTACTTGTCACCCAAAATTCTATCTTTCGGTGACAATTTTTTTTAAAACGGTAGGGTTTCAGTGCAGATGAGTTTAAAACGATATTAAAAACTCTAAAATATTATATCGGTTTAAATATTTGTGATATAAAATGGTTACCTTAATATATCGGTTTAAATATTTGTGATATAAAATGGTTACCTTAATATATCGGTTTAAGTCCAGCCGATATCTGAAAGTAGCAACTGATATTACAAAACTTAAACTGATATAAGATATTTTGGAGCAGCATATTATATCGGTTTTACTAATAACCGATATTAAGGGATTTTTAAAACCGATATAAAATCATTGTTTTTTAGTAGTGATGCCTCAACTTGGATGGAATGAACATGGTCTTCAACTATTTCATTATCCATTTCTAAAAAATAAAAAGATTGTTAAGAAAAAGAAATAACTTTATATAACTTGACGTTCATGAATTTGAAATTGCCCATGTAGTTACTCTTTCCCACTCAGGGTCATATGAACAAAATCTTACACTATATTAACATATCAAATAAATATACGCAAAAGTTACCATTTAAAAAATAATAATAATAAATAAACACACGTTGGAAGAGTGCTGTGTGTACTATCAAAACATCATTTCAATTGTGTGCTGTTGTGTGTACTACTAAAACACCATTTCAATTCAGCCCACTTTAATAGACATTGGTACCATCAATACACTACTTTTATTTCTTACTCCTGTTTCCCCTTGTGCCCCGTGATATCACTACAACAAAATACAGTTTTGCCAACACAGTCATCGTGTCTGAAAATGTAGGTTTTGCATCGGCAAAAGATTAACTAACGCATTTCAGCACGTTGACAGCGCGTCAGCAATCATGTGCGGCCAAATCCATAACCGACGCTATTTTAACTGCGTGGGCATATCCCTATACAATTGTCAACGCACTGCAGCGTCGGCCAATACGTCAGGAAAGAGATGTGCGTCGGCAAAAAGTCCAACTTTTCTGATTCAAAAACCATATTACGCCAACGTTGGTAGTGCATTGGGAGTTCCTAGTAATGGCCGACGCTAACAGGGCATTGAGAATTCATAGTAATTACTGACGCTTGTAGTGCGTTTGAAATTCCTAGTAATGGACAATGCTTAATGTGAATTTAAATTCAATCTTTTAATACTGCAAGTGCACAGTTGTCTTTTTGAGACAATGGCAATTACAGGTCGAATCCCACAAGGAGCACTACTAAGATAAAATTCAAAATCTGATTTTTTTTTTTTTTTATCAATGATAATGACAAGAGAGATAAAGAAAAGAAAAACAATAATAAGATTGAGAAAATGCTAGATCTAGAGTTCAGCAATAAAATATGAAAAAATGCAGATCAGAATATCATGAATCTATTAAGTAGTCCCATCATCATTCTATGCAATAGATAAAATAAATTTGTCCCAAAAAATCTTCAAATTAGAAAAAAATCTCCTTCACCCAATTTTTCACAATTTATTTAAGTCAAAAAATCTCCTTCACCCAATGAAATTATGAACTTAACTAAATATCACATATTAATCAAAGATAGATTATCAAAGAATTTCAATCTAAGAATAATCTATTAAGAAAACATACATGATTAAAGCATTGTTCAAATAAAAAAAATTGAATAACATAGGTTGTCAATGACAGAAGGCAGATTTATTATTATAATCAATATGCAAGAGACAAAAATATCACATAGATTAACGATGAGAAATACTTAACTTCATCTGACACTCGATCCAGGGATCTACTCCTCCATTGCAAAAGATGTGATTTTCATTGAGAACTTTATGGCAATTACAACTTTCTCTCACACTCTTCTAATCTAGTTCTGGAACTGGGCTCCAGAATACCTAAAAATAATTCTTAAATTCTATTAATTAGGGAAAGAAGAGAAAGATGAGAGAGAATATTCTGGACGTCCAAGGGGAGGGATGTGTCTCCCGTATGCTACCTTTCGGTTCCTTTAATATCTCCGGTTATCTATCAGATACATTGAATTTGGACACATTCTCTATAGATTTGATTTTTTTTCCTTGATAAGTTATATCTCTTATCCTTTTTGAATTTGAATGATGTGGAAGCTTCTGGAATCCTCTGGGTGGCTTGGCTAATCTTCAAATGGGGTTCCAAAAGGGATGTGTAGCAATTGATTATCAACGGTGTGGATTTAATTGCAATCCCGTCTAAAAATGAACATGAAATTCTCTAGGCCCATAACTTTGTCAATATAGCTCTGATTTGCACGTTCTTAGGCTCCACGGATATCTACTCTGAATAAGATTTCCAACGGTAGGTACATTTCAATGATCCGACGGTCGGATTGAAAGTTATGACGATTTGAAGTGAGTTATCCTAAAAAAAACGGGATTAACTTTTAAAATTTGATTTGCAATTGATTTTATCTCTGCACAACTTTCATTTTTCAAAGGACTCTTCTTCTTTCGTTCCAATCAGAATTTGTACTTTTTGAGTTATCCATTAATAATTTCAAATTTGCAACTACTGTGGACCCTGCTATGTGGGACATTTCATCTACTTGAACAGTGGGCCCTATGAGAAGTCTTCTACTGTATTTAAGATTCTTCAACTGACATGATGAGTGGACTCCTCCTTTGATTAATTTGCATATGGCTTGTGTGTGGGGCCCACATGGTGAATTCTTCAATTTACTTGAATTCAGCAATGCAGGGCCCACGATGACTATGGTGCTTGAAAGTGGGTTCCGTGATAGAGGCCTGCAATTCTCATTTTCTGCATTCTAATTCAACACATATCAAATACTGAAGAGTCCTATATTGAAGCGGGACCCACCCAGACAGAGTTCTACTCCAACTGAGACTCTTTGGAGAAAATTTACAAAACATTCTAGATTAATGCAGAAAATGTATGAAAAGTATGAAAATTCAGGTTCCTAAGTGAAAAGACATCAAATGATGGAATTAGATGAATAATGATGCAATTCACCTAATTAAACCCCTAATTCATCCTAAAATGATACGTAAATGTACAAATTCATGAACTCAACACACCCCCTAACTAGCATTTTGTTAGTCCCTTAGCTAAAGTTGCGAGAAAAAAAAGTTTGAAGTTCTTTGACCTAATCTGAGAAAAGATAACAAATATATAAACAAAGCCACTTTCGCTGGTATTCTCGGTTGCATTTAGCGTATGCAACACGCCTTTAAACCCCTAGGTTCCCCCTAGTGGACGAGTTGTGCCTCGTGAGGGTTTGCAGTGAATATACCCACAAATTCCTTTTTTTTTTCTTTTTTTTTTTTAGTTTTGATTTTCTTTTTTTACAAAATATGTTTAAAACCTATCAAAATCCAGGGAAACTTCTTCCAAGAGAATATCTATAGACACTCACTATTCACGGTTCTCGGGATTTTCAAAGAGAAATTTTAAATTCGGTTCACCAATCCTATCTTTTGGTCAGAAATTCTCGAAATCATGCTAATTGATCGTGCACGGTGAAAAGTATGCATACGAAATAAGCATCAAATGATCCACTAATAATTTCCGTTGAAAATAATTTTTTTTTTTAAATTCCGGGCCGCCTAAACTTAGCAAAGAAAAACAGTCTTCCTCTCAACGTAATAATAACGGCTTTCGCACTACTGTTTTTTCGAAGGCCGCAAAATTTTTTTTTCTCTGTTTTTTTTTTTTTTTAACACACACATGTGACTGTGCAATACCTAGGTCCCTTAAACTTTCTAATTAATCCATGTAACGAGCATGAGGCCAATGACTCCCAAACCAGATGGCTTTTGGGCACTAGGTATGTAAATACCCCTAAGGGCTTACTGGCTCTGGTTAAAAAGGCTACGAACCCAAACTAGTCATAAAACTTTTTATTCTTTTCAAGACTTCTAAACACTTTTTTCTTTTTTTTTCTTTTTTTTAGTGGTCTCCAACAATAGGCAACCATTTCCATGTATCCACTTGTCGAACCAGGAAACTCGTATACCAAGGGTCGATTTTTTTTTTTGAATTGTCAAAGAAAAACGGAAATCATAGCATCACATTCAAAACCTCAAAAACGTATACAATCTGTGTAAAAGTGAGAGATCAAAATTCAGCACTCTTCCAATAACCCTTTCCATAAATAAAATAGTGAACAATTGTTTTCTTTTGCACAAAATAAATATCTTCATCCAATAAATAAAATTCTCTTGAAAGTTTCCCTCTAACCTAACAATAAAAAAACAATTTGTTTTTTTTTTTTTTTAAAACCAAAGCAAAGTGAAAAAGAAAATGTATAATGAAAATTGAACAGATGATCACATGTCAAGTTCTAAGTCACACGCCCAAACCTAAATTTAACATAGTCCTCAATGTTATGAATGCATGTGTAATGTGAAAATGAACAATAAGGAAAATTAAAACATCTTACCATGTGGGGGGATTGCAAAAGAATGTGATCAACCAGCTCAATTACCTTCGAAAATTGGGTTGCCTCCCAAACAGCGCTAAGTTTAATGTTGTCAGCCCGACATGACCAAAATGATTATGCCTGGTAAATTGGGTCTTATAGAAGGATATCCTCAATGTTTTTATCCTTCAGTTCTAGAAACGGTTTCAACCGTTGACCATTGACCTTGATAACATCCCCATTCTTGGGATTTTCAATTTCCATAGCACCATGAAAATAAACAGTCCTGACAATGAATGGGCCAGTCCATCGGGTTCGTAACTTCCCTAGAAACAGGTGTAACCGGGAGTTATACAAAAGGACTTTCATACCCGGTTCAAAGGATTTTCTTAAAATTGACTTATCATAGTTCAACTTTATTCTTTCATTGTAAATCTTGGCATTCTTATAGGAATCATTTCGAAGTTCTTCCAATTCATTGAGTTGCAATTTGCGCAGAGTACCCGCAGTGGGTAAGTCAAAATTAAACTTCTTAATAACCTAATAAGGTCTATGCTCCAATTCAACAGGCAAGTGGCATGCCTTCCCATAGACCAACCTATATGGGGACATCCCAATAGGTGTCTTGTAAGCAGTTCGATAGACCAACAGTGCGATGATCAAGCGCAAAGACCAGTCTTTCCCCGGTTTTTTCCACAATTTGTTTAATTTGCCTAATTGAAATTTCCGCTTGGCCACTTGTTTGTGGGTGATAAGATGTAGCAACCTTATAGGTGACAGAATATTTTTTCAACAAATGCTCAAAGGGACGGTTGCAAAAGTGAGTGCCTCCGTCACTAATGATCGCTCTAGGGGTACCAAAGCGAGAAAAGATATGATCTCTCACGAACTTAATCACCACATGGTGGTCATTCTTCTTTGTAGGTATGGTTTCTACCCACTTGGAAACATAGTATACTACTAGCAAAATGTAAAGATTTCCAAAGGAATTTGGAAATGGCCCCATGAAGTCAATTCCCCACACATAAAAAATTTCCACCGTAAGTATGGGATTCAAGGGCATCATGTTCCTTCAATTGAGCTTGCCAAGCTTTTGACACCTCTCATAGTTCAAACAGAAAGTGTGGCGATCTTTAAAGATAGTGGGCCAGTAAAATCCACACTGCAAAACTTTTGCAGCTGTCTTTTTCGAACTAAAGTGGCCCCCACAAGCATGATCATGGCAGAAGGAAATGACCGAGTAAAGGTCATAATCAGGAATGCATCTCCTAATGATCTGGTCTGGGCAGTACTTAAAAAGATACTGGTCATCCCAGAAAAAGTACTTGATCTCAGATAGAAATTTTTATAGATCCAGTTTTGACCAATGGGTGGGCATCTCCCTTGTAACAAGGTAATTGATTATATCTACAAAACAAGGGATTTGAGAAATACTAAGCAATTGTTCATCAGGAAAATTTTCATTCAGTGGGGCCTCATCTGATGGCTCTAAAGGTATCCTCGAAAGATGGTCTGCTACAACATTCTCACATCCTTTTTTATCTCTTATTTCTAATTCAAAATCTTGTAGCAGAAGAATCCACCGAATTAATCGGGCTTTTGCATCCTTTTTTAATTGAAGGTATCTCAGAGCTGCATGATCCGTGTAGATGATGACTTTGGACCCTATCAAATAAGACCGAAATTTCTCTAAGGCAAAAATCACAGCTAGCAATTCTTTTCAGTGGTTGTGTAGTTAAGCTGTGCATCATTGAGGGTCCTACTAGCATAGTAAATCACATGAGGTAGCTTTCCAACCTATTGACCTAGAACAGCTCCAATAGCAGTATGGGATGCATCACACATTAGTTCAAGTGGAATGGTCCAGTCAGGTGGCTAAATTATAGGAGCTGAAGTTAGTTCTATTTTTAGTCTTTCAAAAGCCTTTAGACACTTTTCATCAAATTCAAACGGGGCGTCTTTTGTCAGCAATTGGCACAAAGCTTTAGCAATTTTACTAAAATCCTTAATGAATCTACAATAAAAACCAGCATGGCCCAGGAATGATCGAATCTGCTTAACTGATTTTGGTGGTTGTAATTTGGAGATCAAATAAATTTTTGCTTTGTCCACCTCAATTCCATTATCAGAAATGATGTGTCCCAGAACTATGCCCCTTTTTACCATAAAATGACATTTCTCCCAATTTAAAACTAGATTCTTTTCTCTACATCTTTCAAGTACCAGGGATAAATGATGTAAGCACTCCTTAAAAGAATTGTCAAAGACCGAAAAATCATCCATGAAAACCTCAATGAATCTTTCCACCATGTCAGAAAATATGCTCAACATGCACCTTTGAAAGGTGGCCGGTGCATTGCATAACCCAAAGGGCATGCGTCTGTAAGCGAAAGTGCCAAACGGACAGGTGAATGCGGTCTTTTCCTGGTCCTTGGGTGCAGTTGGGATTTGATTGTAACCGGAATAACCATCAAGAAAACAATAATATGCATGACCGGCTAGCCTTTCGAGCATCTGATCCATGAATGGGAGGGGAAAATGATCTTTCCGAGTAACTGAGTTCAACTTCCTATAATCAATGCGTACCCTCCATCCAGTCTGTATCTGAGTGGGTACCAATTCATTGCCCTCATTTTGAACCACTGTTATTCCAGATTTCTTTGGTACTACTTGAACCGGGCTCACCCATGCACTATCAGATATGGGGTAAAGCACCCCTGCATCGAGTAGTTTTACGACTTCCGATCTGACCATTTCCTTCATTGCAGGGTTCAGTGGCCTTTGTGGTTCATGAGAAGGTTTTGCATTTTCTACCAAATGGATTCTATGTTGGACCACAGATGGGCTAATTCCTTTGATGTCTGCAATGGACCACCCTATAGCTTCCTTGTGTTCATCCAATATTTTCATGAGTTTTTCCTCTTGAATAGGATCCAAGTCTGAAGCTATAATCACTGGAAAGGTTTCTAGTGGGCCTAAAAATACATTTTGAGTTCTAACTTAGGGGGCTCTACAATCGATGGGACTGGTGGGGAAGCAGACGGAGTCAAAATCGCATGCTTCGGTTGCCACCTAGAGCAATCCATGAATGGGGTTGAGTCTAATAGTGCTTTGATTTCCTCAATATGTCCATCTACATCAAAATCACTTCCAAAGTGGTTCAGACAAGCCTCTAATGGATCTTCAAGTTTCAAATGGGGTAAGTGATTTTCCACCAATTCATGGATGTAACTAACTTCAAAAACCCCATCATCCTCATCGGGAGGTTGCTTAGTGACATTAAAAATGTGCACTTGGACTGTCATGGTCCCAAAAGAAATTTGCATTACTCTATTCCTACAATTGATCAAGGCATTTGAGGTGACTAGGAATGGTCTCCCCAAGATGACTGGAATTTTGGGTTCAGCCCTAGATGTGTGTTTGGTATCCAAGACAATAAAATCGACAGGGAACACAAAGTCTCCAACTTTGATAAGAATATCTTCGACTACCCCCTTGGGGTATCGAATTGATGCATCAGCCAATTACAAGGTCACATGGGTCTTTTTCAATTTTCCCAAACCTAATTCTTCATAAACAGAGTACGGAAGAAGGTTCACACTAGCACCCAAGTCTAGCAAAGCTTTCTCTATGTGATGGTCCCCTATCTAACAAGAAATGGTAGGAAACCCTGGGTCTTTGTATTTGATCGGTGTTGGACAGGAAATGATTGAGCTAACTTGTTAGGCTAAAAAAGCCTTCTTGGGCACATTGGTAGTCCATTTGAAGATGCAAGGTCCTTCAGAAATTTCGCATAGGCCGGAATCTGCTGGATAGCATCAACTAGTGGTATATTTATCCTCACTTGTTTGAATACTTCTAGCATTTTATCCAATTGAACAATTGATTTTGCTGGGCCTAGCCTCTATGGGTATGGTGCCTTGGCAACATAGGTCCTAAGAGTGGGCTCACTAGGTGATGGTTCAGCATTGACTGGGTTCTCTGGTTCTAATATGGGTTCAGTATTCACATTTGGTTCCTCAATTTTTACTTTCTCACTTGATTCTTCCTCAGGTTCCTTGGGTAGTTTGACCTTGTTATCAACCTGTGTACCGGACTTAAGGGTGATTATGGATTTGACTTGTTCCGGCTGATTTCTTTTAGGATCGTGAACAACTTGGCCCTTGGGATTAGGTTCGGGTTGACTAGGGAAGGTTCCATTGTCTCTGGCACTGATGGAGTTGGCTAATTGGCCCATCTGATATTCTAATTTTGGAAGGGTTTGAGTGTGGCCATTCAAAAGTTGAGTAGTGGTCTGCTGGAATTGAGCAGTATTCTGAGACAATTGGGTTGTGGTTTGAGACATGAGTTTCATGGCCTCTTTTAACGAATCTACCCTCTGGGTCAATGGATTGGGGTTGAAGTTGGGTTTTTGAAAACCGGGTGTGGCACTAACTTGAGATTGATTGGGCTGAAATTAAATGGACTGAGATGGGCCACCTTGAGTTGGGCCTTTGGTCCAAGAAAAGTTCGGGTTGTTCCTCTAACCTAGATTGTAAGTGTTAGAGTACGGGTCATACCTCTGACGATTATCAAAACGAGTGCTTTGATATAATGCATTCACCTCCTCAACAGACTCGGTCTGACCCAAAATTGTTGGGTCAATCCCTCCATTCATGGCCTGATTATATCTTAATGACTCCAAAGGGTTTGGTGTGGGCTTTTGGTTAAACTCTAAGGCCTCTTTTCTCCTCACCAATGTGGCCAATTTGGCCCCAGCCTCAATTTTGGGTTCAATCTTGAACATCCCCGCTTTTTCAGGAATGGTGGGTTTGATGGGCTCCCTCTTGATAGGGGCCCACTGCAATATGTTTTCAGCAGTTTCTTCCAAAAATGTCCACGCTTCTTTTGTTTTTTTCTGTGTAAAATTCCCACGACAGAAAGATTTCACCATATGTTCGGTTGGGTAATCCATGCTTTCATGCACAATTTGGACTAATCGGATTTTTTTAAAACCATGGTGGGGACACTGGATTAAGAGGTCCTTAAACCGTTCCAAATAATTGTAAAGTGTCTCCCCTTCCATTTGATGGAATACATTGATGGCCTGCCTAATCGAAGCAGTTTTTTGCTTAGAGTAGAATTTTTTGTAAAATTCTTTGACTAGCTTGGCCCATGTAGTGATAGACCCAGCCTGTAAGGCATAAAGCCAAGCTTTAGCCTTTTCTTTTAGGGAGAAAGGAAATAATCTAAGTTTAAGAGCCTCCTCAGTAAGGTGATTGATTCTCATGGTCCCACAGATGTCCTCAAATTCCCTAACATGTTGATATGAGTTTTCTTGGTCTAGCCCACAGAATACTGGGAGCATCTGGATCATGCCAGATTTCAGCTCAAATGTGGCATTGGTCTGAGGCAGGGTGATGCAGGACGGTTGAGTTGTCCTGGTGGGATAGATGCAGTCCTTCAAAGTCATGGGTGGGTCCACTTGATCAGCCATTCTAATAATTTCTTCAAAGATGGAAGACTTTCCAACAATTGTTAAAGCTAATTCGGGCTCTATCCTGACTAACCTTTACTCTTGCATACCCACAGTTTCTCTCTCTCAGGTCTAGAGCGCGTGCATTGGGTTCAACTTTAAAGAAATGCAAGCCTAATCTATATGCAGGGCCTTAATGGTCTTACTAGATGATGCACAAGCAGTCAAGCACAAAGATTGAGCACAACAAATTATCGTAGGGTTAACCTGACACACTAGACAGCTCCTAACTGGTTTGAAGAGTGCACTAAGGCCTCCAATCCAGTCTTATGAAGCCAAATCGACCAGGTAAGTCCCCAGGATGAGTGGTGGGGTCACAATGCACTTGGCAAGGGTCCCACTTAAGAACCAGACTCCTAGAACAGAGACTGCCACCCTTTGGAGGGACAAGACTTACCTATACATCGACTTGACCAAAGAGCGCAATTGGTGCAACCTTTTGTGGTCTTCGTCTTAATGAGCTCGAGTCCTATGGTCTCGTTTCTATTTTATTTTAATTAATGTTTAGGTTACTATGCAAGAGGTGGTTAAACCTAATTGGGCAAAGATCTGGTGATGAAATTCAGTCCTTATCTTATTGGGGTCAATTGCCCTTAACTAAGTGTGTGGGGTCCAGTTTACTTGGTATGTCAATCACACAATCATACTTGCTGAAATTTTAAATCACCCAAGCCCCACTTGCAAGTAAAAGATTCGTGGGGTAAAGTTTAGAAGTCTTACAGTGGGCCCACCCTTCTTTTTTTTTTTTTTTTTTTGCAAACTTTGCAATTCTGAGAGCAATTTGTTTTTAGCAAATCTGAGAGCAACTTGTTTGCTTAGAGCAAATCCATGCAGTTTCCTGCTTTTGTGTAACTCTCCTCTTACTAAAGTAACTTATTCAAAAGAAACTTTTATTAGTAAATCCTAAGTTAACAAATAAACTCAAAATTTTATCTTTTTTATAATTTTTTAAAGAAAAAGATAAGAAAATTCGAAAGGCACCAAGTTAATAAAAACTCTATCCAAAGTGGATTCTAAGTTATTGAAACAAATCAAAAACTCTATCTACAAAATACAAAAAACTCAGAAATTCTAAATTATCCAAACAAGTGTCCAGATATGGTTAGAGTTTTCAAAAAGTTTTTAATTATAAGAAATCCAATCTTATCCAATTCAAATTTCAGATTTTAAAACTCTAACTAATGTAAACAACTTAAGAGATGGAATTTTTAAACTTTTCAACTACTTAATTTAAGAATTCAAAGGTCAGCATATTAATCAAAACAACTAGTCCTAAAGATTTTAAACTCTATCTTACTAATCCTAATCTAATCAAGACATTAGTCAAACCAATCTAAAATAATTTTTTTTAATTTTTATTTACTGAAATTCGGAATTAAAAGAAATACTTAAAAAATTTTGTTTTTTTTATTAATTAATTATTAATTCCGAAAATTCAATTAATAAAAAAAATCAGAAAAATCAGAAAAGCCTGAAAAATTAGCTAAGAACACTACTAATGCAAATTAGATGACTAAAAAACTAATGTAACATAAATATGAGCATGCATATGAATCTAATAAAAACAAAAAAAAATCAGATTTTTAACAAAAACTCAGACTTGACTCCCTGGCAACGGCGCCAAAAACTTAATGTGAATTTAAATTCAATCTTTTAATATTGCAAGTGCACAGTTGTCTTTTTGAGACAGTGGCAAGTACAGGTCGAATCCCACAAGGAGCACTACTAACTTAAAATTCAAAATCTGATTTTTTTTTATCAATGATAATGACAAGAGAGATAAAGAAAAGAAAAACAATAATAAGATTTTTTTTTTATCAATGATAATGACAAGAGAGATAAAGAAAAGAAAAATAATAATAAGATTGAGAAAATGCTAGATCTAGAGTTCAGCAATAAAATATGAAAAAATGCAGATCAGAATATCAAAAATCCATTAAGTAGTCCCATCATCATTCTATGCAATAGATAAAATAAATTTGTCCCAAAAATTCTTCAAATCCGAAAGAAATCAATATTTCTGATTCGGATAATCTGTCTATCAAAGAGCACAATTTTTCGCAATTTATTTAAGGCAAAAAATCTCCTTCACCCAATGAAATTATGAACTTAAATAAATATCACATAATAATCAAAGATAGATTATCAAAGAATTTCAATCTAAGAATAATCTATTAGTAAAACATACATGATTAAAGCATTGTTCAAATAAAAAAAATTTGAACAACATAGGTTGTCAATGACAGAAGGCAGATTTATTATTATAATCAATATGCAAGAGACAAAAATAGCACGTAAACTAACGATGAGAAATACTTAACTTCATCTGACACTCTGATCCAGCGATCTACTCCTCCATTGCAAAAGATGTGATTTTCATTGAGAACTTCATGGCAATTACATTTTTCTCTCACACTCTTCTAATCTAGTTCTGGAACTGGGCTCCAGAATACCTAAAAATAATTCTTAAATTCTATTAATTAGGGAAAGGAGAGAAAGATGAGAGAGAATATTATGGACGTCCAAGGGGAGGGATGTGTCTCCCGTATGCTACTTTTTGGTTCCTTTTATATCTCTGGTTATCTATCAGATACATTTAATTTGGACACCTTCTTTATAGATTTAATTTTTCTTTATTGATAAGGTATATCTCTTATCCCTTTTGAATTTGAATGAGGTGGAAACTTTTGGAAGCCTCTGGGTGACTTGGCTAATCTTCAAATGGGGTCCCACAAGGGATGTGTAACAATTCATTATCAACGGTGTGGATTTAATTGCAATCCCGTCTAAAAATGAACATGAAAATCTCTAGGCCCATAACTTTGTCAATATAGCTCTGATTTGCATGTTCTTAGGCTCCACGGATATCTACTTTGAATAAGATTTCCAACGGTAGGTAAATTTCATCGATCTGACGGTCGAATTGAAAGTTATAGCCATTTGAAGATGAGTTATCCTGAGAAAAATGGGATTAACTTTTAACATTTGATTTGCAATGGATTTTATCTCTGCACAACTTTCATTTTTGAAAGGACATTAGAGGTGGATGATTCAAACTCTTCTTCTTTTGTTCCAATCAGAGTTTGTACTCTTTGAGTTATCCATTAATAATTTCAAATTTGTAACTACTGTGGATCCTGCCTTGTGGGACATTTCATCTGCTTGAACAGTGGGCCCTATGAGAAGTCTTCTATTGTATTTAAGATTCTTCAACTAACATGATGAGTGGACCCCTCCTTTGATTAATTTGTATATGGCTTGTGTGTGGGGTCCACATGGTGAATTCTTTAAGTTACTTCAATTCAGCAATGCAGGGCCCACGATAACTATGTGTGCTTGAAAGTGGGTTCCGTGAGGCAATTCTCATTTTCTGCAATTCTAATTCAACAAATCAAATACTGAAGAGTCCTATATTGAAGTGGGACCCACCTAGACAGAGTTCTACTCCAACTGGGACTCTTTGAAGAAAATTTGCAAAACATTCTAGGTCAATGCAGAAAATGTATGAAAAGTATGAAAATTCAGGTTCGTAGGTGAAAATACATAAAATGATGGAATTAGATGAGTAATGATGCAATTCACCTAATGATGCAATTCATCCTAAAATGATGCGTAAATGTGCAAATTCATGAACTCAACAATGCTCGTAGTGCGTTGGGAATTCGTGGTAATGGCCAACGATGATTAAGCATTGGGAATTCGTGAAATAGTCGACACTGCCAATGCGTTGGGACTGCTGGTAGCGTTGGAAATGCGCTATATCTTTGGGCTAATGCATTGGGAAATGCAACTTCGCTGACGCACAAATCAAGTTTTGAAATATTGTAATACATTTTATTTTTTGCAACTAATGCTGGTGCGTCGGGAAAATTATTTTTTTTAAATTAAATTTTCATTTATCCCTATATACCACAAAAAAAAAATCTGAATTCATGTTCAAACCACCAAACTTGATGCACAACCCAATTTAAAATAGATTCATTAACACATCGAAAATAACATTCACAAACAAATATCATACATCCATAAACCAAAATAAACCCACAAATCTCTAAAATACACAAATATTACTACTTGATCATTTCCAAAAATCTCTAACATCCACAAATGTCTATGATCAAAATAAAGAAGGTAATCCCTAAGAGCCCGCAGCCAGCACAATAAAATCCAAAACCAATCTGCAAAATAAAAAAAGAACACCATTAGAATCCAAGTAGCAATAAATTCTTACAAGGCAAAGCATTCACTCCAAAATAGATCTTGGGACAATGAGACAGTATTAAATTAGCATAATAATTTTATATAATCGCTTTGCAATACCCATATGACAATAACAAAAAAATCAATACAACTTAGATAAATACAAAAACAATAACAATAGCATTAACAAAGAAGAACACTGAAAAAAATGCAACTTGCCGTATAATAATGTAAGTTTATCTAAGAAACAAGTATGAAAGCAAGAAAGAAATAAGAAGTGATCATAAAAGAGTAGTACAAGAACTAGTTGAAATTGGGTGCCTCTTCAGTTGGGTTACCCTCCAAAACATCCGAACTGGAAGCATCTGATTCCTCCAATAACTCCCTTGATTGAATTGACTCCTTGTAGACAGGGGTCTGCTTGAAATCAGTGGCACCTTCATTGTAAGTTGCTACAGCAATCCCATAAGCAATCAGTGCATACCCAATCCCAAAAGCCCATTGATACTGGACAAAGATCCCAAAAGCATCCCCCTGACTCCCCTCCCAGAAATCTTGCTCGACTCCTGGAAGGTCAGGCAACATATACCCATCATCCACTTCTACCAAATCTTCTAGCTGCTGTTGCTGCTCCTCATGGTCTGATTAATAAGAAACATTTAAGTTTGGGGATCCAAATTACATCCGTAGTGATTAATAAGAAACATTTAAGATACAAGAAAATATCAACTGAGCAATGACAATTACTAGTGCTGCCCATGGACTAACCTTCAGTTCCAACTTCTAATCCTATCATATCCAACATTTACTGCTTTTGCAGTCCAAAGATCCTTTTTAATTTGTTGCTTATCTACTTCTTAGAGATGAAACATCCCTCAGGCGCCTTTGTAAGGGATTTTGTATATTGCAATTTAATGGATGCATTATCATTTTAATCATCATTTGAATTTTCACACATGCATTGATTTAGAAAATGTTGAAATCTTGATTTACACATGCATTGTTTTTTAGACTTGTAGAACTATTGATTTATGCATGTTTTGTTTTTTTATCTTGGATGCATTTATTTCGAAAAAGAAGTTTTATGAATCAAGCTAGCCTATGTTTTAAATCTTTCAAATCATTTTAGGCTTTTATGTTTCATGATTTTAAAAGCACTTAGATTGAATTAAAATCATGTTTCCAAGCTTGATTTAATGGCCCAAAAGTCCCCTCAAAGAAAATCTTTGAAATATGCATTTTTGGGGAATTTGGTCCGTGGGACCAGGTCGACCGCGCACACTGCGGGTTGACCGGGAAAAGAGCCGTTGGGTTACTTTTTCAAACGGTCAGATTTTTTACCGTTAAGGCCAGGTCGACCGGGCTATAGTGGGGGTCGACCGGGGACACGCCAGAACTCATTTTTTGAGTATAAAATGAGGTTCATTCCCTTGAAAAGGTTGTTGATCAAAGAAGATAAAAGAGCCTTCCTTGAGGTGTTTGGAGGCAAGAAAAAGGGGAATGAATTAAGAGAGACCAAGGGGTCATTAGTAAAGCTAAAGCTTGGATTAATGAAGTTAAATCTCTAAGTAAGCTTTACTTTTTGTTAATCATATGTTATATGCTTTGTTTAAATTATTGGTAAATTATTTTTAGCATGATAACTATGATGTGTTGAATCCATTCTTCATTTAATCTTTGATCTAAGTTGGATTGGATTCTTCACCTTGATTTCAAACCAAGTTTGTTTTTTAAACCTTCTTTAATCATGCTTAGCCAAAATCTTTGATTTCTTTTATAGCATGATTCATTTACTTGGTTGAATCTTTATTTGTTGTTTTCATTCATTTGAATCTTAGTTACATTAGTTTGGTTTTGAAAACAACATAGTACATGCATCACATGTTTAGTGTTAATTAGTTTCATACAACTTGTGAGCCTTTGATTTTCATATCCCCAACAAGTTAGTATTTATACATGTGATTTGCATTTCACTTCAATCAAATCTTTGTGTGCTTTAAACTTTAAAATGCATTAAGCATACATTAATTGAGCCTTTATTTTAAACTTGATTGAAGTTTTCACACACACACTTCATAAGCATTCATCTTAGCATTTCATAGAGTGTTGTGTGAGTTGAATTTAACTTTCTTATTCGCCTATTTTAGAGGCAATTAAATTGAGCTTTAATTGTAATCTCTTAAAGTGTTTGTATAGATACTTATTTGAGAAATCATCTCTTGTAAAGGTTATTGCTTAGCCTAAGAAAAGCATAGTGTAGAGGTTATTGCTTAGCCTAGAAAATCACATTGATAGGTTGTTGTTTAGCCTAGAAAAACAACATTGTTAGGTTATTGCTTAGCCTTGGAAAGCATATTGTTAATGTTATTGCTTAGCCTTTTGAAAAGCATAAATAGTGGAAATCCGGTGGAGTGTTGGATCACAAGCCGGTAGTGGATGTAGGCATTGAGGCCGAACCACTATAAATCCTTGTGTAGTGGTGTTTGTTTTGTAGTGATTGTATTGTTTAAGCTTCCGCATATTGTATGTTAATCATCACATGTGACTAGTTGTTTGTTAAGAAATTAAAATTGGATATAATTAGTCATTAAGTGTAGATCACCCTATTCACCCCCCTCTAGGGTAAGGATCCCGAACTTTCAGCCTTGCCTTCATTCCATAATCTATACAATAGGGCCAACCAAAGATCAATCCAAACCCTAAACATGGGTGGATAATAAACAGTAATTCAAAACAATTGGTAAAAATAAGAAGACCCATAATAACAGAAACAATAATAAACAGTAATTCCCATTAACAAGGTACAACCAACATCTCCATTCAAAAAGGAAATCCATTACATAAGTGCAAGTCTCAAACACTCATTTGTTTTGTTCCGATAAAAACCAAAACCACAAGGACCAGCCCACCAAACAAAACCTCCTCCTTTCCATTTCAACTCTTGATCAAATTAACAAAAGAAACGGCGAAAAAGGTACTTCACATAAATAAGAGCAAACCCAAATATCTATTTCAATGCTCTCCAGTCAAAGCTGCCATTACTCACGCTGAAACAAAACCAACAATCTCAAGTAATTAGATTAAGTAAATAACAACAGAGTGAAAACACAAAACATCTTTTGTTCTTACTTGTAGTCAATTTAAGTAGTAAAGCTACACTAACTCTCATAAATGATATAAGAGCCAAAGTACCCATTTCATGTTTTCTTTTGAATGGTAAGTAGTAAGTACCCATTTCATCTGCAAAAACTAATCTAATATAAAAGATCAAGAAAGGATAAATCATATTACTTAAAATGATGGCTAGTTTATCACTATGATATGTAAGATGATGACAATGCCAATGAGATGTAAAAAGAGCTTTGGCGTAAGTTGTAGATAGAGTTTAAAATAAAAGTAGCCCTAGATAATGCCATCATCAGGAGTTTCCACGCTAATGATTTCTTGTAACCTTCAAGGCCTACCATTGCAAGATCTAGACAATTAATATTACATGCCCTCTCAATAATACAAGCTCACCAAGATGTCTTCCCAGTGGAACTAAGCGAAGTGATATACATCAATAGAAACAATGTTGCTCAGACCCACCAATAATTTGTCTAATGAAATATAAACTCACCAATAATTCAATAAATCACTTTATAGTTAATCAAGCATTGGTTAGGAATATATGTGAGGATTTGAACAAATTTTCTGTGTATCTCAATTTGCAATTAAGGCCCTTTTATTAAGAAGGGATTGAGTAAATATGGAAATTTGTTAAAGCCTAGAGCATAAAAACATCAGATGTCTAAATAATATTAATATCAGTTATGCAGTATTGATAGCTTTATTATATGCTATTTTGTTGTTTTCATGAGGATGGCCTTTTAAAAGAAAATAGAGTTAGATGAAAATTTCGATGTATTTAGTAAATTGTTGTGGACAGAGATATGAAAAGCTCATATTTTGAGAAAAAAGAAAGAAAAAAGACTGAATGAACTCTATTGAAGGAGTATTACAGAGGTGAGGAATGAGGGGTCCAAGGTGGAGATGGAGATGAGGACTGTCACTTTCTTAGGATGTAATTTTCCTTGTGGTGATTGGTGCGTATTCAATTCCTATGGAAGAAGAGATTTTTTTTATGGCCCCTTCACCTTTATTCCTTTTCTTCTAGCACCTTTCATAGAAAGGCATTGCCCATAAGTCTTTTAGGTGTTTGAATACACGATTAAACAGGGTCCCTGAATTCTTATTTCATGGAAGAAGTTCAGGGTTGCTCCCATCTCTTGAAAACATTGGGAAACTTTTTTTTTTTAGTTTCTATTTTGTTAAGAGAATTGGAAAAGTCTAAACACCAATTGTTAGTCCATGAAGACTAAGGTCCATGAGAATATTGTAAAGCCCATGGGGTTTGCATTTTCTTCACCTCTTTGGCAACTTCAGGATGATCTTTTTTTAGCTGTGCATAGATTTTCAGGCGAAAGCTTCCATCAATAGGAGGCACTACCGCACTACCAGAGAAATTTTTTCTTTCTTGAAGTTTAGTTAATAGTTATCCTATGGGATTCAGATAAGTGACATATCAGGCCTGGGAAATCAAGCACCCTGCCATGAATCACAATTTCAGGGGAATTGGGTAAAACAGGATAAGAAAATAGATGAGTGTGGAACGAAAATAATTTAGAGCTTCAAAATGTCATTCAATCAAGAGAGGATTAGGGTTTTCTGACATAGTAACAGTCAAATGCCTATTAAACCTGCAAAAATACGTGAATGCACAACAAAAGCAAAAACCCTAGGCATTAAAGAATAAAGAAGAAGACCGAAGAGAGAATCAGGGAATGAGAGCAGACCTCTGTAGTCTGTACGACGCTGAGACTGTGCCAAAGCTGGACTGCCCCCGCCTGCCTGAGCTTGATTGGGTAAGAAGGCAAGCGATGAGTGTTATGAAAGTCCGGGATCCTTACCCTAGGGGGGGGGGGGGGGGTGGTGATCTACACTTAATGAATAATTATGGTCAATTTTAATTTCTTAACAATCAACTAGTCACATGTGATGATTAACAGACAATATGCGGAAGCTTAAACAAAACAATCACCACAAAGCAAACACTACTACACAAGGATTTATAGAGTTCGGCCTCAATGCCTACATCCACTACCGGCTTGTGATCCAACACCCCACCGGATTTCCACTATTTATGTTTTTCAAAAGGCTAGCAATAACCTTTACAATATGCTTTCCAAGGCTAAGCAATAACCTAACAATGTTGTTTTTCTAGGCTTAACAATAACCTATCAATGTGCTTTTCTAGGCTAAGCAATAATCTTTACAAGAGATGATTTCTCAAATAAGTATCTACACAAACACTTTAAGAGATTCTAATTAAAGCTCAATACAATTGCCTCTTAAATAGGCTGATATGAAAGTTTAAATCAAACTCTCACAAACACTATATGAATGCAAAGGTGTATGTTCATGATGTGTGTGTGTGATAACTTCAATCAATTTAAAATGAAGGCTCAATTAAAGTATGCTTAATGCATTTTAAAGTTTAAGGCACACAAAGATTTGATTGAAATGAAATGCAAAAAATCACATGTATAAAATACTAACTTGTTGATGATATGAAAATCAAAGACTCAGAAGTTATATGAAACTAATTAACACTAAACATGTGATGCATGTGCTATGTTGTTTTCTAAACCAAACTAATTTAACTAAGGTTCAAATGAATGAAAACAACAAATAAATATTCAACCAAGTAAATGAATCATGCTATAAAAGAAATCAAAGATTTTGGCTAAGCATGATTAAAGAAGATTTGAAAACAAACTTGGTTTGAAATCAAGGTGAAGAATCCAATCCAACTTAGATCAAAGATTAAATGAAGAATGGATTCAACACATCATAGTTATCATGCTAAAAATCATTTACCAATAATTTAAACAAGGCATGAAACATATGGTTAACAAAAAGTAAAGCTTACTTAGAGATTTAACTTCATTAATCCAAGCTTTAGCTTTACTAATGACCCATTGGTCTCTCTTAATTCATTCCCCTTTTTCTTGCCTCCAAACACCTCAAGGAAGGCTCTTTTATCTTCTTTGATCCACTTCTTTTTCAAGGGAATGAACCTCATTTTATACTCAAAAAATGAGTTATGGCGTGTCCCCGGTCGACCCCCACTATACCCCGGTCGACCTGGCCTTAAAGGTCAAAAATCTGACCGTTTGAAAAAGCAGCTCAACGGCTCTTTCCCGGTCGACCCGCAATGTGCGCGGTCGACCGGGTCCATGGGCTCGGTCGACCGAGCACACTGCAAGTCGACCTGGGCCCAGGGACCAAAAACCCAAAAAATGCATATTTCAAAGTATTTCTTTGAGGGGACTTTTGGGCCATTAAATCAAGTTTGGAAACATGATTTTAATTCAATCTAAGTGCTTTTAAAATCATGAAACATAAAAGCCTAAAATGATTTGAAAGATTTAAAACATAGGCTAGCTTGATTCATAAAACTTCTTTTTCAAGTTAAATGCATCCAAGATTAAAAACAAAACATGCATAAATCAATAGTTTTACAAGTCTAAAAAACAATGCATGTGTAAATCAAGATTTCAACATTTTCTAAATCAATGCATGTGAGAAAATTCAAATGATGATTAAAATGATAATACATCCATCAAATTGCAATATACAAAATCCCTAACATGTGAAAGATGGAAGGGACGGCGCAAGAGAGATGGAGAGGGCCAGAGAGGAGGGTTGCCGGGGAGAGACGGTGAGATGAAGGTGCGGCTACGTGTGAGAAAATGGCTGAGACCTTGAGCGGCGTGAGAGAGAGATTCCGGGAAGAGGGTGGGTTGACAGGTTCTGGCAGGGATAGTGAAGGTGTAGTGGACCTGCACAGGGGGAGAGGAAGATGGGAGAGAAGGTGATGGGCAAGAGAGGGATGTAAGAGTGAGAGACGGTGAGGGAGATGAGCGAGAGAGGGATATTAGAGTGAGAGATGCGAGATTAGGTCATAAAGGGGTTATTTTCATATAACTCCCTGCAACAACTACTTTCTAGCGTCGCCATCCCATAACCGACGCTAAAACCTGCTTTTACCCTCGAAAATATTTGTCGTCGCTATAGATTCGACGGTACAAATAAAAAAATTCCCGCCGATCCTCCGCGCCATTGGACTAATGCTTTTAACGAAGGTCATATCGGTGGCCGCCGGTAAAAGTAACTTAAAAATCGTGTTACCGCGGGGGTCAGCTTTGGCCGCTGCTATAAGTGTCTTATAGTGACGAATTTTACCGGCCGCCGCTATAAGTCTGACGCTAAAAAAGTATTTTTTTGTAGTGGATAGTTGCCCTAAAATTTATATTAAAAAAAAAGCATAAAACAGGCAGAGAGTTGGGAATAAATCAAAGCGATTAAAACGGATTTGTCATATTATTTGGGCAAAAAAGAATTTTACTAAATGGGGTATTGCGGTGCATCGCCAGTAGGCAAAATAATTGTCAACGCATTATTCCATTGCCAGTAGGAAAACAAGCGTTGGTAAAACTTTCACACTCTTTTGGGGGAAATTTTATGTTGGAGACAATGTATGTTTTCCATAACTTCTACCAACGCGGTTCTTACTTGTGTCGGTAAAAGTAGCAATTCTCTATAACTTTTGCCAACACAGTCCAAATATGCATCGAAAATAAGACTTTTGTCAACGCCAATTTTCACTACGTCGGCAAATAGTGTCGAGAAAGTTTTTCCACGGCTTTTGTCAATGCGGTCTTACTTGCGTCTGTAAAAGCAGCAATTCTCTGTGACTTTGCGTTGGAAAATTTTATCTGGAAAGGTAGTTTGTCAAAGATGGGGCTTTATGGACGCAACTCATGCATCCGCAATGGAGTGAATGAAAACTCAAACATTTCCCAATGCACACCTGTGCATCGCCAGTATGCAAGATAATTGCCAACGCATTATTGCGTCGCCATTAGAAAAACACGCGTTGACAAAACTTTCCCTCTCTTTTGAGTTTTTTTTTTTTTTTTTTGGCACCAATGTGGTTTCCATAGCTTTTGCCAACGCAGTCTTACTTGCGTGGGTAAAAGTAGCATTTTCTGTAACTTTTGTCAACTCAGTCCAAATATGCGTTGGAAATAAGACTTTTACCAACGCAAATTTTCACTGCGTCGGCAAATATTGTCGGAAAAGGTTTTCCACAGCTTTTGCCAACGCGGTCTTACTTGCATCGGTAAAAGTAGCAATTCTTTGTGACTTTTGCTGAAGCAAATTTTTACTACGTTCGAAAATAGTGTCGGGAAAGGTAAATTTGTCATATATGGGGCTTTGCGGACGTAACTCATGCGTTGGCAATGGTGCGAATAAAAACTCAAATCTTTCCCAATGCATGCCTGTGCATCACCAGTAGGCAAGATAATTGCCAATGCATTATTGCGTCGGCTTTAGAAAAACACGCTTAGCAAAACTTTCCCTCTCTTTGGGGGGGATTTTTTGTTGGTGCCAATATCGTTACCACAGCTTTTGCCAACGCGGTCTTACTTGCATCAATAAAAGTAGCAATTTTTGTGACTTTTACCAATGTAGTCCAAATATGAGTTGGAAATAAGACTTTTGCGAAAGCAAATTTTCACTGTGTCGGCAAATAGTGTCGGGAAAAGTGCAATTTGTTGTAGAGCTTCTTTTCTTCGTCGTTTGAGGATTTCAATTCAGCTCGCATAATTAAGGTGTTTGTAGGATCGGTTTTGTACATCTTGTTTTCTTCATTTGGTTTTGAAATGGCTTTCGAAAATGATAAGAGCACTGATTTCTATTTTGTCTTGGGTTGGAAGAGTCCTCGGCAACGGAACTCAGAAATGCATATAAGAAATTAGCACTGGTTGGAAACACAGTCATAAGAAACTTAAAACTTTTTTCAGCTATGTTTTCTTCTTACATCTTGTGTGATCTTGGGGAGAGTGGGTTTGTGGTTGTTTCAAAATTCTGAAGAATAGTGTTTTAAAAAAAATGAAAAAAAGAAGGATTTTTGTTTGTTCTTGGATGATTATATGATCAATACAGTTTGTGGGTCGTTTTATTTGTCACAGAGGGAGAATTTAGATTGATGCTCTACATCTTAATAACTATGACCTATTTACCCCTCTTTCCTAACTTTTTTATTTTGTTGTTGAGATATTGTATAAGAGATTGAAAGGGAGCTTTCTAATAATTTGTTTATTCGCAGTGTGGGTTTTTTTTTTCTATAATTTCTATGATTCCATTTTCTATTTCAAGGTCAGAGATGACATATGTTCCTTGCTCTGCATGTGGAGACTCAAAATCGGTAGAAGAAGCCAATAAGAGATTTCAGACAAACAAGAAGCATGTTAGGCTAAAAACCCGTGATAGAATATGTCAAAGGGGGTTTACTAGAGAGGCACCTTGCTACAGCGAGAGTGCAGTGTTAGACCCCGACCTAGGTTAGTATGATTTATGTTGTTTTAGCTGATGATTAGTCTCTAAGTGGGATTAAAGGATGATTAGTTTGGGTTTTAGCTAGATTAGAATTTTTAATAGCTCTGGGGAATTTTGAGAGCCTTCGAGCTTGGTCTAACACAGCTCGGGGTGACCGGGTGACGCGTGTTCATTTGGGGGAATTATTCTTTATTTTAAAGAATTCAGATTTTGACTTGTTTTGATTTGTCTTATCCAACCCTACAACTTTTATGTTTGCTCCGTTTGTGTTCGAACCTCAGAAATTCCGTTTTTTTGGAGAAAAAGGGCCAAACACGCTTTTCACACCAAATTTGGGCATGAATTTCGATATTTGCAAATCATGAGGAAAATATGCATTTTGGAAACTAGATATTTTGACGATCTATTTTCCCTTCTTCATCGATCTCATCCGGGACCCACAAATGATGATTACAGCCAGTTGAACCTTTAGGGCCAATGGGGCCCACAACCCACTTAAACTCTCTCAAAACCCACGTTCGTATCTCTCCCTACACTTTTCCCTGTTTCAGTTCAGAACTTGAGAAGAGGTCTCCTTCTTCTCCCTTCCCAGCCATTCACTCCCTTTGCATGTCCCTCTTTCTTGGTGCTAATTGGAATTCCGATTCCACTATCTTCTTCCTCAATCTCTAAGCTTTCCAAGGACACCATTTTTGAAGAATTCCTACTGGAACTACCTTCTTCTTATAGCTTCTTTCCTTGTTTTGAGCTTCTTGACGTAAGCAATGGTTGTCCTCTTTTAACCTTGGTTTGATTTGATCCTTTAGAGCCTCTTCATCATGCATGCAAGGTCTTCTATGGAAAAGCCTTTTCTTCTTTCAAAAATGTTGGATTTTGAGAAGTGCTTTCATGGGGGTTTTGTAGATTGGAGGTTCTAGCTTAGGAGAGGTGTGTTAGAGTGATTTGTGATTCTCTAGTTAGCCAAGGCAAGTGAATAATCATATTATGAAATGCATTCTATGGAAAATCTATTTCTTCCTTAAAATTCTTGTTTGTAACTCAAATGCTTTCAAATGGGTTCTTTGTTATTGAGGTTTGTTTTAGGAATGTTTTAAGTGGATGATTGATGCTATACCTCCACATTTTATCTTTTACAGTAACATGAATCGTCTTCATTATATTACTTTTTTTTAAGTTAGCAGAAATACATTTCAGAAATTATTCTTTTTGTGGTTATACCATGTTTATAAATTTGAATTGGTTATTGGAATGACTGTGGATGTTTGAGGTTGATTGGAGTTTTTGGAAATAAATGGAAGCTTAGGTTGGTGTAAAGAGGATGGTGGAGGTTAATGGAAGTGAAATGGGGCTAATGGCAGGAAGAAGAGCATATTTTTTGCAGGAAAAACAAGGCCAGACAGTAGCTCGGCCCACTCGAGTGGGCATTTGGCCGCTCGAGCGAGCCAGGCTCTGTCTGGCGCAAGAGCAGGTAGAAGTTCTGCCCGTTCGAGTGAGCAAGCTTCTAGGAGGATTCGTTCGAGTAGAGATTCCCTCGCTCAAGCGGACCTGGGCTCTGCCCCAGGTAGGACTGTCAATGGGATGGGCCGGGCCTGGGCTTGGGTTGGCCAATCCCGTCCCGAAAATAGGACGGGTCTGCCAGGTGTTGTCCAATCCCAGACCTAAATTGAACGGGCTTACATCAAATCCCGTCCCTTTTGGGCCCGGGCTGTGATAGGGCTAGGCTTAGGCTTAGCCCGATCCTAAACATTATCAACATTCTCTAATTATTCCTACTGTCACCAAACACCCGGTGTGAGCCAGACTTTAAACCCTCCTCCTTTTTTCCGGGCTTAAGACCGGCAATGCAATGCAACAAGCAACATGGAGGAGTTAAAAACTTTTTTTTTGTTTTTGCCGATGACAGTAAAAATTCAGGAAATCAATAGAAATGAATGAGTATCCTATAGGCTATATTGGTCAATTAATGTAGGAACGGTTAAAACCTTTTTTATTTTTTTTTATGCAGGTGAAAGTAGAAAATCAGAAAATCAATAGAAATGAATGAGAATGAGTATCCTATATGAGTTAAGTTAAAGTAATGTATGCTCGATTAAAAACTTTTTTTTTTTTTTTTTGTCCGGTGAAAGTAGAAAATCAAAAAATCAATAAAATGAATGAGAATGAGTATCCTATATAGGTCAAGTAATGTAAAAGAGAAATCAATAGACATTATTTTTCTTTTAATATGTCTAAAACATCAGTTAATGCATTCCCATCATTGTCTAAATCACCATCACTAGTTGGGTCACGACTAAACCAATCTTGGGCACAAACTAATGCTTCTATTGTATCTAGTTTCAAAGAAGTCCTATGTGGGTCAAGTACCCTCCCTCCTGTGCTAAATGCTGACTCTGAAGCAACGGTAGAAACTGGAATAGCTAAAATATCATGAGCCATTCGAGATAAAATAGGATACTTAGTTGAATTTAATTTCCACCATTGTAATATATCTATCGTGTCATCTTCTTCTGCAGACTTGTCATCAAAATATTGATCTAATTCTGTTTTTTCTTCTATAATTGCCTTATTGGTGATTTCATTTCGATACTTTAAAAAAGGAGAATGAGCCTTTTTGTGTTCATCATCACCAACCTTCTTTTAAATTGCCTACTAGTACTTGCATCATTATTATCTACTATCTAATCACTTTCTTTAGCACCAAATCTCACACGATACTCCTCATAAATCTTTTTAGTATTAAATGACTTTGCAGCGGGCCGGACCAGGCTGGGTTGTTTCTGCCCAGTCCCAGTCCCATTTTGGCCGGGCTTTAAAATGTATTGTCCAAGCCCGGCCCACTGGGCTCAAAATTTTTTAAAAGCCATGTATTTTCGGGCTTGGGCCGGGCCGAGCTGGGCTTTCTACCCTTTTCAACGCGTCCCATTGACAGGCCTAGCCCTAGGGTTGTTTCCTGCACACTGTTTGTCTCTGTTTGGATCAGTAGACCCCCTAAGGACCCCTGGATGCTAGGGGGAAGAATGGGGAATGTTCGATAATTGAATTACTGGGGAATTTCTAATAGCCTCGATGTACACTTTATGTTCTCAATTGTCGGAGATCTTCAGAGGCACCAAATCTTTCGTTCACAGACCGACATTGAGAAACTAAGTGTATATCGAGACACCCTATGTAAACCAACCAACCACTACACATTACCTCATTCCAAGTTAGTAGATTTATACGCCTTTCTTATAAATTGATTTGAAATAGCTTTCAATGGTTCACCACGTTTGAAAGACATTGGTAAGGCTACTCATTTGATTCACTCCGTATTTGTTTGTTTGTACTTTGTTTCGGAGTAATCCTTTTATCGATTTGAAATGTACTTCAATGATTTGATTTATTCGGATTTTGGTCGGCACCACTAAGCTTGAGTCGCCTAGTTGGGCTGATCACCCAGCTTGGGATCCTAATTTATTTTGCCAACTGCAGCTTGGACATTTTGATTGATTGTTATCCATTCCGCTGCGGACTCTGATTGTTACCCCATCTATATTGGGCTATTATTGTATCATCTGTTTGTTCCGGTCCATTTTATATGGCTACGGTTATTGATTGTTCTTGTTACTTTGGTAATAGGAGAATATAGCTCAATGTGGGTTACCATCGTTTTACTCAATTTATATTACTCTTTCAATGTTCTCATTGCAAATGGTTTAATTCGGTATTTATCCTCCTTATTTAATCATTACCTATTCTTAGACTTTCAAATATACGATTATGACTTTTATAATGTTTTTGCAAATACTTGTCATTCTGTTATTTGTTTTATTCACCTGTCATACCGTCGTGTCTGATACTCTCTTGTTTGGTGTCAGATGTCAACCCCATTGCCTTTGAGGCGGAGCGTGAGGAGGCGGCGGTTGAGCCGCTTGTTGCTCAAGTGTGGCAGCCCAACGATGTCTTCAAGACATTGGGTTGGGTGACGAAACTTGTTGGCTTTTTATTCTAGAAAATTGTAAACTTTAACTTACTTTTGTCATGGGTCAAACTTGAACTAACTTTGGGATTTGCTTATGTATATATTTCTCCTTTTGATGCAAGGCTTGAATGTCTTTATTTACCTTCATTTTCTATTATGTGTTTGCTACATGCTTCCGTGCATATATCTTCATTATAAATTTGATTGTCGGATTGTGATGGATCGTAATTGAAATCCTCACAGCGGAAACCTGTGAGAAAGCAATAAGCGCGCGCGGGCGAAATTTTCCGGTCCGCCGTGCCGCAGCTCCGGATTAGGGCCTTAGCTGGCTCGGTCTAAGTTCGAGGTCGTGACATGCAACTCGCTATAGCGAGCGTGACGCGCTGAACGCCCAATCTGATCCTGACTCTTTGCAAGAGTTTTATATTGCTTGTTATTCTTAGTGGATTATGACTATGAGTCTTATGCATGGATTTGGGGCTATAAATTGGGTGATTCTCTCACCCCAAAGAGAAATGATAAGAAGTTAATTCTCTCTATTGATTTGAGGTTAAAATACCCTAAGAGAGATTTCTTTATTTCTTTAGAGCCATTGAGAGATTGTTCTGAAGGGCTGTGCTAGAAGGTTCTATTGCTTCTACTCTCTTGTAGAAGATTGATCATCTTGGTGGACAAGGTGCGAGGAGAACGGTGCACGGTGGACGTCATGTTAGTGGATTCTGTGCAAGAACAACTACGGTCCTTAGGTCGAAGTACAGACTGAGGTAAAGGAGCCTGTGAGTATATCTTGTATATTCGTAAAATCTTGATTTCTAGATTCATGGTTTTCCTCCCTGGAAAGGGTTTCCACGTTATATTTGTATCTGCCTTCTTGTGGTGATTGTTTGGTAGATTTATTTGCTAGTTCTATTGGTTACATCCGCTGCATTGATTTGATTAATTAGACTAGCATCCATTCTAGTGGGTCCTAAAAAACCTTTAAAGCTTACTGTGGGTTTGTTCAAACAGGGAGAGACGCAGGGAGGGGAGAAAGACGCAGGGTATGTTTTGGTTGTTGGGTTTTATCCACTGGAAGAGGACCCGTTTTTCATACGTTTGGGGTGTTTCAAACCCAAAACTTGTTTGACGGAAATACCCAATACAATACCGTCTGCTTCCAACGGGTGTTCTTTGAAATCCCACGCATTTTGGTATTCTTTATTTCCTCACCTAGGTGTTCAAATTTTGGTGTGAAAATTAGCCTATTGTCACATCATTTACACGTCTAATTTACACACAGGATGTGCAAATAATTGTAAACAAATATGACAGATGCGTAAATATTATGCATATTCTCGATTTACATATGTAAATTGGTGCAAACAAACGACCCGTTAGGAAGTAGTTGATGGAGAAAATATTAAAGAGTCAAAGTGGACACTTAAACGATTGTTAAGAGTGTAAAACTATTGATCGTTTTTGTGTAAGGTTTGAATTTAATGTGGAGAACGGCAAGAGATAGGAAATCTTGGGGTTGTTTGCCTTTTACACATGAGATGCATAACTGCAATTTACAGATGTAAATCTCTCATGTGTAAATCTCACATATGTAAGCTTTACACATGCGTTTCAGTTTACAACGTTTGTCTACTAATGCCATTTTCACATCATTTACGCACATGATTCATTTTACCACATTTGTTTGAACTATATGTGAAAATGTAAGAAATTCATTTATATATATTTTATATATGCTTTTATCTCAATATGTTCCATGCTAACAAATATTCTCATTTTTCAATAAATTATTTTATATATTCCAATTCCTTGGAAACAAACATGCCCAGTTTTTCATCAATAAATTCTTTTTATACTAATTTCATTTAAACAATCATGTCCTTTCCAATGAAGAACTTCATATTCCTATGCCTTGGCAACAAACATGTTCATTTCATGAATTCAACCTTTTTCAATGGATAAAAAAACAAATTCACTCCATAAATTAGATGAATTTCTAATCCATGCAAAAAAAAAAAAAAAAAGCCAGTCCATGAAGTTCAATGTATATCAATTCCATATAGACAACTCAAATTCCATGAATCTCAACGTATTTCAACTCCATGAATTGGACAATGTAATTTAGTTCCATATAAAAGAACAAACCCACTTCATGGGATGAAATATATTTCTCATACAAACAAACAAGTCCAATCCATGTATTTCAATGTATACAAACAAACATACCCTTTGTTCAACAATTAAAAAAATGCAACCACCCGTAAAAAATATACAATTAAAATAATCTAATGCATTTCAACTCTATACAAAATAAAGTTTTTTTCCATCAATTTTTATGTTTTTTAAATCCATGCAAACAAAAAAGCTCAAAACATAAGTTTCTTTGCAATTTCTTCTTCCTTTTTGTATCCATCCTAATGAAACTACTCGATAATTGATTGGCAAATATTAGAATAAGAAACTAACATAGCACAATAATCTACAATATATATCAATATGATTAATCCACGCAATCCATGGGTCACAATAAGAGAACTGACAAAATCAATACATTGTAACATTCATAATGAATGTAGCCACACAGATAACATAGATTCAGTTCTAAACATATAACATTACCATTCCAAAAAGAAAACATGACATAAAAGCAAACTCAGTCCTATCTTATAAAAGTATTTATTAATAACCAATATTGATCCTAAATAGAGCCACTCAGCTCCACCATAAGCCATGCACAACGTCGATCCTTTTGAAGATGCAAGGAATTGATCCTTCAATAGCCTAAAGCCCTTACTTCTAAAGTAAGGTCTTTGCCCAACTCTTCAATAGCAGCAACAATAACTGCTTGGCTTGGCTCTGACTTGGGCCATCTTGTCAACAAGGTAGATCAAAGTAGTATTTATTCCTCAATTTAGGGTTGTAAATGGGTACCCGATTCTCCGATTACCCGAAGGTTCCGACCCGTTAGGTTCCGAGTCTGGGTCCTTATTTTGGTCCCGATAAGCAAATGGTTCCGGTTCCGAATCCGTTTTTTGGAACCAATACCTAAACGGTTCCGGTTCCGGATCCACAGTAGCTCAGACCCGAGGACCCGGGACCCGACCCAATATACACTAACATAAGGTAACTTTAGTATGTGAAAACAAAACCCTTCTTACTTTTCTACTTTTCTACATTAGGGTTTCTACTTTTCTACATCTCAAACCCGAAACCGAAACCAGACTCACCTCACAAATGGTTCCGGTTCTGGTTCCCTTTAATATTATTGGTTCCGGTTCCGGAACCAGTTTTCTGGTTCCGAACCGGGTCCGGTTCCGGTTCCGGTTCTCCCTCTTAGAAAACGGTTCCGGTTCCGGTTCCACCCTGGACCCGGACCGGAACCGACCCATTTACAACCCTACCTCAATTGCATGTGCAAGTTCATACTCGCTTTTAGCTTCATCCTACACGTTGCATCGAGAACTAGCTATTGAGCGTTTTTTAATGCGTGGTGTTTCACATACACCCTCATCCCTTTTATCAAAGCTACTTGATTCTGCTGCCACATCATGGATGGATGCTTGGGGGGCTTCCATCAAATGTGGTGGATGTTGGTTAGTCAACATCACATCTCTTCCATCAGTGATTGAATCTCCATATATGATAGCAAACTTTTCATAGTTGATCACACTTGTTCCTCGATAGTAATCATAGTTAGGGTGTGCCTGAAGTAGACAAATATGATCAAAAAATAGTAACAATCATTGAGTTAACAATGTTTAATATAATATCAATATATATTAATAAATACTCAGCATGATATAATCATCCCACACTTGGTCATCCGCAGTAACCCTTTTTGTAATGTCATCCCAACCGAAACCACTTAATCTCATGAGAGTCTTGATGTGATTGTAATGATTCTTCAATGTTCTTAAGCCATTTCTGATTTTAGCTTTATCATATTCTTTTCCAAACTTTTCTTTCATCTTTTGTTTGATCTCCCTCCACCCTTCTGTAGTCCATCCACTTCCATCCTTTCGCCCAAGATTGATTTTTTCTATCAATATATCAGCTAAGTGTTCATCTGCAAACTCTGTCGATGTGGTATTCTTCTTTCCTCTCTTACCTTGCTTTCGCCCTGAATACGAATCAACATTAATGCATTCAACATCTTCGACACATGTTTCGTTATCCATTTCTATATAGCATAAAAAAGTTATTAAAAAAGTTAATAAGAACCAAAATCCAAAATATCAACAATAGATGATTAGAAACTTTTACTATAAAAAAATTAGACAATGATTGTGAAAATATATATGTTATAGCATTCTAAATCTCTAATGATACAGTTTCGCAGAAATAACACAAGCATCCTTAACCAAGAGGGATACTTTGTTCATTGATTTATGTATCAAGTGTGGAGTTACTTCTCCCCCGAATACAAAAAAGCAAAGAGGGAGAGATGCTGGGGAGAGAGAAGGGGAAAGAGAGAGATCAAAGAGTGGGGAGAGAGAGCATCATACCTTTAAGAGAGACACAGAGTAGGGTTCCCACCGGGCTTTTTGCTTGGAAGAGAAATGAAAAGTGAAAAGTGAAAAAGTGAAGGAGAACAAAGATAAAAATAAAAAGAGTGATAAGACCACAAAATTGTAGCTTTCATTCATCATTTTATATGCATTTGTGGACTCAATTAGGTTAATTGCATACAATTACACTTAATTTCATTATTTCATGCATTTGAGAAAGTTGGAATCTTGGTCAAAAACCATTACAATGCATGACTTTTGTGAACTTAGGGATTTTCATCTCATTCATCACTCAAAATTAGTTTTTTAGCTTCACTAATGCAAACCTGTTAATTTTGACACCATGTGCTATTTTTGGAAAGTTGGGTATTTTTGGTGCATTACGTAGGCACGTAGGATCCAATGCATAATCCATCTAGATTTCTCATACTTGTTTATTATTGACATTATTTAATTTTATTTTGTAGGAGAAATCAAGAGTGGGACTTGCATTGGTGAAATTTGAGAGAGATCAAAAGCGGAACACACTTCATGGTGGGCCCACATATCTTGGCATCTTGGTGGAATTGGAAAGCTTGAAAATTCTCAAAGAAGAAAGAAGAAACTCAGATTTGGAATGATGGTTTTGCTTGCTAAATTTGGAAAAGAAAATCAAGAAAGAGAGAAAATTAGAAACTTTGCAAGGGGAGTTGATTAGTTAAAGTTGCAAGTAAAGAAGCATAGCAAATCTGGAAAGAGAATCAAATAAGCAAGCAAAGAAAGAGTCCAAGCATGCCTTGGACGTCCAACATGGGCCCCACATATCCCATAGCATGCCAACATGGAAGTTCCTTTAATTGCACTATTATTCTCTGAATTTTCAGGTGCAGCAAATTGAAATGGCCACAACTCTCAAACCAAGTATCGGATTGGCGCAATCTACCCACCGTTGGAAGCTCTTTTCAAATAGATATCCATAGAGTCCCAGATTTAATAAATTAGAGCTATATTGAGGGAGATATGACCTCGGGAATTTGACTGTTATGATTCTATACTGGAATTGTAAAAAGTTTTCAAAATTGGCAACATGAGAGGTCTTTGAGGAGTTCAGTTTGGCAAGACTTGGGGCCCAAGAGACCACACTTAGTAACAAATCCTCTCCAATTCAAATTATTGCCTAAGTGAGAAGCTTTGCTTCAAAGCTAAGACAAGAATCATCTCAAGAAGGAAACAACTCTTAACAAAAGGAGCTGTGCAAAACTATAAAAGGAGGCCACTAGTGTAGGACATTAGAAGCCTAATATCCTTCAAAAAGTGGCCCAGCCATTCTCTCTCTCCCTTCTTCCCTTTTCTTCTTTCCCCTCTTCTAGTTCTAGTTCTAGTTCTCCATATTTTTTTTATTTTGGGTAGCTTTGGGCCTTGTCCAAGCAAGTACTTGAAGGAGAAGTTGTAAATATGCAATCTTTAATGACAAATCAAGAAGTCTTCTTTCCAATAGCGGGCTAATTTTGATTAAAGCTATGGATGAAGATAAGTGTTAGGGTTTTCATTAGTTTGCAATTTGATTGGATGCATTCATCTTATTTAGCTTGAACTCTCATGAACTCATACTTCTTAAAATATTGGATTCTTCAAGCATTATTAGTTCTTTAATCTTAGTATCAAAAGATTTTGTAAAGGCATGCATAAACATTTTTTAATTGCATTTTAAAAACTCATTTCTTCAAACATGTTAGCCTTTAGCCAAGCCTAGTTCTCCAAGACCAAGTTTCCCTTAAAAAATCATTTTCACAAGTCTTTAACATCAGGGAAAGTTCAGTCAGCTGTCAGTTCCGAATCTAGAATGTGAAATCTGTGATATTAGGGAACTTCGGTCAACTGTCGGTCTCATGTCGGTCAGCTGTCGGTCGACCGAACTTCAGTTCAGTGAACCGACAAGTGCTTTTTGGTCCACAAATTTTAAATTTTATGACCGTTGGGATACAACCATTGAGTTCGGTCGACCGAACCCCAAATTTCGATCGACCAACAATAAATCCGTTGGAAACTTCTTATAAAAAGAGCCCTTCCTTGGAATTTGTGCCTAACACTTTTCAGACTTTCAAGGGCCAAGGAAGGTGGGACATCCATGCTAGGTTAGAGGGAAGCTAGGAGAGCGAATTAATCATTTCAAACCTTTGATTATTCAATGGGTTTGCTCCTCTTAACTTATTTTATTCATTCTTGTCTTTAAATCCTTGATTTCTTCAAATGGCATGATTATAGTGTTCAAAGTGTTCAAATGTTGATTGTTTAAACCTGCTTTGACTTTAAAATATGTTTATCATTTTAACTTCATCATTTGAATAGTATTTCACATGTTAGTCATTTATTGTTTCTTCAAAACAAACTTGTTAGCTTTATGTTAGACTTTCCAAAACAAGTTTGTCATCATTAAAAAAAAAAAAAGACTGTGTAATTCACTTAGTTACTCCATCTCACATTAGCATCATTTATGAGCATTGCATTTCAAAAGAGATGGAAGAAGTTTTTAAGGCATATGTATCTTTTATAGATCTTTGCATTAATCATGCATATGTCTTAGATAGGATTTCACTTTCATTATCAGCCTATGTTAAGAGGGATCAATTTGTATTCACTTGCACCTCATCTTATGCTTGATTAGGCATAGTTTATTGAGATAAAAGTTAGGTTGTAAAGGATAATGCTAAGCCTGTTGAAAAGTATTTGAGATTGTAAAGGTTAATGCTTAGCCTTGTGTAAAAGCATATGTGGTTGTAAGGTTGGAGGTTAGCCTAAACCTAAAGTTGATTGTGGAAATACCGGTAGGGAAACCGTGAGTGGATGTAGGCTTGTTTGGCCGAACCACTATAAATTTGCTTGTTATGGTGATTAATGTTTAATTGTGCGGATGATGTGCTTATGATCAATATTTGAACCACTATAAATTTTCTTGTTACGGTGATTAATGTTTAATTGTGTGGATGATGTACTTATGATCAACGTTTCCTTTTCTATGTCAATCTTTAATGATTATATAGTTTCTTTACTTGTTATTGGAAACTTCACTTATAATCAAGATAATCAATCTACAAAGCATAATTGACATAGGATTAAAAAGAATTAGTCTAGGTTCTAGGTTTTTCAGTTCACCCTATTCAAACCCACCCTCTAGGGTATGGTTATGGACTTTCAATTGGTATCAGAGCCTAGGTGCTCTTGCTTAGGTCTAATCTACCTTAAGAGAATCCTAGAGAGTGTTTTCATTAGTTGCCATTAAGCAAACTCATTTGGGAGAAGGAAATGCCACAAATAGATCACCTTTGTTTAATGGAACACAATATCGCTACTGAAAAATTAGAATGCAAGTGTTCTTAGAATCCCAAAGTCTAGATGTGTGGAGTATCATAGAAGAGGGCTATCAACTTCCTACTATCACTGAGCAAGGCATAGAAGGATATGTCTTCTCTATTAAACCAAAGCCTAAGAGAGAATGGACACAAGGTGAAAAAGATAGGGCCAAATTAAAAGCTAAGGCAAAGGACTCCTTGTATTGTGCCTTATCCTAAGAAGAGTTTAATAGAGTAGTCAATTGCAATACGGCTAAGGAAGTTTGGGATACCTTAGAAACTACTCATGAAGGAACAAATTAAGATAAAATAGCTAAGATTCAGATGTTGACACCCAAATTTGAAGATATCAAAATGCTTGAGGAAGAAACATTTGATGAATTCTCTTCTAACTTCATGGAGATTGTCAACTTCCTTATAGGTCTAGGAGAGAAGATGGATGAGTCCAAAGCAGTTAGGAAAATCTTAAGATCTCTCCCAAAAAGGTTCAAGCCTAAAATAGTGGCCATTGCCGAAAGCAAAAATCTTGACAAAATTAAAATAAAAAGAGCTAAGAGGAAATCTCCTCACCTATGAACTAGATCTAGAAGTTCCTAGCAAAAAGAAAGGAGTGGCTTTTTCCTCTCAATTAAAGGAAAATGAAAGTGATGTTGAGAGTGATGATGATAATGCCTTGTTTGTTAAGAAATTATAAAGATTCAACAACAAGAATAGTAGAAATTCTGATGAAACAAAGAGTCCAAGATTCCAAAGAAATCCCAAAGGATCTTTTAGTAAAAAGGATGTGCAATGCTACAATTGCAAGGGGTTTGGACACATTGCTCAAAATTGCTCTACCCCTAAAGAATCTGAAAAAGGAGATGGGAAATGAAGAAAGTTCTAAACATAACTTGGGATGAGGAAGAAGAAGGAAGTGACAATAATGAATCTCAAAATGATGAAGATGAAAATTCCCTTAATTAGCTTCTCTTTACATCTATTAAATAAAGCAATGAGCATAATACACTAATAGATGAGACAATAGGGAAAGAGGAAACAAATGATGAAGATGAGTTAATGAAATTCAACAAGCCTATGATGAACTATATGAAAATTGGGAAATCTTGATTAAGAAAAACAAAACCTTAAAAAAAGAATCCAAAAGGCTTGTGATTAATGTGAATGGTTTAAAAGATGAGTTGAAATTAAAAACTGATGAGAAATGAAATTTAGAACATAAGTTGGCTACATTGAATGAAGATCTAGCACATGCTAAAGAGGAAGTTCATAATTTATAATTTAAACTAGAATCTAGTTAACTTGAGACTAACTCTCTTCAAATGAAGCTCATAAAAGGTAAATTTGTTGTTGATAAACTTACATTAGGAAATGATAAGTTTTATCAAATGTTGGGCATGCATGAAATTTATGGTGACAAAAACAGGATAGGTTCTGATTGTTCCTCTAGTAACAACAATAATGGCTTTCAAAATATTAGTAAGACTTTTCACAAACCTATGATTGAGAAAAACTTTACTCCTAGATGGACTTGTCATTTTTGCAATGGTAGTAGACTTTTAGTTCCTAATTGCCCATACAAAATCAGATTGTCTCTCAAAAATCCCTCTAGAGTGCTTTTTAAGTTTGTTCCTTAGATCATCCCCTCTAAATCTCTCTTGTCTAGTTAGACTATAAAAGAAAAAAATATTAAGAGTCTCTTAGTTCAAACTGCCTTGAAAGCTAAGGAAAATCTTACATGGTTCTTAGATAGTGGTTGTTCCAAGCATATGACGGGAGACCAATCTAGATTCAGCTCTATTGTGGATTATAATGGAGAAAATGTATCTTTTGGAGACAATAGTAAGGCTCAAATTATTGGCAAGGGATGTGTGAAAGAAGATCAAACGCCAAACTTGAATGATGTATTTCTTGTGGAAGGATTAAAGCATAATCTTCTTAGCATTAGTCAACTGTGTTACAAAGGAAACAAAGTTATCTTCAATAGCTAGTCATGCAAAGTGGTTAATGATAAATCCAATCAAGTCATTCTCACCAGTTCTAGGACTAAAGGAAATATTTACATCATCAAAGAATGTGGTGAAAATGAGTCTATGTGCTTGATAACAAAAGATCAAGAAAATTACTTATGGCACCAAAGGATGGGACACATAAACTTCAAATTGATGAAGATTTTGTTAAAGAATGAAATTGTGAGAGGGATTCCCAAGTTGAGTGATGAAAAATCTGAGATTTGTAAGGCTTGTCAACTAGGGAAACAAATCAAGAAAAGTTTCAAAGGATTAAAGGATATATCGTCTTCTCATCCTCTTGAATTAATCATATGGACTTGATAAGGCATGCACCTGAGTATTGGTGGAAAGAAATTTATATTAGTGATGCTAGACGATTATTCTCGGTTTAGATGGATTGCTTTTCTTCATGCTAAATTAGACGCTGCAAACAATATCATAAGAATTTGCAACAAGATTCAAGTTGGAAAAAATTGCAAAATTTGTAAGATTAGAAGTGATCATGGAGGAGAGTTTGAAAATGAAAATTTTACCAAATTTTGAGATAGTCATGGCATTAATCACCAATATTCTGCTCCGAAAAAACCTTAACAAAATGGAGTGGTAGAAATGAGAAGTAGAGTGATTCAGGAAATCGCTAGAACCATGCTTATTGAAAAGCATTTCTCTCGCAATCTATGGGCTGAAGCTGTTAATACTGCCTGTTATCTTATAAATAGAGTTTATCTAACAAAGAATACCAACAAGACCCCCTATGAACTTCATTTTGAAAGAAAGCCTAATTTGGGGTATTTGAAAGTGTTTGGTAGTAAATGTTACATCTTGAGAGATAGAGAGCAGTTGGAGAAATTCAAGCCTAAGTCTGATGAAGGAATCTTCTTAGGATACTCTGATAGGAGTAAGGCATATAGAGTATTCAATCATAGAACCATGACCATAAAGGAGTCAACTCATGTTGTTATTGATGAATCTAATCATGTTGGAAGAGCTCTGCAAGACGACGATGAAGCTGAAACTATTAGTGAACCATCTATTCTGAAAGAAAAAGAAGATGTCATTCCCTCTACAACGATTATACCATCTAGATTAATGAAGAATCACACCTTGGATAATGTCATTGGAGTTATCAGAAGCGGGCTCATGACACAGACAAGTTCAAAATTTGTGTGCTCATTATTCATTTATCTCTCAAATCGAGCCCAAGAATTTTTCTGCAGCTGAAATTAAATCTGAATGGATATAGGCAATGCAAGAAGAATTGAGTGAATTTAAGAAAAACTATGTTTGGGATCTTGTTCCCCTACCTAACAAGAAAATTCCAATTGGAACAAAGTGGATTTGTAAGAACAAATCAGATGAATCTGGGAATGTTGTAAGAATCAAGACAAGACTTGTAGCCAAAGGATATGCTCAAATAGAAGGAATTGACTTTAAAGAAACCTTTGCACCTGTAGCCCGTTTGGAATCCATATGAATATTATTGGGATATGCTAGTAGTATGGGGATCAAATTATTTCAAATGGATGTTAAGAGTGCATTCTTAAATGGTGAAATTGAGGAAGATGTGTATGTGACACAACCAGAGGGCTTTGAAGATCCTCGTCATCCTTAATATGTTTATAAACTTAAGAAAGCACTTTATGGTTTAAAACAAGCACCACGGGCTTGGTATGAAAAGCTTACTAACCATTTGATTGAAAATGAGTTTGATTGTGGGAAAGTAGATAAGACTCTGCTTATCAAAAAGATCGATCAAGACATCATGTTGCTCATATTTACGTTGATTATATCGTTTTTGGATCTACTTCCGAAAAACTTGCTCAAGGATTTTCAGAGTTAATAAGTTCCACATTTGAGATGAGTCTGGTCGGTCCCCTGCAATTTTTTCTTGGTGATCTTCAAGTTAATCAAGCCGAGAAAGGCATCTTCCTTAGTAAGTCCAAATTTTCTCTAAAGATTGTCGAGAAGTTTGTTCTAGGCAACTCTAAGGCTGGTTGCAACCCCATGGAATGTACTTCAAAACTTTCAAGTGACCCACAAGGTTAAAAGGTAGACCAAAAACTCTATAGATGCATGATAAGAAGCCTCCTCTACCTTACAGCTAGTAGACCGGATCTTTCTTTTAGTGTTGGGACTTGTGCTAGGTATCAATCTGATCCTCGTAGTCCCATCTTAAAGTTGTCAAACGTATCATTAAATATATTCATGGGACTTTTTTATTTATGGTATATGGTATCCTGGTGACTCTACATTACAATTGATTGGATGTAGTGATGCTGATTTGGTAGGATCCATAAATGATAGGAAGAGAACTGCAGGAAGTTGTTGTGCTCAACTACTGTGGATGAAACAAAATCTTTTAGATTATAATGTTCCACAATAATGTATGCCTATCATGTGTGATAATTCTAGTGCTATTAGCATCCCTAAGAATCTCGTTCAACACTCACGCACCAAGCACATTGATATTCGATATCATTTTCTGCATGATCATGCTGATCAAGGCACAATAGAGTTACTTTTTGTTCCCACGAATGCACAATTGGCTGATTTCTTTACAAAACCCCTTGGAAATAAACGTTTTATCAAATTGAGACATCAATTGGGCATTGGCCCATGCCCTGATTACTAATTCCTTGTTGATCGAATCACCTGTTTCTATATTTCATTTTTATTGTATTATAAACAGGTGCTACTAACAAGTTGTGTTTTTATTTAACTCCTTTGCAATTAGATGTCAAAGGGAGTGAGAAATAGAGAAGTTGGCAATAAATTTATGGGTTTGATTAAGGGGGAGAAGAGCTATGGACACTTAACTATGGGGGAGAAAAGCTTCTTCGTTACATTTGCAAAGTCATGCGTATGTTGAGGGGGATAAACAAAGGCCATAGAATTCTCAAGATTGCTCCCGCAAGGAAAATCCAAATGCTCCCTTATATCCAAAGCTCCTTAAGATCCAAATTAGAAGATGTCCAAGTTTCATTTAAGAAAGAGAGAGAGTCAAGCTTCAAGAATTTCCATCAAATTGCAAAGGGGAGATTGTTAGGTTTTTCATTAGTTTGCAATTTGATTGGATGCATTCATTTTATTTAGCTTGAACTCTCATGCACTCATACTTCTTAAAATATTGGAATCTTCAAGCATTATTAGTTCTTTAATCTTAGTATCAAAAGATTTTGTAAAGGCATGCACAAATATGTTTTGAATTGCATTTTAAAAACTCATTTCTTCAAACATGTTAGCCTCTAGTCAAGCCTAGTTCTCCAAGACCAAGTTTCCCTTAAAAAATCATTTTTACAAGTCTTTAAAATCAGGGAAAGTTCGGTCAACCGAACCCATTTCGATCAGCTGTCAGTTCTGAATCCAGAATGTGAAATATATGATATCAGGGAACTTCGGTCAATTGTCGGTCAACCGAACTTCAGTTCGGTGAACCGACAAGTGCTTTTTGGTAAGCAAATTTCAAATTTTATGACCGTTGAGTTCGGTCTACGAACCCCAAATGTCGGTCGACCGACAATAGATCCGCTGGAAACTTTTTTTTTTCTTATGAAAAGAGCCCTTCCTTGGGATTTATGCGTAACACTTTTGAGACTTTCGAGGGTCAAGGAAGGTGGGACATCCATGCTAGGCTAGAGGGAAGCTAGGAGAGCAAATCAATCATTTCAAACCTTTGATTCTTCAATGTGTTTGCTCCTCTTAACTTATTTTATTCATTCTTGTCTGTAAATCTTTGATTTCTTCAAATGGCATGATTAAAGTGTTCAAAGTGTTCAAATGTTGATTGTTTAAACCTGCTTTGACTTTAAAATATGTTTATCATTTTAACTTCATCATTTGGATAGTACTTCACATGTTAGTCATTTAATGTTTCTTCTAAACAAACTTGTTAGCTTTAAGTTAGACTTTCCAAAATAAGTTTGTCATCATTTAAAAAAACATGCGTGATTCACTTAATTATTCTATCTCACATTAGCATCATTTATGAGCATTGAATCTCAAAAGAGATAGAAGAGGTTTTGAAGGCATATGTATATTTTATAGATCTTTGTATTCATCATGCATAGGATTTCACTTTCATTATCAGCCTATGTTAAGAGGGATCAATATGTATTCACTTGCATCTCATCTTATGCTTGTTTAGGCATAGTTTATTGAGATAAAAATTATGTTGTAAAGGTTAATGCTAAGCCTATTGAACAGCATATGAGATTGTAAAGGTTAATACTTAGCCTTGTGTAAAAGCATATGTGGTTGTAAGGCTGGAGGTTAGCATATACCTTAAGTTGATAGTGGAAATACCGATAGGGAAACCAGGAGTGGATGTAGGCTTGTTTGACCAAATCAATATAAAATTTCTTGTTATAGTGATTAATGTTTAATTGTGTGGATAATGTGCAAATGATCAATGTTTCCTTTTCAATGTCAATCTTGAATGATTATATAATTTCTTTACTTGTTATTAGAAACTTCACTTATAATCAAGATAATGAATCTACAAAGCATAATTGACATAAGATTAAATAGAATTGGTCTAGGTTCTTGAGTTCACCCTATTAACCACCACCCATCTAGGGTTCCGTTCTGGACTTTCAATAAGTGATTGCCTTTTATTTATTTAGTAATTCTAACTTAGTTCCATGTTTATGTGCTTAATAATTAATAGACTTGTCTTCGTGCCTAGGCAAATCTCTATTTTTTATTTCTAAAAATAAAAATTAATTTTTGACTTCTCATGCTTAGGTTTGATAGGTCATGCTTAGGATTTAGATCTTCCTGATGGTTTATGCTTATTTCTTGTGGGTAGTGCTTAGATTGTTTTTATTCTTTTATGAGGAGAAGGTAGTCTTGGGTTTTGGATTCTATAATTAAAAAGGGATTTTTTTAATTAGTTAAATTTTCCAAGTCAAAAATATTGTTTTGTCTTTGGTTTGAAGTAAAAATTGGAACAAGTTAGAGTTACTTGATAAATAATTGGTGGATGCTTATTGGATTTCTATGCTCTAATCACTTTCATTAATTGGTAGATTTCATATTTCTAAATTGGTTGCTTGCTTTTATTTCTAAAAACTCAAAACTTTTTCTTAATTGTTAGTTAATTAGTTTTCTTAATCTAAAAGTTTATTTTATTAGCTCCCTGTGGTTTTGACCCGTTCTTGCCACTGTCTCATCTAAATACCCATGCACTTTCAGTATTTTATGATTGATTTGATCACATCAAAGAGCAAGACGGGTTTTGAACCCGGGATATACTTCGTGACGGAACACGCGCAGGATGCAATGGCCACGTTTTGAGGTGCGGTTTTGTTGCATACGTGAAGCGCATCTGATTCATTCTACCATCATCCCGGGTGTGTAAAATTATGTGTGGAAATGAAAACATTTACATACTATTTTCATATGCAATTTACATACATAATGTGTAAATAATTGCAAGCAAACATAATGATGCTAACAATTACACATGTGAACCGTTTACATATGTAAATGGCAGCAAAAAAACAACCCCAAGTTCCTAAAGATTAGGAGTTTGAGGAGGAAGGAAACCTTGTAGGAAAACAAAGTAGAGATTAATAAGGATTAGAGTTTGCGTAGTTGGTTAGGACCACGGCTCAGAATCAGACGTTGTGGTTTCAAACTCGCACTCTCTCCCTATGGCACTTGCCCAGCCAAAAACCTTACCTACCTGGTGTGTGGGGGAGGAAAGGACTTCACTTGCCTCAAGACTAATGCCCGAGACAATAGTCGATTCTCGAAGAGGCCGAACACCCTCGTTAGCGAAAAAAAGGAAAAAAAAAAAAAAAAAAGAACTCTCTTCTATTATAGGGATGGTAGTTGTAGGGACTTCTAATGATATGGACAGTCAAAGGTTGACATGTTACAAGTGACTTGGCATACTCGGCAGCTCCAAATTTTAAATCCGAGAGATCTTAACCCTTCACACCCACTGTCATTATCTCAAATCCTGCTTATGTACAAGCTTCCCGTTTTAAGGTACAAGTCACCTAATGGGGCCCACTTGGGACCCCACAAAGCATGGAACAGGGCGAGATTGAAAGATCCAAGTGGGACCAACATAGATATCAACTTTAAAGTCAACTTAATACCTCTAGCCCCTTCATCTGTGGTCCATAAGTCAAACAGTTTATATAAAACAATTAAATTGATGTTTGATCCAATGGTTCACTCCATCTGGATCTATCAAAATCAAGCGAAACCCATGTAAATAGGAGGAGTGGGTTTGAATGGTCTGCTCAAATAGACTAATAGGTGGCTCCTCTCCTCAGCTAAAGCTGAGGATAGCACGTGGGAGCCCACATCACAACTTAAGTTGTCATCCACATGCTCACCCAAAAACGCTAGCCTGCCATATGTTTTTCACTTCCCCGCTCTCAAACCCAGCTCAAAGCAAAACCCCAAATTCCATTTCGCCCTTTTCTCCCGACCCCTCCTCTCTTCATCTTGCGAATGATTTTGTGCAACGAAGCTGTCTTCAGCAAGTGATCGATTTTGTCCGGCAACCCCGACCTCTCCTGCAACTACGAAAGACGATCGGCCCCAACCCCAGCCTCTCCTACGATCATCCCCAAGGCATCTGCCCTCTCCTGCTATTGCCCAGGTTAGGATTCTGCCCTCCCTCCCTTTGCTTTTCAGTTTTTTTTTTCTTCTCTTTTACTTCTCTGCTAGCTCGGTTTTGTTTTTGTGGGCTGTGACAAGGTTGGAAAACGAATGGGTGACCAGTTTCTGTTTCCATTTCGGCTGGTTGCAGAGAAACTATTGTTTCTATTATAGAAAAAGAAATTCATCTGTCTTCACCTCATTCTCATCGTCCTTGAGCTATGTTGGGCAAAGTCTTTCACCCAAAGGCCCCAGCTAAGATACTCTCAATCTATTCAAACCCATTCAAGAACTCAAACTTGTTGGGATTTCTCAGCTTTCCAATTTATTTCTTCTTCTAGTGATTTCCAAATGGAGGAAGTATGAAAAATCCCTATTTATATGTAATGGATTTGTGTTTCTTACGCATTTCTGATGCACCCTTTCCCCCTTGTCTTAGTTTCTCATGTTAGTATCAAAGAGAGAGAGAGAGAGAGAGAAAGAAGACACCCAAAGTTCCGTTTCTTTTCTCTTTTGATGAGAATTAAAAGAACCCCTATAAGAAATAAAAGAACCTCTAAAGTCCATTTTCATCTCTCTTCTCTCATAATCCTCTTTGTTTTCAACATATCTTAACCGTTCAACGCCTTGCTCGAAACGCAATATAATATCAAGAAGTGTGTTCTTGTATTCTACATAGTGCTTCACGAAGGCATTCATACATTCACTTCTCTGAGTAGTTGACATACCGGCAAAGAAAGTGTATTTTAAAATGCCGGTACCCACATATCCCGAATCTTGAATATTTGTGCCAACCATTCATTGTTCGCAACCTTAAATTCTCCTAAGATCATTTTCCATTCACATTCAAAATCAGCAGGAGAGTCACAGTTATGCATTTTAAAATCTTGACTCTGGTGCTGATTTTGAATGTGAATGGAAAAGGATCTTAATAGAATTTAAGGTTGCAGACAATGAATGGTTTACACAAATATTCAAGATTCGGGATATGTGGGTACCGACATTTTTAAAACACACTTTCTTTGCCGGTATGCCAACTACTCAAAGAAGTGAAAGTATGAATGCCTTCGTGAAGCACTATGTAGAATACAAAAACACACTTCTTGATTTTATATTGCGTTTCGAGCAAGGCGTTGAATGGTTAAGATATCTTGAAAACAAAGAGGATTACGAGATAAGAGAGAAGAAAATGGACTTTAGCGGTTCTTTTATTTCTCATCAAAAGAGAAAAGAAACGGAACTTTGGGTGTCTTATCTTTCCCTCTAGCTCTCTCTCTCTCTGATACTAACATGAGAAACTAAGACAAGGGGGAAAGGGTGCATCAGAAATGGCTAAGAAACACAAATCCATAAAAGAGGAAATACATATAAACAGGGATTTTTTGTACTTGCTCCATTTGGAAATCACTAGAAGAAGAAATAAATTGGAAAGCTGAGAAATCCCAACAAGTTTGAATTCTTGAATGGGTTTGAATAGATTGAGAATATCTTAGCTGGGGCCTTTGGGTGAAAGACTTTGCCCAACATAGCTCAAGGACGATGAGAATGAGATGAAGACAGATGGGTTTCTTTTTCTGAAACAGAAACAGTGGTTTCTCTGTAACCAGCAGAAATAGAAACCGGTCACCCATTCGTTTTCCAACCTCGTAACAGTCCACAAAAACAGAAACGAGCTGGCAGAGAAATAAAAGAGAGGAAAAAAAATAGAAAAGCTTGGAGGAAAACTGAAAAGTAGAGGGAGCAAAGGCGGATTCCTAACCTGGCGAGAGAGAGACGATGTCATCTTTCGCAATCCCATGAGAGGGCAGATGCCTTGGGGACGATCGCAGGAGAGGCTGGGGTCGGGGCCGATCGTCTTTCGCAGTCGCAGGAGAGGCCGAGGTCACCAGACAAAATCGATCGCCTAATGAAGACAGCTTCGTCGCCCAAAATCATTCGCAAGATGAAGAGAGGAGGAGAGGTAGGGAGAAAAGGGCGAAATGGAATTTGGAGTTTTGCTTTGGGCTGGGTCTGAGAGCGGGGAAATGAAAAACATATGGTGGGCTAACGTTTTTGGGCAAGCATGTGGATGACAGCTTAAGTTGTGATGTTGGGCTCCCACGTGGTGAGCGGTCCTTCTCCTCAGCTATCCTCAACTTTAGCTAAGGAGAGGAGCTCCCATATATATATATATATATATATATATGAAAATGCTCCTATGAGAGTAACTCTCATACGAAGATGAAAGTAGGGGGGACCCATTAGATCGATCCAATCCCAATAGCCTAAATATGTGGGTCCCTTCCTTTACTCTCATAGTAGTGTAATAGTTACTTTCAAATGAGCATTTTCCATACTACATATATATTTTTTGTGTGTGGAAATATCCACGTGCATCTATCACCCACCATATTTCAGTGAGGGACAATATAGTGGGGCTGTATTTATGATCCATCCGAACCATCCACACACATGGGACCCCTTGAATTACACCAAAATCATTGAGTTTTCACTAATCCAAATTGATTGGACCGTAACAAATGTACGCTACAAAACTCCCCGGGTGTTTTTCAAAAAAAAAAGCCCTTTTTTTTTTTTGTCCAATGAAAGTATAACACATGTCATCAATGATACACATATCATGTCCTCTCTCATAGTCATTCTCCTACAAAGTTGAATCTCTAGATTCCCTTAAAATACTAACAAATATATGGGCAAAGCTCTCCTAAGCTTGAAATTCCACAAGCTCACGCTTGTGGGGCCTACTAAGTCCATCCAAACGGACCGAACACATGACCCCCTTGAATTGCACATGTTTACAAACTTTCGGTCATATTTGAATTTACTAGACTATTGGATTGACTACGTACAGATCCGAATGGACTGTTGACCATTAAACTTTTGGGGCCCAAATAGAGATGATAGAAACCACCGTTGGGGCTGATTTCTTGCAAATAAGAGGGTCTCAGGGAGTCCTTGTAATCATCCCTATCCCCATGTTGGTCCTCAGGTTGGCCCCACCACACACTTGAGATTACCTTATCGTAAGTTTTAGCTTATTAGAGATATATGTAGGAAAATATTCAAGTGAAAACTAGTTCTCACCTATTATATGAAAAAAAAATTTGCGGAGCCCAACTAGCAACCCATCTAAACCTAGCAACCAATAGGAAACCCCATGATCGTCACTAATCCCAAAGATTGGCACACATCCGAATAGACTGAACCATTGGATCGAAAGTTGAATATTTTTTTGAATATGAAGCCATTAAACTTGTGGGCCACAAATGAAGGGGTTAGGGGCATGGGTTAGGGGTCAAACTTGATAATTTGGGTGGTCTCACATAGATCTTTCCATCCCCCCTCGTCCCATCCCCAAATAGGGCCCACAATTGGGCCCCCATAAAAAAGTTCTCATGTAATATATGAGAACTAGTTCTCACCTAAATATTACCCATATATATATATATATATATATATATATGAGCAAGGCTCTCCTAAGCTCAAGCTTAAGAGATAATTTCGTAAGCTCATGCTTGTGGGGCCCACCTTTGGTCCATCCAAATGAACCAAACAAATGACCCCCTCAAATGAGGATCCCAGGGAGTCCTTGAAATCCCCCCCATCTCCATCCCCATGCGGGTCCCCAAGTTTGCCCCACCACACACTTGATCTTGTCTTATCCTAAGCTTCAGCTTAGTAGAGCTAACTCATATATATATATAGGGAGGGCCTCTCCTCAGCTCATACTGAGGAGAAGGTCCGCTCAAATGAGACAAACATGTGTGAAGGGCCCGGCCGATGAGTGAAAAGATATAATGAAATTGAAAGCCCGCCCAAATGTAACCAAAACATTTGGTGGCCCTCCAACCCATTTCATCCTCTCGTTCTGGTAAAGAATCCCTCCATCCCAAGCTCCCCCTCTTTGCCGACCCTCCACCAGACACCGGCCCGATGCCACATCCGTCTCTCGATCTCTCTCCCGCACCTCTCTCTTGCGATTGTCCCCCATGCCACGATACCGACCGCCCGTCCATCTCTCCTTCCATCCCAAGATCTCCCTCTCACCTCTCTCTCCCTTGATCGCACGCCAAGTGAGGATCCTCTCTTCTCCGCTATCTTGTACCCTCCCTCTCCCTCCCTCTCTCTCTCTACTTTTTTTTTCCTTCAGTAACCAATCCCAGTACAAATAGGATGTGTTCTTTTTTTGTTTTTTGTTTTTTGTTTTTTTTTTTTTCTATGCACGGCTAAGGTTTTGTTAGATTTTAGGGATTGGGTTTGGGATTTTAGGGTTTGTGGTGGGGATTTGAGGGTTTGGGGGTTGGGTTTTTGTGATTTTGTACTTTTTTCACCCATGTTTTGGTGTGGAAAATTGATTGTTTGGGTTGTTAAAGGGGATTGCTAGAAAGAATAAGGCTTCTGACTAATTTTCTTTTCCTTTTTTTTTTTTTTTTCTTTAAGGGAGCCAAGAGCCTACATTTATTTTTCACGTAGAAGACATCTCTTCTCGTGAAGGGGGTTGTTTCTCTCTCTCTCTCTTTATTTATTTATTTATTTATTTTTAACTTTCTGACTGTCTTGTATTAGTGCAGCCTGGCAGTGTCAGGTGTCTAACTGTCTTGTATTAGTGCAGCCTGGTAGTGCAGTCTGTGATGGCTTTTTCTATAAATGTGATGGAATTTTGTATAAATAATTTCTCTTAGAGTATTGCGGAGCATTCACAAGTTGCTCCATGCTCACAGAAAGTGAAGAGTGTGGACTATTTTGGAACGTGGATTATTTCGGCCTTTAATTTACATGACTTGGTTGTTTGAAATGTAAATGTACTAGGAGACGAGTTTGATTCCTTGTTTTTATGGCAGAACACATCGGTGTTATGAAAGTGCTAACTATTTTTTTAAGTTTGAAATATTTTGTAGCAGATTTTTTTTATCGTTCCCAGCACAAGGTCATTGATGGGGGTTTGTAAACTGTGTTTCAGTCACATCATGCAATTCATGCTGTTGTTATTAAACATTCCAGTTGAAATAAAATGGGTTTATTTTGAATTTAAGTTGATGCATTTGGAACAGGGCTGAATGTGTTTGGATATTTACGAGAACATGGATTTTCATACTTACTAAAGCTAAAAGAAAGCTTGTGTCTATCGCCAACTAAAAGAAGAGCTGAGACCATTATCATGGCTATTCTATGCACTCAAATATGCAGATTAATGTCTTAATACTAAGAGTTCACTAGCCTAAGGTGTTAGGTGGGTGCAGCTGCTCAGAGCATCATAATTCATAAATAATCAAATTACATGCAGCTATCAACAGATCCAATGCTATCAAAGTGGTGACTATTTGTAAGGTGTTTTGAGTCACAGCATACGTTTCAAAGATGTTATTAAACATTCCAGTTGAAATGAAATGGGTTCATTCTGAAATTAATATGATGCATTTGGAACAGTGGTTTTTGGATATTGAACAGTCGATTTAAAGTCTTGAACATGTGAATGTGTTGAAATATCGTGGTGAATATTTGCATATTTGAACATGTGAATGTGTTGAATAGCCATTCTGAATATACATGCAGAAATTGTTCAAAAGCAACTTTTATGGATGAATTTCCATTCAGAAATTGTTCAAAAGCATAGAGACTGTCGCACCTGAGTGCACAATTGTTACACCCATAAAAAAAGGCATACATACCATTGATGTTAACCCAATTTTTCATGTGGTTACACCTTTGAAGAAAATTCTTTAATCATGCAAGATCAGATTCAACCACATGCTATTTTTGTCAAACATCCGGCATCCATCAGCTAGTTATAATCGTGCACATTACAAACATGGCACAACTTGACAAACAAAAATATGCCACAGCCTGTGTAACCTCTCAACTGCCACAACCAATAACACTAAGATGCTAAAAGGTGCAATTGGAAGTGTCATGTCCCCAGAATACAGCCAACAGTGAAAAATATGAATAAATAATTATTTTCCTGTGTTTAATGCAACACAAGCTCCCAATATGAACCCACAAAAATCCGAAACATGATGAGTCCCAATAAAACATTTGTGGAAGCATTAAATCAATTGGTATCAATATCCAAAATTAAACCAACACATAACTAGTTGAATATTTAAAGTTTAAAGTTTCCAAAATAACTTAAATAAAACAACTAACTAAATTTTTATGTTCATTATTAAGAATTGCTACTAAAATAGTTTATCCGATGAAAGTCACTCCCGTGCGGTCTCAGACGGCATCGTAGCCATCATCGGCACTCCACTCGGGTTCGTTAACTGACTCAAAAGCTTGAAACGTTTGACCATCCTCCGTCTCCTCGATAGGGTAGGGGTCAATACCTATGTAGCACCAATAAACAAAGTAAACGAAAAAGCTACTTGTCCCGGGTTCTGTCCAGAACCCGGGACAAGTAGCAGGGCTCCAAAGTAAATAGCAAGCACGAAAGCATAATTTATAAATAAAACACAAGATCAATGTGAGTAATAATAGGTAATGATCATAAGAGATTGACAATGGAAAAATGATGAAAAGAACGTACAATCTAAATCAATTCTACACAATAGAGCAATACAACAATCACACAGAAGCATTGCTACTATTTTAGGTGGTCAGCCCTAACTATAAAGCGGGAAAACTCATTCGAAGGGTGGCAGTCATAAACCGGTTCGTAATTGTAGGCTGAATAAACCGGTTCAAAATTCGGATATTACAGTGTCCGCACACATCGGTGATCAGCCGTCCAATTACAACTGCAGTCGTTCGAGTATAACCCAATCAATATACATATATATACATATCATAGTGGAATAGACCTAATGATCTGTAAAGCTCTGACACAAAACCCTAAGTCAAAGTGAAGGGCTGGCTACACAACAAGTCATAATTGAATACCAATCAATTCATTCAATTAAACCTCTACAATATCTCAATCGATTACCACGCCACATCACGGTCCATATCCAATCAATGTAGGGTATGCAACTAACAAGTCAAGCTCAATCATGTATGCAAACCTGAAGGCCAAGGAATAATTCACAAGCCAATCCTAAGGTTAAACACAAGGTCTCGTACCCAACAACCACATGAATCTTTAATATATAAAAGATCAATGCACCCCTTCTCGATCAATGGTGCATAAACCCAATTAAGGGTTTTTCAATAGAGATAGGTTGATCTCGAATCCACTAGGATTTCCTAGAGGTCATACGAAGTACTAAACCCTATGTTAGTAACATACTGTGTGCCCGGATGGTATTTACTCGGTCCAATGATCCAATTAAAAACATAATTTTAACACATTAGAAACCAAATATATCATTTAATATTTAATTTGCAAATAATGACAAATAACCTTAGTTTACAATTTGTAGAAAACTTGAGGACCCTATTCAAAACATTTTCCACATTCAAATAGTCAAAGGACTTAATTTGGATTTATAAAACAAATAGGGCCTTTTTCTAATTTTAGAAACATAGGGGACAACGTGATAAATACTCCCATGGTACTAAAGGTTACAAGGGATTCCTATAATCTCAAAACATCTCCAAGTCATCACCTCCCTCACTTCTTTATCCCTATACAAGTCCAGTCAATGCCACTTACAGAACCCATTCCAGAATTTCAATGTTTCACACCTACAGCAGCCGGGTGGACTAGATAGTGGGCCCCGCTAATCAAGAACCCATGAAGGGTCTAATATCTAAGGTTGCTGGGTCATACACGGCAATGTGAACGGACCAGATCTGTGATCGAATCAAACAATGGCTCCCACCACACTAATAATAAATAAAAAGCAACACCTCACAAGATGTCTTCAGATTCTGCAACAAGAAGGGCTTCACAGAACCCGTTCCCGAATAGGGCTCCACGCTAGCATGGCTAGGGTGTTGTGATAGTGGGCACCACTGGGCCCCAGCCTCAAATCAAACTCACCCTAAAGGTCGCCCAAGGCCCTCTTCAAGATCTATGGTCTCGATTTCCATTAGTGACCCACCTGGCACACTCCCTCACGGTTTCAAGTCCTGCTCTTCCCTAGGCTTGGGTAAATTGAGTTACAAGGGTATTAAAGAAAGGGTTTCAATTGAAAAATAAGGGCCGCGCCATGACTATTAAATTTGAAGAACGTCGTCGGTATATATGCACGGTCTCATGAAAAAATAGAAAAATCAAACATTAAAGGGACAAAAGGGGTTTCTATATGCATCAACACGTAAATCAAGGAATAACACAAGCATTAAATATATATAAATTATGGTTAGGTACTTGCCTGAGGTCCGCGGTTGAGGGAGACGGTCTAGAATTCCCATTGCCAAAGCCCAAAGTGCTATCCCGGAGAAAAGCTAGAAGAGAGAGAGAGAGAGAGAGAGAGTTGTGTGTGAAAATAAAAGAGTGTAGTGGTGGTGTATAAATAGGGAATAAGAATAAGAGTTGTAATCTAACTTAAATTCTAAAAAGAATAGAGTTTGGGTTCTAAATAGATAGGAGTTTGGATTAGAGAAGAATTAAAGTTTTGGTTAGAAAAGAATTATACCCACTAAACTGGGCCCGGGTTAACTATGGGTCAAGACACCTATCCAACAAACCTAACTCACCAAACCTAAGCCTAACGTGGTCCTCACTTAGACTAATTGCGTATTTAACTAAAATACAATCAGTTACATAATAATAATAATAAAATAAATAATAAATATAACGAAATAACCAAAACATCACATTCTCTCCCCCCTTAGGACATTTGGTCCTCCAAATGACTAGCATAACTCTGGAAGGAGATACAGTTACTGCTTCTTCACTGAGATTAAAACAGTACCTTCCACGATGCCGGCTGAACCATCTGCACCCAAATGGGTAAAAACATACACCCTGCCCTGCTGGGGTTGGTTTTGTTGTCCTTGTGCTAGCTCAAGTGGGCTCTGTTGACCTCCTTGTTGCTGCCTATGTTGACCCTGAACTTGCCTCTGATGTTGTGGAGCTTGTCCCCTAAACTACTGACTCTGAGGAGCCCTAAATTGTTGTTGCGGCGGCGCCCGACAAACCTACTGACCTGTCTGTGGTGGTCCCTGCTGCGATGCTGTCCTCCACTGCTGTTGTGAACGCGCATGAGGTCCTGCTGCCTGAGATGTTGATAACTGACTGCCCCCATTAGGACAATCTTTCATCCGATCTCCAACTTGCGTAAAATGGAAACACGCCCCTAACTGCCTGTAGCACTACTCTGTCGGATGATTCTTTCCTCTTTGCTCACAACGTAGTATCGAACTAGCTGCGGGTGGACTTTAAAATTTCTATCGCTTTGAGTTATTATGATCGCTCTGACTTGCCAACCGCCTTAATTGATTCTGCTGCATTTTATCTTGTCGTTCCATAGCTCTCTTCTTTAGCGCATCATCTGCCCAATATGCACTCTTAACATCTTGAAATAGTGGGCGCTGATTATCCCAAATCATTATGTAAATGTCAGCTGAAAGGCCGTCGAGAAAACGCCTGATCTTTTCTTCTTCTGGATTAATGAGCGTAGGAGCATATTTAGCCAACCTGATAAACTGTTGTTCATATTGTTGCACTGACATATCACATTGTTTCAAATTCTGAAAATCCAACTTCCACTGATCCTTGACATACTCAGGAATGAATTTATCAATAAATTCTTTAGTGAACGTCTTCCATGCATCTTCTTCTGTAACGGTGTCCGCTTGGATTACTGCTTTAACCAAATTCCACCACTGAAGGGCTATTCCTCGAAACATATAAGCTGACAAACTAACTTTTTGCTTTTGGGTGCAATGAGAAACTGCGAATATCTGCTCAAGCTGTTCTATGAAATCATCTGCTACCATGGGGTCTTCTGAACCATGAAATTCTGAAGGAAACCTCTTCCGAAATTAGCTGACGGACTAACTTTCTGCTTCTGGGTGCAACAAAAAACTGTGAATATCTGCTCAAGTTGTTCTAATGAAATCATCTGCTACCATAGGGTCTTTTGAACTGTGAAATTCTGGAGGAAACCTCTTCCGAAATTTCTCATATAGATCATTTGGGTCCACTTCTTTAGGAGGCATAACTACTTGCACTGGCTGAGCTGCCCGGTTTTTCAATTCCAGAATTTGGGCTTGAAACCCTGCCCGATCTAAATCAGCATGTGCCCTTTCTGCAGCTCGTTCTTCTTTTTCTCGCTGCCTTTCTACAGCCCACTCCTCTTTAGCCTTATTTTGCTGATTAATCTAATTAGTTTACGATTGCATAAAGGCTTCCATGAGACGGTTGAAGCGATCGTCATTAGAGTTCAACCCACTTCCATTATTATCCTGTGATTGACTTCCTTGGTGTGCCATTTCCTGCAAAAGAGTGTTAGTAGTTGATTCCTAATAATAATCTAACAAACAACACTATAGACTTTACCGTGCGTAGGTAAAGCCTATCTAACGAGATCAAAATCCTCACCACCTCCTATTTGTTTCTATCCAATTTTAAGTTCCAAGAAACGTGCTGTCTCTGATACCAATAACACTAAGATGCTAAAAGGTGCAATTGGAAGCACATTCATTTGCTAGTTTTGAAGTGCCAATCACATTTGAGCATAGATACGTTTTTAAAAAAAAAATGAAACAAAAAAATTACAATCAGAATTACATGGCCAATTTACATCAACTCAATTAACGTGCAGCTTTTCCACTCAACATATGCTACAAAGAGTATAATAATTTTAAGAGGCAATGACTTCCTTCGAAGTCTTTGGAAGAAATTGAATTTTATTTCTCAGATGACATCATGAATGGATCATCCCAAATAACCTTTTACTGGATTTTATTTCTCAAATGGCTGCATCATCCCCAAAGATTGGATACAACTTTCATATTTTGGGCCTGCATTTTATTTCTTACAACATTCAAAACACCATTTCAAATAGTTTCAACCTGTTGTTGGATAGATCAATGACACAACACGACACAAAAATTCACATACCCATTCAACATTTGAGCAATGTCCCAGACCGTTAACCATCACTAGTTTTAGACTATTCTATTGCCAGTTTCTGGCCATTCAATGTTTTAGCAATGTCTTCGACTATTCTACACTTAACTTCAACTGATCATTAAACATATGAATCGATTTCAACATTTCAGCAATGTCTTAACTATAAACGGGTAACCATCCATCAAACTGATAACGTCGCACGAAAGAGACTGAAAACAATCCATTGTTGCCTGATCACAATACAATGGTATGCTACTTGCACATACAAACTTTGTGGTTCCCATTACATTATAATCAATCCAAAAATAATATCCACAGTAGGATTTTCACACTTGATGGAGATATAAAATTTCCAGCATTGAGGCCCTTTTAAAGCCCGAGATACAATGACTCAGGCATGCCACTTTCCAACATTTAACGATACAATGACTAAAACTGTCACTCAAATCACGTCATTTTAGGAACATTTCCCTCCAACAATCGCTCCAAGCATGCCATTTCAACACCAAGTACTATCGATTAATCTGCCCACACACAAAAAAAAATGGGGGATTCGGCGGGGGGTCCCTAAACATTTCACTTTATTGCCTTAGGTCCACAATCTTTTCTTATAGTGTAATAGGTCCTTTTTCCAAATTTTGAAACCTAAAATGTCCAATTTACCCTTTTTTCAAATCATATCCCATGATTAGTGGGATAAGCCATTAATAATGGTCAACTACCATTAAATTAGGCACGATTAATAAAATTCCACTAAATGAGATTTTCAAATAAATTTCAAAAAAACACAAATAAGTTTCAAAAAACAGGAAACAAATTTTAAATAAATTTCTAAAAATGAAATAAATTTAAAAAACGCAAATAAAATTCAAAAGAACGCAAATAAATTTCAAAAAATGAAATGAATTTAAAAAACCCAAATAAATTTCAAAAGAAAACAAATAAATTTCAAAAAACGAAATAAATATAAAAAAAACACAATAAATTAAAAAAAAGCAATAAATTTCAAAAGAACGCAGATAAATTGAAAAAGACAAAAATAAATTTCAAAAAATATAAATAAATTTCAAAAGATGAAAATTAATTTCAAAAGATCCAAATAAATTTAAAAAAATATATATAAATAAATTTCAAAAGGCTCAAATAAATTTCAAAAGAAGTAAATAAAATTAAAAAATGCAAATAAATTTAAAAAAAACGGAGATACATTTGCCAAAACTAAGATATCGCTGGATTTCCAAATTAGCAAATAATGTGGCCAAAAAACTCAATTCTTTTTGTCAAAAACTCAGTTAAATTTATTTCGAAAAATACAAATAAATTTCAAGAGACACAAATAAAATTCAAAAACACAAATAAATCTGCCAAAAACTCATATAGACTTGTTTATAACTCAGATAGATTTGTTACAGAACTCAGATAAATAGCCTAAAACTCAGATAGATTTGTCCAGAACTCAGACAAATTCATCCAGAACTCAGACAGATTTGTCTAGAACTCAGATAAATTCATCCAGAACTCAGATAAATTCATCCAGAACTCAGATAAATTTGTACCAGAAGTTATATAAATAGCCAAAAGCTCAGATAAATTTGATGATATAGGAGTCCCATTGCATTTTAGATTTCAGACTAAACCCATTAAAAACTCACACCGATAGGTTCGAAACCAGCATAGTTCAAAGCACTACAGCTTGTTTCTACCAACTAGTAAAAAAAAAAAAAAAAATGCACTACTAGAAATTGGGGGTTGGGGGTGCTTCTCATTCAGCATTTTTCAAAGCACATCAAAACTGCATACTAAACCCCCATCAAACCAGACATTGAACCATTGGTTTCAAACATTTCAACACAAAAAACCCAAAGAAAAGAAAATCAAACAACCCCATCAATCAATAGAGATATATAGATAGATAGATAAGTAGCTAGAAAGACAAAGCCCAAAGGCATGAGGAGCATAAATGATAAATCACCTCCCCAAAGGTGAAGCTCTCATTAAAGAGAAGAGCCAACACGAAGGACCACGCAATAAGAAAATAGTGACGAAACGTATCCAATTCCTTGTCGTAAGATCTCCTCACGAGTGGGTGAGCACGCATCCACCAAACAATCAAGATGGAGCTCCCGATGAAAACCAACTTCATCACTGTATTGTAGAGAGAGACGAAATTCGTAAAGAGATCCAAGTACCGAGCAACAAACACCACAACATACAACTCGTGTAATAGGCGGCAGTACCCAGGGTGGATTCAGACAGAGGCGGCAAGGCTATGCGCGACATAGCCGAAGAAGGGAAAGGTGATTCTGATCATCATAACTACTAGTTTGAAAAGATGAAGGAAGATTCGATGCAGTGCGGTTTTGGAGATGGACGGTTTCGTCTTAGGGACACCGCCGGAGATGGACACCTCGTCTTCTTCCTTGGCACCGTCCAATCTACAACCTGGTCTTGCAATCCCAGCAGGAAAGATCCGGTCGTCTTCTCTAATCAGATCTCTGGAAACGCTACCCAGACGAAGAGGGATAATGCAAAATGAAAAAGAGGGATAATCCAAGATTTGAAATTTGAAATTTCAAAATTTTATGCCTAAAATGGTTGAAAGGGTAAATCAGTAATGAGAATTGTATCCAGGGACCTCTCGCCGAAATATGTCCAGCTGCATGGACTACAGGCCTTAGAGAAAAAGTTAATGGACTAGAGGCCTTACAAGTACTATATGAGGGACCTTTCGCTAATTATCTCAAAAAAAAATTATATATCAAAACAGATTACAGATGAACTAACAATCACGGGTGTCATTCAGAAAAAAAAAGAACAAAATAAAAAAATGCGAAAAGAAGAAAAGAAAAACCAATGTTCTACCGACGGACAGAGCCACAAAGATTTTCCCCCAAAGACATTTTTTTTCCTACCCTGTAAAAAAGGATTCTTCAAAAAAAAAAAAAAAAAAAAAGGGCCGAGAGAGATAGAGCGAGGAGATATGGAAGGAGAGGAAGATAGAGAGTGGACGAGAGAGAGGCTCAAAACTCCAAAATCCCCAATACCTTCAGGAGAAGAGACGTCTTCTACAGGAAAAATAAATGTAGGCTCATGGCTCCCTTAAAGGTAAAAAAAAAAAAATAGTGAGAAGCCTTATTCTATCTACCAATCCCCTTTAACAACCCAAACAATCAATTTTCCACACCAAAACATGGGTGAAAAAAAATACAAAATCAGAAAATCCCAACCCCCAAACCCACAAATCCCCACTACAAAACCCTAAAATCCCAAAAACGATCCCTAAAATTTAACAAAAACCAAGCCATTCACAGAAAAAAAACAAAAACAAAAAAAGAACATATCCTATTTGTACTGGGATCGGTTACTGAAGGAAAAAAAAAGTAGAGAGAGAGAGGGAGGGTAAAAAGAGCGATGAAGAGAGGATCCTCACCTGGCGTGCGATCATGGGAGAGAGAGGTGCGAGTGGGAGAGCTTGGGATGGAAGGAGAGACGGACGGGCGGTCGGTATCATGGCCTGGGGAACAATCGCAAGAGGGAGGCACGGGAGAGAGATCGAGAGACGGATGTGGCATCGGGCCGGTGTTTGGTGGAGGGTCGGGAAAGAGGGGGAGCTTGGGATGGAGTGTTTCTTTACCTGAACAAGAGGATGAAATGGGTTGGAGGCCACCAAATGTATTCGTTACATTTGGGCGGGCTTCCAATTTCATTAAATCTTTTCACTCATCGGCCGGACCCTCCACCCGTGTTTGTCTCATTTGAGCGGGAAGAGGCCCTCCCATACATACATTTATTTATTTATAGATATATATGGAGAATGTTCATGTGCATCTATCCCTCACCATAGTGTGAGGGACACTTCCATAAATGGGGATTTTCAAGTACAAAAGTAAATTTTCAAGTACATAGGGTGAGGTACACTTCCTTGTCTTCATGCGTAAAAAGGGAAAGTGTCCCTCACCCTATGGTGAATTTTCAAGTGCCAGAAGCGTGGCAGACCTATAGGTTCAAAGAACCTGTGGTTCTGTTTCCGCAGTGCACGCGGTCGACCAGCCACGGGTCTTGGTCGACTGGACATACAAGGTTGGGTTTTCTGGAACTTGACCAAAACACTGTTGCCCATTTTCTTTTACAACTGCCGATCGACCGAGCCTGGGCCAGATCGACCGGGTACACATGGAGGAGGTCGACCTGATCTTCTCAAGTCGACTAGGCCTCCTGTGTGTGGGGTCGACCGGGCCAATGGCCAGGTCGACCGGGACAACTGATAATCCCCTGTTTGAAGGTGTTTCTCACCCAATCTTCGATGGACTTAAGTGGAACCTCGGCTACCCTTTCTGGACTCATTTGACTATATACGAAGAATTTCTTGAGCCGATAATTCTCGTAGTTATTTTCGTTTTCTCGGATTTCAACTCATCTCAACCTTAAACGGAATGGGACAATGGGATAGCCTCCTTATATCAATGCACGAAGAGGTTCTGTTCGGATATAACGAACCCTAATTCCTTTCGTTGACTGAGTAGGGTTGTACGAGACTCCGAGGATAACAATGACCTAGGATTGGATTGTTTATCGCTTATGATTCCGAATTGTACCGTTTGGTACTCTCCGCATGAAATGTCCACGTTCTTTAGCCTCGTTTGTTTGACTTGTTTGGGATCAAATGATGAACTTAGAAGATGGACTTAGGATACCTTTGATGTTCCGTTTGTTTCTAAGTATGATTGAAGTGTTGAAGCTAGACGGCTTTAATTGTAAAAGGTTGTTGAGAACTACCTATGATGATGATGATGTTTGAAGAAGTTTGATGATCTTGGCATTGATTTGATGATGGAAATGTAGTTTCTCTTTGACTAATGAATCTTGCTTCCACAGGAAAGTCTAGTCCCTCACTGTTTTATGTTTAGGACTCTTGTGTTAGGCACCACTCAGTTGTTAACGCCCAACACATTTGGGGCACCATCTGTGTGAGGACTTTGGATTGAACGTCTGCGCAGTACGACTTTTTATATTTTAGATGGATGTAAACCATCAGATACCCATTCTGAAAGAAGTATGATGTTTTGTTTTGTTTATTTTGTTATAAGGGTATCATCTGATTGCTTGCTGGGTTTTCATCCCGTGCCTACTGCTTACTATACCACAGCTCTCATGTTGAGCCAGGAGGGTCATGTGAAACTATCCCGTGGTGATTAGCCTATGTGAACTGCTTATTTGATAATGTTTTGTTAGTTTGTTCTATAATTCGGATGCTATGCATTCCTTATGATCTTGTCTACTCGTTTACTCTTTAGTCTGCATATCTTTGGTGATTTATATATCTATCTTGTTGCCGACCTTCGTATCTGATGATGCTACTCTTGGTGCATAGGTACCGAACCTTTCTACCCCGAGGAGGAGGCGACAGAGGCGATTCAGGCAAATCAGTCTAATGACCTCTTAGACTATAGTACGAACGGCCTTGTATAGCCGTATCGACCCTGTACACGAGAGCCTTCATCTTTTGGACTAACTTCATCTTTTGGTTTCTTTATCATTTTGATTAGGCCCAAGTTTTGGTGTGGCCTAATGCTGTAATTAATATTTTGGTTAACAGTCTCAAACTTGAATTTAGATAATGTATTCAGTATTCGCTCAAAACTATACATCTTTAAGATACCACTTGCATTTATGAAGCTTCCGCTAATTGTTATATTTATATTTGAGGAAATGTCTACACCTCACAACGGTCTTCGATTCAAATGGGACATGACTGGGGCCACACTGCATTTGATTAATGTCAGAAAAATTTTAATTGGCCCTAATGTCACGCATAACCCCGATTTCACTTTTTGGGGCGTGACGCATAATTGCTAAAATTGCTCTCGGAATTGTAAAAGTGCTATCAACAAAAAAAAAAAAGAAAAAAAGGTTAAGCTTGCAAAGATTTGCGTGGAACCGTTGTAAAAATTTCTAAACTTTACCCTACGAATCTTTTACATACAAGTGGGGCTTGGATATTCAATTTTTGCAGAGTGTGAATGCTTGAATGACACACCATCTAATTGGACACGCACTTAGTTAAGTCAATCAACCCCATAAAGATAAGAACCGGATTTTATCACTGGATTCTTGCCAACTAGGTTTAACCATAACCACACCCCCCCCCCCCCCCTAGAAAGAGGCCTTAGGAATTCGGGACGAAGACCACTAAAGGTTGTACTAATTGCGTTCTTTGACCAAAGTTGGTCTTAGAAAAGCCTTGTCTAAGTGTGGAGACAAGTAAACTGTTCGAGGCAAGGGTCCTTCAAATGGGTTCATTATGTAATCCTATCCTTACCTGGGGGCTGATCTATCAACTAGGGTTTCATAAGACCGGATTGGAGGCCTATGCATACTCTTCAACCAGTTAGGAGCTGTCTAGTTCATTAGGTGAACCCATTAGATCTTCTGAGTGTCTTAATCTTTGCTTGATTTCCTGTGCATCATTTTAGGCTAGGGTTGCATTAGGGTGAACCCAGTGTAAGTGTACACGATCAAAGAAAAATTGATCAAAAAAGCTCTGGGTATTTGAAAAAGGGCGTTTAAACCGATTAGAGCCAGATCTACCCTTGACAATAGTAGGACCATATTCCATTTTTGAAGAGATTTTTCAAATAATGGCAGAAGAACCCTAACATGTTACCTTGAAGGATTATATGTACCCCACCTGAACCACCCAACCATCATGCATCACCCTACCTACAACCAATGCTACCTTCGACCTGAAATCTGGTTTGATCCAGATGCTTCTCATATTCGTGGGGTGGACCAGGAGAACCCATACCAACACATTAGGGAATTCGAGGACATATGTGGAACCATGAAATACACTCACATGACCGAAGAATCCCTTAAACTTAGGTTGTTCCCATTCTCTCTAAAGGAAAAGGCTAAAGCATGGCTTTATGCCTTACAGGCAGAGTCCATAACCACGTGGGCCACGTTATTTGAGGTTTTTTACAAAAGGTTCTACTCCAAACAGAAAACAACCTCAATTAGACAAGCCCTAAACTGTTTCCATCAATTGGAATGGGAGACCATGTACAATTACTTGGAGTGGTTCAAAGCTTTGTTAATCCAATGTCCCCACCACGGTTTTGAAAAGATTCGGTTGGTTCAAATTTTATATGAGGGGATGGATTACCCTACCAAAATCATGGTGGAATCTTGTTACAATGGTGCATTCACACAAAAAAACAGCGAACCAAGCATGGACATATTTGAAAGAGGTCGCTAAAAACACATTGTAGTGGGCACCCATCAAAGAGGAGCCCAAAAGACAAACTATTGCAGAAAGAGGGGGCATTCATAGAATTGAACCCAAGTTTGAGACAGAGGCCAAGTTGGCCATAGTGATGAGACGACTAAAAGCCTTAGAACTTAATCAGAAAATTCAGAAGCCTACTGCAGACACATTGGAGTCCCAAAAATACAATTAAGCTGTGGGGGGTAGTGTTGAGTCAACAAATTGGGGTCAGCGAGAGAATACCTAATTTGAGAATAGGCAGAGGTACGACCCTTATTTAAACACCTACAATCCGGGTTGGAAGGACGACCCAAATTTCTCTTGGTCTAAGGGTTCACACCAGGCTGGGACACATTGAAGTCCCAAAAATACAGTTAAGCCGTGAGGGGTAGTGTTGAGTCAACAAATTGGGGTCAGCGAGAGACTAACTAATTTGAAAATAGGCAGAGGTACGACCCTTATTTAAACACCTATAATCCGGGTTAGAAGGACGACCCAAATTTCTCTTGGTCTAAGGGTTCACACCAAGCTGGCCCATCTCAGGCCATGCCACCTCCAGGGTTCCAGAAGCCACCGGTGCAAAATTTCATCCCCAATCCGCAAAATCAGCAGATAGATTCTCTTGAGGAAACCATGAAACTATTATCTCATAATACCCTCCAGTTCTAGCAAAGAACTATTCAGAGCTTGAATGCTAACACACAATCAATTTCAAAATTGGAGTACAGAGTGAGTCAACTAGCTAATCGATTAAGTGCCAGGGACAAGGGAACATTTTCCAATCAACCTAAAGCTAACTCCAACGGCCAATTTTGGTTTTTTAATGATTGTAAATGGCAAACTATGGTTTTGTCTTCTCAAATCGCTCGAGGGAACATAGCCCAACTCAAGCGAGATGAAGAAGGTAGAAAACCATAGAAGGTATAATTGTTCTGATCGCAAGTATGGTAAGCTCAGAATGAGCGATCCAGTGATTACTAGAAACAATTGTAAGCCTTAATTCAAATTACCGAGAAGCAAGGCTCACTCGAGGTAAGATGAATATAAGGATGGGGGTACAAATGTGTCAGTCGCGAATACAATACTCCCGAAGGGGCAAACTAGCACTGCTAGGCACAAATGTTGGAGGAAACAAGTGTGTCCATCACGAATACAGTAGACCCAAAAGGGTGTACTAGTACCGCCAGGCACAAATGTTGGAAATTGCATGCATGGAATGGACACAAGATAGTCAAGATTGGATTTATCAAAGAGAGCAAACGGTATTCCAATCCAAGCGCAAACTCAAATATTTCTACAAGCTTTTATCTGAAAGGGAAGGAACCAAAGTTTCTCAAATCTGAACCCAAAAGTGACAGAAGGTTTTTTTTTAAAGGTCAAGATCGAACTCATTAAAAAGAGCAAATAGTATTCCAATCCAAATGCAAGCTCAAACATTTCTGCGAGCTTTTATTCAAAAGGGAAGCAGTAGAATTTCTCAAATCTGAACTCAAAAGTGACGGAAGTGTTTTTGAAAGGTCTTTTTTTTTTTTTTTTTTTTTTTTTTTTTGTTTTGAAAGATCACCAATGGACCCATCAAAGAGTAGAAATAGCCCCCCTGATCCGAACATCAACTCAAACATTTCTGCAAGCTATTGCCCGAAAAGGGAAGAACCAAAGTTTCTCAAATTTGAATCCAAAAGTGAGAAATCTGATTGTTTTTTAAAAAAAGAAAGGGTGGAATTAAAACCAAAGATAGAATTCAAAATCCCATAAACCCCTTCTCATGTTTTTTTTAGATGCCAAATCCAACATATGCCACCAACTAGAAAGGAGCCAAGGAATCTAGAAAAAAAGCATAAACATAGAGTAAAAGATATGATATGCAAATGTTTCTTTTCTAAGCATCATGTTATCAAATGAATGAGTCCCACCGGGTATGCTAGCTTGATCGGTTCGCTTGTTCACTCGCAGGACTACTGGGTTCAGTGGACGTGAGAGTCTGTGGAGTCCAACCCTTTCGTGACCAGAGACAAAGCGAAAATCAACTTTTTTGTATGAGTACGCAAAATTTCCTACCCTACTTGGAATTAACAAGTGGTGGTTCGTAGATCCACCTTCACAAGTAGAAAAGAAAATTAACTTTTTTTCTAACTTTCATTGCACATGTATTAAGAAAAGAGACATGATTTGATTTGAATGATGTGAAAGGCAATTTTCATTTGTTTGCCATGAAAGGCGATGTTTTTCCGTAAAAGGCTGTGTTATTGCCGTGAAAGGCAATTTTTGCTGTAAAAGGCGGTTTACAATTCTTATAAAAAATAGAAGACAAGTGTTGTGATTTTTTTTATGTCTATTTAACAAATACAAACTACAATCAAAAGTAAGAAAAGGGGATCTGACTTCTCAGGAGATTATGGGGACTCGTTCAAATTAACGGTCGCAAGTCGTATTTTTCGTTGTCATCCTTCAGATGAGAACAGAGGATGCTTTTGATTCGCTTGGCTCGGCTTGAACCTCATATTTTTAGAGGATAAAGACCAAGAGGAGGTCTTATATCCAATAAAAAAAACTAAGTAAATGGGCTGAAAAGCCACATCTAAACCATGGAGACAAAAGGAGAAGGCCTTAGGTCACCTTGTAGTGGTGGTTGCTGTGGAGCTTCTTCAACGGAGGAGTGGTTGTTGTAGCAACTTTTACAGAGTTTTTCCGTGTGCTTTGTATTTTTTCCAGGATCCGGGATTGGGGATTTTTTTGGAACCTTGATAAGGTGGAATGGCCTCTTTTTATAAGCTTTTAGTGGCCATGAGAGGAGTTTATGGGCTTTAAATGCATTAATTGCATTAATGCCCTATGATGAGATGAGTTACAAGTTTTTAAATTTGTATTTTTGTAACCCATTTTCCTTGGCTTTTGAATGGCTGTTGGAGAATAAAGGGCTTTTAATTGCCGTTAAACTCCATGATGGGAGGAGTTATATGGTTTAAAACCATCATTGTGGTTCACTTGTAACTCTCATTCATTGGCTTCTAATTGGGCTGTCCAAAATAATGAGTAATTGATCACATTAGTTTGTCATAAAAAGGGTCATTAACTACATTAAGTGGCCGCCAAGGCATTTGAAAAGTCGCGGGCTGCTCCGCGTCTTTTGGAATTCTACCCGCAATGTTGGAAGCCTTGATTGCCGATGGATTTTCATGCCGATTGATGTCAGATGATCATGTAATTTCAAGCATTAATTGCTACCAATGGGCGGTACCATTGTCGATTTCTCGATCAGTTGGACAGAAAGTGTGCTTTCTTGGTTGGCCAATTGGCGATTTTGAAGCGTTCGATGATGATCCCTTGATTTCGATGGCAGATCTGTGATGTTGACGAAGATCGTCGGATTTCGTGCCCTAAAAATCAGGTTTTTTGAAAATCACAAAGGCCAAACATCTCAAATCGCGAAAAGGGACCCAAAGATGGGTTTTCAACAGAAATCTAGCGACCTGAATTTCCAGAGTCGCCGATAACCATGGGGCAAGGTCGCCGGCGATCATGGGACCTTTTGCCCTTTCGGTCGCTGTTTTCAGGTTTTTTCTACTTCTTTCTTCTTTGAAATTTTTCTTGGCATTTTTACACATCTTTTGGCCTGATTTCCCTGCAGAAAATTTGAAGAGAAGCCGTGCAAATCAGAGGGCATTTTTATGTTGCTAATTTGATGAAAGCACTATCTCTATCAGTAATCTGATCACACACCCATTCATCATAGTCTGGACCTTGAAATCTAGACCTTAGACTTGAAAATGTTTTTTATTTTCATAGACTTCATCCTGCATGTTTTTAAAACTTAAAATGTATTTTCGAAAGCCTACGTTCTTCGTGCATGATTTTGAAAAATCAAGTTTGAAATTGAGGTTCATGTTTTGCATACATATCTCCTTTTTAGAATCATTTTAGTATGCATAAAACATATTGGCTAAGAGTTCATCTTTTCATAAATCACTTTCTTAAAATTTCAGTTGAAACTCTGCTCTGGCCAATGTACCCGGTCGACCGCACCAAGCACCAGGTCGACCGCGTACACTAAAAACAGGTTCTGAAAATATGTCTCAAAATCCTGTGTACCCGGTCGACCGCGTAAAGAGCCGTTGGGCCAATATGACCGTTGGACCCGGTCGACCGCAGGGTCATGGGGTCGACCGGGCCAACTAGCCGTTGGGCTGTCTTTTTGTATAAAAGTCCTTTCTATTCCCTTCTTTCTTAGGGCTGTTGGTATGAAATCTTTGAACCATTTTGAAGCCTAAAGAAGAGGAATAAGCTAGGAAAGCTAGAGGCAAATTGGAAATCAAATGTTTGAGATTTAAAAAGGTATATCTTTTAAGGTAACTTTGATTTTCATTCCTTTTACAATCATGCATGTTTAATTCTTTGTAATCTCATTTTTGCATGATTTCTAGCTTTAGTTGAGATGTTTTGCAAACACAATATCACCTTGGAATACTAGTTTGTTTTGCAAACATCCTTATCTCAATCACATGTGTTTTTAATCTTTAAAACTTCATACAACTTGTGTAGCATGTCTTTCCAAGTTGTTTGAATTCTTCATGTGATTGGTTTATAACTTCAATCATCATTTTCAGTGCTTAGATTTTCAAATGCATCAAGCATTCATTTGTGAGCTTCCTTTTAGAAAATGATTGAAGTAAACATTCATACACTTTGAGCACACACCTTTGCTAATTGTTTGTGTATGTTTGTAACTTGATTTAAACTTTCATATCAGCCTATTTAAGAGGCAAATGTATTGAGCTTAAATTGTATCTCTTTGAGTGTTTGTGTAGACACTTCTTTGAGAAGAAATCTTTTTATTGTAGAGGTTATTGCTTAGCCTTTGAAAAGCATCTTGTAGAGGTTATTGCTTAGCCTTTGAAAAGCCTCTTGTAGAGGTTATTGCTTAGCCTAGAAAAGCACATTGATAGGTTGTTGTTTAACCTAGAAAAACATCATTGTAAAGGTTATTGCTTAGCCTTTTGAAAAGCATAAATAGTGGAAATCCGGTGGGGTGTTGGAACACAAGCCGGTAGTGGATGTAGGCATTGAGGCCGAACCACTATAAATCTTTGTGTGAGGTTGTATGCTTGTGGTGATTTCTCTTGTTAGCTTCCGCATCTTGTTTGGTAAATCATCATATGTGACTAGTTACTTGTTAAGAATTTAAAATTGGCCTTGATTAGTCATTAAGTGTATATCACCCTATTCACCACCCCCCCCCCCCCCTCTAGGGTTAGGATCCCGGACTTTCAATTGGTATCAGAGCCTTGTGCTCTATTTTAGGATCAAGTGTTTTTAGAACTCTTGATTAGGTGTAAAAACCTAGAGTCAAAACCCTAGTATTGTGTTTTCATGAAAACCATTAGAATGGATTCCACTACTTTAGATGGTATAGATTCATATGTAGATTCTTCTAGATCCCTCCTTCTTCCATCTATTGGAGATTCAATCCTTCAAATTAATGAATCTCAATTTGACTTAAAAGAAGAAGAAAATGATGAAAATGAAGATGATATTCACCAAGCTTATGATGAATTATATACCTTGTCCTTAAAGCTTGATAAGAAAAATAAAAGATTAGAAGAAGAATCTAAAAGACTAAATGAGGAATTAGTCTCTTCAAAAGATGAACTTAGAGAGAAAGAAGAAATAATTAATTGTGTAGAATCTAAGTTCATGATCTCTTTACATAACCTATCTATTGTTCAAAATGAGCTAAATGAATTAAAGATAGGATGTGATGAGCTAAATAAGGAAAACTTAGAACTAAGAGATCATTTAAAAAGGCAAGACAAAGACTTTAACAATTTAGAATCCAAGTTGAGTATCTCTAAGAAAGATTTATCTAGTGCTCAAGATGAACTAAATAAAATAAAGTCAAATTATGATGAGCATAATAGAGATAACTTAAATCTAAGAGATATTTTAAAAAGACAAGAGGAAAACATTATCCTTTTAAAATCCAAACTAAACTTGTCTAATGATCAAAGTAATTTACAAATCTTGGAACTTGGATCTAATGTTAATAAACTTAAACTTGAGTTAAAACTTGCCCATGAAGAACTAAACGAACATAAGGGATTTGAAAATGAACTCATAATGGTTAAAAATGCAAATTCAACCCTTAAAAAGCAAGTCACTCAACTTGAAAGCTACAAACAAAAGTATGAGTGCAAATTTACCCAAGGTGAAGAGAAATTTGAAAAATTATTTAGGTTGGGTAAATCTCAAAGAGATAGGACGGGTCTTGGTTACAATAGGAATATTTCACATGACCCAAAATTCACCAACACTTTTGTGAAAGGTGAGTCCTCATTCTCTAGCACTCATTCTCACTTGCCCAAAACAAAATGTCACTATTGTGGGAATGAAGGGCATTTCAAATTTGAGTGCAAATTAAGAAAAAGTCATATGTCTCAACCCATCTATGAACCTAAGGAAGTTAAAACTAAATCTATGAAGGGAAAGACATTAAAATTAAAGGAAGACTCTAGAAAGTTCAAACAAGTTAAATCATTTCATCAAGAGTCTCCTAAGATAGATTTTAAAAAGACTAAACAAAACATAAATAGTCAAAATAAATCTATCAACAAGAAACTTCTCACTTTACCTCCTCTATCTTTGGAAATGAAAGATCGTTTGAAAAAGGTTGAAAAATTAAAATTAAAATTCAAAAGACAAAAAGAGGGAGGAAAAGCTAAAAGAAGTGAGAAGAGTAAAAAGAAAATGAAACACCAACTTCCAAAGACAAATCATCAATCTAAATTTAAAGAGGTCAAACCTAAAAGATATGATGACAAGTCTAAAATAATTAAATCTCCTTCTCCTCTAGTTGGTAGGATTTCTAACATAGACCTAAAAGTCCAAGACCTTAGATGGATACCTAAGGTTAGACCTTTAGACAAATACTAAGATCTCTTAATTAGATAGGACCATCCTTTTCTCCTAGTCAAACGTGTTGGTGGTCTTAAGTCTAGTTCTTTGTGCTTCTCTTAGTATCTTCTTTTGGTTTCAGTTATAGTTATTTTAGGTTTACTTGTTGTTAATGCATTTTGAATTTAAAAGGTATGTTATGATAAAATGCATGTTTTGTTGATCAATTTGATTTGAAAAAGTTTTATTAAAGTTACATCTTTCCAATCAATTGATTTGTTTTTCAAATATGTTTAAATTTGATTGAATTCATAGTTAATCAATATTTATCAAATTAAATGTTTTTGAAAACTCTTTTCTTAGTCTTACAAGTCTTTTGTATTTCAAAAGGAAATTTGTAGAATTGATTTTATAAAATCTCTTTTCTACTTCGTTTTAAGCTTGTAGGATAGCTGGGATAGGGGGATATTCAGTGTAGTTTGTCTCTGAAATTTTCAGGACATTTCTTCTCTCTGTCTCTGTTCTGCTGTCAGATTAGCCCAGTTGGCCCGGTCGACCGCATGGCTTGGCCGGTCTACCGGACACACGGGCCCAGCAACTTAAAAAGTTGTTTTTCTGTTTCTGTTCTGTTCCATTCAGTTTTCCCATTTCTTCCCTCCTTCGGCCGGTCGACCCCCTGGTCTGGTTTTTTTTTCTCCTTCCTATCCTCCTGCTTCTCCTCTGGGTTATCCTCTTCTTCTTCTCCCTCTAGCTTCTTCTCCTTCGTCTGCTGGTTCTCTCTCTCTGCTGGCTCAATCTCTCTCTCTCTCTCAGTCGTCCTTGTCACTGTCTCTCTCTCTGCTAGTTCCCTTTCTTCCTGATCCTTCTATCTCTTTTTCTCTTTCTCGCTCAGCTGTTACACATTGCACCAGGCCGTGTATAAATCTGCTAGAAATTTCACTATCTCATCCAATCAGGTCGTCCAAGGTGCTGCAGCTGTCAAGCTCTGTGAACTGTTTTTGTAGGTTCCCAACCCATCTGTTTTCATCTTCTGAAGCTGTTGGGTGATCCTCTGTCTAGTGTTGGGTTGTCAACCTTCATTGAGGAATTTTTGTAGCCTGTTGTGCACACCTTTGGGCAATTGTAAATTGTAAAACTCTTTGCTTCAAAGTCTGCACTCCAACTGTTTGTCAAATTGCCTGAACCAAAATTTTGAAATCTTTAAAGCATCCGTCTTGGCTTTCAGTCTTGTGTGAGCATCCACTCTACTGGTATCTCCTTGACCAACTATGGCTCGCACCAAGCAGACATTTAGGAGGCCTAGCAAAAAGTCCAAAACAGGACAAGCTTCCTCTTCACATAGATCTCCATCTTCTTCTCCCGAAGCTCCTCCTCCTCCTTCTGTGATTCGTTTCAACCCCATTCATTCTCCATCCTCTGTTGTTAAATCCTTCTGGAGCAAAGGGATCATTGTTGAGAAGTTGTGCATAGTTGAAGATCTTGTAAACTATGAAGTGCCTGCTATCCTCGAAGCAATAGGCTGGGGTAGCATTCTGACCTGGAGTGGCAACACATTTGCATCCTCTGTCCATGGTCTGTATGAATCTATTTGTGCCACTTCTGCAAACTCCTTTACTATCAGATTCATGCATGGTGAAGAAGTGGTCACCATAGACACGATTTCCTCCATCATGGGCATCCCTAGGTCTGATGGACCAAGGTTCATTTCTGACATTCTGCCCCTTGATGAGAGAGAATCAGTCACAAATGCTCTCTGTGGTCACCCTGAGGTTTGGTCAGCCAGAAATTTTCTCCAAGCCTCCTCCATGATTCCTCCTCTTCGTATCATTCACAGCATTTTCACTCATTCCATATACCCAAGGAAAGGAAACAGGACTGAGGTAACACCTTACATGGCAAATATCCTTTTCAAAGTTATCTCAGGTGTCCCTATGTGCCTCCCTTCTGTCATCATGCATCATATCATTAGAGTTATCACAGGCTCTCAGCCCTGTGCAGTTCCATTTGGGTTCCTGATGACCCAACTCGTTAGTTCTTTTGGAGTGATTCCTCCAGCTTCCGAGAGACCGGAGACTACCACTGTCTTCAACAAAACCAACATTCTCTTGATGAAGCTTCCTCCTCCACAGCGAGTAAACCCTATAGCAGAAGGTGATGCAGAGGTAGAGGCTGCAGAGGTTGCATTTGCAGATCCAGGAGCTGATCAGCCTCCTCCACAAGAGCCTCTTCAGCCTCCTCCACAAGAGCCTCTTCAGCCTCCTCCACAAGATCCCCCTCATCCTCCTCAGCCCCCTCAGCCTCCTCAGCAGCGTAGCTTGGAAGACCGTATGACATCTGTTGAACAAGTGGTGTCTTCTATGCGAGCAGAATTTCAGGAGTTTCGTCAAGAGGTATCGGGTATGATGAAGAAGACTTTGAGATACCTCTCGAACATCTCCAGTAGCTGCAAGTGGCATGATGATGTGATGCCTCCTTCTCCTGCAGATTCTTCTTAGATCTTAGGAGGGTTTTCTTTTTGTGGGGAGTTGTAATAGATTTTATTTTGATGTATTTTGTTTATCAACTCTCTGACTTTTTGATTACTAACCATGATATTTTGATTTTTGTATTGGTCAAGTAATTTGTAAATGAAATTGTACTAATCTTCAAATTTAAATCAATGAATCTTCAGTTTCACATATTCTTCTCTTCTTGTTATATTCCTGATACGGTGAATGGTTATGATGCTTTGAATCTATATAATTATCTTTTGTCTTAGCTTCATTCAAACACAGCATAAACAACCAATATACATGATAACCTGTTCTGCATTTCATTTTCTATTTCATTTGGTAACAGGTGCTACTGAAAGGTATTTCTTTTCTCATATATACAGGTTCCTTTGCAATTCGATGACAAAGGGGGAGAGAAGATCCAACAAAGGGGGAGTTAAAGAAGATCAGATCTAACTAAGGGGGAGATCTGTCCAAGGATCATAAAAGGAGAATACTTTTAAAAGTATGCTGAAAGAGTTCAGAGCGCTTAACAGAAAAGCTTAGAGCAAGGAGGAGAAAGATCTAACAAAGGGGGAGAAACCGAAGTTAAGCTGCAATTCCAGAGATTTCAAGATCAGAAGTCCTAGAAGTGTTGTGATCATCTTAGTTGCCATCAAATTGCAAAGGGGGAGATTGTTAGGATTTTTGTGTTGTTAATTTGATGAAAGCACTATCTCTATCAGTAATCTGATCACACACCCATTCATCATAGTCTGGACCTTGAAATCTAGACCTTAGACTTGAAAATGTTTTTTATTTTCATAGACTTCATCCTGCATGTTTTTAAAACTTAAAATGTATTTTCGAAAGCCTACGTTCTTCGTGCATGATTTTGAAAAATCAAGTTTGAAATTGAGGTTCATGTTTTGCATACATATCTCCTTTTTAGAATCATTTTAGTATGCATAAAACATATTGGCTAAGAGTTCATCTTTTCATAAATCACTTTCTTAAAATTTCAGTTGAAACTCTGCTCTGGCCAATGTACCCGGTCGACCGCACCAAGCACCAGGTCGACCGCGTACACTAAAAACAGGTTCTGAAAATATGTCTCAAAATCTTGTGTACCCGGTCGACCGCGTAAAGAGCCGTTGGGCCAATATGACCGTTGGACCCGGTCGACCACAGGGTCATGGGGTCGACCGGGCCAACTAGCCGTTGGGCTGTCTTTTTGTATAAAAGTCCTTTCTATTCCCTTCTTTCTTAGGGCTGTTGGTATGAAATCTTTGAACCATTTTGAAGCCTAAAGAAGAGGAATAAGCTAGGAAAGCTAGAGGCAAATTGGAAATCAAATGTTTGAGATTTAAAAAGGTATATCTTTTAAGGTAACTTTGATTTTCATTCCTTTTACAATCATGCATGTTTAATTCTTTGTAATCTCATTTTTGCATGATTTCTAGCTTTAGTTGAGATGTTTTGCAAACACAATATCACCTTGGAATACTAGTTTGTTTTGCAAACATCCTTATCTCAATCACATGTGTTTTTAATCTTTAAAACTTCATACAACTTGTGTAGCATGTCTTTCCAAGTTGTTTGAATTCTTCATGTGATTGGTTTATAACTTCAATCATCATTTTCAGTGCTTAGATTTTCAAATGCATCAAGCATTCATTTGTGAGCTTCCTTTTAGAAAATGATTGAAGTAAACATTCATACACTTTGAGCACACACCTTTGCTAATTGTTTGTGTATGTTTGTAACTTGATTTAAACTTTCATATCAGCCTATTTAAGAGGCAAATGTATTGAGCTTAAATTGTATCTCTTTGAGTGTTTGTGTAGACACTTCTTTGAGAAGAAATCTTTTTATTGTAGAGGTTATTGCTTAGCCTTTGAAAAGCATCTTGTAGAGGTTATTGCTTAGCCTTTGAAAAGCCTCTTGTAGAGGTTATTGCTTAGCCTAGAAAAGCACATTGATAGGTTGTTGTTTAACCTAGAAAAACATCATTGTAAAGGTTATTGCTTAGCCTTTTGAAAAGCATAAATAGTGGAAATCCGGTGGGGTGTTGGAACACAAGCCGGTAGTGGATGTAGGCATTGAGGCCGAACCACTATAAATCTTTGTGTGAGGTTGTATGCTTGTGGTGATTTCTCTTGTTAGCTTCCGCATCTTGTTTGGTAAATCATCATATGTGACTAGTTACTTGTTAAGAATTTAAAATTGGCCTTGATTAGTCATTAAGTGTAGATCACCCTATTCACCCCCCCCCCCCCCCCCTCTAGGGTTAGGATCCCGGACTTTCAATAAGTTTTCTTTCTTTTATGAGGTGAAGGAGGTCTTGGGTGATGATCTTATTCTTTTTATTAAAAAATGGTTTTTACGACAGAAAATCCTTCGGATCATAAACAATGATTTGTTTCTGATTTGAGTTATTTTGAGACAAGAGTAGAATAATTGTATGGATAGATTAATTATCTTGCTTAGTGGATTTTGGATACTCTGATCTATTTTATGTATTTAATTTTATGTACTTTGATTAGTTTGTGTTTCTAACTTTAACTAGCTTTTTCTTGGATCTTAATTGATCTTTATTAATCTTTGATTTTAAAAAAGTTTAAATTTTTATTTTTAACTTAGTGGTGCTCCATGTGGGATCGATCTCTATTTGCCACTGTCTCATGCAGACAACTGTGCACAATAGAGCAACTTTTTTTTGTTGCTTACAGCTTCTATCTTTCTTGTGGCAGCAATAGGACATATACGGGGGCATACCCAAACTTTCATAAGTTCCATTTTAGGTTTGGCTCCAATCAATAAACTCATATGGGGTCTTTGGCACAGATTTAGAGTACAAGTAAGACCCCGACCCCTAATTCTTGCGATTAGTGCTAATTAATTACATTGTTAGTTTCATAAGCGGGCTTAGAGGCTAATCATTTTTGTTTTGAGGGTTAGAATTTCTTTTGAATAGCTTTGTGGAGTTTTGAGAGCCTTTGAATCTAGTTTGTCATCTTTAGGGGCCCTATTTATAATCCCAAAAAAGTTTGGGTGGCTTTTCATAAATTATGGAAAGTTGTGTCCTTGAGCCCCTTAGATAAACGACATCACTCCTAATAACTTTCGTGTTCACTTAGTAGTCATTCAAAGCCCCGAAACTCTTTATTTTTACGATTCCCACTTGAGTAGGGATAAAATGGTCATTTCTAAAAATTGAGTTTTTCTCCAAAATTCCTGATCATATCAATGCTTGTGCTCGTTGGACACTATATTCAATTTTGAGCAACTTTTGCTCTTTGACCTTTTTGATCCAAGGCCCAAAAGACCCTCGTTTTCGCGATGCAAGCTCTTAAGTTGTGAGCACCACTTTCACTCTTTATATAAGGACCGGCCCCCCCTTTCCATCTTTTCTAGTTCCCCATCAATCCCCAGCGCCTGCTACAGCAACTTCTTCTTCTTTTCTCATTTCTTACCTATAAACTTTGGATTTAGGCTGTCATTTGCTAAATATTTTGGGATTTTTGGAATTCCATTATCTTTGTTTTCTGTTGGTGATAAGTCTATAAAATTGTAGCTTTCATTCATCATTTTATATGAATTTGTGGACTTAATTAGGTTAATGGCATAGAATTACACTTAATTTCATGATTTCACGCATTTGAGCATCGAAGTTGGAATCTTAGTCAAATTTGGTCAAAATTCATTACATTTCATGAATTTTGTGAACTTAGGGATTTCTATCTCATTCATCACCCAAAAATTAGTTTTTTTAGCTTCACTAATGCATACCTGCTAATTTTGACACAATGTGCTATTTTTGGAAAGTTTGGTATTTTTGGTGCATTAAGTAGGCATGTAGGGTCCCAAGCATAGTCCACCTAGATTATTCACACTTGATTATTATTGACATTAATTAATTTTATTTATGTAGGAGAAATCAAGAGTGGGACATGCACTGGTGAAACTTGAAGAGATATCAAAGGCGGGACACCCTTCATGGTGGGCCCACATATCTTGACATCTCGGTGGAGTTGGAAAGCTTGAAAATTCTCAAAGAAAAAAGAAGAAACCAAGATTTGGAAAGATGGTGTTGACTTGCTAAATTTGAAAACCAAAATCAAGAAAGAGAGAGAAAGTTGAAAACTTTTCAAGGGGAGTTAACTAGTCAAAGTTGCAAGTGAGGAAGCGTGCCAAATATGGGACGATATCAAATAAGAAAGCAAATAAAGAGTCCAAACATGCCCTAAACGTCCAACATGGGTCCCACACACCCCATCGTATGCCAAACATAGAAGTTCCCTTAATTGCACAATTATTCTCGAATTTTTCAAGGGAGCAAATTGAAATAGTCATAACTTTCAACCCGAGTGTTGGATTGGTGCAATCTATATACCGTTGGAAAGATCTTTTTGAGTAGATATCCGTGGAGCCCAAGATTTTAAAAATCAAAGCATTATCGAGGGAGATATGACCTCTGGAATTTGGCTATTATAATTCTATGAGGGAATTACAAAAAGTTTTCAAAGTTGGCAACATGAGAGATGTTTGAGGAGTTCAATTTAGTAAGACTTGGAGCCCAAGAGACCACACTTAGTAACAAATCCTCTCCAATTCAAATTCTTTTCAAGTGTGAAGCCTAGCTTGAGGCGAGGCATAAGCAAGAAATCTTTGCAAATAAGGAAACAAGTCCTAAAAGAGAGGAGATTCTTTGCTAAAAAAGAGGCATCAACATCTATAAAACCATTCTCCGCCAAGCATCTCACGTCCAGCCCTCTCTCCTATTCCTTTCTTTCTTTCTTCCTTTCTTCTTTTCCATTAGTTTATTTTTATTTTTGGTAGCCTTAGGCCATGTCCAAGGATTTATTTTGAAGGAGAAAATTTGTGAAGGAGAAGTTGTAAATATGCAATTTTTAATGATAAATCAAGAAGCATTCTTTGCAATGGCGGGCTAATTTTCTTGATTACAACTATGGATGAAGGTAAGTAATTGTCTTTTGATTTGTTTAGTAATTCTGATTTGTGTTCCATGATTATGTGCTTAATGATTAATAGGCTTGTGTTCGTGCCCTAAGCAAATCTCTATTTTTATTTCTAAAAATAAAAATTAGTTTTGGACTACTCATGCTTAGGTTTGATAGGCCATGCTTAGGATTTAGATCTTTTGATGGTTTATGCTTACTTTTGATGGGTTGTGCTTAAATTATTTTTATTCTTTTATGAGATGAAGGAAGTCTTGAGTTTTGAATTTTTATGATTACAAAGGGATTTTCCTAGAGATCGATTAGGTCTAGTTTAGTGTGTAAGGGTCTTATTATAATTTGTAGCATTGTTAGAGGGTGAGATGAGTTTTAATAGGATTAGTTAGTTGGTTAGAGGTCCCTAGGTGTAAGTCCTATGTTAGTGAGGGGTTTCTCTTGAAGAGTCGTGCAACAAACCTAGAATATCCAAAGTACCCAAAGCTTGATCTCTAACTACACTAACCAAAGGAGGGCATTTTAGTCAATTGGCCAAACCCAAAATCTATAAATAAACCCAAGCCCCATATCCCACACCATTTCATCTCTCCCTCTCTCATTTCATTTTCCTTTCTCCTCCAATTTAAATTCCCTCCAATTCTCTCTTCTCTCTCCTTCAAGCAAAAGAATACCTAGATCTACGGTTCCTCCATGAAAGAACAAAAATATGCACCAAGCTCCAGCCCTCTACAAGCATGAAGACTCATCTCCTTCTCCTCTTCACATCAAGGTAACTTTCATCCCTTAGCTCCATTTCCTCATAGAATTACCTTCTTCTCTTAGAATTCTCCTTCCTTATGCATTTTCTCCATGGGTCTTAGGTGTAGGAGGTCCAGATCTTGATAGATCTGTGATTTGAGGGACTGTTGAGTTGATTGGAGACCTTAGAGCTTGGTTGTAGGAGTGTTTGGCTTGGATCTTGAAGATTGATCGACAATAAGATGTGCAATATTTAACCGCAAGACTACGATGTCGTCAAGTAGTAAAGGACTAAAGAGTCCGAATTATCGATCCCAAGGAGAGATGATGGAACAAGCAATGTATCAAATTAAAGTAGAATTGAACTAAGATATAGCTAATATAGACAATTGATGTAAACAATTAAAACTACTAAACTATGTGTGAAAAATAAAATTAAACTAAATGGAGTGTGAAATAAAACTAAAATAGCAACTAAACTACTCTAACTAACAATCTAAAATATGGAATTAATAAGATCAAACAAACTACACTAAACTAGTGGATGAATGGTGGTGGAAATGGAAGATTTAAGGTGAAGATGTGGTGTTTGATGTGTAAGATTTTAAAACAAGTTATGTGAAATGTAGATATAACAATATAAAAGTGAAAATAGCAAATCAAATAAGGATTCAAATTAACAATGATTAAAATAAGAGATTAGGCAATCCAAAATTCACTAAATATGTAAATAATCCAATCAATGCATGTTCTGATTCAACTCCCAAATCTACAATCCAATTGGTAATCTCTCACCTAATTGGATTGGATGATATATGGTGAAAATCAAAGTAAAGAAGATCAAAAGGCCAAGATCCAAGATCATAACCTAATTATCCTAACAATTAATCACCAAAATCAAGCTATAAAAGATCAAACATAAGGGCTCTAGAGCATGCTATGTGAGAGAACTTAATCCAACTACAAAGAATCAATTGAGATTATACAAGCATCAAATGTAGAGATAGAGCATGAGAAATAAGAGAGATTAGCACAATTAGATCTAAAATCTACTGATCAATTAAGGCACAAGTAGGGAATTTAAATTAAAACATGCACCTAATTGAACTAATCACATTACTTAGCTTCAAAATGAGAGCCTAGTCCAAGAGCTTTAGCCAGTAGACATCAAGAAAGAGCTTCAAATCTTCATTAATGGTCTTCAATTACATACTCTCTCTAAATTACTTACACTTAGAGCCTGTTTGGTAACTCTAAAAATAAGTCCTTTTTTAATAGTTTAGAGCTTACTGATATTTTAGAGTGTTTGACAAAACTCTAATTACATTCTAAATTTATTCCTTCATTTTAGGAATTAGTGATTTCAAGGTCTTAAATATAAGCTGATGAGAGCAGCTAATATATCTGGAATTATTTCCTAAAGTCGGAGAATGACCAAGATTTCGGGTCCATTAAACGAAAATACCCCCATAACATTTCATATTGACATAAACACACTTGGCAATGTTTCCTGTGCTCATCTTCGCAGAGCATTGAGAAATGATAGAAATGATTGCAAATACATTTGCTCACATATTGCCCTTTTTTTGTTATTGTTTGATTGATTAAACAACAAATGAATTATCATTAAGTTGGTTCATCAAGGACTCCATCTTTGGGTTGTTCCCAACAATTTCCACATTGATCAAACAAAATAACAATTGACACGTTGTAGGTAATATGTGGCCACTTGTTAGAACATATGTGTTCTATAAGTTGACACATGAAGTTGAAAGAGAGAGAGAGAGAAAAAAAAGGCATGGTCAACAAGTTCTTGCAAAGCCCTTCCAAATTATAGTTGTCATCATCCAAACATGATAACATAGGATATAATTGATGATGGGCCTAGATTTCATCCCATATATAGCATCTAATATCTTAGGACCATGTCCCAGTTGAAGAATGTGCGTGTGATATGCTATGCCAATGCATAGGCTTCTTCAAACCGCCTTTTCCTTAAATAAAATAAAAATAAAAAAATAAAAAGATACATAAGATTGACCCTTTAATAAGCTCTTATTTAGATGTTTACTAAACACTCTATTATAAAATAAGGGCTTTTTTATAATCTTTCCAAGCAATCTAATTGTAAATTAGGATTTAAAAATTATAACTTTTATTTTAGACCTTAATCTAATTAGCTATTATTAGTTAGATTAGAGTTACCAGACAAGCCCTTAAGCTCCAAATTACAATCTAAAAGTCTAGAAAGAAGGTAAAATAAAATTGTTAAAAGATTAACTTCCCAAAAGACTTCCTCTCTCTACAAATACATTCCAATTTATAGAAATATTGAGGATAACGTGTTTCATACCCACCCAAGTTCTAACCAATACATCGACTACTCCTTTGTGTTAAAAATGACTTCTTTTATTCTTAAAGTCTTCTAAAACTATTTTGGAATTCTTAAACTCTTCCTAAGATTTCTTCACCAAGATTTCTTCATGTAACTGCTTTTATTTAAATCTCTTCTTTATGCCTTAGGACAGTAGCCGGAAGGTTGGGATAGCCGCAGGGTCCATCCATCTACACAAAAGAAATTACATAAAAATACGCTATAGAAAATTATTGAATTTATGCATGAAAACTTTTCCGCTTCGTAACTTCCTCGTCCTAACTCGTATGCATGCACATGAGTAGCCAATTTCACTCAGAATCCCACGTCCAATGCAATGATGCAAAGAAACGACGTCATTTTATGAGTTAAAACGAGATTATAAGCGATGATAATCCAATAATCTGTTAATTTGCTAGAAGGATAAAATCTCCGTGTAAAACAAATGATATGCACATGAGATGCTAATAAAACTCGGACTAATGAGGGGTAAAATATGCAATATTTAACACTCATCAAAGATCAAGTAAGGAGACCCTTGTTGGAGACCAAAGGCAAGTACTATATACATCTAGCATAGATGCATGCTCTCTTTCATTGAGTTCTGCTATGGATGAATGATTTGATGATAGATCAATAGATTTCTATTCCTCTAAGCTCTATTTGGTGATTTTTGGCCATTGATGGATGGGAATATCCCATTTGAAAGATCAATGACCCATTGATGATTATTGATGGGGTTTTCATGTATGAAGATGGTTTTGTATTGATTTAGGACGTAATTGATGGATTATGGATGGAAATCGGATGAAAGGAAAAAGATCTGAAAATCTAGAATTTCAGAACCTGTGTACCTGGTCGACCAACTGGTGACACTACAGGTTTCCCCTATCTGAGGGTTGTGTCTATCGACCTGTTAAAGTGACCACAGTGTAGTTGGTTAACCAAGGTCTTTCGTGGTCGACCGAGTACACTACATAATTGAGCCACCTGACTTACAGAATCTCAGGCATCACAGTGTAGTCGGTCGACCAGGGTCCCTTGTGGTCAACTGCATACACTGCACAACTAGGAAGGTTCCTAGGAATTCCTGTGTACCCAATCAACCAGCCACTCATGTGGTCGACTATGTACACTTGGGACTATGTTTTAGAATCTGTTTATTTTGTAATTTAATCTAATTGAACTCCATTGGCTTTCCATTTGGACTGAGATGAGTGTACCAAACATGAGTCAAGGGTTAGGCTTAAGCTTGAACCGTGTGGCCACCTAAAGTAGGGTCTAGGGTTGGGAAATGGAACCGAACAGGTGCTTAGAAAGGGCCTTGGGTGCACTCACCTTTAGAGCACCAAATTATCTATCTATTAAGAGTCAGACCCCCGGCCCAGGTTTGATGTTATTAGCATGATTTAAGCTGAGTATTAGTTTTCTAGGTTGTGTGTTTCTTTAGAGTTTCCATAGTTTTGGGGGATTTTGGGAGCCTTGGGGCTACCCTGACACGCCCAAAGAGGCTTGTGTCCCTCGTGTGAGCGTGGGGGGTTTATTTTCGATTTTGAAAAAATTCTAATTTTTATTTATTTTGATAGATCATACTAGCCCAACCACTTTGGTATTCATTTCGTCCATGTTCTAACCCCAGAAACCAAGCTTTTCCAAAAAAAAAAAAAAAATGGCAAAATAAACTTTTCACGATAAATCTGTGCACGAATCTCGATGTTTTCAAATCATACGAAAAAAATATTTTTTGGAAACTACATTTTTCGGCCACCGATTTACTCTTCTTCCTCAATCTCATCCAGGGCCCACAATTGGGATTTCCAGCCACTTGAAATTTAGGAGCTAGTGGGGCCCACTCCCCACTCAACTCAAACAAAAACCCACGTATGCTCATTTCCTCTTCATTTTCTGTTTCAGTCCCAAACCAGAGAGAAAACCAGTTCTCTTTCCCTCATTCTCTCTCCTGCATGCTTGTGTTCTTTTGGCCCAAAGAGATATTTGAGTTCATCATTCTCTTCCCCACACTTTGAGCTTTCAAAAGACACCATTTCTATGGAGTTTCTGCTGGGATCATCATCTTCTTCAAGCGTTCCTTTTTGGTTAGAGATCTTTTAGGTAAGCAATGGATTTTTCCTCTTAGATTGGGTCTTTCAAGACCCTCATGAAACTCTTTATCATGCATGCAAGCAGTGGCGGAACTGGGGGGGGGGGGTTCTGAATATCTCCATGTGGAGAGATCCTCTGCCACCCCCCCCCCCCCCCCCTACCTATATTAAAATCTGATTCTCACAATCTTAGCTGATTTTACCAAGGAAAGAAATAGAAAAGGAATGAAGGAAAGGGGAAAGAAACGGTGGGAAAGGAATGATTTGCAATACAAGGAATGGAAAGACAACCTTCTTTCTTTCCTGCGTCCAAAATCAGATCAAGAGCAACAGGCCTCTGCAACTCTTCTTGATCCTCTGGCCCATCCCCCTCTGCAAACAGCAACCCATTTCTGCATATCTACTAGCAAATCAAAGCCCAGCCCTCTGCAACTCTTCTTGATCGTCTGGCCCATCCCCAGTACCTTCATTCACCCCAAATCAATACATCCCCCCGAGGAAACACCATCACCTTGGCCAGACCCTTAACTTGATGAACATCACTAGATAGGCTTCCAAAAAAAATCTGATGGGGAGAAACCCTTGAAATTGCATATAACATCACATCATAAAGTCAAAGTGCTTTATTGGATGGTTTAGTAGTGGGCTCCTTTGGTTGTGGCTTTATTTCATAATCTGATTCACTCACTTCCACTCTCAATCAAGATCAAATCAAGTGGGCCTTTGTACACAAAGGTAAGTAGTCAGATGACCCACTTTGGCCTTTATCACTGTATGCATTTGCATCCGATCTTCTTATCAAATGAAATCAAATATTCAATTGTTTATGGCCATTATCTTCGTGAATCGTGCTTGATAATTCTAGCTTCATTTAAATGCTTAGGATCTATGATCAATGGTTGGATTTTAATGCCCTTGATGATTTTTTTTTCAAATCCCATGATGCTTTATATGAACTTGTGAGTGCATGAAATTCATATGCTAGTTGATATGATGATCCACTACTCTATTTTGGATTTCATGTCATATAAATCACATGATTGGATATTTCATATTTGCGCATTGTATTTTCTTTATTTTATAATAATGATTTGAATTCTACTTTTTTTTTTCATTTATTGTAGTCAATAATAATTTTTCAATTTTTTTATATGATTTTAATTTCTGGTTTTTTTTATAGGAGTGCCGACCATGGTTAAATCATCAACTATTGATTCTTTTTTTAAGAGAAAAAATGCTCAAAATTTAGAGGATAATACAATATCACCCTCTAGTATCAATGATTTATCTCATGAACCACAAAGTTCACGCCCTTCAAAATCTCCAAGAGTTGAATCTATAAAAATTGATATTGCTCCTTTAGAGCGTGATCCAGGATTGTGCCGTCAAATTTGGCAATATCCTCTTGCTAAACAAGATGAAATTAGACGTGCTTACATCAAAGCTGGGCCTTATCAACATATTCTTTCTGTCTACCCGCTTTCTGGATCAGAAAAACATCAACGACGATTTCAATCTTCTTGGTTTAGAATATTTCCTTCTTGGTTAGAGTATTCTCCGGTGAAGGATGCAGCATTTTGTCTTCCATGCTTTCTCTTTAATAAAAAGACAATTGGACGTTTTGGAGCAAGTGCGTTCACCATTGAAGGATTTCGTAACTGGAAGAAAGTCAATGATGGAAAGAAGTGTGCTTTCTTAAATCGTATGGGAAAAGATCCAAACTCACCACATAATGCATCTGCACAATCTTGTAGAGATTTGATGAATCAATTGCAACATATTGAGAAGGCACTTCATACACAGTCTTCTACCCAAATTACAAATAACAGATTGCGACTGAAGACCTCTATAGATGTTGTTCGATGGCTTACTTTTCAAGCATGTACTTTTAGTGGTCACAATGAACATCCAGACTCTAAGAACCGTGGTAATTTCATTGAAATGATTAAAATATTGGCATCATAGAATGAAAAAGTTGCAGATGTTGTGCTAGATAAAGCCCCTGGAAATGCTACATATACTTCACCTAAAATACAAAAACAAATCTTACATATTTTTTCAGAGAAAGTTCAAAATGCAATTCAAGAGGAAATTGATGATGCGAAATTCTGTATTATTGTGGATGAAGCTCGAGATCAATCTAAGAGAGAGCAAATGGCTCTTGTTTTAAGATTTGTTGACAAAGAAGGTTTTATACGTGAGAGATTTTTTGGTCTTGTTCATGTTAAAAATACAGCATCACAAACTCTAAAAAAAGAGATATCAGCGGTCCTTTCTCGTTATAATCTAAGCATTCAAGATATTCGTGGGCAAGGATATGATGGTGCAAGTAATATGCGTGGTGAATGGAATGGGTTGCAAGCTTTATTTTTAAATGATTGCCCATATGCATACTATGTTCATTGTTTAGCGCATCGTCTTCAGTTGACTTTGGTTGCAGCTTCCAGTGAAGTTTTTCCTATCCAACAGTTTTTCTCAAAACTAAATTGTATCATCAATATTGTTGGTGCATCTTGCAAGCGTCATGATGAGTTACAAGCCGCTCAAGCTGCTGAACTTGAACGTATGATTGCAATTGATAAAGTAGAAACTGGTAAAGGGCTTAATCAAATTGGCACTTTGCAACGGCCAGGTGATACTCGTTGGAGTTCTCATTATAACTTTTTATGCAGCTTATTGAATATGTATAAAGCAACATGTTCGGTTCTTAAGAATATCATTGATGATGGATCTACATATACTCAACGCAGGGATGCAGACTCAGCTTATGATTCAATAACTTCTTTTGAGTTCGTCTTTAACTTGCATCTTATGAAAGAAATATTAGGAGTCACTAATGATTTATGCCAAGCTTTACAACTCAAATCCCAAGATATTCTAAATGCTATGCACTTAGTCTCTACTACAAAAGGGATCATTCAAGAATTGAGGGAAAGCGGCTGGAATAAATTACTTGATAAAGTAATGTTATTTTGGAAAGAACATGACATAAATATTCCTGATATGGATGCTCGACATAATGCAAGTAGAGGCCGAGTTCGCCGTCAACAATATCCAATTACAATGGAGCATCATTATCAAGTGGATGTCTTTACTGCTGTAGTGGACTCTCAATTACAAGAGTTAAATAGCAGGTTTAATGAGCATACTGTGCAACTTCTCATTCTTAGCTCTGCCTTGGATCCCAGGAATGGTTACATGTCATTCAAAATTGATGATATTTGTAATCTTGTGAATCAATTTTATCCTCAAGATTTTAACGATCAAGAAAAAATTCATTTGAAGTTTCAGCTACAACATTATGAGCGTGATGTACCTCACCATCCATATTTGAAGGAAATGAAGACTGTAGCTGAACTTTGCAGAGGATTAGTAGAAACAGGAAAGTCAGATATCTATCCTCTCATATATCGATTGATATGTCTTATATTAACTCTTCCAGTTTCAACAGCAACAACAAAACGTGCATTCTCGGCTATGAAGATTGTTAAAACTGCACTTCGCAACAAAATGGAAGATGAATTTCTTACAGATTATTTAATTGTATATATTGAAAAGGAAATTGCAGTGAAGTTTAGTACTTCAACAATTATTGATGATTTCAGTTAAATGAAAAAACGTCGAGCACAACTTCAATAATTTGATTATTGCATATTTTATTGCTAAATTTTGCAATTTTTTTAAAGTTTTTTTTTTCTTTGGCCCCCACTAAACAAAATTCCTGGTTCCGCCCCTGCATGCAAGGAGTCTCTTGGATAGCTACTTTCTTTTTCAAAATGATGGGTTTTTGAGATGTTTTTCTTGTGGCTTTTGTAGATTGGAGCTTCCAGCTGTGAGGGGAGTTATTAGAGTGTATTTTGGAACCCATTTGGTATAAAGGCTAGTGAATAATTGATAATTGGATGCATGCACAGCTGAATCTTGTTTTCTCTAATTAGAAATCTAAGTTACTTGTTTTAGTAATTGTTACTGTTTTAAGTTGTTAATGCTCAGGTGATGTTTAAAAATTTATTTAGACTTCTGGTTATGTTAGTTCCTGCGGGGATTTAGTTATAGCAATAGGTGGTTTTCTTGCAAATGGATAGTTTGATAAATTATCATGTGTGTTGGAATTCTGTTTCTTTTTCGAATTTAAATGTGAATTTCTGAATGTTTGCAAGTGTCAATTGATAGTAGTTATTGATTCTTTAAAAAGTATGGTTAGCTCACGAATTTGTGCCAAATCATGTTCTGTTTTGTGAAAACAGTCTCATAAATCTACTGTAGAATGTGTACCAGGTGCATCTTTTTCATTCAATCTGTTATGGAATAGTTTTGTAATATTTGTGGTTGAATGTAGTTTGAGTTGAAGCTAAGGAGAGCTAAATTCAAGGTGTATAGAGATGGGTTTTGAAATTGAGAAGATAGAATTTTGTTTGGAAAGGAGATCAACTAGCTGGAAGTTCAAACTCAATTTTCACAGCCAACCTAGCGGCTAACCGCCAGTGAGGGCGGCTACAATTCCATAATGCAATGGAAAATTGGTGGGCAGGCGGTGATAAACCAACCGCGACCTGACCACCAGGTCACCACCAGTTGGCGGTTAGAAAGGAAGAATGTTCAGAAAATGTAACGGCTAGCCCCGCGGTCAGTCGGCGGTTAACCACGAACCCCATGTTGGCTAAAAGACAGATAACCGAAATCCCTATATTGAGGGAAATTACTAGAAGTACTGGGATCTTACTCTCAGACAACATTTCCTCCCTTAGTCTTGATGTGAACTCAAAGGTTCAAAAGTCGGACAACTTCAAAGGCACCAAAACTCTTTTCAAAAACTGACATTTGAATTGCTAAGAGCTCATCGAAACGAACCTTGGAAAGTCGCTCGACCACGGATCCTAATGCCATTCCGATTTTGAAAACTTGCACGTTTTCTCATTAAATATTTTGTAGAAATTATGGGTGGTTCGCCATGTTATGAAAATCTTGATAGGGCTACTCGTCTGCTTCGTCTTCATCTGTTCGTATATGCCTTTGTTCAAAGTAGTTCCCTATCAATTTGCAATATGTTTCTTTTTTATTTGGGTTATGTTAGATCGGGTTTTTCGTCAGCACCACTATGCTTGGGTCGCCTAGTCAGTCTAATCATCCGGCTTGGAATCCTTAAATAATTCTACCAACTACAGCTTGGAAACTATGTCTATATGTCATCCGTTCTGCGGCGGATTCTGTTTGATGCCCAGTTATACTGGGTTATATATGTATTATCTGTTTGTTCCAGCCATTTCATATGGTGACGGTTATACCTTTTTTTGGTCTTGTTTCCTTGGTAATGGGAGAATATAGCTCTATATGGTAGCCATATGTTTTTGCCTTTTTTAATGATTTCCCTGTTAATTTAGTAAGTTTTCTATTTTCGTACAATTGATCCTAGTATTTAACTTCCGCTATTCTTCTATATTTCAATTTAGTTTCCAAATGTGTACCCTCATTTTAAAGTGATTTTCTTTGTATTTATCTGTCCTTATTGTATTATCCGCCTACCAGACCGTAGTGTCTGATACTTCCTTGTTTGGTACCAGATGTCGACCCCGTTGCTCATAAGGCAGAGCGTGAGGAAGCGGTTGAGCAAGCGATTGTTTAAGAGTGGCAGCCTGACGATGTCATTTAGATATCGGGTTGGGCCATGAGTTGTGTGTCACCTTCTCGAAGGGTTCACTTTTGGGGTTTTGTTATTTTAGCCTTTGTTGGCTTTTATCTTGGGATGTATAACTTTCAACTGCTCTCTTTTCTACTAAAAAAAAAAAAAAACTACTCTGTTTTGTGTTGTAATTGTTAAACCTTAATGTTGGCTATGCTTATTTATGTTCCTCACTTGACATGAGTCTTAGATATCCTATCCTTTTGTCTAAGTTATAGATTGTGTTGCTACATGCTAAAATAATGGTTCATGTTTGTTACATGACATTGGATATGGAATCCTCACCGTGGAAACCTGTGGGAAACAGCGTGTGCGGGCGAAATTTTCTGAACCGCCGCACCGCAATCCTGGATAAGGACCTTGGTTAGAGCGGTCCCTATCCAGGGTCGTGACATTGAGCATCTGAACCCCTTTTCTACCACTATTTGGTAAAGTGGGACCCTACACCTGATTGTATGGCCTTGATCTAGGGTAGATCACTTGTGTTTACCTTTTATTGATTGGTTTAGATGTCGTCTGATTATTATGCAACTCTCCACTGATTACTATTATTTATATTGGTGTTCAACCTGATTAATAACTGGAAATGAGGACCCTTTACCTAGGATTGACTTGGAGGTGACCTTGGATGTGTATGGAGAACATTCAACGTGTGTCTGTGGCTAGGCAGACTATTCTATGGCCCAATGGATGGATGGATGTGATACCATGGAGTAGATGGATTATGTGCATAGATTAGATACCCTATTTGTGGATGGATTATATTCTGGATTTTATTGTATTGGCAACATGATAGACTGTGGTATGGTTATATGGACATTATGATGGATGTATGGTTTGTATGGATTATGGTATGGATTGGACTACGATAATGGACCCTATATGGACCTATGGACCTTACTCATGCAAGGTTAGCCTAGCCAGACACTATTTCGTTCAAAAATGAAAAGAAGGGGTTTTATTCATTCTTAATTGTTTTCACAAAAAGACGCAAAAGTGACTTTGTGCTTTAAATAGTCACATTTGCTTTTGTTTACATGGGTTCTATTTGTCTCGCCTTCTGAGCACAGGTTGCTTACAAGTTTTTATGCAACCCCACTCATCAGGCTTAGGATATCAAATATGAAAGAAAAGTACAAAAGTACAAAGAAATAAAGAGTGAAAGGCTGTTGTTTTCAGGAAACCACCCGGGACGAAGTTGGAGAAGTCCGCCTTATAATCTCCTCCACCAATCTTTGTAATTCATCACCCTCATGTAAAAGAAGAGCCAACAGTGATGTCTGCTTCAAAACAGCGAGAACATCTCTACTCTTCCTCTCTGGCATGAGAGAAACAAAGACTAATTTTTGGAGACTGTCACCCAATCTTGCACCGTTGCCTAGTTCTCACCTTGAGAAGAGAGGATAAGTAGGTCTTCTGTATAGAAAATGGCAAAGTTTATGGGCTTCTTGATGTAGATGCAACCCTGATGCTTTCCCAAGTGCCCTTTTTATAGCCTTTGTGAGGCCATAACTGCTGCAAATCGTGGGGGATTGGAGGCGGTTCCGAGGAGTGCAGTTAACATAGGGTGTAACTGCCTTTTTACAGATCCAACGGTCATCTGGTGGAGTAACCACCCAGATCGTGGGTGATAACTGCATGGTGGCTGTTGAACAGGATAAAGAACTTGCTCTGCGGCCGATGGAGTTCTTTGTAGCGGCTAGTGGCTTGAGTCGTGAGCGGCAATCACATTACACGCTCAGCGGCCATCATTTGTGAGCTGAAGTGGCCAATGGAATCCTGTATGGACTAGCCGTTGAAGGTATATTATCATGGTCGGTCAGCTCTAGCGACCAACAAAATGAGTGTTTTGCCTTGAAGAATGGGATTTATTAATGAATAAATTCTTTGTGTGCCAACAAACACTAACCTGATTATGTGGTTCCTATGAGTCAACACAAACATCCACTTGGTTGAAGAGCCTGGCCTTGGCACTAATCACCCTTATTATGAGCTTCTTATATCTAAAGTCATCATGATGATCTGGTAAGATGGACGTGCGCCACTAAGTACCACACGACACCACACAATACCAATATACGACCGACAGACTCCGGTAATATGATTTTAACCAAGCTATGATCCCATCCATTTCCCCACCGCAACTCATGGGTAGTACGGGCAGCGTCATAATTTCCCACAGTACTAGCATGTGTGGATGTGCCATGTTGATTAGATGGATGGTTTGGCATGTTTCATTTATATTGATCCATGATGTTTATGTTATTGCACGCTCTGCTTAACATTGTTAATATTATCCCTCTATCAATCTTATTACTGTCATTATTCCCTTCTGATGCATCCGTACTATGTTATTTTGGTATACTGTGTATTTAGATCCCTTGGGATGATTTGACCCCTTTATTTGGTGCTTAGGTATCATTACCGACCACATTGCCCTGGAGGATGAGGCGGTCCTTGAAACGCCTCTAGCAAATGAGTATGGGTGGGGTCCGGGCGATATTGCTGTATTGCCCGAGGATGGAGAGACTATTCGAGGATTGAGTTTTATTTTATTTTTTTTAGGGTTTTGACTGTCATTTGTGTGAGGATGGGTGTTCTTTGCTTATGGTCTGTATAAAACACTTATATCCATACATTGAGATTTAGTTTGGATTTGCACTAATTCCATTTGACATATGCAATTGATACCATTGGATCGTTGTGACATTGCTTCTGCTTATTTCTCATATTGCTTCCGCACTTAAATATTCTTTATTAATATGTTTCAAAAGCTTTAAATTGGACCTCCATATTGTTTCCGCACTTAAATGTTCTTTATTAATATGTTTCAAAAGCTTTAAATTGGACCTCACTGTGGACCTAAGATCCTGGATTCCCGATGTGTTTGGATATATAGCGAAAATAATAATAATAATAATAATAATAATAATAATAATGTGTGTGGCATCACGATTAAGATCCAAATTCTGAAATCGAACAAATTCAACTTAAATTGCATTTTCATGTGGAACAGTACATGTGAGCTCAGGCATCGCCCAATCCCATGCTGCACCTGCTATTGCGGGCAAGGGTTTGATCCATTAATTTGTCTTCACTAGCGTGATTGTGAATGTATTGGCATTGTATTGAAACTTCAAAATATACAAATATTAATCAACCACTGACATTTCTGTGTGGGTTTTCCAAGCTAAAGCTGCAATCTTTCAATCATATCCTGAGTCTCACTCTCAACAAGCAAAAAAAAAAAAAAAAAAAATTCACTTTCTTCAAATAACACTCTCAAAGACGTGCAAGCTGTTGAATCGTCGTATCGGGAGGAAAGCATTGAGAAGGTGTTTGCCAGAAGCAAGCTCTGGCCATTAAAGAATTTGTAACTTCTGTTGGGTGGTAAGAATCCCAATACATATGTTTGCCTCGATCTGGACATGGCTGCTGTTCTGGTTTGCATGGCCCTATGCCATCACCATAAGTGGGGCAACATGGAACATTTGTTAAGGCTAACCCTGAACGAGTAAGTAGACAGGTAAGCTCCATTATTATGGGATCATTTGAAAGTAGAAAAGGAAAATAGAGAACGAGTGGAGAAATGAAACCCACCTTTGCTCCTCAACCAAACAGAGCCCTACTGTCAAATGATTAGGTCGTTCTCTAGCACCACTATGGAGAGACAAAATGACCATTTTTATAGGCAATTCATAGCATGTTGATTGGACCCAACAGATTAAGATCTGGTACCCAGAAGGTATAGATCCATTGGTCATGTTTCGCACATATATATTTTGCAAGAATTTTTTTTTGTTTCTTCCTTTTTTTTTTTCTGGTGAGAACCGTTCAGGCATAATACAGTGCTAACTCACCTATGAGGCCCCACCTAGGACCATGCAAATTATGGGGAGGTGGGTATGAAAACCTAAGCGTGTGTAAAAATATCAGCCCTGTAAGTGCCTAAATATTACGGACTTGATTAGATGGATATAACTCTTCTTTTGGGAAGGATTGGATGCCTGAGACCTAAAAGGAAGGAGAAACACCGGTCAGAGCCCCTAGTTGCTCTCAGCCAAAGGCACTCCGACACCTAAATTAGTTCTGCAACTAGACAAAGAGAGAGTGAGGAAGAGAGAAGAAAAAGATCTGAGCTATGGATTTCAGCATACCTTTTCTGGATCTGTTCCTTTTATATATAGGCCAAGAGTTGACTTTTGAAGGTAGATCAAGTCCCATCAAACCTTACCCTGAATTGTCAGAGGTAGAGTCTCATCGGGCCTTACCCTGATATCTTGGAAGGGACGTAACCACCGGATAATGATAACTTCTTATCTCTATCTGATGCATGTCTTTATCTCCTGACACGTTCTGTAACTATAGTAGTCAACATGTTAGTAACGTGGTACAACTGTCACTAGTTGAGAGTCGGTACTCGTTTCGGTGAACCAAACTGAAGATGGTACCAAGGCCGAGTATGACCGCATTCTGGCACTATTGCCGAAACGCGCTATGCCGAGTTGGTACTTTTACCCAAGCTAGAACAATCTCACCGAAACCAGGTCATGCCGAGCTGGCACTTTTATCGAAGGTAGGATGATCTTGGTACTATGAGAGTATCTTCACTGGCACCTTTGCCGAGATGTATAAAGCCGAGACCCAGCCGGTACTCTTACCGAAACTAGGGTAATCTCTGTATTATGGAAATGTCCCACACAATTGCCCCTAGCATCTGACTTCTTAGAGTTCTATAACTTTTGAGGTCGGAAGCTAAGTGTTGTGATGGGAGAGCCTTCTGAGCATTTGATCTCGGTCATCGCCTTCTCACCTGTTTCTCCTACAGATAGTGCAGAGGTGCCAGGTTAACCTAGAGAGGACCCATCAAGACAGCTTCAAGGTCCCGAAGTTGGAAGCGGAGAAGAAAAAGCTCGAAACGGCCATGGGTGCCAGCAACCAGAAGCTGAAGGAAGAAGTGGATAGGAACACCGGCCTTATTGCCGAGCTCGATACGGCAATGGCCGAGATCGAGAGATTGAAGGCATAGGCTGAGGTTCAGAAGAATAGTGTGGCTGACCCTGAGGCTACCTTGGAGAAGCTGAAAGCCGAGACTGAAGCCGCTTTGGAGACGCAGAAGGTCGAGCTTGAAGCCAAAGTCCGTGCTGATACCGACGCCGATTTCGATGAAGGGGTGGCAGAGGCTACGACACTCTACGGGGCTCAGTTCCTCAAGATAAGTAAACAAGCATGGGAACTTGGGTGCTGGGCTGCATTGATGGAAGCTGGGGTTCCCAAGGACCACACGGTTTACAAGAACCCGCCTAAGTTCCCAAGCTTGGATCCGGGGTCGAGCTCTGCTGCCCCTGTTCTGTCCACTGAGGTCGAGGTTCCGACTGATGCCATTCAAACCGAGGCTGACGCTACCGCCAACCCGGCTACTTGAAGATATTCTTTGTTGTTTTTCTTCGATATTTTTGATATAATGATGAACATTGTATTTTCTTGATTCTATGAATACAATTACATTTTTCTTTTTTCAATGCTTGCAATCAAACATTTCTTTGAGAATTACATGTACTTGATCTCAGTTCCATAACAGAGTTCTGTACATGTTTGAGTTCGGTTCAATAACCGGAACATTTGCTCGAGTAATTGAGTTTGGTTCTATAACCGGAACTTATTTCATCAGAGTGGCTACCGAGTCCTGTGACCTGATGTTTTGTATAGTTGGTTCCATAACCGAACTTATAATACCGAGGTGACCACCGAGTTCTGTAACTTGGTGTGGCGTATAGTTGGTTCCGTAACCGAACTTATATCACCGAGGTAGTCACCGAGTTCTGTAACTTGGTGTTTTACACAGTTGGTTCCATAACCGAACTCACTACTCCACCAAGGTGACCACCAAGCTCTTTGACTTGGTGTTTCGTATAGTTGGTTCCATATCCGAGCTTACTTCTCCATCGAGATGACCACCGAGTTCCGTAACTTGGTGCGCCTTAACTGTTTAAGGTCTTTTTTATTTCCCTAATGCTCCGTAGCAGTTAGGTAGGTTGTTGCCGAGTTCTGCAACTTGGCGAGAAATGAAAGATTGAGGTGCATCGCATTCCATGGCCGTAGTAACTCTTTACCTCCATGTCCTCAAGTCTGTATGTTGATTGCCTAGCGACCGAGACCACCTTAAACGGGCTATACTAGTTCGGTGTCAGGTTACCAAAACCGAGTTACTTTCAGCCAAATTTTATGAACCGGCTTGCCATCAAGACCGATCTGCTTTGCTTGAGCTAGGTAGGCCACCATCCTTTCGTCCGAGTTCGGTAATCTCCGTTTAATTGGCTCGTCACCAATTGGGAGTCCCTTTTGGAGATTGGAGGACTATGCCGGTACATGCCCTTTTGAGGATCCGTCGACGAAGGCCTTTGGTGATAGACCAAGGAACTGCTTCCGAGGTCGTTCTCCTTTGGTCTTAGCGACTTCACCGTTATGCTTCATGACGAACCAAGGAACTGCTTCCGAGGTCATTCTTCTTCGGTTTCGGCAACTCCACGGTCATGCTCATTGCCCCCCAATTCGTTTTTGAGCTGTCTCGGTGTCGAACTAAGGGAAACAAGCTCCACTGTGAAATCTGCCAAGATTTGGGTCTTTATTGCTAATTTTCCAAAAAAACATGCCTTTCTATAAAGGGGCATGAGTGGATATTCTGTAACGACCACTGTAGTGCAAGTTTGGAAATTCTTCTTTTGACGGGTATCGAGCTCACTTCCTTGTTCTGTAACAAAAAGTTCAGGAGCTCGGACTTTTCGGCTTCATGAAATGGTGCCCCCCGGCTCATCACTATCCTGATCATCATCTCGGCGTTGACGAGCCGGATTGCCTTCTTCTTTGATGTAATCCTTCTAGTGCCCATCCGTGACGAGTTTCTCGAGGTGGGACTTGAAGACTTTGCAATTCTCAATTCTGTGCCCATTTTGCTTGTGATAAGCATAGAACTTATTTTGATCTCGGGTGGATGGATCGCCCTTCATTGGTTGCGGCCATTTGAAGAATGGCTGAGACTTGATCTGGTCGAGGAGCCTGTGGATTGGCTCCTTGAAAACCATATTCTTAGCCTTATAGGAGGCCGCAGTTGGGCTGGACTTCTTTCCAAACCCTAAGGTGGAGACCAAGTTCACTACTGAGCTAGGTGATGCCTCGTTTCGGTACGCCTCCTCCCTCTGAGATGATCTCTTGTCTCTCTTGGAGGCTATGTCTTCTTGCCAGAGGCCGAAGCTTTCCCGAGCTCGGGCCACATCTTCTTCTTGCTCGATGAACTGGTTCGCCCTGGCTATCAGTGCCTTCACTATGACGACGAGGAACCGCACCAAATCCCTCCAAAGCTCGTTGCCTGGCAACATAGCCTATTTGAAGGACTTGATGGCCACCGTATCCGTAGCGTCTTCAACTTGACTGTAGACAGTCCAGAACCTTTTGACGAACTGCGTGATATTCTCGGTCCGCCTCATTCTGATAGGCATCAGGTCATCGTCCGTCTTTGGGATAATCCTGTGAGCTTGGAATTTTTCCACGAAGGATTTTCGGAGCTGCCGCCAACTCGAAATTGACTCCTCTAGAAGCGCACAGAACCACTTCAGGGAGAGGTCTCCTAAACTGGAAGGGAAGACTCTACAGTTCAAGTGACCGAGATCGCCCCATATCGACATCCTTTGAGTAAAATGTCGGAGGTGTGCTGCGGGGTCCGAACAAACCTTGGGACACTGAACTTTTCAAGAAGAGAGAAATCCCTTATCTCCTGAGAAAAGGGAGATGTGCCGAGATCTTTAGTGTCGAAGGCGTTTAGTCGATTTCGGGTGAAACCGACCACCTTCATGTTCCGTTGGACCGTTTGCCTGACTTGTCGGTCAAGCCATTCCCTCAAATCATCGTTGTCCTCCAGTCTCTATCTCGACCTCTTTGAGTCGTCATCCAAGTGGCTGTTACTTGAGCCTTCGTAGTAGGCTCGGTCGCGCCTCTTGGTATTCATGACTTGGCTCAAATCCTGTTCGGCCGAGGGAGCTCGGTTGCGTCTAAGGGGTGGAACCAGAGTCTTCACTTTTTCCTAGAGCTGCTGTCAAAGCCGATGAATCAACTCATCTTGCTCTCGGATAACAAGGCTTTGGGTCCTGATATCCGCAAAGAGAGAGTTGTCATCGTCATCACCGTCAATCTGATGATGGGATTGACGAGATCTGGCTGGCATTAGAGTTTTATCTCGTCGAGGAGGCTTTGGTTGAGGAGCATTCTACTGGGGAGGTACCATAAAAAGGTTATCTTGTCGGCGAGGTGCTGTATCCCCCTTCGACAATGAACCTGACTGAGTGACAGGTCCTTCCAAGCTTGTTGCACCAGACCTTCCCCCGAATCTCCTTTGGCGAGGGATTGGCGGCAACTACGCTACGAGTACCGGCAGCAATTGCGCCGGCAACACTGGTGGTGGTGGTAACTGCGCTGTCTTTAATGATTCTCCGCCCTTCTTAACTTTTGGAGGCATGGCATTTATGAATTTGATTCAATCGCTCCCCACAGACGGCGCCAATTGTAAGTGCCTAAATATTACGGACTTGATTAGATGGATATAACTCTTCTTTTGGGAAGGATTAGATGCCTGAGACCTAAAAGGAAGGAGAAACACCGGTCAGTGCCCCTGGCTACTCTAAGCCAAAGGCACTCCGATACCTAAGTTAGTTCTGCAACTAGACAAAGAGAGGGTAAGAAAGAGAGGAGAGAAGGATCTGAGCTATGGATTTCAGCATACATTTTCTGGATCTGGTCCTTGAATATATAGGCCAAGAGTTGACTTTTAGAGGTAGAATCCTATCAGACCTTACCCTGATCTGTCAGAGGTAGAGTCCCATCGGGCCTTACCTTGATATCTTGGAAGGGACGTAACCACCGGATAATTATAACTTCTTATCTCTATTCGATGCATGTCCTTATCTCCTGACATGTTATGTGACATAGTCAACACGTTCTGTAACGTAGTACAGCTGTCACTGGTTGAGAGTCGGTACTCGTCTCGGTGAATTGAACTAAAGATGGTACCGAGGCCGAGTATGACCGCATTCTTGCACTATTGCTGAGACGTGCTATGCCGAGTTGGTACTCTTACCGAAGTTAGAAGAATCTCACCGAGACCGGGTCATGTCGAACTGGTACTTTTACCGAAGCTAGGATGTTCTCGGTATTGTGAGAGTATCTTCACTGGCACCTTTGCCGAGATGTATAAAGCCGAGATCTAACCAGTACTCTTACCGAAACTAGGGTAATCTCTGTATTATGGAAATGTCCCACACAAGCGCCATTATCATCCTCCTTTGTTATGGGGTCTTTAATTTTAATGGTTAAGACATATTTCTTTTAGGTTTCAATCCAATAGTTACTAACAATTAGATGAGTGCGAGACTAGAGCATGAGGCAATTTAGGAATGCTGAAGTGTGTGTGGGGTATAACATGAACAAACAACAAGTGGGCTAAATGCTCCCACAAAGTAGGATGGACCACAATAAGAACCTTGAAGATGAGCCTCATAGATTAAAGAATTAGGATGATCTAATGGGTTGATATTTTGCATATCCCGACATCTAATTAATTGTGATCTTTCCATCTCCACCTCCTCCATAAATGGCATGACCTTAAATGAGCCCCACAAACGAGTTTGCATAGCACTATGTGCCCACGATCTCACCAAAATCGAACTCCAAACAATGGTACCAGCTAGTTATGGACATTGTATTTCATCTTCATAGTCTTCCTTGGTCTTTGAAAACTCAAGACTAGAAAGGTCACCAAGTTATGCTAGCCAAGCAAATCTTACCAGAAACTGAATCAGACTCTCATGAGTTACTAAACTTAATGATCTTCCGAGTCACATTTGAGAGTCCAGAGTTTTGACCAATTCTCTACTTATCAAATGACATTTAGGCCTACTTAAGAGAATAAAAAGTTTACCATAGCTTGGAGCATTCTTGTATATGTTTTGACTAACTGGATAAGTTTGTCCCGGGACAAAATTTGATCCCCGCAGGGTAACGTTCAGTCGCTGTACCAAGGGGAAAAATCTGTTGTTGAATTCCACCACGAAGTTATTTATCTCTTCCACACATTGCCCCATCATAGGTGTTGTATTTGTGTTGTTTGGTATGCACCCGATCGGCCCAATGTCGAACATCACGATTTTCCTAGCCCCAAGGTAATATAGCCTCTGCAAATAAGTGAGCAAATGACTTTTTGTCAAGTATTACATGACTAATGAAGATTCATTTTTATTACATGTGTGTACCTCGAGTTATAGGAATAAAAAGGTTGTAGGAACAAGATATTTCTTATGTTACAAGAGGTTTTCAAGCAACTTCTATTGTCTATTAAAGTCATCTCCATAGCATAGAATGATGATCTAAAACATTTGAGTATCATATTATTCTATTTGGAACTCAAAACCGAATCTAAAATAATTGTTTAATAACATTAGAAAGATAAAAAGATAAGATACAGATATTTCATGAGGAGGTAAGTAGTAAATCATGATTTTGGGTGTTTTAGATATGAACGTGAAAGGAAAACGAGCAAATAGATAATACTATGTATTAGGAAAGTTGTGATTGCTAGATATGTTGGATATATTAGGATATTAATGAATGACTCATGTTAATACCTAATATATTCACACATAATCTAATATTAGGATATCCAACTGTATCTGACTATCATCACATCCTTCTTCATACTAGGGGTGTTCATGGCCTGGGTTCGGCCAAGCTGAGGCGCCCGACTTTAGAAACACAAGCATGTATCTTGTCTGAGGCTGCCCATTTGGACACTTGGGTCGGGTTGTGCCAGGCTGAACGGGGCTTTTTATCATTTGTATAGATCTTCTAGCAATTACATGACAAATTATCACTAAATTACAAACTGACCCTTTTCAGGCCAAGCCCAGCCCAAAGCAGGTTGGGCCCAAGTGCCCCGGCCATGAGCACCCTACTTGATATGTAATATTTCCATCAAGTTAGCGGAGATCAGTAGAGATGGTATCATATGTGAGACATAGCTTATGAAATCCTCAACAAGTAAGACCTACAACCAATGACATTTTCTCAACACTCCCTTCAAGTACCTCAGTGAACTGGAGAAGATTTAGACCCCATTTGCCCCCAACATCTTCATTCCTCCAAATCCACTGCTCTTCCTACGCCAGAACAGACGTCCAAAGGTTTTTTTTTTTTTTTTTTTTCCCCTCCAAAGCCACTTTTCTTCCTACCCCAGAATAAATATCCAATCTTTTTTCCCCTCCAAACCCTATTTTAACACAAAAAAAAAAAAAAACCAACCCACCTTTGCAATTTTTTTTTTATGGTAGCTCCCTATATATTCCATCAGGGCCACTAAACAAAGTCTAATCAACAACTGACCAATCCATCTGTTATTCAAATGCTACTCTGAAAAACCTAGTTTTTCATTTGATTTGACCTATACCTAACCAAAATACTGATTTCCCCATGTCTACGCTGAACATAATGTCAACCATATTGGTTACATATAAGATGGCAATGGACCCTGTTCACTCGACTTTCAAAACATCCAACCTGAAAATATCATGAATGCAGTCTTAATTTGGTCGAGTTTTCAAATAGGCCTAGATTTAGGCCCCCAATTATGGACCCTTCTCGTATATATTCAGGTCGGGTCACGAAGTAATCAGGTTTATACTGTGTAAATTGTGTCAAGATAGTAGTGGGGTATAATTTCCTTCAAAAACAAAAAGACCACTAGGGATCGCAATGGACCCTTTTGGCCCAATTTGGGTAATTAGGTCAGATATAGGTCTACAAAACCAAAGCAGTTAGGGTTCGGACTCAAAATCGACTCGAAGTTGACCCATTTTACATCACTAGTTATACATATCATGCTTTCTATATCTATAACAATAAAGAAGAAGAAAAATCTATAATCCCCAAACACCACACGACGAATTAGTCTTGTTGGGTCAAGAACCTCTGAGATACCCACATCATCGCGAAAAAAAGAAAAGAAAGAAAAAATAGAGTTAAGAGTAGAGTATCAGTCATTAACCTGCATATGTGTTTCGAGAGCATCTACAAGTTTTTGGGCAAATGCTTGTGGAGTTGGTCTTCGCCTTCTCTTGTAGTAGTAGTCTGGCTGCAGATAGTTGTTGATGTAGTCATTGGAGCCTATGGAAACAAAGAAGATGGATCGGGACAAGTGATCCGAAAGTAGTGGGCCCGGGAACATCTTTGGCAGGTCCCTTCGGACAGTCATACTGAACTTACTTATCTGTTCTCTCAATGTTACACATCGTCCCTACACAAAACGCCCACTTGAACATAATGTAGCATATATGTTGATAGAAAAAGTCCCACTTCAATGTGTCACGTCGATTCTGACAATGTTACTTAATATATAGCATATATATGTGTCAGGTAAGTTTGAAACTTCTTTTCCAAGTTGCATGAAAATATCAAGCATAGCTATTTAGCAATGGACTCCTTTTAAGGTGGCCGTCATCATCATAGCCTTATCTCATCAATCAATCTAAGATAATAAAAAAAAAAAAAAAGTTTAAGGTTATAATCTTATCTCGAAAGGAGAAGGTGGAAAAGTAGTAGTGATTATGACCACCATGCATACCAATCTTCTCCCAGTTTTATTAAGAATGCCTGCTGAGCCCGATGCGTAGTTCACACCGGTCCCTGTTTTGGCTCTCTGCCGTCGAGAAAGACTAAAGTATGCAGGAACGTATGGCAGCCCCAGTGTCTCAGCTGCAATGAGATCTCAGAGAAATTAGAAGAGAAAGATACAAAAGAAATAATACTGTGGAGGATGTTAGAATCACACATGCATTAGTCCGGAAATCTTTGGTGTTTAGACTAATCATAAATCTCTTGCCCACACAAATCATTGGCGACCGGGGAGTGGGTCTAATATACAGGACGAGTTTTTCAGCAGTGGCAGACCCAGAATTTATATTTGGGTGGGGTACACCCAAAAGGTAATTGGGTTTTGGAGGAGATCCTTGGATTTTCACCCCGATTTTGAGGATGGACCTAGAATTTTCACGTGGGTTTTAGAAGAGCATAGCCAAAATTTTCACGTGGGTTTTAGAAGCATAGCCAAAATTTTCATGCGGGTTTTACAGGTATGCCATGTCCGAACAGGCGCTTGAATGTAGGTCTACCCCTGGGTGGCAAGTCTTATATCAGGGGACGGAAATTCTATTGCAGGAGCAGGTCTCATCTCCAAGGACAGAGTCCCTAATGGGTCCCAGCCCTGTCGGCTGGGGTACCAAAAAATTATTGCTTAAAAATAAAGAAAATGGGATCATCTAATTTCAATATTATATTGAGAAATTTCAATCAAACCCATTATCCACCCTAGAAGGTTACCAAAACCATGAATCATTACGTCAAATTTGAGTTGAGTTAGGGTAGCCAAGGAGGGCCAAATAGCAAGATTAAACACAAATCCCAACCCGGACCATTTATTAATCAACTTAGAAATGTCAACCTCAACATACCTGAAATTTATATGAAAATATAAAAGATTGAGTCCAAACCCTGAATTAGCAGGTTAGATTGGGATAGCCCTGTCCGTTTGCATTAAAATGTATGGGAATTGAAAACATGGTGATTAAAAATAAAGATCAAAAGTGAATTTCCAAATATAAGCATCAAATAGCATTTTCTGTTGATTTTATTTAAATAAAATAAAATATTATTTGATGTTCATTTCTTGAAAACCACTTTTAACATTCATTTTTAATCATCCTATGCATTGAATTCCTATACATTCTTATGCAAACAAACAGGTCAGAAGAAAGAAAATTTTTAACCTGCGAAATCTACAAAAGTCTTCCCATTAGTGAATCTTCCCGTGGTCCCACCAACGAAATCAACACCATAGGGGAGATAATTAGCTCTCGCGGTGGTAAGCCGATTATTATTGTTCCCCGAATCAGATAAGGAGTCTCCAAACACATACAAAGCAGCCGCTGCAGGGGGATTTTGTGATTTCACAGGAAATAAGTGAAGGAGAAGAAGTAACATCAGGATAAAAAAGGAGGTAGCCATTCTCTCTTTCTCCCTCAAAAAAATTCAAAAGAACCAATAGAATTTTCTTTTGGTTGAAATGGAGTGCACATTTCTAGTTGTAGGATGCCCCCAAGATTTTAGGAAATGGGTGTGTAATAATAGGTGCTGTTCAGACAGCCACACCCATAATATAGGATCTTGTTATCTGAAAGTTTCAAACATGGGGGTCCTCACAAAGAAAAATAGAAAATTAAACCTGAGGACAAATGGCTTAAATGACAAGTATGTGGCTGTAATTTGATCAGAGAACAATTAGGGGGCAAATGAAAGACAAGAAAAGGTATGTTGTTGATGGGGACCATTGACCAGGCCATAAAACATATCATGTCTAAGTTAGGACCACATATGTCCAAATCCAGAAGAAACAGAACACATGTATGTCAGCATATCTGATCTGGGTCCTAGTGAGGTCAGGAGAAGAGGAGAGAAAGAGAGGGGGGAGGGGATAATGCATAATATATAAAGGGAGATGCTCCTGTAAGAGCAACTCTCACCTTATTATGAGAGATAAAGGTAAGAGCCCTCACATCTTACTCTCATAGGAGCATCTCTCATATGTTAAACATATTATGTATGGGTAATTTTTCAACTGACAGCTACCTCTCACCATTTCTACGAGACTGACCTATTAGGGTATATGTTAATCATGGTGGTTAATATGATGGAACTATCTCATTATGATCTAGATTTTAGGTAAAATAAATAGTATCCCAGTTAGCACAACCATTGAGCTAAGGGCCTAAAATTTTAATCGTTTATTAAACTACATATTTTGTGAAATTCAATTCAAGTGAGAGTAATTTCAGTAAGTGTTAAATTAGAGTGAGTGACAATTAATGGGGTTACCCAGGGGGGTTAGATTGATGAACATGTGGCCCAAGAAGTACTAAGATTTTAAAATATTTCAAAATATCATATATGTAAAATGGTTGATGAGGCAACAATTAATGCTTTCCCTTTTACCTGCTTCCTTGAGCGGCCACTTTCACTTTCTTATTAAAAAGTTAGATACTTCATGGGAATAATCATATTGGTTGCACTAATTGAATGAGTCTTCAACAAAATCGAAGCATCACCTCTAACAAGAAGCTAGCCTCGCATTTGTAGAGTTTTTCATGCCCCTTCCGCCAGTAAGTACCTTAGAACTTGGACTAATTGAGTTTGAGACTTTGGTAGATGATTGTTAGAGCAGACACTCGCCTCTAGTGGTTGTCCGGAGACATATTGGTATATTGGGAGTCGAAGATGCATGTGTTTCGAGTTTTGGATGCCAAACACCTTTAAAAGCATTTAGGATCTCTATCCTCTTACATCCAGACCCTAAATAAGCGCAAGGTCGAATCTCAACGCCCTAGTATGTTAATGGCAATTCATGACTTAGATAGTAATTTGCAATGGTTCCTTGACTGTATTACTACTGATATCAACCCTGCATGCATAGTACTCGTCTATTCACGTGCACGGCACATGCACTTCTATGAGTCCAGTCATAATCGTTTTTGCTACCTAATGTCGCACCAAACCCTAGTATAGTATTTTTACTTTCAAGGGCATGCTTTGAGATTTAGCGCGTAGTTACCCTGCTTTTTTCCTTGGGTGACAGGATCCATAATTGTGGTGTACATGGTTGGCATGTGTGCGTTCATTGCCCTACTACCTTTCCAATCACTTGGATCCAACTTATACCTATTTTAGGTTGGACCATTCCATGAAATAATGTTTTCCAACTGTTTAGTGATTCTTGGCTTTGACCAATCAACATTTTAACCATGTTTTACCAGTTTTGATTGAAATTGACCGTCTTGAGCTAGTCTGCCTATTATTGCCCGTTTATGTGCCCGACTTAGTTAATTTAGATTTGTTAGAGACTACGCATCTTGATTACCGTGCTCTGCTTACCTTAGCCTTCGTTGGAATAGTTTCCATCTTCTTCTAGCATATTTTAGGTAGACTTTTGTCTGCCTATCTTAGTCTTAGTCTTTGAACCTTTAAATTGGCACCACTTGGCTTCGATCTCATAGCGGTAAGATCTAACTGCCACAAGATTGCAGAGAATAAAAAAGAGCACCACCAAGAGGAACACCACCATGTCGAGCCATGCCGTGCTGTGTATGGGCCTTAGTGTGCCCGGTACCCTAGATGTGCCATGGGCCACAGCCCCTAGCCCAATACGGGCCATGTCTAGGACGGGCCAGACCATCCTGGGCCGGTCAAGGTGTCGGGCCGAGCTATGACACGTTGACCAGAGTGTCATGCGATGCTGAGCCAGGGCAGCCCAACCCACTTTTCATCTCTAAATGTTAGTAACGGCCACTATGGCTTCCTAGGGTTTGGGAGAAGACAATTTGTTATCTTCTTCTCTTTTCATTATTGTGAGGAAAGAATGAAAGGCATTGTTAGGGAGGGTGGATATATTCAGCATTTACCACCCAGCCATATATTTAGGGCATTCATTATCTTGCAATTACTCATACCAATCTAACATTCATTATCATTACAATGTCCAACCATCATGCATCATTTACTAGTTTTCCATTGAAATAAATATTAGATGCATTAGCAGCCATTGTTTAAGGCTTTAATTAAGAAAGTGTTGGTTATTCAAATGTTTTGAAGAATTAAGTTGTAATCAAGTAGAGAATTATTCATAAATAAAAATCAACTAGGAGTCCATCCTATTGACAAGGATCAACTCCCCCATTTTTTACTTCCTACTTTTTTCTTTCATTTTGTTGAATATCAACTAAAACAATATTGGGATAGTATCAAGATGAGTTGAGTTTGATTCATGTTTTTATCACCTCAATTTGCAAATTATATATACAATCAGTGTTCATTAAATAGCAGTGATTACGGCAAACAAATATGCATCATGGACACAAGCCTAATTAAATGGTTCTAGATCTAGCCTCCAGACCAACACTGACTCCGGAGTGTATCATGTGTGTGTAGTAGAAGCCCATAGCAATACACAAGCCATGGTATCTATAAAGACCTTCTTACTAAGGCTTCTTAAGTTCTCTCTTTTATATGATTAGAGGTGTACAGGCAGGGAACCTGGCCTGAGTGAGATCCCCAAAGCTCCATTAATTTTTGTGGCTCCTATTAAGGGCAGCTTGGCAACTCTACTAATAGAATCAAGTGAAGTAAAGCTGATTTTGACAAAAGAATAAAATATAAGTAGGTTATGATGATATTTTATTTTTAGTTGTTTCTTATGGGATCTTTTCTACTTTTTATACGGGAAGTGGAGTTTTTTTGTATTTTAGTAGATAAAGGAAAGATTGAGGGAGTTTTCAATTAAAGTGTTTTTGATGTGACATCTTGTCTAAAAAATAGAGGCTTTACTTTCTTTTACTATGCTAGTAAAGTGCCAAACTAGCCTTAGTAATATTATATGGTGACATTTTTTCTTCATTTGGTGCAGCCAAAGATATAGACCCCAATTCCTCTAAACTATTATTTGGTATGACAACGGACCTTGATGATTGCATTGAATATTTGAATTGCTGTTTGGTGCAACCATATAGCTACAATGAAATACAGACTCATCACTCATGCTTAAAGAAGTGATAAAATTATCTATAAATGACAGAGACTGCACTAAAACACATCCAGAACAGTTGTTTACAATCATCAAATGATGTGGGCCCATCAAACAATCACAATTGATTAGACATTCATACATATATCATAGATATAACAGTGTCCTTTGTATATGCATCCCCATTTTACATCACATAGCAATTCATTCAACCTATTCCCATTCAGCTCGTGAGTTAAGTAGGACTTATTGCATGGTCCAACCGACATCAATCAGTCCTATGCAAGTGATATCCGGGGCCATAGGTAGATTTAACAGATTCTTTAGTTACCATTATCAATCATTATCAATTATTTGTTGGATTTGGCTCAGAAGGCCCTTATTGGGCCTCATTAGGCAGTTTTCTTGGGGCTCACTTTGTTATGGCAAGTCTCTTAAATATTAATTATCTCTTAGGGTTATTTTTTGCAAGCAAGCAAATAAGGGGAACGGAGAGAGAACTTGTATAGGAGGTTGTGTAAGGAAGATTAAGATCTATGAAGAGAGAGTACGCTAGCATACTCGTTTAATGTAGACGGTGAAATGCGTCCCTAAGATATGGATGAAACGTGTACGCTTCTAAGATTATCTAGACTCCCATCTGCTGTTCAAGTTTAATGTAGATGGTGATGCTGAAGAGAAATCAGGCTGAGCTGACATTCAGGGAGCTCTTTTCAGCGATAAGGGAAAGAGCTTAGCAATCTCCCCAAAACCGATCAACATCAAGGAATCTAATGAAGCAGAGTTATGAACTATTATGGGGGCACTATAGTTTTTCTCCAACATCATTAACGGATCATATAATTGATCAGGCCCTTAATTATTTGGATCGATTGATTGATAAAGTAACCTTTTGATCCATCTCAATCGAGGCCCAAGCAACAAAAAAGGACTCAAAACATGTTTTGGATGGCGAAGATGGATCGAAAATGGGTCACAAATCTAAAGTTGAATATGCTAAATTTTAAGGGGATCCAAATTAGTCGTTTAATGAGTCTGATTGGCCATCAAACCAATCCAATAAGGATCCAAATCCCAATAATGAATTACGTGTTAGCAGATGTGGGCCCAATTGAACTTCACCCAAAGCTGGCCCAAACTGTTGGCAATAAGCACCAAGCTTATCTTTCAAGGCAAGGTGGCAGAAGTGGCTTGTCCCCTAGGACCAGATGCACGGGTCCACATTCCCCATAATTGGGAATCTAATTTTGATTGGGGTTTCCAATTTTTAATCCTTCTCTTAATGAGTTAATCAGATACAACTTGAATGAGGTTCCTTTCAGTTTGCATATGGTTACAAAATGTGCATATTCCAAGCAAGTGGGACCCACGAGCTCATATTTTGGCCTTCAGGGACGCGGACGCGTTAGTGGATGTTAGCATCTTCCATTTAAACTTAAATCTTCCATTCCTTCAACCCTCACCTCTTTAGTGGAGCTCATTTGGCCATGAATTCCTATGTATTCAATTCCTATTTATTTTATGCAAACAAATGGGCCCAAAAGGTTATCTTAAGAAATGGGGCAATAGCATGGTCCACTGGATCAACCGCCTTTTGGATCACCAAACCAAACTATGCAGATCTATCAAAAAAGCAACAGGGAGAGAATAATATAAATGTGCTTGGCCTGGAATTTGAGTTTTTCGCTTCTTATTTCTTTTCATATCCCACTTCAAATCTTGTACTTCAGGTCTTTTGGACTTCTAGGCCCCATTTTTGCTCTGTATTAAATTCATAGCAGCTCAATATAAAACAAGGTCCAATGAAGGAGATTAAAAGAGGGAATGAAGGGTATAAGGAGATGCAGATGAGAGCAACATTTTCTTGGGATTTGATTTACTAGGGTTATGGCTGGTTAATCAATTCCCACCAAAGGGAAAGACCATTTTATGGTCATCTAAATCTTCATAAGGATTCCAATACCCCTAGCAAACAAACGGCCCTCAGGAGATACAAGAGACAGGACTGTTGTTCTTCGCAAACTGATTGTGGTACACCTTCATTCTTGAGTAGAGCCAAATTTATGACCATTTGGATGTTTGGGTTTTCATGGAAATGTAATTGATTATTACCTGAAACTAAGATGCCTTTTAGTCTCATAACTTCCACATAAAAAGGTAAATTTTCATATTACCTTCTTTCTTTCTCCTGCTTTGGAGGAAAAAAGATTTAAGAAAATAGAGGAGAACAAAAAGAAAGGCAACACTAGGACAGGAAATGTACTAAATATTAAAATAAAGATCCCAACCTTCTTACCCATTTCCATTTTCCAATAATAAGGTATATTTCTATGAAAATCATCCTATATAAGCACATAAACAGAGCGATGATAAGTAACTAAAATTATGGGTAAATCGAGTTCAGTACAACCAAGTTCCATCATCCCAAATTTAGCCTTATCTCAATCCATTCCACTAAAATACAACAAACTGCTTTCTAAAGACACCAAATTTCAAAGTACATTACATTACACATGCATTAGCTTATAGCACTAATAAAGTCTCTAGACATCTGTACATAACTTTTCTTCCTCTTCTTTTCTTCTCTCTTCTTGGGACTTATTTTATGCATTATCTTCATACTACATAGAAAAAGGATAAAAGAAAGAAGAAAGCAAATGCAAATGAAAAAGAGAATACCTTCTTCAAGCAGCCTTCAGTTGTAGAAATATTTACATAATCTCCTACTTTCACTAAAATGCCTCCCTCAGAGGCACACCTGAAACAAATGCTACTACAGATCCTTCCATGGAACCCAAAAGCCCAGATTCTTATTCATTTTTTGTTTTCTTTTTCTCGCCTTTTTTTTCTCCAAACAACGAAACTTATGCAAACGAACCCTTAAAACTGGCAAGAAGTCCCCAGCCTCTGCCTCTGCCAGGCCACTGGCCTGCTGCATTTCCGGCTAGCAAATGCCCCACACAGTAGATCCTGAAATTTCTCAAGTAACAGCCCCCACTCCTCGTCATTCAAATCGGCCAGCTTCACAAAGCTTGCACCCGCAGGCAGCTGCTCATTCGCACTGTGCCTGTTACCTACACTACCCAGACAGCTTAGAGAGTCATACCCTTTCGAGAAGCCGGGATATCGCTGACTCTTCTCAGACAGGCCGATGCCCTTAAGCGACATGGAGAGCTTTGAAACCATTGGGGACCTATCGCGAGCCGAGGGGAGGTGAGAGAGACCCCCTGTCCCTACTGCAGCACACTCCTCTTCGCACTCACTGTCTCCTTCATCTTCCTCTACACTCTCTTCTAATTTTGAAAGTGGATTCCGACAATTTCCTACTTTAAACCCAAAATGGTATGGTGGGACCTTTTTCGCAAAATCATCCACCACCTCTGCTTCCTCGCATTCTATAGCAAATTGAAACTCCTCCTCCTCCTCTCCTATGTCAGCAACACTAGGTGACAACAAAACTTCTCTTCCTGCTACCAACCCCATTGCTTCAATGCACAAAAGTTCGAGTTCGCTCGGTTCCTCCTCCCGTCGCCTGAACTCCCGACTCATCATTTCACCAATCTCTGCTAGGCACAGCCCATAAACCGCTGCTTCCTTGAGGAAGATCGTGCAGAGGACCAAAACACGAAGACATGCCTCTCGGATCATCGGCAACTCCATCCGAAGCATCTCTGACTCCTTAACTGGATCTAGACTTGCAATGTATTCAAGCTCATCGTCAGAGAAAGGAATTGATGCCTGTGGCCAATGGATCCACTCAAAGTAAGGATCCTCCAAGCTCTCAGGCAAGCAGAGGCCATGATCAATGGGGATGAGCTCCACCTGACCAAACCCTCCAACCCTATCAAGCTTCTTTACCAGAAGGTTGCCAGCATGTCTGTCTGTGTTGAAAATCCGAACATCTAATATTCCTATCCTATGTACAGCAGCCACAGGGAAGCTTGACGTGCCATGGTCGCTTGCATCAAAATCATGGGGAATGAACTGCTGGAATGATGCAATCTTGCTAACCTGTTTCCCGTCATGGGATCTATAACCACTCACCCCATCGTTGATGTTGAACGCAGAGTGAGTGATCTTGACAAGGACTGTCGGAGGCACATTAGCGAAGTGGCCATGATCAAGAAGGTATGCTGCAACTTCTCGATAACCTGTCTCTCCAACTCTCACCGACCGTTTCAGTCCTGGCTGCCCAAGAGCCTTTCCAACAAACCCCTTCGGATTGTTTGGTGCAAATGGCTCTTCATCTGTTGGTTTCACAATGGCAACGCTCTCACCTCGGCTGTTTCGGAAATAGTAAGCACCTCCAAGGCCACTGTGTACAGGGATTGGATCAACACCACTTTTAATTGCCTTCACAACGTCTTTAACCAGCTGTTTCGTTCTGGAACAGTGACTCGAGCAACCTAATACCTCAATCGGTCCACTCAGATCCCCCTGTTGGAGATCTTTAGCAGTAGGTGAAAGACATGGAGTTGACGAGCTTCTATGCATATAGTTCCTCCTGAGAAGCAGCGGGGAATCATTCCGAACAACGCTGAGATCATTCTTCAACACAAGGTCTCCAAATGTCAGCGAGCTCTCCTCAGTTGGAACATTGAGGGCCAGCTGCAATCTCCTCTTCACAGTATGGGCATTGTCACTTCGATCCAGTTCGATGCCCAAGACACTGCCAGTGTCAGTCTGCACAAACACACGCCGCCTCCCAGCAGTCTTTCCTTCCATGCTCCTGTTTCCATGGTATTCGCTGCTGCTGAGGATTCCATTGAGGACTCTGACTGCCATCTGGGTCCGAACAGGGCTTTCCAAATTAGGAGACATGGAAAGAATAGGAGAACAGAGTGTTTTCGTCAGTGGCCGGAACAGCGAAGAAGATCCCCTTCTCTCTCAAGCAGGTGCCAAACTTAAATGCTGACACTGCTACGCAGAGAGAGAGTTCCACTGCCCAAACAATCATGAATTGATTGCAAGGAAATTTAAATGCCACTCATTCATCACATCAATAAACACTTGAAGAAATAGCAGATATGTACTGAACTCGCTACATTGAGGAAGCCATCGGATACCTAGAAATGATGAACCAAAAGCAGTTAGAGGTACAAATTATGAAGAATGGAGCAGAAAAATGAGTCAAGTTTTTTCCAATCTAAAAAACTGAAAAAGGGTACGATATACTTCTATTTCAATCAATTTTGAATCAAGAACTAATGATGAAATAATGAAAATATATCATCGATACACATATAATTCAGACAAGTTGAAACCAATAAAAGTTGTAGGTCTAAATTCTCCTGGCTTGAGGGTGCCATATTTAAGATGGGGATGAAAACTGTTTGATCTCCAAAGAATGAAAGAAAGGTGCAGGATTTATAATAGGGTCCAAAAGAGCTTTTGTTTTTGGGAAGATTAGAGGGAGCAGGATGAGTCACAAAGTCAAGTTCTCTGCTAAGAGTCTACTTTTCTTATGTCTTAATTTTCAGGGACATCTTAAGAGAGACTTTACGCAATTCTCAGACTAATGTTTAAGTCATGAAACAAAAGGGGAAATTCTAAGTTAACAGCTAATTTCAGTGGAACAAATTATCTTAAGTGGTCCCAATCAGCTAAAATTGCACTTGCCGGGAAAAGAAAGCTTGAGTATGTCAACAGGAGAGTCAAACCACCACAAGAAAATGATCTATCATATGGTGATTGGAAAGCTGAAGATAGTTCATTTATCTTATGGCTTCTTAAATCCATGCAGCCATCCATTTTCCGCACTTACATGTTTCTAAAATCACCAAGGACGTTTGGAATGGTGTAGCAACTTCATATTCTTAAAGGAAATTTTAGGCACGAACCTATGAACTGCAAATGGAGATAAGAAATTTCAATAAGGTGACCATACCATTTGGAATTATTTTTCTGCTTTGAAAGGCATGTGAGAAGAATCGAGCCACTGCCAGCCTTTTTTCACTTCTAAAGAGCGGACAGAGTATGTTAAACATCAATAAAAAAAAAAAAAATTAACCCTCGATCCACTGGTTCAATCTATTCAGATCAGTGCAAACCCATGGCATCAGGGACAATTGGTGTTGGGTTTTTTCCTTCTTAGAGGCCAGAATCAGAATATGAGCATCTTAAGGCAGAATCAGAATATGAGTCTCTTAAGGCTAACATTCTAGCCTCAGAAATTTTACCTTCTATTGGAAATGTTCACTTTGCAAGCATGAAAAGGTCATTGTAGAATTATAAAAGCGTCATATTCTGGATGACTTTGTTTCTGGATATTCTAGTGGAGGTAAAGAAAACAAAAGACAGCTTACTCCAAAAGAAAAGGACAAACTTGTTTGAATACATTATGGGAAGGCATACAATACAAAGCAGATGTCTAAGGACTTAATTGGTCAACTGAAAAAATCTAAGAAGCAACAAAAACAAAGCAACTTGGAAAATCATTTAATACAGTTGCAACTAATTTGGAAGGTAAAACCCACCTTACCATTGCTGATTTGGAAGAAGCTGTTAGTGCCCTTAAAAAGGAGCTAGAAGTCCTTCATGGTCATTCTCTCAATGAGGAATCTTTATTTTCTGCTAAGCTTCACTTAGCACTGTCATATTGTCATGTATTCGTGCATCAGCTAATGTTCCCTCCTCTACTTTGTTGCCTTTGGTCATTGGTTCTAGTGCCACCAAACGTATGACTGGTATAGAAAATATTTCTGATTCAGAGAATTTTCTCCTATTCATGCAGATGTTCCCCATCCTATGGATTGATGCAGTGAAAAATAGGGGTTCTAGATTTTTAGGATGGGCCCCTGCTGATTAACATTCAAATCAGGACATCCACAAGGAGTATATTTCGCTCTCTACTTCATGTTCTAAACCGAAGTCTATTAAATTACTTAAAACACCTGACAGGTATCTCTCTATTAAAAGGCAAGGTCACATGTCAGCTACTCCAACTGTTCCATTGCATTTTACTATGCATGTCCCAAGAATGCTTGTTAATTTTATTATCTATTAGTCATTTAAATGTCTCTATTTTTTATTTATTTTTTTTTAATAAACTCTGAGGAAGTTCCTTGGATGTGGACACGAAAATGAAGGGTTGTAGCTATTGGAACCAGCACAAGTCTAAAGCAAATTCTTTTCAGTTAATTTGGTTAGAGATGAAGTTACTTCTCTAGCATGCCCGTCAACAGTCATGCACCTTTGCCAGTTTTGAGTTAGCTTTTCAAATGTGTTCAGGTTAGTATAGTCATTTCAGTTACAGTGAAATTTATCAATTAGCAAAGCATTGTAGACATTCTTTTCAACCAATGATAATTAAAGTGATATTCCTTTTTCAATTATATGTTCTCATGACAACAAGGGTTTACTCAGTCGGTTGGAAATCCCGCATGTCACCCAAAGCTACCCACAGATCGATCCTTAGTTATGCCACTTCTCCCACGTGTCTGGGTTATCCTTGCCACTTTGTGTGCTTCCTCTTACCACCTTAGTGGGCTCTCCTCCTAACAATGTCGGCTTCTTCTTCCCACTTTTGTGAGCTCTTGTGGATCTCAGATTCATGTTTCAGTTGTGACAAATTTTACACTAGCTATCAACCTACCTGACGCAGCCCTCCTTTACCCGAGTTAGAAAAACCCATTTGAGATGGTTTGGGCATGTCCAACGTAGGCTGGCAACCGCGCTAGTAAGGAAAATTTTGGCTATGCAAGTTGATGGCCCACCAAGGGGAAGAGGTAGGCCAAAAAATCGGATTCGATGGAGGTAGTAAAAATAGATTTGGATAATTACAATTTATATGAGGATTTACCTTAGGATAGATCAGAATGGAGAAACGGAATTCATGTAGCCGACCCCAGCGTGGTTGTGACAAGGCATTGATAATATACATACATATATATATATGTATACATACATTTATATATATATATATATATAGAGAGAGAGAGAGAGGAGCGCTACATAATGCCGCGCATTTTGCCATGGGTGATTGACGAATGAGGGCACCTCGTACTCTTGCTGAATTTAACTTTTCATAAATGAAAGCAAAAGAATCCACCAGTGCTTACATGGCTCCTCTCTCTCTCTCTCTCTCTCTCTCTCTCTCTCTCTCTCTCTCTCTCTCTCTCTCTCTCTCTCTCCCCTTGCTTCTTTATCTCCTTAATTACGTAGCTCCTCACGCACTCCTTTTTTTCTCGCTAACTAATGTCATTTACTTCCTTTTAGGGCATTTCATGATTCCATCTCAAGACTTTTAAAGCTCCATGCGTGTGTCCCACTTTTGCTACGATTTCTTGATTAAGATTTCTTGATTAACTTGGGGATCAATTTACTCAAGATGGGGGCCAAATCAATAATGAAAACGAAAAGAAATTCATGATGCTCTTCAATGGCCCCACTTATGAAAATCAAACATATTACAACTACACATTGATAGATTGATTACTAAATAAAAATTTGATATTTTTATAATTTCACAGTGGGCCCTCTAATTTCATTTGAATCATTTTTAGGCCAAAATAATTGGATTAAATTTCTAAATGGCTACATATGGGAATCTCCATCTATTTATGTGGGTTATTTTAAGTGTTATAACTCATTAAATGCCCAGCTACTTTTAAGCTGTATTCATTACTAAATTGAGTGCATTAAAAACAATAATAAATATGGCTGATTTTTATTGGATGTTTGTATAGGGGCAGAAATGCCTCTTTTTGAAAGGGGCATTTTGTAGAATTCCAGTTTCTCATATATAATATATATATATATATTCTAATCTGTGGGGGGGCTTGAATGTGAAAAATCTTTTTTTGGGTATAGATATTCAGTCACTTTCATTGATGAGTGCACCAGAATGACTAGAGTTTATCAGATAAAATAAGAAATGAGGTTTCAAAGATGAGGACCCGACCCTAGAAATTAGTTTAAATTATCATTTTTAATGATTTTATATTCATTTTATCAATTTGAAAAGTAATATATTCAGTAAATCGATAGAAATTGCAGGACCCACATGGGTACACTGTGTACCTCAAAAATGAAATATTTCAATAAATCCCAAAAACTATCCAATCATTTTTTATAAATCATGTGGATCATAACTATGCAGAAATTATTTCAAAATTCAAAATATGGGAGTTTTGGCAGATTTTCCAAAGTAAAAAAGTACAATTAAATTATTGAAAAAATAAATAAAATTGTTCGACTAACTTTGGAACTTATCCAATTAATGTTTTTAGGTAATATCAGTTACGTGTGTGAAAGAATCACTCAGAAATTTGAGCCACAGAAAATTAGGCAAAGCTTTTAAATTTTGGAAAATACAAATAAAATATCAAATAATTAAATAATGGGACCAAAATTGGTGTGGACCCACAAGGATTCCCACACATGTCATGTACGGTCCCCACATGGTCATATGATTCCCACCTTCGCCGTTGGGATATAGATGGAATTTTCCAATTTGTTTAGGGGCATTTTGGCAAATTGGAATTTTGGGTACTTAAAATTCAGGAAATTAATTGTTAGCTAATTTGAACTAATTTAGAAGTTAGTTGGGACCCACTTGAGGTTAGTTTCCTAATTAAACTAGACTCTAACCATATTAGGAAGCTTGTTTAAGGGAGTTAATTTAGAGTAGTTTCCTAACAGCCAAGATTCCTAATTTGAATCAACGGCACAAGGGGACCACCAGCGGTTGCACACCCAATATTGGTCCGGTTTTGTGACTAAAATCAAGAGAATCAAGTGTATTAAGGAAAGAACACATTGCTAGAGAGACTCCAAACTAGGAAAGAACCCAAGAACCCTCATTCCCCTCAAACTTCAAACTCACCCATCCCGTTCTCGCTCAAACCAATAGAATTCATGCCAGAGAGAGAAAGGGAGGTGAAGCGGCACTTTATGATCTTTCATTTAAGAGATATTGTGTGGTTTTTCATCTTCTCCAATTTGTTTTAATCACTTTTGAACTTTTAGGCAAGTAGATAACCTATGCATCTATGCTTTAAAACGATTCTTCCATCAATTCCATGTTAGATTGATTGTTTAGATCTTTCTATCTCGTTTTCTTTGTGTGAATCTTTATCAAACGAAGTGCAACAAAGGTCTTGATCTCAAATCCTTTATTCAAAGAGGTCCTTGGTTAAATTGATTGGAAAAACAAGGATTTAATCGAGATTGCTTTGTTGGTGTTTGCGTTGTAGAGAACTACACATCAATTTGTAAATCCAAGCCATATCATATAATTATCTTGAAATTCTGAATCTAAGAGTATGTTCAGCCATGCTAGATTGATTAGAGATCATGCTCTGATTTTATTTGGAGTTCGGATCGTCCATTGAATGTATGATGCAACATGATAGATGATGTTCTACTTGTTGTTCTTAACGTTAATTTTGATTTTCAATGATTAGATCTTAGTGTGGAATTATGGTATTTGCTAAATATGATGGATCAAAAGTTTTTAAATAATTACACATCTGATTTGAGTGTTTAATCTCAAATTTAACATGTAAGATTTAAAAAACAAGAAGTTGGGACCCCACGTTTTGTGATTTCTGAAATCCAGAATCTGTCTCATAAACCTGTACTGAAAAACAAATGTGGTAAGGTAGATGACTCCGAAAATTAAAAATATATATATGGGTTATATTCTTTGGCTCATTCCACCCAAAATCCACATAAACTGGGTTTGATAAGTCATTGTATTAAAGGAGTTATGCCCTGTACAATTTGAGTGTCAAAACAATCCATTTCAGAATACTGTTTTTCCAAGCCAAACCTATAAGGAATCTGAATTTGACAAATGCAAGAAAGTTGTAGCCCTTCAAGTTAACTTTCCAACTCAAAAGGAATCACTCAATTCTAAATTTTTTACAATTTTTGGCGAATTTTCTACTGAAACTGATCCAAACAATATTTTGTACAGAAAAGGATTTTGGTCCCAAATATGCTGTCTTTATAAATTCATTTAGAAATTCAAAGATTGAATTAGGGCTTCATCTTTTGAGGGTATTTGGTCCAATAAACAAAGATTCACTAAAAAAAAGTTTGGTACCCCCAGGTTTTCTGAAAACAGAGAGAAATATTTTGCTACAGATTTCAAAAACCGACTATTGTACTGCAGAATTTTTCAGCATGTGTAAAACTGAATTTGAACAATTAATCCGACTGTTTGATGACTGAATTTGATTGAGATAAAATTTAGGGATACTCCCCTGTGTTAATAGCATGTGATTCAAATATCTAGCTAATTCAACATCCCGTATATCCGCAATAAATTCTGCTTCATCTATGGTTTGTTATTACAAGTAGGGTCTGTTAAGAAGATTGGTTTTGCGCTTCCTAAAAGCTTAAGATTTTGAGATGTATTGGTTAGTCGGACTTGATAAGGTATTAGAGCCAATGCTAGGTCACGAGTTCGTTAACAAAATTAACCAGACAAATAGTGATGCCCAGGTAAACATGCTCTCGGCCAAGTGGCCTCAGGCGCAACTTGTATTCAGAGACTTGATGGTTCACAAGATTCTGCAATTCACACCAAGTATCATATTTCACTACATTCTTCATCGATGTGAGAGCCGAGATATCCGTTGCCAAGATATACGTTATTGGATTTACAATTTGTCTGATTAATTCAGTTAACAAACTCGCAACCCAACGATGGCTCTGATACCATGTCAAGTCCAACTAGCCAATACATCCCAAGAGGCTGAGCTTTTAGGAAGCGGAAAACCAATCTACTTAACAAGGTCCTAACATAATAAGTTTTATTCCAACATGTGATGCTAAGTCTTGACATGACATGATAAATTATGACATGCCTTGGTAAGTCCTACATGATATGATGATATGTTTTGTCCTGATATGTTATTCCTAATATACATTGAGTCGACACCGATTAACCAGGTGACTCAATGTTATCTTGGCGAGTTAGCAACCGCGACAGGGAGACTTGTAACTTATATGCATGTGTTTTATACACACAATTCAGGAAGCTTTAATTATGTTGATACCAATACCTGAGAAGCTCTGCACAAGCCTAACTGGCACATAAGTGGTAAACTCTACTATGAATCTAAACTAGCACATCAGCCTCTAGCTCCACTATGAGAACAACTTTCCTAATGCTCTATTATGAGAATAACTAGAATATCTGATATTTACATAATAAACTCTACTATGAATCTAACAAGTAAGCCTTACAATTGGTGGTGTACCTAGCCCGCAAGGACTGATTGTGAGACGACTTACCTCATATGTTTTCGATTTACTATTTTGATATTTATTGATCCTAGCTAAAATATGAATTTTGTACATTGAACAATAATGATTGAAATGCACCATTCACTCATAATATCCTATGTTTATATTTGAACTTTGCTTGGCATAATTGTAATGTATGCATGTCATAAACTTCTTGTACTCACACCAATAAATAGACCCATCTAGGTAACAAACAAGGAAACGTATCGGACTACAATAATGAAAACATACTCGAGGATAAGCCTCAAGGAGATGATGCTGAGTGGAATGCAGATGATATTCCCGACTACTAGAACCATTTAATAGTTTTAAATTAGTTGATTAGTGTTTGATTTCAATTTTATTAAAGGATTTGTAATAAGACCATTGTTGGTCATTTTAGTTGATATTTTTAATTATAGATTATCATTAGTTTTTTAAATTAATTGATGGTTAGACTTTAAGTTATTGATGCTTGTGCTATGATCCTGTCATCTAATTGACGATTGTAGAAAATTAGTTGATTAGTGTTTGATTTCAATTTTATTAAAGGATTTGTAATAAGACCATTTGTGAGGCCCTGAATTTGAATACTATTAATTATAGTAGTGGTAGTATTATTGTACTAATTAATAGAGATTAGTAAGGGTAGATAAATATTTTTCTAAGTTTTAGCCTATTTTATAAGATTTAGGCCTATTGTGTATTTTATAGGTCTATAGGGTGTCTTTTTATAATTTTTGTAGGGTTTTAGGTGTTGAGGCCGTTACTAGTAAATAAGACTTTATAGGAGGGGTTTTCCACACTTGAGAACATTCTAGAACCCCACCAAAAGACCCCTTTTGCCCATGTCCTTATCCACATCTCTATTTCACCCCAAATGCCCTTTTGGTAATTAACCAAACCCTAACCCATATATAAACCAAACTATTGCATTGGGAATTGAACCCTAGATTCACTTTCATTTATCCCTCATTTGCCTCTCATTTCACAAAAACCCTAGCTAAAACCCTAATTACAAGAAGAAGAAGGAGGCCATCTTCTAACTATTGCTACTGCTATTCCCTAAGGAACCCTCTCTTGTCAATCTCTTTCTCTTCTACAAATCAAGGTAAGGCTCATTCCTTTGTCAATTTCCATGTGCTTCTCTAGGATTTTCTTTCTCTCTAGATTTCCTTTCTAAGCCTTGGTTCTCTTGTGGAATGGGTGCTAGGTTTGGTAAATTTGATTGGTTTGGGTGTGAGAAGGCCATCAGAGGTTGGATAACTTCGATTGCTTCTTCTTGACTATTTTCCTTTGCAAATTCGGATTGAGGCAAGTGCAATATCATTTGTAACGCCCCACCTTACACGCATGCATGATATTGTCCGCTTTGGCCCACGCGCCTCACGGTTTTGTTTCTGATGGGCCTCAACCCACCAAAAGGCCTCATGCAAGGTAAGGGTGTAACCTCTACATATAACCCCATTCACTTTCCTCTCTATAGTCGATGTGAGATTCCAGGGTGTTACATTCCACCCCCCTAAGGCTACATGTCCCTGTGCAATAGCCAACCACGCCCATTTGCACCAGACCACGGCAGGAGACCCACACTCGAACTAGTCGAGAACCTGGCTCTGATACCATTTGTAATACCCCACCCTATGATATTATCCGCTTTGGCCCACGGGTCTCACGGTTTTGTTTCTGATGAGCCTCAACCCACCAAAAGGCCTCATGGAAGGTAAAGGGTGTAAGCTCTATATATAACCCCATTCACTTTCCTCTCTATAATCGATGTGGGACTCCGGTGTGCCACACCATTGTTGGTCATTATAGTTGATATTTTTAACTATAGATTATTATTAGTTTTTTAAATTAATTGACGGTTAGAGTTTAAGTTATTGATGCTTGTGCTATGATCCGGTATGTAATTGATGATTTGATACTTCACTATGATTTGACCAATCTCACTATGACTTGAATTTTTGAATACCTTAATTGTTTTAAATATATACATGAATCGGAAATTCGGGCCATTACACCATGTGTTCAAATTATTTCACCAAAATGTCAAAAAGTATGCATTATGCAAAAATTAGAATCATACATGATGACAATGGAGGTGAATATACTTAAAAAAAAGAACGTGAAGCTATCTATATAAGGAAGCTATTGAGTTTCAAACCTCTTACTCTTGTACACCTCAGCAAAATCGAATAGCTGAAAGAAAGAAAAGGCATCTCCTTGAGGTCTCCACGATTCTCTTATTTGGTAAAATGTTTTAAGTAAATATTGGATTTGATAATTACAACAGGCCTACTTGGGTTCAGTTGTACAAAGTGGCAGATACTCTACTGGAATTGAATCTAGTCCTTATGCTATAGAAGGAGAACTGTTTTCAAATAAGGAGAAATGTTTTCAAATGTGAAGCAATATCAACGAGGAACACTTTTCTATCTTACTACTTCCAAACCTTCATGTGGTCATGCACTCACCTCAAAAACCTTATTTAGATGCAGTGCACAGGATTTTGAGATGTATGAAGTCAAAACCCTATATAGGACTGATTTATACTAAGCATGATAATTTGGAGGTGAAACTTGATAGATTTTTAAATGCTAGATTGGGCAGGCTGCAAAATTTAAAGAAGGAAACCTAGTTGTGTAGAAAAGTAAAAAACATGTTGCAAGGTAATAAAAAGCAGAGGCCAAGTATAGAGCTGTGGTTCATGGTACTCATGAAGTTTCATGGCTAAAATCACTTTTGACAGGTCTTGGTATTAAAGTTAAGTATCGATGTGTTTATATGGTGATAATCAAGAAGCTCTAAATATTTGTGAAAATCCAGTGTTTCAGTAAAGGATAAAGCATATTGACGATGGATTGCCATTTCATTTGTGAAAAGGTACCTTCAAACATCATCATTGCAGAATTTGTGAAATCAGAAGATCAAATAGCAGACGTTTTCAACGAGTCACTTGAGTGGAAAGTTTTCATGTAATATTCTTAGCAAGATGGGAACTGTTAATATTTTTTTTCCAGGAAGTATTGGAAATCTGATGTTAATGATCTCAGTTTGGTTTGAATGTAATAATGTAGAGGACAATAGAGTATTTTGGTCTATGGCATCATTTTATAATATTTTTTCCATGGCATCATAGGGGCAATACTGTGTTTTTTGGGTTTGCAGTTTAATTTAAGAGGGCATTTGTGCGCATAACTCACTACACATGAATCCCCATCTTGGAGAGTTCAAAATTTCTTTTCTTAGGTCAACTTCTCTCTCTTCATCTTCTTCTCCTAAATCCCTAATTCTTCTATATCTTGCTCTCTTCTTATTTTCTATTCTTTTTTCTCTTTTCACATCATCCAAGTTGTGGGTTTTTAATATCTTGTACTCTCACTTCATTCAAGTTTAGAGGAAACATTCTTGTGTAGGCTTCAAGCCTAACAAGCATATCCGGAGTGGGTAAGTGATCTTATCTCACCGTCACTTGTTGGGTTTTACCCATCTCTTGCTCTTATATACCTAGATCAAAATGACAAAGGTAATGCAATTGGACAAAGAATTTCAAGTTAAATTGTAAGTGTGCTAATTTGAAATTAATTCTTCATTGATTTGTACTTGAATTTGGTACCATTGCTGATTAACATTGTGCTGACCGCTGAGTTGTCAAATCTTGTTTCTTTTGATTCGGTTGAGAATTTATTGAGTGTGGATTTAATTACGTTTTCCTAGGAGGTACTATAGCAGCTGAATTAATAACAATTTAAGTTTGTTTCACACTATCATAGCTTCGATATCCACTCAAACATGACAATGGCAAGAATAACTTAGATAACACAACGGTCAATATGCAAAAATTGTAAAGTCAACCCAGGAGTCTTACAACCATTGGCGCAACCAAGATTCACGATCGAGACGATAGATCAATCTCCCAAAGGATAGATCGAATCCAAGAGAGATTCCAGCCACTAGGGCACAAACGAAACCATGAAACCAAGGATAGAACTCACGTTAAACTCAAAAATCTTATTATCAATTGAAATTCAGCATGTCTACTACAATGAAGGGCTCCTCTATATATAGTATATTAGGAGTTCTAAATAAGAAAGCTACTAATTATAATCAAATAACAAAATAAGAAATAATTCCCTAATTAAACTTAAGATATAATTAGAGGAGGTGCAGGCGACTTCGATGAAGGCCGAAGTGGAGAGAGGACGATGGGATGAGGATGCAGAAGCAGATGCAGTCGGTGATGGTCATGATCCCAGGGCTCTTCGGTGCAAGGTATGCTCTCTGTTCTCCGTCTCCTTCTCCGCTCTGCCCTTTTTTTTTTTTTTTTTTTTTTTTTTTTTTTTTTTTGTGTTTGGGATTGGAAGACGAAGAGCGGTTGGAGTTCAGCTGGGTTGTGCAAGGCAGGGATGGAGATTTTGTGACGTTCGGATATGGAAAATAGGTCTGGTTTAGGTTGGCTACAAGTCTTTGGGTTGGAGGGTTTTTCTTTTTTTGTTGAAAAGGTTTTTGGGGTCTAGGGTTTCGGATGGTTGGAAGGGAGTTGGGTTATGATTTCGGTGTAGTGGGAAGGGGCCGGCTGGGATGGAGTTAGGTGATGTGGCTGGTTGGAGGGATGAAGTTGGGTTAGGGATTCGGTTTTGGGCGACAAGAATTGGGGTGGGTTGGTTGTGAGTGGGGTTTAGAGGTTGGTTGTGAGTGGGGTTCAGAGGTTGGATGTGAGTTCAATGAGTTCGGGTAGCGCAGGGAAAGGGATTCGGTGTTTTGGGATTTGGGATTTGGGACAGGGGATTGGGGATTGGGGTTTCGATTGGGATTTTTATGGGTTTGGATGGGACTCTGTCGATGGTTTGATGGATGATGATGATGACGGGTGGTGATGATAATGAACAACGGATCAACAGAAAATAATTTGAAGTAAGGGATGGCGGGATACCTCGAATCGGCAATCGAAATGGCAATCTAAGATGGATCTTCGCTCTGATACCAATTGACACGGCACAGGGAAGGAGAATAGCCAACGGGCTAATCTCCAAGCCAAAGTCTTAGGGATAGGATCCATGGGATCCAAAACATCTTGGTCTCACACTACAAACAAATGATTGAGATAAAACTCAAGCATGAATTTTATTAATCACCGAACTCGTCCCTAGGGAGGGATTACAATCCTTTATATAGACTTATACTCTAACCTATTCTTGGAAACAAATCTAATTAAAATAATCTCTCAAACAAAAGAAGATAAAACATTCTAATTAATCTCATAAGTATCCCTAAAACTCAGATACCACTAAAATAAAAACTTTTGCACGATTTGAAAGTTTTCTTTTATGGGCTTGGGCCCAATGAGCTGGCCAATCATGGATTTGACCTGGATCAGGTAGGGTTTGCACAACCTCAGGCCAGCCGTTTGATAGACCTAGGTAGAGGTTACTAGCATGTAGGAAGCTTATTGATAAGTGCTTTTAAGAAAAGTGTGTAGTAGATATTGACCTTTTCTACTTATGAAGTGCATCTTTATGTCTTGGGTTCTTATATTCCTCATAGCCACCAATTACTTTTGTGCTTGTGGTGCATACCTGCATATGCACAAAGATAGATAGATATATATATATATATATAGAGAGAGAGAGAGAGTCGTCTTAGGAAAAAAATTAAAATATAAGATGACAATTTGTCTACAACCCAAAGCCTAAGGGTCTGTTTGGTTACAAGAATTTGGAGAATTCATGTCTCATGGGATTTGGAGAATTTGGAATGCTAGAATTCAAAATGCAGCTAATGTAATTCTGAATTCTAATTCCCTATTTGATTTATTCTAGAATTCCATGCCTGAAAACTCAATTCAACCTGAATTCCATGAATTCTGTGTTTGATAACCTATGATAATCTAAATAAGAACTAAATTCTCAAAGCACAAAAAAAAAAAAAAAAAAAAAAAAAAAAAAAAAAAAAAACACCCTCCTATAAAATAATATATACTTAATATATGAATTTCATTTCATTAAACAAATCCCTCTGATTCTGTGAATATTATTTATTTTAACCACTCCTTTTTATGAAAGGTAATAATAATAATAAATTAAAGTTAAATCTATATTGACCGGGCATTACTTCCTTTCGATGATTAACTTTTATCATAAGATGGCCCTTGGTTAGGATCAACATTAGAAAGGCCCACAACACAAGGCAACTAAACCACTCGATCGAGACTCCTTTGAACAAGCAAAAGGGATCATGCCGTTCTCTTGCCAAAGCAGCTTTCAATTGCCATGTGTCGTGGATAATCCCTTCCACATGGCATTTAGCTTTCAATTGCCATGTGTAGTGGATAATCCCTTCTACATGGCATTTTTAATCCTCGCCAGGAGTTTCAAGCATGGATGAAAATATCGGCCACTACGCCGCCACATTATGCCGCATTTAACGGGTATCACACCCCATAGCGGCCGCTACAGCCGCCACAAAACATGGCGCCCGCTATATTGTTTGGTGGGGGGGCGGGGCTGGGCGGTATTTAACCCCCCAGCCGGCCCTAGCCCATTTCTCTTTTCACTTTTTGTCACAGTAACCCTCCTTTACTACTGTGAAAGCCTCCCAACTCCAAAGTTTCAACTCATTTTCAAGATTTTTCTACAAGACTGTACAAGTAATCAAACACAAACAACTACAAGATTTAAAACCCAAGCTTCCACTCCATCTAGGTATGTTTATCTTTTGGATTTTTTTTTTTAGTCTTTTTACTTTGGACTTTGAGATCATCTATTCATCTCTTTCTAAGAGTCAAAGTACTATAAAATGCTTCCGTGTCTTGTAAAATAATGAATCCATGTTTCCCTTTCATCATGCGCACATATTTTTATTTTAATTTCATTTTTCTTATTTTTTTTATTTTCGGATTAATTTATTTTTTGAAAAAAAAAATATGAATACTCATGGACAACCAATGAAACAACTTGGAAATTTCTTGTAAATGATAGATCTATGTTTCCCATAGAAAACTCCATCACATTTTGAATATTTATTTATTTTTTTCTATTTTTTATTTTTCGATTTATTTATTATTTGAAAAAAAAAATGTGAATACTCATGGACAACCAATGAAAAAACTTGAAAATTGATTGTAGATGATAGATCTATGTTTCTTATAGATCCATCCATCACATTTTATATGTTTATTGATTTTTCTCTATGTTTTATTTTCGGATTTATTTATTTTTTGAAAAAAAAATGTGAATACTCATGGACAACCAATGAAGCAACTTGGAAATTGCTTGTAAATGATAGATCTATGTTTCTCATAGATCAATCCATCACATTTTGAATGTTTATTGATTTTTCTTTTTCTTTTTTAATTTCGGATTTATTTATTTTTGAAAAAAAAATGTGAATACTCATGGACAACCAATTAAAAAATTTGGAAATTGCTTGTAAATGATAGATCTATGTTTCCCATAGATCAATCCATCACATTATAAAATGTGTATTATTTTTCTCTATTTTTTATTTTCGGATTTATTTATTTTTTGAAAAAAAATATGTGAATACTCATGAACAACACATGAAACCACTTGAAAATGCATTCTAAATGATAGATCTATATATTCCAACATATATTGCTTGCTTTTTATACTTGCTTAATTTTTAAATTTCAGATTTTTGTTATTTTTTGGAAAAAAATATTTTTAATAATGGAATGCCAATCAAATGTATTGAAAAATGCTCCTAAATGTTATATCTATGTTTGGCATAGATCAATCCACCATATATTTGTCTTTTTCTAATTCTATTTTATTTTCTTATTTTTGGATTTTTTAAATTCTTGAAAAATAATTTATACTTTAAGTAATCAAATACCAATTAAATGTCAAGAGAATGATTCCTAAGCGTTAGATATATATTTCATTTAACATGTTTCTTTGTTTTTTTAAATTTTTAACGTACTATTTGTTCATATTTATAGCCAGGTATTCAGTCTTCTATTATGTATTTGTGTTTGCCAATTAATAACTTAGAATGCCTCGTGATATTGATCCCGCATGGAGCTTTGGTGAGGCAGTTGAGAATAACAGGTTGAAAATCAAATGCAAGTTTTGTGGGAAAGTGGCCAATGGGGGCATTACAAGATTCAAGCACCACTTAGGCTACATTTCTGGTAATGTTGTGGGTGTACCAAAGTACCAACGGAAGTCAGGGAACAAATGAAAGCTTTGATTGGCTAAAACAAATCTAGAAAAGTAGAGATAAAAGAAAAGAGGCGGTAAGATGTTGATGCGGCCCGTTATGACGTATTTGGGGATGAATTCTTTGATGAGGAAGATGCACAGATGGAGGCTGCATGCCGAGAGTCCATCATGAGTCAACAAGAAGAACATGAACGTCGTGTATTTGCTGGAAGCAAATATTATGATGCAGGGGGCTCATCTATTGTGCCAAGCAGAGGCAAGGGCATTGAGGGGGCAATGCATAGGGCATTTAGCACCCGGAAACGGGATGTTGATGTAGAAATTATCTCTACTAGAAGAGCAGTTCCTCCCCCTGTTGATCCTCTAGCACATAGAAAAGAGGGAGCTAAAAAACCAAAAATATCGAGTGTTGCGAAAGGGGTAATGAAGGCTGTAAGAGATAGGTTAACCAAACCTACAGCAAAATGGTTAATTCACAAGAACATACCACCTATAGCAGTAGATTCCCCATATTTCCAGACTATTCTAGATGTTGCCGCCGAAACTGGGCGGGATATACAGGCGCCCTCCGTATATGATGTGGGCACTAAATACCTTGAAGAAGAATCTGCATAAATAAAGGCTTGGGTGGAAAAGTTTAGGCCCATGTAGCAACAGAATGGTGTTACCATCATGTGTGACGGGTGGACCAGCGGCACCCAAACACAATTAATAAACTTTTTGGTGTATTCAGTCGCTGGGACCATCTTTGTGAAGTCCGTTGATGCAACTGAACATAGACAGACAGCCACATATATATATACACTCTTATGGATAAAATTATAGAGTGTGGGAGAGGAGCATTTGTACAGATTGTTACAAATAATGGCGCCAATTTCAAGGCAGCAGATAAGAAGTTAATGGAGAAGATTACTCATTTATTCTGGACCCCATGTGCAGCACACTGCATAGATCTCATCTTGGAAGACATTGAAAGGAAAGTAGCTTCATTAATCAAGGCATATAGAGGAATTACAAGATTTATATATGATCATTCATGGGTGTTAAGCTTGATGACAAAATACACAAATAACCCACCTTGCTGTGTCCAGGATTAACTAGGTTCGCAACCCATTTTCTGGCTATGGAAAGCCTTGTAAGGTTTAGAACGAAGCTGATTCAAATGTTTGCATCAAAAGAATGACTTCGTTCGAAATGGGGCAATGCAACTAGTAGTCCGGAGTTTGAAGTCCCAAAACCGATGAGGGACAATAAATTTTGGAAGAAAGTGAGGAAGGTATTATAGGGTTTTGAGCCTTTACTTAAAGTGTTGAGGCTTGTAGATGGTGATGGCAAGCCGACAATGAGCTTTATATATGAAGCAATGGTTCGGACAAAGCAAGCCATTATAGAAAATGTTAGATATCATGAGAAATATATAAACATTATTGATGCCCCTTGGAACGATCAGTTGCACCATCTATTGCATGCTGCAGGTAATTAATATATATCTTTGATACTTTTTTGTTTTCCTAACTAATGTATTTATTATCTTGTTTGCTCAAAGAACATTCTACATATTTTTAATGTAGGTTATTTTTTGAATCCCGAATTCTATTACCGCAATGCCGAACTATGCACCAAATCAATAGATACAGACTTGCAGGTAGGATTACGGGAGGTATTGAAGAGATTGTTAAATCCATATGATCAAATTGATGCCATACAAGAGGTGAGTGAGTGGTTACTTAAGATAATTTAATTATGCAGCCAAGTGTCAATTGCCATACATACATGTAGGGGTTTACTGACTTATTTCTAATTTTCACATTGTAGATATCTATGTATACACAAAGGAAATGAACCTTTGCTGACCCTCTTGTGATACGATCGATTGAAAGGATGCCACCTGGTATGACTATGAACAAAATACCCCACCCAATAGTCTTGAATCTTGATCTATTTATCTTAATTGATTAGAAGGACTTGAGGGTTACGAATATCTAATTTTATTTATTTATTTTTTGCATTTCAACTGATTGGTGGATGAATTATGGAGAGAGTGCTACACATCTAAGGAGAGCAGTTGTTCGCATCCTTAGTCAAACTACATCATCTTCCAACTGTGAGAGAAATTGGAGCACTTTCTCCTTGATCCACACGAAGGCCAGGAATCGGCTTACCTGCACAAACTCAACAAGCTTGTATAAAACTAGGGAGAGAAGGGCAAGGGATGATCATGCTTATTGTCCCATTAATTTGGACCACATATTCAAAGAAGACGATCCCTTACTCTCATTGCTAGCCGAGATAGAAGATCCATTGCTAGATTCAGATCCGGGGTTTCAGGGAACGGGTCAAAAGTTGATAGATGAGGATATGGGGGAGGCACCTACAGAATGTCAGCCACTTCAAGTAGAAGGTACCAGTAGGACTAGGAGGAGTGGAAAAGAACCTGCTCATATTGGATCTTCTAAGAAAGCTAGTCCACCACTGTCTCTTCGAGTAGTGGTCGAGGAGATGGAGGAGACAGTGGGACAGGTGGTACTAGTAAATACTATCAACATGATGAAGATGATGTCGTTCCTATAGAGGAAGTACAGGAGTTACCTCTATCTGGAAGATTTGATCCAAGCCGTGGTTATAAAAGGCGTCGAAGAGACTCACCACCTCTGGCTGGACGTATTAATGAGCAAGGAAATATGGGTGGAGAAGTTGGAGGACAACAAGCGGCATCATGGACTGATTCGTGGAACCCTAGTTACAGTGGACAAGGACCCTCACAGTATTTTCCATATGGTCAAGTGCAACAAGGAGAAAAACAATCTTCAGTTTTAGGGTCCTACTCATATGGTGACTATAGTGAAACGCAATATGGTAGATATCCACCTCCACCTCCTCCAAGTTCCTATGATGCGGTTGCCTTCCTTGGATTTATGGATCCCAATGCTCATCAATATCAAATTCAATATGGTGTCAATAGAAATGATAACACTGATGGAGATGAGGATAACCATGGCGCCTTAAATCTTGGTAGGCATTCCTTTTGGTGGTGAAAAAGGTATTCATATTTCCTTCATTAACTCTCTACTCTTTGTCATTTCTAAATTGGTGTTGAATGTTGATTGTTGATCACTTCATAGTTCATTCACTTGATTGAATTTGAACCTTGAATGTTGAAGTATTGACATTTGATTGTTCAATGTTCACTAATAACCTAACTCTTAAGTCTTCTTATGCCTTTATTTCATGTTCTAGTTTTTTTTATGAGCTTCCATTACTTTCTAAGTTAGCATGACTAAGAAACATAAATACATGTGAAAAAACTAATCATTACTATTTTTTTCTATGTATACAGCGATACAAGACCTCATATATTGAGGGCACCGCTATGCCTCCTTTTCTTACCTACTTTTGCAAAAGAACCACATTTTCTTTCATTTTACAATTTTCTGGATTTTTTTTCAGATTTTTTTGACGATTTTTTCAAATCGCACCGCTACGCCACTACGCTACCTAGCGCCCGCTTCGTAGCGGTTTAGCAGCGGGTGCTACTGCTATTTTCATCCTTGGTTTCAAGAAGCCCGAGGTCTGAGCAGCCAAAGCCCCTTCACACAAGAAGAAGAAAGAGTATACAGGAGGAGGCGTGCGGCCACATGGAAACGATACCAGTGACGACAGGTGAAGGCGATGCGAGGGCAACGAAGATGGTAGCACTATAGCGGTGGCAAATTCATTTTGCAGCCCACCTCTCTCTCTACAACTTTCTTTCTTTTTCCATTTGCCTACAACCAAGAAACATGCAATCCCCGTCCCCCTCCCCACTTCACCGTAATTTTTTTAACACAGTTGAAATCCTCAACAGAAGAACAACATCAAACCCACTAAATTTATCTCTTAGATTCTTGCCGTAGAAACTACTAAGATAGGAAAAAACAAAAAAAAAAAAAAAAAAAAAAAAAAAAAAAAAAAAAAAAAAAAGTGAAATAAGTTGAGGAGATGGAGGATGGGAAAATGTTGCTTTTACCTGTTGCCGTGGGTTGAAATTTGAGTTTATGTGTGATAGTTGAAGATGAACGGACACTCATCGGAAAACAGAAAATGACCTCTCGGAAATTTGGAATTGCAAATGCTGGGGTGCTTCCTAGCATTCGGAAATCCAGGTATGCTTGAATTTGGATATCCCAGGATTTATGAAATCCGAGCTATCTCGTCTCTCAAACGCAGAATTTCTGATAGGATGTCCAAAAATCTCCGACAATCGGAAATCCTGTCAAGAATTCCCAAAAACAAACAGGCCCTAAAAGAATGGATAAGGCTAAGAAGATGTTGGTAATGATGTTTTGTGCCACCTGCACTCCAATTTGAAAGAATATTCAGCCAAAAGTATCGCTTCATGCAGCTATGGGAAGGCTAGCAAAATTGATAGTTTCAAGTGGAATTTTAAAAAGGTCAATTTATTGAATATGACATACAACTAGGAGGCAGTAATTGTGTGAAATAATGACAATATTAAATGAAAAAAAGGAATCCTCCACTACAAGTCATTCAAAATTTAAAATGAACGGCAAAGTAAAGGGAAACCAAGGCTGGTAGAAATCAAAAGAGTTCTTCGCCATCATCAAGTTGTCTTAAAGCACTTTCAGTGTTGGTGTGTATCAAGGACTCTCATAATGTTACATTATTAGCCTTTGAGTTTTAAAGAGAATTATGGCTTTTCACAAAGAATTTCTAGGAATCTTATAATAAAGGGAGATTCCATAAATCACTTGGGATGAGCACATACACACCGCGCGCGCATACACACGCGCATAGTTACCTAATTCGGTGACCTGGGTTCTGAATCCCGAACCGTTCGCAGCAAATAAATCGCTATTTGATTCGGTGAAATTCGGAGTGTGCAAAGTGCCGGATTCGATTCAGTTCGACATCTTATTTCATGATATAAGAAAGACGTTGGAGAGTGAAGAGTTGTAATCGAAGTGAAAAACCCTACAAAAATAGGAGTTACAGAGGAGAGATCTATATTAAAGTAACATAAAAAAATAAAAAATAGAAAGCTGAAACGGAAGAAGAATCAGAAAAAAAAAAAAAACTGATTTAGAAATCGAGTAGAAGTGTAGAACTCAAATTGTAAAATACCTATTTAATCTCTTCGTATCTATACTTGCAGACACAATCGCTTAATCACAGGGCTGTGGCTGTGCTTAACTCTAGATTTCTGATTCTCAGACTCCTCGTAATCTCCCGTGTAGTGCGTGCTAGGGCGGATTTCAGGTATGTATCTCAAACATGCAAAGAGTTTTAAGGGAAAAACGTGAAAAACAGAGAAAGTGACTTGCAGAGAAACGAAGGAGATGAAACGAAGGAGATGAGAAGAGGAAGGGGAAAATGCACGTTTCTCTCTCCGTCTCAATCCATCTCAATCGCTTAAAATTTGGGCATTGGGATTCTGGGAATGGAAAGTCAATACTCAATAGTATTTGTTGTTTTGGTAGTACGCGAGACACTTGAAATTTTTATAATGCTAAGAAGAATCCTCATCGTCCTCAGTCTCAATGGTACACTGTTGGTGGGCCATAAAGATGAATGGTTGTGATTAAAGTGGATTTTCTCTCCTTTCATAATCTTTCTCCTTTTCAAACGTTGCTACTCGATTTGTGGGAAATCAAATCCAGTTGGATCCTCACTAGAAATCCTGAGAAATCCCAAGTTAAAAGGAGAAAAAAATTAGTGGGTCCACCTATTGAAATTCAAACCATATTCAATAATCATCCTGCAGGTGTATAGGTTATTCTTAAACTATTCATCAATCTGAGTTTGATCCACTGTTGGATTGACTTTTTGAAAAAATTGTTAATGTAAATTATACATAAAATTTGTGTTGGTCACATTTTTTTTTATTATCAAGTAATCCATCTAAAGGCTGATCAAGCTCTGATCGATGTAAGATTTGAAGATACCCCATGTTGGTATATGGCATGTATTTTGAACCGATTGGATTTTGATATATGAATGCCCACTATATATTAACTCATGATTGCACTGGGTTAGAATTTTAGACACAATGTCAGAGGATCACATTCATGTCTATTAAAGATTATCTGTTCTCCCTCCTCCTGCATACGTTTTGAGCTTTGACTATTCAACTTACCAACAAACTTAGGATACCATATCTATTTGTTTCTTTGTTTGTTCTCCACCTTTGGATTTATCTTATATTTAATTTGGATGTGTGAATCCCAACGTGGGTTTCACTTATGATAAAACACTCGATCAAAATAATTGGCCCCCTTTTATGTGGGGTTTAATTAAATTTCCTTTTAAAGTAAAATAAAAAATAGAAAGATTAGTCACTTACTAGATATGTGAATAAAATATTATAAAAGAATTACTTATTTATACTAAATAAATAAACAGAGGATCCCTCTCTTAATGAAGTGTAAAAGTAATCAATAATATGCTAAACTCATTTTCACTAGTTTAGAATTTTTATATATGGGTCCCAATATGAGTGGCACAAGTAGTGTTTTATACATTTAGAAAATCCACAATTTTAGACGACAGAGGAGAACTGGAAGTTGAGCGTTGGGTTTTGGATATGAAATCTTGTAATACTTTATGTTGGTACCAACCTATAAGAAATCTAATCACATGCTATATTAAATTATTTAATAAATCAGAATGCAAACATTAAATCATCATCATCATCATTATTGCTATGCATGGCTCTTTTTTTTTATTATTATTAAATCCAAACCATTCTATAATTAACTTCATCAAGTTTTTGTTAACGATTGAAATTTCACAAAAATTTGAGACAAAACCTTATTAGATTGATTATAAATTTTACACCTAATTTCATTTGCCTTCTAGCTTGACTCACTAAAAACTTGATGAAAATTGTTAAAACTCCAAAGTAGGTCCTACTTATTAAAAATCCAATTCAATCATAATAGATGGCTCCCTATTTAATAAAAAAACCATAAGATCAACCAATTACGAAATATGTGAATAAAATATAAAAAGAGATTATTTATACCTATTTCATGAGTCAGATGGAGGCATAATTTCTTATTAGCGTTAATTTAGATTTATACATCCTTCAAGAAGAAATATATAAATATTTACGAGCCATTAGGATTTTAGTAAATGGCTCATTGATAGGCCCAATACAAAATATTAACAATTGATGGCGATATAAAATAGAGATTTGAAAAACCATTTACATTGGACTAAAACTTGACATGACAAGGCCCACTTATAATTTAGAAATGCCATGTTTTCAAATAATTAGATATAGAATTACAATGTTTATTATGTAAAAAAATATATTCTTCTTAATATATGCAAATTTGTGCAGCATAATGTTTAGTGGACAGAGAAAAAGAAAGCAACAAGAAGATGATGTCATTTGTATTGAAGAAGAAGCCGAACAGTATATCAATCAAAATAGTAATGAAGATATAGAAGGTAATCAAGATGAAATTCCATCAGGAAAAGAAAGTACTTTTAAAGGAAAGCCACTATGGGATGAAGTGAAGATAATGGGGGACGCAAAAACTGGTAAATTATGGCTTTGTCTACACTATAAGCGTCAGTTCAAAAGTTCCTACACAAGAATTCACCAACACTTTTTTGGGCCAGGGCCAAATAAAAAATCAGATATTACCCGATGTCAAGCATTGCTTAAGCAACCTAAAGGTCCTCAATTATTACAAGAAATTATTGATAGGGTAAAGAAAGCGGAGAAATCCAGAGTTCATTCACAGTTAAAGCACTCAACACTTCTCCCGCTACAATAAGTTAAGCAAAAGAACCCAATTATGGAGTCCTTTAAGAAGGTAGAAACAGATTTTGTTGACAGTGCAATAGTGAGATGGTTATGTTCTTGTGGAGTGCCCTTCAATATATTGCGGTCCCCATTTTTTCATGAAATGATTTCAGCTGTAAATAAAGCGCCTGAAAGATATAAAGCGCCTTCATTTGAAAAGGCTAGAACATCTTTGTTAGATGAGGAGAAAAGAAAAGTGGAGAATGAAATTGCAATAATTAAAGATACATGGCATATGCATGGTGTGTCTATCATCTCTGATGGATGGACCAACGTAAAGAATCAACCACTGATTAATGTGCTTACAGCAAATAAGGATGGAGCGATGTTTTTGTATGCAGTAGAGTGCTTTGGTGTTGAAAAGACTGGATCTTATATAAAATCCTTATTGATAGATGCAATTGCGGAGGTAGGTCCATATAATATTATTCAAATAATCACAGACAATGCAGCCAATTGCAAGCTGGTAGGTAAGGAAGTCGAAAAGATTTATAGTCATATAGTTTGGTTTCCTTGCGCCTGTCACACAATTAATTTGATCTTTAAAGATTTGTCAAAGCATATGAAGAATATTATACCTTGTGCAAGACAATTGTGACATATATTATCAATCATACACATGCATTGGCAATATTTAGAAGTCATTCTCGATTAGAACTTCTAAAAGTTGCAAAGACTCAATTTGCTTCATATTATGTCATGATGAAGCGACTCTTAGATGTGAGACAGGCCCTTAAATCTACCGTTGTTCTTGATGACTGGAAAGAATGGGCAAAACATAGCGATGAAAAAATGCAAGAGATAGCAGAAAACATAAAGCGATGGATGACCGATGATGAGGATACTTTTTGGACAAATGTGAGGCAAATGGTAAAAATTACCAAACCCATTTTCAAAATGATTAAATTTTGTGATCAAGATGGACCATTGATGGGGGAGGTATATGAAGGAATGGACAATATGCTTGGTCAAATAAAAGATAGTCTCAATGGTTGTGCAAATTTTAAGGAGATTTATGAGATGATGGAAAATATTGTAATAAAAAAGTGGAAAACGATGCATAGCCCATTACATTGTCTTGGATTTGCACTCACACCTCGGTTTTATGATCCATCATATCTTACTAAATTAGCACCTGGTGGTGAGAAAAGAAAGCCCCCAAATCAAGATAAGGAGGTTATAACGGGAGTGATGGAAGCATTTGAAAGACTAACTAACGTAAGCATCTTCAATTTAAATTTTTATAGATATTTCATTTATTATGTTTTTAATATGTACCTAACACATTCAATATTTTGCAATTTGTTTTTTCAATAGGACACTGAAGCTAAGGCCAAATTGAGGGCTCAATATGCCATATTTCATTCTAACGATGGAATTTTTGGGCTTCCTGCAGCAAAGGTGGATGCAGTCACTATGTCACCAATAAAATGGTGGTCAACATATGGATCAGAGACGCCAGAGCTAAGCGGAGATAGCTATAAAAGTTCTTGCACAACCCGTAAGCTCATCGTCTGCAAAGAGGAATTGGAGTACATATTCATTTATCCATAATGTCAAAAGAAACAGGCTTAACGCAAAACGTGCAGATAAACTTGTCTTTATTCATTCAAATCTTATCCTTTTATCACGCATGAAGGAGGGATATAATGAATGACCATTTAGAAAATGGGACATTGATCCTGAGCCAGATGTTATTGAAGATTCAAGTGCACATTTAGAAGACCTAAGGTGGAAAGCACTAGACAATGATGAGGAGCCTCAACTTCAAAATCATAATGACAGTAGAGTGGAGTCCCGACCAAGTGGAACATCAAATGTTGCAGTCACCCAATCCTCTTTACAATCACGTCCACCTAATAGACAAAGAATTATTTCATCATACGGACGCAGTTTGCCATCTTCTCATGACAAAGGGAAAAGGCATTGGAAATGAAGACTTTTATTTCATACTCCTAATTCTGATGAATTTTTATTTTATACCTTACTTTTTATTTATGTTTTGGTATTTGATATTTTTTATCATTTTTATTGGTGTTTAGGATTTAATTTATTTTATATGGATAGTTAAATGATTGAGGTTTATTGATTAATAATAGAAAAATGTTATGGGATGTTTTTAAACATTTATTTTCTCATAGTATATTAATTTAATGCTTTTAATCATTTATTTGCTCATACTTATTAAAGCATCAAATGACTAAAAAAAAATTATTTATGCATATATTGAATGGACATACGAATTATATCAAACTATATCAAATTATATATTCAAATTAACTTAGCGAATTCATCGAACTAGAACTGCGAATCAAGCGAATTGAAAACCGAATTAACTCAGCCTACCCCATCGAATTTTCGAATTTGGGTAAATGTCGAATTGCGAACTGCGAATTCGAATCCGAATTGGTCGAACTGCGAATTAGGTAGCTATGCATATGCGAAGAGAGAGAGAGTTGATTTATGAACCATGTGATTTCCATTTATAACAAATAAGTTTGCGGAGTTATGTATAAAAGAACAGGGAGATTGGTGAGCAAAAATAAGTATATAGGTTCCATTTTTCCATCCTAGGACAAGGGCCATGATTTCTTCTTCGACGACTAGGATTATTTTTCTACATGCATCTTTTGCTTATTTACTGTTTATATCTCTTATACTATGTACTTTTTTTAGCACTAGCTGTATAACTAAATAAAATTTCACCAGTGATTGAAAAGGGCGCTCCACAATAATACGGCAACCCAATGAAGGGATGTCAAATCAATAAGAAAGAGATCAGTCAGTCCCCAAGACTACAGTACACAGAGTCACAAACCTGAGGTCACTCTAGGATCTTTGTGTGTCTCAACAAAACAAAATCCAAAGGTGCATTGATGCCACTTTCCCTGGCAAAGATTCATACGTTAGCTCAATTATTTTTATGTCCATCTTAACATTCTCTCTCATTTTCTATTGCAAACTCTCGTTGTTGTCTTGAGCAGTGGCGGACCAAGGATTTTTGTTTGAGGGGGGCATACCTAAACAGACAGTTGGACTTTGGGGGCACATCCAAAACTTTCATATGGGTTTCGGGGGTGCACCCAGAATTTTTATGTTGGTTTTGGAAGCGTTCCCAAATATTTCAATTTTCAAGTGAGTTTGGGAATATCTGATGGGGGACTGCCCCAATGCCAGATGTGTAGGTCCGCCCCTAGCCTTTGCTTAAGAACCAAGTTCTCATTAGGCTTTCCTTTTTAATTCTTCACCAACAACATCCTAGGCCTGTACGTAAAACATTAGTGCCACGTTCTTCATTGTTCACCTGCTCACTACTGAAAAAGCTCAGTCATAAAGGCAGATATTGAAGTAAGGCGGGTTAAGGTAGGAAACTTCCCCACCTTCCACAGTTTTACCTCCAAAATCATCTCTCATAGGTAAGTTGAGAAATCCAAAGAAACTCAGATTCCATGAAAAAGAATTGTAACATCTACTCCTAAAAAGTGTAGAAATTACCATCAAAATACTCAAATGAAAAAAAAAAAAAAATCAATCACGCATCTCCATCCACAGTAAAACTGTGGAAATTACAGCCAATTCTTTACAAAGGTAAGCAGTTGTATATCTAATACATATCGAGATTCAGAGAGAGAGAGAGAGAGAGTGATCATATGAAAAGCTGTTCGTTGCTTACTTTTCATATCAAGCAAACAAATAGCATGATCTCCCAATGCGCGAGAAAAGAAAAAAAAAAGTGTTTTTAGTCATTGGTTAGAACATGAAGAACAAAGGGAAAAAATCAATTCTTTACAAACCTCGATTAAATTAGTTGTTCTGTATACTCACTTTACCGATTTCGATGTCAATTACCAACAAAATTCCATATCAAACATCAGGAATCCAACGAAATCCCAACATTTTGTACCGATCGAGTCTTAAATTAAAAGAGCCTATAGCATTTCAATCGGACCTTCAAAAAAATGCTAGAAATTTACGCTGATTTACGAAATCGACCAAATCCACTAAACGAAATCACATGCGAGCAGGATTACGAAGAGAGGTCTCAAGTAAAACCGCATCAGGAAATTCGATTACTACATGAAAGTAATTAAGATTGAGGAGATGAACTCACTCGGCGAACGTGGAGAGAAGGAATGGAGAAGATATGGCCGTTGATTCGGATCTGAAGTGGGACAGAGATAGAGATGAGCGGCTGTGATGTGAGATGCAGAAGGATCAACGGTCGAGAATCCAGCGATTCTGAAATCCCCTCCGCCACGCCAAAAACAAACCCTCTCTCTCTCTCTCTCTCTCTCTCTCTCTCCCCCCTTTTTCTCTCGATCTTTTTCTCCCTCTCCCTCTCTCTCTTGCTCTTCGTATGAGTACGTATTTCTGAACTCTCTCTCTAGCGGGGTTAAAAAACTAACCACGGTTAGACGACCTGGTTTTCTCATTCTCATCCGGAAAATCCCAGGGTAACGATTTTCCGTAACGACTTTTACAGTTGGCGTTTATGTGTGCCCACTGGTCCCACTATTTCAGCAAAGGGTCTTTAGATTATTAGTGTTTTTTTTTTTCGAAAATAATAAAAGATATTTTCCTACGAGCAGCCGTATGTATGTAGGAGCTCTCATCGCGACCTTTCATATGACAAAGACCCCTAAATTACACTAACAAGCTTGTAATCAAGATCTAAAATCATTTTTTCGTATTTTATGAAAACATCTTTCATGAAACATTATGTTCTTACGGAGGACATGTTTGTTTGCAAAGAACAGAAATTTTATTTGCTTGCATGAAACTGAAATCTTGTTAGTTCATTGGAAAATGGATTTTGACGAATAATCATTAAGAGCATGCTTGTTTTATATAATTGAATATTGAGGATTGCATTTCTTGTAAGTGGTTATAAATTCAATAGTCATAGCACGTAGATGGATTTTCAAAAATGACTATCAAATAACTTCTTTTTAAATGAAAAGTAAATCAAGAAAAGATAAAAATTGAATATGTAGCTATAACCCTATTATTTCAATAACTAGGGAAGTCAATGTCTCATTTATATATTTACTTTATAACTTCACTCTGCACCCACATCCTTCACTTCTAACATTTTAACAATTTCTGGTGGAGCTTGAGCTCTTACATCCTAAAGAGCTGAGTGGTGAAGGACATATGATGGAGATGTAATAAAATCTAAGCATCTATGGAATTTGATTTGCTAAGTTGATTTACTAAATTCATTTATTGAGGGTTATTTAATTTTCAACTTCCTTTACTTCATAAGGTGGACATAACCCTTGTTTCCTCAATCTACGCACCTTTAATGATAACTTTTTTTAGGCTGTTAGAAATCAATTATCACATGTATTGGTAAGTGATTTTAAGAACTTCTGAATTTTCTTTTCACAAAAAAATCAATTTCTACGAGGAAAGATTTACTTCCTCCATGATATCAAAGAAAATTGAATCTTACAGTTGTCATTCTTCTTCCACCAAATATTCTATTAAATAAGAAAAGTGATGAGTGAGAAAAAATTCCCTAATTGACATCCTTCTTAAAATTTTTAGTGCCATCTAAAAGAGCTTTTGAATGATTTTATTTATCCACCACTTTCATTTCTTTCATTACAAGAAGTTAATTTCCCACCTCTAATACTCCGACCATATCAAATACTTTGACCAGGTGGGCCATACCTCTATATACGTGGCAGGTACCAAGCTATCCGTACAGCACACAAAAAGGAAATTGTCACCACGACGGTTGATTTTGTCTTGGTTCCGTTCCTCTTCGATTCAAGGCTCCAGAGCCGCATTTATGGCCGTAGGATGGTTGATAAAGATACGATCTAAATCGTTGGACAGCTCGCAGTGGATTGGTAATTACGACGTGGACTGAGCTGACGTGGAGGGACGACAAACAGGCATTGTCCGATGGAGCACCGCTGACTTGTGAAATGGCCTTTCGTTTTTTATTGTATCATCGAAACCGACCTTTGTATGATACCTCCAAGTTTCTTGGAGAGATACTTGAGAGAGAGATGAATTAGGATATTCTGTGGGAGGTGCTCAGAAAACTCTCTGGGTGCAGCCTTTAATATCTACCAATGGACCCCACTTAATAAAGCCAACTGCTCAAAGCAAAGATCTCATGGTCTATCATTTGGTAAACTCTTACTCTAATCTAAAACTAGTCCAACACCCCGTGCTTTGCACAATATCTCTCTACAGTGCAAAATAAATAATTACATATCATAGAACAAGTTGGATAAAATAGAAATAGATAAATTAGAGCAAAAATGATATAGTTACATATAAACAACTAAACATGAGTGGTTTGTTTGAAAAATGAGTTGGTAGTTGCAAGACCAATTACATAACCGACGGTCAAAATTGAATCCAAAACCTCCTAACTTAATATATTATAATTGGTACACCATAAATTTATCATGTTTAACCAAGTGATTGGTCCATGTGATTTGTAGGTGACTATTCAGCAGTAGGATGTATTGTGGTTAGAATGAATTGGATCAAGAGGAGAAGTTAGAGCACTTTCTTAATAGCATTTTAGTTTTAAGATGTGGGCCCACACATTGGTTTGGTTTGAAGACTTCAATAGGTGTTGTTTAACAAGTCTGCGTTTTGTGTCTTTAGTTATTGGAGTAGAGCCTCGTAAATTGTTGTGGGCAACTTATGAAATTAATACGCTTGAAATTAAAAAAATGGCCTACATTTGATCTTTCATTGAATCGATTTTCTATCTAATATAAAAACGGTCCATCCTCAAATGGATCATATGTAAAACACATAATTAGAATAAGAGCGTGATTAATCTAAGAGCGAGCCTACTTCTATCAAATTAAAATTTCGCACATTAATAGACCAAAGGTGCATTGTTCGCGCAATTTGGATTAATAGGTGGGCTTCATCGATTGATCTGAGGGTTGCCTACAAAAAGCCATTCAGTTGCACCCCAAAGAGACGACTTGTAGGGTGTGTTTCTTGAAAAACTAGTAGGTTCTTTTTTTTCTTAAAACAATTTTAGCAATCATGGTTTCCAAAAAAAAAAAAACAGGAAGATATGGAAAGCTACATGCCTAATAAAAAGTAGAAGAAAATTTTAGGCTTACGAAAAGATCAACCACTAAATTTAGGATGCATTTGTGCAGCTGCCTTTCTAAGAAGGGGATTCCTTCTTGAATTGAAAATTGATATCCGCTTTATGAGAAAAAAGAGCGTGTCTTTTGGCATTTTCAACAATAAAAGCTTCTTGCACTAAACCGCAATGCTTTTTCTGTTTATTTTTTATATAACAATTGAGTTGCACAGACAAGCCAAGGAATTGCAACAATGGAATTTGGTACAGTTTTGGGCTAAATCAACAACTTAAGATTGCCTTGCCCTTGTACTCAACTCAATTAGCTACAGGTTATAGTACTCGAACCAGGCGCACTTTTTTTTAATTTAAGCCCATTAATAGATGACAGAACAGGCCCATCTCAAACTGTGAAGCAACCAACCTTCTAACAGATTAGAACTCCATAAACACTTCACTCCATGACCATTTCCACAGGCACACAGTTGGTGGGGTCCACCTCCATCTGGTGTGCCCACCAGACAAATTGAGCTCACACTCTCAACAGCCAACAAATCTCTGATGTGAGACATGTTAGGGGCAAGGCACATCTCAAGATAAACCCCACCAAGTGCCCAGACCACCAGGCAGTGGGTCCCACTTTCTTCCAACCCCTGGTCAACCCTTCCCCAAACCGAACCCATGTTCCAATGTGGACAATCCAACCTAACAAAACCCACAAGCATAGCAACAATATGGGTATTTTCTGTTATCCACATTTAAGGAATATATCCTTTTCTTTTATGCATTGAAGGTGTTTTTTTTTTTTTTTTTTTTTTTGGCTTTCTTTAATGTTTTGGGCATTTGGTGTTTTTTATTGTAATTAATGAGAAGATTGATGGATTTTTGGCTTGTGAAAAAGAAGATTCATGTGTCTCAATTTCTGTTTTAAGGCTCTGGTGACATTATAAGGGTTTATACATCCAAACGGGTTCCAAAACCCCCCACACACACAATAAAATACCAAATCATCCAAAAGAAGCAACTTCATCACAAATCTAGCTCAAATCTGTAGCAGTGGCACAATCGCGTAATCATCAACAGATTCATGGGCGATTAGTCAAAAAAGAAAACCCTATAGAGAAGAGAAGGCGGTGGTTACCTGCTGGGGGTCGGTGTTCTCCTTGGCGTCGAAGCTATCGCCGCCGTCAGTCTCCGTCAAAGACGGCCGCTTTCCATTGTCGCCGCGTCTCCTCCTCCTCTTCTTCTTCTTCCTCGTTTGGCGCCTAGGAGAGAACTTTCTATTGCCGTTGCGTCTCCTTCGTTGTCATGCGCCTGGGAGTCGAGAGAAAGAGAGGCAAGAAAGTTTGTTACATAGGTTTCTACTTTGTAAGTGAACGAGAATTTCAATTTGATTGTGGAGTATGTATTACATATTTCATTTAGATTTAGACACTTAATTTTTTTTGTTAGTATAATAGTACGGTAACCGTGTGCCGGTTAGCTTAACTATATTTTACGGTTCGATTCTGTTAATAACCGTGAGTCAAGGCTGAAAATCATAACCGAATCATGAAGCGCGGTTTTTCGATTTTTATAACTATCATCATAAGCGAACCGTGAAACACGGTTATTAATCGCTAGTTCGGTTCGATTGGGTTTAATCAGTTAGACAGTTTTTCTAATTTCTTTTACACCCCTAAAAGTTTATAAACTAGTTGTAAGTGAGGTGGCACGAGATTAAACAACCACAACCTAAACTCCTTTAAAACTAATTTGGATTAAAAATATTTAAGTCTATACCTGCCTCTTTTTTTGGGAAAATTTCAAAAAGCTATAGAACTCTTGGTTCTTTTTAAAAAAAAAATACATAAAGATTTGAATATTTTAAAAAAGTAAAAAAAGTTTTTTACAATTCTTCCAATCAAGTCATTTCCAAAAAAAAAAAAATAGAACCGACAAGATTACCTTGTCATTTTTCAGATTTTCTCTTTAATATATCATTTAAGAAAAATGATCCATTCCAACCCAAATGACTTAGTGGACTTGAACTACTTTTATGTATGGATTGTTAAAAAAATGAGGGTTTCAAATCATTAAAATACTAGCTTCATTAAATGGTTATAATTATCTAAATTATAATGGTGGGTTTTAGGAGAAAAGAAGTTGAGAAAAGACAAAAATCTATCATAAGAGAAGGGTATTTTTGTCATTTCTCAAAAAAAATTATGAAGAGGGATTGATCGAAATAATTTTAAAAAACTTTTATACTGTTTTGAAATATTCAATTCATATGTACATTTTAAAAATAAATCAAATGTTTTATACTTCTTTTAAAATCTCCCAAACAGGTACCAAATTTGCCCTGGTAGAGAAAGTCAACTCCAAGATCACCCTTGTAACCCAACCCACCCAGCAAGGAATGTAAGGTAACAGTATCAAACAAATGGGCCACGAGCCTCAACATTGTAATTCTCTCTGATCATACAAGTGGGATCCACTGTTGGGGTTAAACCCCTTGAAAACAAGGATCCCTATGATGATCGGGATTGGTCGAACAACATTCATAGATTTGATGATTGAAATACTCTGATTGGTTTCTGTGTGGGGGCATTTCCGCAAGTACCGAGATAAGCCCTGATCTCGGTAAGAGTACTAATTAGGCTTGTCTTGACCTCGGTCTCTTGAAACTTGGTAGCAATACCACTTCATGCCGGACTCGGGCTAGCCTCAATAAAAGTACCAGCTAGGCTTGTCTCGGTCTAACACAGCTCGGTAATGGTACCGACCATGCGCAGTTCAGTAACAGTGCCAAAATACATTAACAACAAGGTTGTACTTGACTTCAGTGTCTCCCTCAGCTCGGTTGACCGAGATGGGTACTAGACGTCAATCTACATTAATAGAATTACGGCTACATGCTGACAGATAAGATGGGCGCCAGATATAGATAAGGGGTAGTCCTTATCCGACGATCACATCAGCAACCATGCAAAAGGTCAAGGTATGGTCCGATGGGACAGTACCTCCACCTACATCCACTGAGGAAGGTTCTAAGGTGACCAACGCCTATATATATGCATAATGTCAAACCAGCAGAGGTATACAAAACACCATTAACTCATAGCTCTCCTTTCTTCTCCACTCATTCACTATTTTGTTGAGTTGTTGAACTAACTTAGGCGTCGGAGTGCCTTCGGCTGGCTGCAACCAGGGCCTCTAACATTCTTCTTTCCTTTTCAGGCCTCTAACCTTCTGACGAAAGGTCTCGATCAGGAGGCGCGGGAGGCCATGTCACTCGATTGGGGTCAACTTCAAGGGGGGTGACAGCACCTCCCCAGCAAGATAACCAACTGATCAAGCATCCTCAGCAAAGCGTTTTTCAACAGGCACCTCTCCAGCGGAATGCTCCCCCGGCAGGAGCTTCCCGACGGAACAGGTCTCCAACACTTGTCAGATCTTGTTAGTCGCATTACCAGACTAACGACGACAACAACCCTTTTTGCAAGGAGATCAGAACTCAAAATCTCATCATCCAAGAGAAAGGTGAGTTGATCCGAATGCTTCAGCAGCAGCTGCAAGAGAAGGTGACGAACTTAGTCCCACTCTCCAGACCTCTTTCAGTTGACCAGGATTTAAGGCAAGTCCTAGACAACAAGAGGCGCCATCGAGCCTATGATGAAGGCTAGAGCAGCAGCCACCTAGACGACACCCAAGGGAGGCTGATGCGAAGACCAGAAGAAACTGATGATCTAAAAGAGTGGCTTGACCAATAGGTCAAGCAGACTGTCCAGCAAAACATGGAGGTGGCCGGTCTCACCCTAGGCCGGCTGAATGCTTACAACTGGGAGGATCTCGACACGTCTCCCTTCTCTCAGGAGATAAGAGATTTCCCACTTCCTGAGAAGTTTAGCATTTCGACGTTCGTCCTTTACGACGGAATCTCGGATCCTGCAGCACATCTCTGACACTTCACCCAGAGGATGTCGATTTGGGAAGACATAAGACACCTGAACTGCAGGGTGTTCTCTTCCAATTTAGGGAACCTCCCCCTCAGATGGTTTTGTGAACTCCCGGGGGGGTCAATTTCAAGCTTGCGGCAACTCAGGAACTCCTTCGTGCAAAAGTTCCTGGCACACAGAGTCATCCCAAGAATAGGCAACGACCTGATGGCGATCAGGATGAAGCAGACTAAAAACGTCACCTAGTTCGCCAAGCGATTCTAGACCATCTACAGCCAAATCGAGGACGCCAATGATGAAGTGACTATCATGTGCTTCCAACAGGCCCTGTTGTCAGGCGACGAGCTCCGGAAGGAACTTGTCCGATACCCCGTCGCCATGATGCATGCATTAATGACCCGGGTAAACCAGTTCATTGAGCAAGAGGAGGACGAAATCCGAGCTCGGGAGAGCTTTGGTTTCGGACATGAAGACAGAGCTCCTAAGAAGGAAAAGAAGCCATTTTGGAGGGAGGAGGCGAACGGAGATAAAGCTTCTTCAAGTTCGGTAATGGTCTCGGCTCCCACCTCGAGGGGCAATAAGAAATTCTCCAAGCCGTCGACCAACTCCTACAAGACTGTGAATACAATCTTCAAGGAACCAATCTACAAGGTTCTCAGCGAGATCAAAATACAATGATTCTTTAAATGGCCACAGCCAATGAGGGGTAATCCTTCCACCCTTGATCAGAATAAATTTTATGCCTACCATAAATAAAACGGGCACAAAACAGAAGACTGCATGTCCCTCAAATCTCATCTTGAGAGGCTCGTCAAAGACAGACACTTGAAGGACTACGTCAAAGATAAGAACAGGAATAATAATGTCCGAGCTCATCAGCACCGGAATAATGAAGACAACGATGAATCGAAGGGCATAATAAACGTCATCTACCTAGCTCCCGCACCAAGGGGGAGCAACCAGGCTCATACCGATGCCAGGAGGGCCTCACACAATAAGCAGGTGACGACAACCAAGCTGGAGCCATCTGCAAAGAAAGTTCAGACAAAAAAGCCCAAAATCCGGTTCTCGGATAAGGACCTAGAAGGAGTCCAACTCCCCCACAACGACCCATTGGTCCTGACCCTAAAGTTAAAAAACTTCGTCGTGAAAAGGGTGCTTGTGGACCTCGGGAGTTCCTCAGAGATCTTGTATTATGATTGTTTCAAGAAGCTGGGGCTCATGGAGGACCTGTAAAAATCACGCACTCCCCTGATAGGTTTCAACTCGAAGCCAGTGTATCCCAAGGGAAGGATCTTCCTGAAGGTCCAAATTGGAGGAGCCAGTATGTAAGCCGACTTCCTGATGGTGGATGTACTATCACCGTACAATGCAATAATGGGGAGGACTTGGCTGCATAGCATGGAAGCCATGCCTTCCACTCATCATCAAAAGCTAAAGTTCCCGTTGGAGAACAGAAACGGCAAATTTGAAGCGGTCACTGTCAGCGATGACCAAGAGATGGCCAAATAATGCTTGATGGCCGTGATGCCCGGTGAAACAGAGCCAACCCAGGTGCACATGGCAGAATTGGAGAACGTTAGCCGAGCTCTAGAACAAAAAAGCATCGAAGACCTGGCCGAGGTCAGGATCAATCCAGACGATCCAGAGAGGTTTTTTCTGCTCGGTAGCCAGCTGACCGAGTCAGAAAGGTTCGAGCTGTTTGACTTCTTGTTACAGAACAAGGAAGTTTTCGCTTGGACCCCCTACAAAATGCCCAGCATCGATCCAGAAATCATGCGCCACAAGCTAAACGTGGACCCCAAGCACAAACCTGTCATTCAGAAAGCTCGCAAAACGGGGATCCAACAAACTGAGACCGTGATTGAGGAAGTCAAGAAACTACAGGAAGCTGTAACAATCAGAGAAGTCCACTACCCCGAGTGGCTGGCTATCACAGTAGTTGTCAAGAAGAAGAACGGGAAGTGGAGAGTCTGTGTCGACTTCACCGACCTCAATAAAGCATGTCCCAAGGACAGCTTTCCACTCCCCAGAAGATCAACCAGTTGATCGATGCAATTGCCGGGCACGGCAGGATGAGTTTTCTCGATGCTTACCGAGATTACCATCAGATCCCAATGAGCAAACCTGACGAAGAAAAGACTGTGTTTATAACACCCAAAGACATTTACTATTACAAAGTGATGTCCTTTGGGTTAAAAAATACATAAGCGACTTACCAGAAGCTGGTAACGAAGATGTTTTAGGCTCAGCTCGGGAAAATCATGGAGGTCTACATTAACGACATGGTCGTCAAGTCTAAAAGGTCACATGACCACTTGGAGGAAGTGAAATACAAAGGCATAAACGAGGTCGGTATTTACTTGGAGGAATCCCGAAGTGACGGGGAATCATGTACCGCCTCTCCGCTGCGAACTCGTTCTCCTCGAACTCCTAGTTGCCGGAGACGAACAGACGGTCACCCCTGGCATGTCTGCTCAAGTCCTCCAATTCGGTAACAAATTGTTTTTGCCTCGGCCTACCCCGGAGGTAGTAGCAGTGACCGTCCTCAATGGATTTGCTTACATCATATGCATCCTCGATGTCGTGCACACCGAGATTGATGCCTAGAATCCTATTGAGCTCTACAGTACCCATTATTATTTTGAAACTGTTGGGCATCAATTGATAGGGGCCGAGATGCCATGTCGCCAGACAGACACTTAGAAGGGGGTGGACCGAGAACCTAACCCCACCTTCAATTATTGAGACCAAGGGGAATGTCATCCAGCCATCACGAAAGGAAAAGCCATCGAAAGGGTCCTCAGGTCTATCTAATTTGGTCCAGACATCGTTAGGGATGCCGTACATCTCCCTGAAACTAGCCATGGCCTTAAGAGTGTACAACCAGTGCCTATAGACTCTCATTTTTCTAAAGGACAGAAAGCAGAAACCCTAGACAGAGGGGTGAAACCCTACGAAGGCGAGAATGAGGAGAAAGAAGAAATGAGGAAGAAGAGGACTCAAGAAGACTAAAGGCGAGACGAAATCTCGACAACAACAGGACGCCTTTCTTCTTTGCTTTCTCCTCTGCAAAAGCCCTTTCTCTAAACGAATGCAAAAGTAGAGGAAGGAAGGGGCAACACCCCAATTTAAAAGAATAAAAGGGCGTCTTTTCGAATTTCAAGGGCGCACGTGCGAAGCGTCACCTCGGCACTCCACACGCCTCTTTGAAGATGTTAGAAGGCCCATCAGGCAGCGACACGTGGTATTGTTGATTCGCTTTCTGTATTGATCAAGACGCCTCATTTATTACTCCATTGATTGTCTAGGGCAAACGAAATGATGGTAGTGTGCTAATTGATCACCTCAAACAGATGAAACGGCAGCAGTATCAATTGCCTCGGTGAGATAAAGAGACATTGACGCCTCATTAATTTCTCGGACAGTTAAAGCGACGCTATGATAAGGATCAAACGTCAGCAACCAACACCGAGATGAAAAGCTCCAAAACCCTACACTAAGATCTCCCTTCATAATACTTAGCTCCAGACCTCAAAGAGTTGGAGAACTCTGAGAGGTCAAGGGCTAGGGACAATTGTGTAGGGGCATTTCCGCAAGTACCGAGATAAGCCCTAATCTCGGTTAGAGTACCAATTAGGCTTGTCTTGACCTTCGTCTCCTGAAGCTTGATAGCAATACCACTTCATGTCGGACTCAGGCCAACCTCGGTAAAAGTACCAGCTAGGCGCGTCTCGGTCTAACACAACTCGGTAATGGTACCGACCCTGCGCAGTTCGGTAACGATGCCAAAAATGCATCAACAACAAGGATGTACCTGACTTCGGTGTCTCCCTCTACTCGGTTGACCGAGATGGGTACTAGATGTCAATTTGCATTAATAGAATTACTGCTACATGCTGACAGATAAGATGGGCGCCGAAAATAGATAAGGGTTAGTCTTTATCCGACAATGACATCAGCAATCATGCAGAAGATCAATATATGATCCGATGGGACAGTACCTCCAACTACCTCCACTAAGGAGAAAATGTATGGTCCGATGGGACAGTACCACCACCTACCTCCACTGAGGAAAGATCTGGGGTGACCAGCGCCTATATATATACATGAAGTAAAACCAGCAGAGGTATGCAAAACACCATTCACTCATAGCTCTCGTTTTTTCTCCACTCATTTACCCTTTGTTGAGTTGTTGAACTAACTTAGGCGTCGGAATGCCTTCGGCTGGCTGCAGCCAGGGCCACTTACCTTCTTATTTCCTTTTCACGCTTCAAGAGCTATTATCTTTCCCAAAAGTTTTACAACAAATCCTATATTAACTAAGTCCGTAATTTTTAGGCACTTACAACTTCATTTGAACAGATGTATGGAAAGGAAGCTAGAAACTATGTGTGTGATCTTTCAATCTGAAGGACTTTCTTGATATGATCTTTAGAAGATTTTCAAACAGAACACAAGGTACATGACAAAGTAGAAATCAAAATGCTATATTACTTGAACAAGGGAAATCTTGTTACTTCTTATTTTCACTTCATATCTTAGAACTCTCTTATTTTCATGTAAAAATATTCTAAAAGAAATAAGGAATCTTCATGATGTAAGATTTTCTTTTCATTTTTTCTTAGAAAAGATGACCATATTAGAATGTATGATCTTGTTTTTACCATTGCATCTCTGTTTTTTTCAGGGTTCTTACTAAAGCAAATAGATTGCACATCTATTTTAAGTTTTTAATACATAAAATTGTGAAGATGTAAACCTAGCCACGTAACTGTGGAGCCAAATGGGTCTAAAATTATGCAAATACACGAGACCACTGGATACCTTTCCATAGTCAAAAACATACTTTTGACCTATTAACAAGTGCTTTTAAAGACAATGTTACATGCGTGGTGTGCCTTTTAAGGCAATCAAGTACAAGCGGATAACAGTTGATGAGTTGAGAGCACTGCTTCCCAAAACAGTGAGAGGAAGCAACCATACTTAGGGGGCCAGGGCATATCAGTTTGCATTATAATAGATAGAAACTGAATGCATATAAATATATAATTCATGCTGTAAGTGGATAAAAAGGAAGATGAACTGTGAATTTTAAAAATAAGTATCAAATAATCTTTCCTCTTCAATGAAATAAAAAAAAAAAGATGGAAAATGAACTGCTATGGTGATTTCAATTCCCATCTTTTAGTTTTATTTTCCGGAAAGGAAATGTCATTTGATACTCATTTTTTAAAATGCAAGGTTGATCTTCATTTTGACTTATGAATTCAATGTATTCAATTTATATGTAATTTATTGCAAGCAAGCAAGCAAGCCCCTAGTTAAAATGCCAATACTTTTATACTGACAGATACAAAGGAAAAAAGCTTGTAGAAGGGATGCTCATTGTGAGTCCCAAGGTTCCCGCCATAAAATCCTTCACAGTGTGCAATTTTAGTTATCGTGATCCAGAACAAAGTTGGAGAAACATTAGAATGGCATGGATCAGTGATTGGGGAGAGCTCTCAGCTTTAGAAGAATATGAAAGAAAATTGCTCCCTTACCCTCTCTTTCTCATATAAATGATCTTATTCAATTAAAAACGAAAAAACCTCTCCTACCAATTAGTTTTTATTGTTTTTACTTGCTTTTACTACTATATTTTGCCCCTTTTTTTCTTAATTTTATGTTATATATTTTTATTTTTTTTTGGTAAATATGTTATGTATTTGCTTCATTAGCAAACTTTTTCTTATTATTTTTATAATAAAACCATGCCTAACTGTTCTTATCTATGACAAGGGCATGTCTTCCCACTGCAACAACATGGAATTGCCATTTTGATTTTTGTTATTGTTTAAGTCAAAAGCATTCGATTCAATAATTTTATAAATTTGACCCTATCCTCTCTTTACTTACCAGAAGGAAAGTTTCATGACTTTTTCAATTGTATTTTATGGTGAAGTAATGCATTTAGTGAAGCTTTCTGTTTTTAATTGATACTTATTCTTTGTTACATTAACTTTCTTTCAGTATAATCTTTCTATACGAAGACTTTGCAATGGTCCACAAACCATATAACCTTTCTTTTCAAATAACTCATTGAGTGGTTAATGCATATTACTTATTATGGTTTCTTGTCATATCTCTAGTCGTTTCCACTTTTTACTGAGTATGATTTTCAACTCAAATGGTTTGCTATTTGGCGTTTTAAATGTGGCCTGAGCCCACTAGGCCTACTAATCAAGTTACCTAAGACCAGCAAAAAAAAAAAAAAAAACCTATCTCAATATCTACAGGGCATATCAACTGAGAACTCTTGTTAGAAGGATGCTTCAATCGTCTAAATGCTTACCGATCTCTGTTGATTTTGAAAGCTAAGGTTGGATTTTTGAAAACTCATAAAATAAATAGAGAATTTCAAATGTTGAAAAACCAGCTACCGACATACTGTCAGCAATTCCAAACAGCTAGAAGTTTCAATTTTAGCAAAACAAACACCCCTGAATCATGGTCATTGTAATGCAAGCTGGGAGCTGCAAATTAGGATCCAACAATGTTAGTAACCCTATGATTGAAAGGTATTGGACCTTAGCTATCCTACTCTAGTTTATTGTATATGTTAAATAGAGTTGCACACAGTAAGTTGTGCATAAAAGAATGAAGGATATAAACTCTATCAGAATAAGCTCTATGGGAAATAGCTTACAAAGATTCATTGTGCTTGTCTATTGGGCCCGGACTAGTGTATCTTTATTTTTTAAAGATATCTTTTGTGATAAATGTGTAAATGGGTGATAAATGGGTAAACAGGTTGAGGTGGAAAAGACAAGCCCAAATCTGTCTCAAAGTCGAGTTAGCTTGGAATCTTTAAACCTATACCTTCCAGTAGAGATGAAAATGGATTGGGTTAGGGTTTGTTCTGGGTCTGAGGTGCAGTTCGACCTGAATTATTATAGAAGACTCTGACTTGACCCAGGGCCAGGTTAGTCGACCTGTACAGATACCTGAGTTTAGAATGAAAGACCTGGCCCGATATAGGGCTTGGATGTGGACCTAAAAGGATACCCAACTTCTTGTTAATATACACAAAATCCATATACATATAATCGTAGCATCTGGGATAAGGGCCTTCAGTATGAAACAAATGAACCAGAATCCAGAGTCCAGACCCAAATTAAAAATGGGTCCAAATATTGGATCAATACCCGAATCAAGAATAGGTTGAAATATCTGACCCGTACCTGATCCTTTTCCTTCTTCAATTGGGCTAGTCGGGTTACACGCGTGACCTACCTGCCCAAATTCATCAAAATCACCACCAAACCCACTCCAAATCGGATCATAGGTGGTCTTTTTTATTTTATTTTTGGTAAGGGATCCTTTGTTGAAGGGTTTTGAACGACTGATGGTTGGGGGCAATAAATCATTTGTCTGAGTACATAGACAATGACCCCACTTTGACAATAAAAAGATACAAAATAACTCCACTTTGCGTAAAAATTGTGTGGTCGGCTAAGATTTTCATGAAAGATATATCAAGCCTATTTTTTGGGTTTATGTCTTGCATTTTGGGTTTATCGGAGTAGTCCATTGGTTTACCCAATGATCAGATTAATAGTCAGGAATATTTTGAACATTATACTAGAAATTTATAGGCTAAGAAAGCGGATATTATATAGATAATTTTATCTATAACCCTAAACTCGGTAGAGAGTGATTTTTTTTTTTTTTTTTTTTTTTCAGAAGAGTTAAAGTTTTTGAAGAGAGTGAATTATTGCTCTCTTGCCTGGACACAGGCGCAATGCCGTGGCTATCAAGCAGATGATCCTGACCTTCTGTTTGGTGGTCAGTCCTTAAACTGAATTTGGGTTGTCGACAGTATTTCATTGTAACAGTCCATCTGGCGGGGCATTAAATGAACAGTCAGAATCGCCAATTGACTGATCACGGGCCCACACTTCTGATGGCTTGAAAGCCATCCATCTTATTTCTACATTATGGTGCTGTTGTTTTCCTGTACTCAGTGTACCTGTAACTTGTTATTATTGCGAAGAGCAGAACAATTGGTTCATGTAACTCTAGGTATTTGAAATGCACATATCCTTATTTGTGCATAAACTGAGTTACCTACATTCGCCTTACCAAGATCCAAACAACTTGTTTATATCTTCTTACGTATGGTAGTCTTTCTTGATTCAATTTTCATTAAACATGCGGTTACTTATCCATCATTTTCGTACTTTACTCTTTTTATTCTTCATTTTTAACCAATTGTAGAAATACAGGGTCTTAGAATTCCTAGGAATTTATTTACACAAAACAATCATACCTTGAGGTGTAGTAGTAAGCTTGGGAAGATCATAGCCTAATTGCCTAAACCATAATTAGTAGTAGAACTGGGTTTTTGCAGAGTTATTAAACCATAATTACTATTGGAAAGTGACATGAAAGCAGGACGACATGATTCAAAATCAGGATTCGATTTTGTGTTTGACTTGCATGAAAATCGATGCATGTTGGCCTGTATCAATAATAGACTCATCAACTTTTTAATCATGATTTTATTTCCAGTTGAGAAATAAAATGATGGTGATCACTGCATTCACAAATACAATGTATGAATGTAAAATGAATACTATGTCACCATAAAAATTGCCTAAACACCTTGAGCTTCCTGAGCACATAATAATCAAAGTAATAGAAGGATGTGAAGTTGTGATAAGGTTTGAAACTAGTTTAGAGCTGCTTGTGAAGAGTTCCATCAAAGGATCTTATCCTTCATTTTTTTGGTTTTTACATATGCAAATTTACTATAATAAAATCAAAAGACCATGATATTTGGTTAAATGTCAAATCATGGTAGTTCCCCACCAGTAAAATGGGTGTCTGGGTACCATAAATATTTTGCATAAAATCTTCAAAAGTCCTAGCTGAGGCCATTTTTCCAGACCATTCTGACAGTTTTAAATCGAGTCCTATACTGCTTTGGGGTTTTGGCCCACAGCAATGAACACCTTTGAGAAAGCAGACTTAAAAAAAGAATAGAGAATAGGTCACATTTTCAGTAAATTTATAAAGGGATTATAGAATAGGTTACATTTTCAGTAAAGCCCATGAAACCGAGATATAGAGATTGGAAATTAAATTATATTATATTTAAGTCAAGTAGGTTTTGGGTTTAATTTTGACCGGCAATTTTAATTTTCCGTACCATCCGTACTAATATTTTGGCCAAAAGGCATTTTTTTTATTTGCAATATCACAACAACTATTGCGATATCACAATTTATGTTGCGATACTGCAAGTTATTAATTTGCGATACTGCAAGTTATGTTGTGATTTTGCAAAAAGCGTTACGTTAAAAGTCAACGAATGCATTTCTGTTTATAATTTCTTTCCGTTCCGTTGCTTTCGTCTCTGGACTGGGTTATCTACTTCTATTATCTGCAAGTTAAGTTCGGATACACTGACGTATATAGCAAGTGATCTTCTGCCACATTCTCTGCAAGTCAACCTCAGGCCATTATCATATATCGCAAGTGAATTTGTTGCCACATCTTTGTCTATAGTATTCATTTCATGTTTCCCACTCTGTATGTATCTCTCTCTTATTTTTTGTCTTTTGAAGGTAGTTAAGATACAAGGAATTTCACTTGTAGAAACATTTAAAACATTTTGTATAAATATTAACAGTGATGAACATATTGAGAGAATATCAGTGATGAGTGATGAACATGTATAAATATAACAGTGATTAACATTTTGTATAAACTTTTTTCTTCTTTTGGGACTTTTTGATGAACATCTGGTTGTTGATAAATCTGGTTGTAGACAACGGAGACAATGATGCTTCGTCGACGTCGAATGGACGTTAGGTGCTTTACGTATTTGCAAATAGGTTGGCGAGGAAGGAGGATAGTGAAAATGACTGTGGGAGAATGTTACCGCAAGTGAAAATGATGCATAGTCGAAATAGGGAGGGATAAAGGATGAAAACGGTTTTTTGAGTTGCGATGTTGCAATATAAATTACGATATCACAACATAAATTGCAATATCGCAATATTCATTGTAATATCGCAAATAAAAAAAACACATTTTGGCTAGCGCATTGTATAGACTGTATGGAAAATGTCTTAATAAAATAGCCAACTTTAGTGATAAGGGGGAGGAATTAATGACTTTGGATTACCGTACAGAAAAAAAAATCTCATTTTACAATATTGGGAGATACCGTACTCAACACGAATTACTGTGCTAGTGTTTACTAGTAGAAATGGATTTGTTAAGCCCTACAAATTTGCTCAACTGCTCTGCTGGAAACTGGCAAAAATAATCATTGAGACAATTGACCTACTCTTAAATTACTGAAAAAAGTGTCCATAGCAGGTGAAGGTGAATAGAAGAATATCATTTCACATCTGACAATGAAGCAGCATGGTAGGTCATAGAAATGGACATCAACAGGTGGGCTCTGGCATGTATGTGGTAAAACCATTCCTATCCCCACTTGCAGATAACCGTCTGCCAACTTGGGCCAGATTTATGATGTGGGATACCTGCTAGTTTAAAAAAAAAAAAAAAAAAAAAAAGACCACTCCTAAATTTCACTGATGATTGGAGAGGGGGCACCATCAGGTGATCATGTATAAAATAAATAAGAAAATTTATAAATATTTTTGTTTATTTAAGTGTATTACATTTATTAAATCTTATTGTGATAATATTAGTCAAATTGCACCATGTTATATTTATTTTGAGTTATTCAAATTTTGAAGTTAGTTGGCCTTGCTATGGAGCATCACAAGTGGGTCTAGGACTAAGAAAAAGGGGATGCATTTGCAGAAATAGCTTTTTAAATTTTACAAAATACCCACTGCTGTTTTCTATATGAATTGAAAATTGAACTGATATTAAAGAGAATGACATGGAAATCTTGTGCTATTTGCCTACTCGCCACAAGCTTGAGTGTGTGCATCGGACGATCCTGATTTGGAGAATACTCATCACAGTCACCTCAAATCCTATTTAATGGCCCATGCAACTTGGAAGCATTTTGGTTTTAATTCAAATCACTGATTTTCTTTCTTTCTTTCTTTCTTTCTTTTTTTTTTTTTGAAAACTCTTATACATACAGTAGCAGATCCAAGATTTTCATTTGATGGGTGTGGCCTTGACGAGTAGTTAGGTTTTAGGGGCAAATCGAGAATTTTCATGTACATTTTGAGGGTGGACCCATAATTTTTATTAGATTTGAAGAAGTGGGTCCATGATTTTCATATAAGTTTTGAAAGCACACCACGGGGATGCGATCGCACCCACATGCCTATACTTAGGTCTGCCCTTAGATCCATAGTAGAGTGATAAAAAATCTAAATTTGGAGAAGGGATTCATTTTATGGATTTTAAAAGGGTGGCAATGGGTTGGCTCCGGTCAGGTCAGGGTCAGGGTTGCCCCTATGAGAAATATGAGGGATTCATACAAGTTAGCTGGCTTCGAGTTCGGGCTCGACTACTTAATCTACTTGAGCTTCACTGAACTTGGAGCTTGAGGAGCCACTGAGCCATAGCTCGAGCTCAGCTTGTCATCGCTTTACTGAGCTCGAGCTTGAGCTTATCTTTGAATCTTCCTCATGCACTGGGCTTGAACTCTTGGCCTCAATTTAATGTTAACTTAATTGAGTCAAGCCCTTAATCGAATCAGGCCGAGTTGAGTCCATCCGACAAGCCTTAGTTCAAGCTCAACTTGTGGCTCCATAAATCGAGCTTGGCTTGATCAACTTATGAGCCAAACTCGGGTGCAAGTTGAGCCCACCAAGCCGAGTTAAGCTGACTCAACTAGCTCTAAGGTAAGCGAAAAGTCAGAAAGGGCAACAAAAATACTAAATTAACCGATCGGGTGATCGTTGTGGGTAACGAATAATTTCTTGGCCCGAACCCAAACCCGAACCCAACACATTTTATATCTCAGACTGGAAATTTTAAGCTGCAACACTCAAACGTTAGCACATTTTCTTATCACATTGGAAATGTTAACCTATGACCAATCCAGAAGCTTGAAGGATCAAAAGAAATACTAAATTAATAGGCAAGTATTGGGTCAGGCTGGTTGGCAAGGGTAAAATGTATGGATTGAAATGGAACGTGACCCTAACTATTTTCCAATCAGAGTGGATATGCTAACTGAGAACTAATCTTGATAATGTCCCATAAAACCCAAATTTGAAAAGGCCCTGTTATTTTCCTAAGATAATAATTTTCCATAAAGAATATTTCTAACATATTGTCAAAAGGTCAACCCAAACATAATGCATTTCTTATTTAGGTCAAAAACATCAACCCGAACTCATTTTAGGTTAAAAAAAAAAAAAAAAAAGAGCGAACCCATACCCTTGTAATTATCAAGTCAAGTTTGTATTGAGTTAGCGGGTCATGCGAGTCATAGCAATCACCAACCCTTCAGTTTAAACCTCCTGGCATCTTGTATAAGGTGAAACATTATCAGAAAATTACATTTTAACTAATTGCACTACAATAGGTCATGTGATGGCATGTTCTAAGAAATGCTTAACATTATTAGAAAAATGACAATCTAATTGTGTTCTAGTAGAAGGGTTAAACCCCAAACAACTAAAATTAGATGAGGTTGAAGGCTGAAACTGTTAAGAGAGACAAGGGTACACCACCGATGGTCAACATTAATTAAACAATAGTCAGAGCTCAGAAGGGCTGCCGGCTTGGCCTTTATAACAAGGGCCGATTTTCTACTTTTGGCACCAATGGAACAGTATTTACGGTTAGGATGAAAGTTCTGTCGATTGATGGTGGACCATTTAAGCCCCTGGCAGGTACTCGTTGAGATGTCACATCCAATGACTAGTCTGGTTCTTTGATAGGTAACTTTCATGTCCTATGTAAATGCATTGAACTTTTCATTTTTTTTTTTTTTTTTTTTTTGAAGTAACAGTCTTGTTTTGGGGGCCGTCGGATCCCATGGGGTTCGGTCCATGTCCCGGGACAAGTAGACTTTTCCTTTAAGTAAATACATGCAACTTGAGACTTATTCCTAGTAAGATGCGACACTTCTTTACTGTAATGTTTAGGCATGGGCAAACCCATATTGTTGCATGTGGGTGCAGTTGCATCATGCACTCTAAAAATCTCCTCTGATGTTTAAAATGGATCCTTTTTCTTTTATTTTAACCTTATTATATATTTTTTTTAAATTTAAGACTTTACTTTACTTTTACTTTATGAAAAAAAAAGTACCAAACAGGCTCTTAAAGTTGAGACTGAGATGGTGGGGCAGAGGAGTACGGGAGGAAAAGGAAAAAAAAAGTAAAAGAGAGAGGATAGAGAATGGGGAGAAAGAGAAAATAAGATTAGAAAAGAAAAAAAGAAAGGAGAAGATCAAGAGGAGAGAGAGGGAGGAAGAAAGAGAAAAGGAAAGAGAAGAAGAAATGAGAAGGAAAAAAAAGAAGAAGAAAAGGGGATATGAAATCATTTCCAACTGGGTAGCAAGAAAAAAAAATCGTTTCAAAAAGAGGGGGGTGTGTTTGGGGTTTTGTTGTGCGCCCGTGGGGTCAACATGTGGCGATCATGGTTGTGGATTTTATGAGTGAGTGGAAGAGGGGAGAAAAGACGATGAGGGTGATAAGAGAACTACGCTTTGATTCGGTAGTGATGAAGACGAGTTTGGTTCTCTATTGCAGCTACTACATGTGAACTTATAGGTCTCTAAGAATCAATCATGGGGCCCATAAAATGATAACTCAAATTATTTCAAAATGAATGTCATCCCCTCCAATGACACTTCCTGAATTTTCTTTTCAATAGAGGCGGGTTCCATTGTTATATTGAGTACACGATGAAAATACAATTAACTCCATGTCAGGAATGAATGAACAAGCCTAGGACTCCATTGTGGGGCCCAGTTATAGATAATTTGAATAGTTCAAGATGGATCCCACATCCTTTATGTATATATGCCAATTTTTCGTAATAATAGGAGTGAAGCCCACTGTCCAATTGAACATATGATTGGTTGTTTCTACAATATCTTATAGAAAGTACATAATTTAAAAAATAAATAAATAAATAAAAGTCGCTTTTCCTTCACCAAAACTATCTAAATACTTTTTAATGTCTCACTCAAACAAAAATCTTGAGTCCGCCACTGTGTTCAGGTGCAAGTTTCTCTCTCTTCACATGTGAGGGTTATCGCTCTTCGCACATACGATAGCTTGTTTCTCGTGTGTGCAATTTCTCCCTCATATGTGTGAGTCTCTTCGAGACCCAACCTTCCTTAGCTGGGATAAAAGAAAAAAAAATGCAATGCTAAGCTCCATGTTTTTTTATTTGTTTAATTTATTTATTTTATGTGGGATATTTATTTATATAAAGAGAGGACTAGGATAGGATTAATGGACAAATAAAAAGAAGGAAGAGTAGGGGTTAAGACTAAAAATTACTAAATGACAAAGCTTTGCACAATCCACCTGTACTCATTTTTGTTTAATGAATTTAAGTGCAAAGCTATTATTTTTATAAAAACTCAATACAAACCCTATGTTCATTTCCTATTTTCATGAGGACTATTGAGTTTTTTTGGTAAGAAGGAATATTGATTTAGGGACATGAAATATATTAAAATGAAAAAATAGGGATTATCACTATATATTCAAACCACCAAAGCTTATTTACAAATTATACAAACCTTTATAAACTATAAGAGTTTTGGATGTGAATTAGGGCACGCAAATTAACGAGTTGCATAGAAATTCTAAAGATAATAAAAATCTTAATGGCCGTAAATCAGGTAAACTTAATGTGAAAAATCTGGTGGTGATAAACATGCAATCAATGTGAAATTAGAATCATTCTTAATTTAAGGGAGCAGGTGTGACGTAGGTGGCTCCTTGACCAAAAAGAGTGTGGGAATGCCAAAATGGTGATAAACATGCAATCAATGTGAAATTGTAGAGAATTTGCCAATAAAGTAATTTATATTTAGGCACATATATGAGGACGAATGTTCTCATTTGAACTATTGCATATATATACTCTATCTTTGTGGGGCCTACCTTGGATCAGCACAAGCCCTTTCACACTCTCATCTCCTCATGATTTAGTACCAGGCCCATGTACACTATCATCAAACCATTATCCACCGTTGAATTGAATCTCAAAAAAAATACTGGTTAAAAGACCACTAAAATTCATGGCTTTTAAATTAAGGGATATGATTATCTTCCAAAGCTGATTTTTTTGTTGGCTCTTATCTATAAAGGAGACCTTTACATGCACCTTACTCCACTAATAAGAACCCATCTTAAGTGAGCCCCACTAGGTGAACTCCATACTGCTCATGACATGCAGTTTTCTTGTAGGAAAACATGCCCCATGTATTGGCTGCACCTAGTAGCATGACTCACTAGCCACCAGAAGGTGATATCCATGTGCCTACTGTTGGTATTTTACACATGAAACACTAGCCTTCAAAGCTGGAAGCTGATATGCATGTGCTTCTGTTTTTTTTTTTTTTTTGGTGTAAGATATGCATGTGCTTAGTTTTGGCATTTTACACATCAAGGGGAAATATAAAATCTTTCCACTAATTGAAAGGATTTAGGAGCAATGAATTAATGATTATCTTACCCTTTATAGTTATCTTCATAGTCAAACTTTCCACATGCAGTGCTACTTATCTTTATCCACAAATCTCCTAAATTTGGGATGATCTTGTTGAAGCAATTCTGTAAAATAACAATCACACATAATAATATAAATCATAAAATTGTATATGAACCCATCTTATTAAAGTCTTTTTGCAATGGATGCCACCACTCCATATGAGTTCAAGGATAAAATAGAGATTCAGTACATTTTATAGTAGCTCATTAGGTACTCCTAATTCATCAAGTAGTCTTGGCTTCTAATAGGAAACCATGTGCTAACAACCTTCAATTGCAACCTTCCTTGTTTAAAATTTCTTATACTAGAGCCTTTCTAAAAACAAAACATACATTTGTGTGTTGTTGGTTGCGATAAGGACTGCGGGGTGTTCATGTCTTGGGCTTAGCAATATCCAGGCCCAGCCCGGATTTTAAACATGATGCCCGAGCCCAGGCTAGGCCCAACTTGGGCCATAAGTACCTGGCCTGAGTTCAACCCACCTAGAATAGATTAGGCCCAAGCCCGAGTCTATTAGAGTTTAAAAATAGAAGGGGAGATGTTTATGAGCCCAACTTGTAGCTCACCTTTGTTATGATTAGGGATGTAGATGGGTCCCCAATTATCCGATTATACAGAGGTTCCTACTTGTTAAAAACAGGGTCTAGGTCTTTATTTAGGCTCCGATAAGTAAATGAGTCCGGATTTGGTTCCACCTTGGTTCGGATCTGTGGATTCGAGACCTGACGTGTTACCTCAAATTTTAAAAATTTCTCCTAAAAATTATGGTTTTTTTTTTTTAAATATCATTCTTTATTTAGATTCGAACTAGGATCCAAACCTGTCTCATATATGATTTTAGTTTCGGAGCAAAAAAAAAACTGATTCCGTAACAGTTCCGGATTTTATTCCATCTTTTATTTAACAATTTCAGTTTCAGATCCACCACGTACCCAAACTATTCATTTACAACCCTAGCGAGGATGTTTATTTGTACGTGGGAAAATGTGTTTATTTGTGCGTGGGAAAATGTGTGTTTGACTCCTCCTTATATAAAAGTCCACACAAGGGAGCTGGGACCTGCTGGTTCCCCCAGATGAGCAGACCCCACGTTGCCTTTTCCCCATTGAGAGTTGAGAGATGAGACATGTCACAAACCTAATAAAGTTGCCACGCGCATATCATATTTAGAGAACTTTGCCGAGTCACGTGCCATGCCCACATATGAAGGAAATGACACAACTCCTGAACACTACAAAATAATATTTGATCCATGATGACAAGCTCCCTGCAAAACCAGGAGTGGGCTCCACCATTAAATCCTAACTTTCAATGACACATGTTGCAGTTTCACTCAAATAATTTAACCACGTATCGTTCCGACCTGGAATGGTCCAGTTTGCAGTTCTAATGAGACTGCTGTTCAGATGATTGACTTGGGATTAACTCCACTCACTTTTATACTTTGTTTTTTTATTTTTTATAACTTTTTTAACAAAGTCAAGTGGAGTTCACGAGTGTAAATAGAAGGGAATAAGACGCTGTTTGGCGTCTCTATTTTTTTTCCCCGAATTCTTTAAATCTCTAAAATAAGTAGAGTTTTTGAAAATAGAGGTGTCTGGCAGTAATTTTAATATCTGTCTATTTTAAAGAAGTAGAGACAATGCCTCTCTTTTATACGATACACTTTTTGGATGCATTTGAAAAGTAGAGGAAAAAAATTAGAACAGATGAATAGTGTTTCTGGATCCATAAAGCCTAATCCGATTTTTAATTTTTTTTTTTAAATCTAAGAAAGTAAATCAAGATCCAAATCAATGGAGATGTTTATAAGATCAAATATGACTGTATAGCCAAATTTCATCCGTTGGATCATCATCAATCTTGAGATATATATAAGAAAACGTAAAACATTGGTTGTTATTTTTTTGGATTTCGTGGGCCCAAACACAATATCCAAACCATTAAATCTCTATGGAAGGCTGGACAAGGCTATGAGGTGAATTTTCAAGGCTTGATACCTTGTGGATTTCGAGAAGTTTGTGAAAATCTTTCAACCGTTGATTTAGAAAAGTTTATTTAGAATAGATCATTTCATTATCAAACGCTCCTTTTGATTCTAGCAACTTTTTTTAATGGCTCTTTTTTTTATAATCTATCAAAGAAAGAGTAGAGATACCAAAAAAAGCCTAATTAGCAATGTGACCCATTGTGATAAACTTATTATCCAGCCTTTGAAAATGTCAGTTAATTCCCACTCCAATATATTGTTAATCCACACCTTTCTTTCTTAACTTGTTGATTTGGTGAGTCTCATTACTTTCAGTTACGACTCAACAACAAGAAATTGTTAGAGAATCCAGAACAGGACACAAGATCAAACCAATCATGGTACCATAGATTCATTTGCTCCAAATCTTTTTGTCCAATTCAAAACTTATTAAGATAAGGATTACTGAGATAACCACCACCTCTTGCATCTTAATTTAAAATTTTGAGCAGCTAGTGACAGTACCCACACTCAAGTAGAGTGTTTTCTCATTTTAGCCAGCAGCGTTGGAAAACACTCCAATGCATGCTGATGACCCAGCAATTAATCATTTGAAAAATGCCAACTTCTGTGCCACTTGAGGTGTTAAGAAAGTACAAATGGCTATTTTACCGGAGACCGGAGAAAAAGGAAAGTACAGAGGACCAAAGATGACAAAAGGAGTAAAGTTTAGGAAGCTCTTGAGGACTATGTTACTGGGCTCTTGGTGTTTTTTTACCCCATTCTTCCACCCAAAAGCAAGTTGAAGAAGAAAAATGGCGGTGTAGGAGCTCACTGTAACTAGCCTCTTTTGTTTCCTTTTCCTTGTTTTCCTCTCTTTTTGGGGGGGTTTCCCCCTTTATCTCTGCCTTTCTTTGAATGGGGAAGATGGTCTTCAAGTCAAAGCTGAGATGGGTAGCTCTTGTTGGTCTGGTTCTCTCAGCTCTTTCTCTCTTTTCCCACTTCCTTCTTGCTGAATACACTGGAGAAAGCATTGTTGGTGGCCAGTCTTTAATCACCATCTTCTCTTGGAGGCCCAAATTTGAGAACACAGAAGTTGCTAAGACTGTAATGAACAGACCCCATCAAGTTTTCTTCTTTTGTCTTCCCTCATCTTACTCAAAGATTTGATCTTTTCTTTGATGGGTTTTGTGGCATTCAATCGCGATCTTCTCTTGGAGACTTAGATTCCAGAATGTAGATCTTACTGGAACTTTGCAATGGACATAACCCATCAAAAGATTCCATCTTTCTACTGAAGTTTTGGTCTTTTTCTGTAGATTCTTGCCTTTTCTTTTCTCTTGCATCTCTTTTCTTTTCTTGGGTTTGTACTGTTCTGTTTTTGTGCTGCTGATGGGAAAAGCGGAGCAAAGATGGAGCAAGATTTGTCTTTTTTTATTTAGTTTACTGTAGCTGTACTCGGTCATTGGATATTTTAAATTGGGTTTTTTTAATTATAGGCTTTCCTGGATCTGAAAGTGAATAGTAGGAAAATCCTTATACCATTCATCTTTCTTACTTGAAACTTGATGTGCATTTGGATTAGGCCATTGGTTGTCATTTCCTACTGTACTTGTTTCTCTCCATGTTCTTATTGGTTTTGACTTTCTTGCTTTTAGCTGGTAGTGGCAGAAACGGAACTTAATTCCTTTTTTTTTTTATTTTAATTAAACTGTAAATACATCAGTCTTTCGTTTTGATTAATTCTCTTCTGGATCATTCAGGGACTAATGGGGAAAAAATCCATTTTGAATCCATATCTTCTTTTGCTCTAAAATTGGTTTGTTTATCACTGATTTTATAGTATCGATGGAATTAGAACAAACCCAACTAAAACTTCGTTTGTTTTTACTCTAAATTTGACTAGATGTCTTGGCTTTTGGATTTCTGTCTCCTGTTCCTCTTGAATTCTGAATCTGTTCTTTTGTGGGGGATGCAGAGTGCACTATATAGAAGATTATGGGGTCCTGTGAGGTCTCTTATATTACTGCATCCACATGCAAACCCCAGAGGAAAGTACGAAGGTTAGAGCTTCTCTGAATTTTCTGTGTTTCATTGCACATGTTCAAGTCTCACTTGTTATCCTGTTATTAGTATTAAATAAGCAAATAACTTCTGTAGAAATTTGCATTCTGAATCTGGATAAATTGATAATGGCATTATATTGCCCAAATTGCAACCTTGTTGTAGTTTAAGTGTGATATATTGATCTGGAGGATGTAAGAGTATATACTTATTAGTGTTGGGCAGTTAAAATGCCTCAATCTTGTGAAGATTATCCTGAACCCCTTTACTGATAACAACTGGTTTGCTCTGTAATGTAATTCACGGACATAGACTGCACATTTTCTGCATATAGTGACTTGAGTGCTTGATGTTATAGCTCAGTGCATTGGAACTATTAACTGATGAAGAACTACAGCATTTGATTGAAATGGACTCCGCTTTGGGTGGGAGTACAAAACAATAGTTTAGCTAGCAAATCCTTGAGCCTTTCATGACTCCCGGCTCTACTATTTAAAGTAAATATTACCCAACTAACACACATGACAATCGGAACATAATAAACAAACTACTTATTCAAATGAGTTGCTATTGATCACATCTCAGCTCTTCTAACTACTTGGCACCATGATTGGCTCAACAACCTTATCAGCTGCTACCTCATCCTTATCTGTTGTTTCCAACTTCATGTATCGTGGATTAGGACGCTTAGCTCTGACTCTTGCGTGACCTGGGCATGCCATCATCACTGTAAAATTGTTGGAGTGAGAAACGAACGAAGAAATAGAAAACCTTTCTTTGATGGATAATTTGATGGCTTATGCTTCATATTCAACTTTGTGTTGCATAGGTGGCTTCCAGTGTCAATTTCACTGAACTAGATGTGATCTTGGTTCAGATTGATCGCCTGTGGAAGAGAGTTCTCATCTTCAAGTGTTAAATTCAAGGAAACGGATTGAGGACTCATCATGGTTCCAAGGTAAACTTTGGAATTTGGAGACTATAACTAATGTACAATTTTCTTAGATTGGAAGATTCGCGGTAGAACTGGTTAGGGAGATGAGAATCCTTTTCTGTAAGGACGAATGGCTTAATAATCACTGTGTCTTGCCGATAGATTTTTGAGTCTATTCTCCATTGCTGTGGACCCATATATGAAGGTTGAGGATTATGTGATAGGTTGTAAATTTCTAGATGTATTGTCTCCGGTTTCTGGCACAGTCTCTTCGGTCATGGTCACTTCGCTGGTCTCTAGCTGCTGTAAAAATATATGTGCCTCAATTTGGAAAAAGGTTTGCTAGTGGTGGTGAAAATGGTGCAAAGTAGGATTTTATGATTTTATCTCGTGTGGTCTATCCTTGGCCCCTTCAAAAGTCACATTTTACTTGGTTCACCATCCAAGATCGTATCCTCACTCTGAATCATCAGCAAAGCATTTGTTAATGACCATCCCATTTGCCTTAGAGATTCGGAGTCTGTCAATAATCTTCTCCTGAATTGCATTGTGGCTAATAAGGTTTTGTTAGCTTAGCCATACTGTCATGGTTCGGAGTGTCTTGAATATTCGCCAATACATGATCACCCATTTTGAGGCTAGGCAGTTTGGCTTTCATCTCAAGCGAGGCAAAATATCAATAAAAAAACTAAAAAAACAAGTGAGGCAAAATCCGAGTGTTTCTATCCTTCATCGCTGCAATTTGGGCAATCTGTAAGGGGAGTAATAGAGAATATTCTGATAATATGCTCATGTCGACTGAAATCCCTATCAACGTCATTAGTAGGACTAGGGCTAGGGTTGCAAACAGTTCGGGTTCGGAACAGAACCATGACGTATTTGGATTTGGATCTGTTTTCAGAAGGATGGATCTGGACCTGGTCAAAACCGATCATGTATCCCAAACTGATTCAGACTTTAACTCCAGGGCCCGGTTCCGGTTCCCCATCTAGCTTCAGTGATCTCACGATACATCTGCAAACAAGAACCTTTCACAAAAAAAAGAAAAGAATCAAAGAGTAATAACCATTTACAAGAATTACTAAAAACTTGTCATTCCTTGCATCCATCGGAATGTCTTCAAGGCACCATCCATTATCTTGGCCTTGTAAAAGAAGTGAATTGAGGTATTGATAGCATAAACTTGTCAAGAAGTCAATGATTCCGGGAGGTGGAGGACGATGTGGGTGGTGAGGGCGTGGAGGCGGAAGAAAGAAGAGTGGCGGTTTTTGGGGGGGGGGGGGGGGGCGGCATGGCCGTGGCTGTAGCCGGTGAGCTTAATGAGCTTGGGGGAGATGTGCAGGAAGATGCTGTTGAGGGTGTTGCCGGCAGCAACGCGGGGTTTGACGTTTTTAAGAAGAAAGAGATTGTGGGAGGAAATCAGACGGATGAGAATTTGGTGGAGATGGGATGATTGGTGGTGGTGTTTTGGAGATGGATGATTGGATGCGAAAGAGGATTTTAGGGTATGGAACATGGGGAAGAAAGGGCGTCAAGGAAGACGACTGGCAATGATGATGAAATTGAGGAAGGAATGCGGCGAACTTGTGAATGGGGCCGAAGTGTTGTTAAGGACGACATGGAGAGAGGGAGGCAGGAGTCATTGGAAGTCTCGAGAAACAAGCAAAGAAGGCCAAGGGTTCTTGAGTTGCAAAAGTACCCATTTAATTACGAAAATTCTATAATTGCAAACGTTCTGTCCAGTTCTTGGGTCGAAGTCTATATGGATCCGGAAACAGACCTAGTTTCTTTTTGGAACTGGACCCGGTTTCTTTCTGGATCCGAAATCAGGTTCTGGATCTGAATCCGATTTTCTATCTGAACCAAATTTAAGTTCCAAGCCAGATTTTTTTTTTTTTGGGGTTGGAAAGGTTAGGTAGTCGGATAATCATATATGATATATCCATTTGCAACCTTAGCCAGGGCCTTGTCTCTTTTTGAGGGAGGGTATACTGATTGCTGACAACTTGGAGAGATGTTTGATGCTCTACTTCCGCGGTAATAGTGATACTAGCATTCGTGAAAAAAAAAAAAAAAAAAAAAAAAAAAAAAAAGAAAAAGAAAAGATATTCTAGCAGTGTTGTGTGGAGGTGCTTAGGAGTTTGGACCGGGTGGCTTAAAAAGTATTAATGAATATGAGTTCATCGCCTTGTTGAATGGGGTGAGGGAGTCTTACAATTTGGCTCTCTTTCCCTTGGCAACAGAGGCTACTCATCTTTTACGGTTTCATGGGCTTAAAGAGATTCATTGTCCCTAGAAGGTTCGGCCTTAGTTTGATGAACTAAGGGAAATCCTTGTGACTGCTGTGGTATCCATCTTTCACATGAAAAACCCAGAAGATTCTGCAGCTGCTTCTTTACCTATGAACAGTATGTTTCCTGAGGAGTTGTTGTCTAATGTGTGATGTTCTGTGCTATGATGTGGATCTGTTTGTGATTTGCATTGCTGTTTTCCACTATCTATTTTAGGGGGTTCAGTGCTTTCCTTCTTGTTTGTTGTTTTGGTGTTTTAGAATTCATCTCTCTCTAGAAAAAAAAACCCAACAATAATGGGTTACGCACATGTTTCAAAATAACGGCTGTTACCGTTACATAACCTGCGATTTTGAACCCTGGTTACATATCTTGTCTAAATATACGTTTTTCCTGCGCATCTCTTCTTTAATGACGAAATATTGCCTTACCTATTATTTGCGTGCGCGCGCACACACTCAATAGTAATTAGTTTGAATATTTTCCATTCACGAGTTAAATTTTATTTGCATATATATAATGTCAATAGTAACTAGTATTTTCCATTTACGTAAAAAGAATCTTCCCTAGTCATATTCATTTATGGACTATATATTATTCATCTTTTTTTTAACAAGTGTACATTTATACAATTATATGCATTTCGATCAGGTATTGTATCTGACACCCAATGTTTTGTCAATGTCTGATTCTTAACCTATATTAGCTTCCTGTCATTAATTTACTCTTTTCTTTTGCTCAAATTTTGGTAGTCATGTTGCACATTTTTATTTTTTCTTATTTGTTTATTTATATTTTACATTTAGTTTAGAGGCTTTTTTTTTTTGTAGGGATAGCATGTTCAGAATTTGTCCACTATCTATTGGATTTTTCTAATGTTGCCTAATGATGTATTTGATGTTGGCCACATGATTGTTAGTGATTATATATGTATGGAGGCTCTGCAAACTCCCCCTCGAATTGATGTGGATTGTCAAGAAGCATCAATTTGGACATCAAGAAATTATGACGATTGCGAGACATGCCTTAGTGAATAGATTGACAACTTGCAGTTGAGATAAGATATGAGAGATTGTGTTGAGAATGTGGATAGAGGTAGTAAAAATAGATTTGAAGAAGTGCAACTTATCTGAGGATTTGACTCAAGATAGATCGGAATAGAGAAATAGAATTCATGTAGCCGATATGTTGGGACAAGGCTTTGATGATGACGACGACGGCAATGATAAGATTTGTCAGACTGTCCTGGTTTCATCTTCATAGTATTCACGAATGAAATTATAATCAATTGCAATATTTTTCTTCTGTTCGTGAAATCCTGGATGTGCCGTGAGTCTTACTACACTTTTGTTGTCCCCCATAGAGGGAGTAGGTGCTAAGACAGAAGCATTAAGTTTCTTATGTAACTGTTGAAGCTAGATGTTTTTTGAGGACGCAAAAGATATGGACTGCATTCAGCTTGTGTTGATGACTTGGAGACACTCTCCTGTTTGTTACATTTCCAGAAAATTGGGGAATTCCTACCACTCAGTTCTCGATTGATGAGTGTTGGGACATTCTGGTCAATCATAATTAGCATATGATGTGAGCTGTAGAGAAGAATCATTTGGAAAGAAAAGCCCATGTCTTGAAACTCCATGTAGATATCGAATTATGCGATGAACAACACTCCAGTGAAGGCGCTGTGGGTCGAGTATAAATTGGCCTGACCGCTTGAACTACACAGGAGACAACCAGTTTGGTTCTTGCTATATTTGACGTTAAGCTTAATGGGAGTATCAAAGGGCTTTGGATCTTTCATTTGAGTGAGGTCAATGAGATCCTATGTGTTTTTATACCAGTAGTACTGGGGTGACTTCAATCAAGGGAAAAGGTTAGTTGCCCCAAATCTTTCATGTGGAAAGATGATTGCAATACTTGTTTCAAGGAAGCAAATGCCAGAGCTATCATCTCCTGGGAAAAAATGTCATCAACATATACTAGAGTATAGTTATGCCCTTGAAGGTGGAAATAATGAGTGGTCCTAGTTGTTCTGGTTGAACCCATGTTTTAGAATTGCAGACCAAAATTTTTGAAACCACGCATGTGGAGCCTGTTTGAGCCCATGCAGATTGACAAAGTCTACAAACATACGCAGTGTTTGGAACTACACAGGCCGAAGGAGTCATGTACATTGTTTCTTTGAGATCTCCATGTGAGAATGCATTCTTAATATCTAGTTGAAAAATTGGTCAGGATTTGGTAGCAGTTAGTGCCAAAACCATACGTACAATTGTCATATTGGTGACGGGAGCACCATCCTCAATGTCATTCTACTGTCGATAGCCCTGCACAAGGAAGCTAGTTTTGTATCTGTCAATACTTTGATCTGATTTCAGCTTTGTAGTATAAACGCATTTCTAACCAATAGGTTTGAATTGTGAGGGACAAGGAGCAAGAACCCCTGTTTACAAATTGTTGAAATACAAGAAATACATCAGATTTTGAGTTGGAACGCAAAAGATAAACCCATGTATGACAACTATAATCATCAACAAATATAACAAAATATTTGTATCCTACCCTAGATGCAGTAGGAGATAACAAAACATCATTTTGCACAAAATCAAAAATAAGTTGATGCATTGTGAGTGCTGATTGAGAAAGGAAGGGTATTCCCTTTCCCCGTATGACACCCAATTCAAGAGAATTGAGAAGTAGCAAATCTTTTATCTCCAAACAAACTAGAATTTAACATCATCATCATCAAAGCCTTGTCTGAACTATGTTGGGGTGGGCTACATGAATTTTGTTTCTCCATTCCGATCTATCTTGAGCCAAATCCTCAATTAAGCTATCTATTTTTACTACCTCCATCCACGTCCTCTTTGGCCAACTCCTTTCCCTTGGTGGGCCATCACCCTTTATGGGCAAACTTTTTCTTGTTGGACATGCACAAACCATCTCAAACGGGTTTCTCTAATTTTATTTGCAATTGTTGCTACCCCTAAATGCTTTTGAAAGCACTCATTTCTAATTTTATCCTTTTTAGTTTTACCATACATCCACCTCAATATTCTCATTTCTGCTACATCCATTTTGTGCATATGATGCTTTTTGATTGGCCAACATTCTGCTCCATAGGTTATAGCCAGTCTAATCGTTGTCTTGTAAAATATTCCTTTCAATCTTGTTGGCATTCGTCGGTCACAAAGCACTCCAGAAGCAAGTCTCCATCTCAACCATCCCCCTTTAATCCTATGTTCGACATCTTCATTAATCTCCCCGTCCTTACTAATTATAGAGTCAAGGTAGCAGAAAGAATCACTTTGTGGCATCTCATGGTCTTCAATTCTCATAGGAGTTTAAGCTCTTTCTATATGCCCACTGAAATAACAATCCATATATTCTTTCTTTGTATGATTTATTTTAAAGCCTTTGGATTCTAAAGCCTCCCGCCATCTCTCAAGTTTTGCATTCACACCGTCTCTTGATTCGTCTACCAACACAATATCATCCGCAAATAACATACACTAAGGTACCTTTTCTTGAATATGAGTAGTTAACTTATCTATAATCGGTGCAAAAAGATAAGGGCTTAGGGCTGATTCCTGATGCATACTTATGGTTACTAGGCACTCCCCTGTCTCTCCGCAAGTAGTTCTCACATTCGTTACTGCTCCTTCATACATGTCCTCAATATTTGTCACAGAATGCAATGCTAGAAGATTGGAATGAGATGGATCTCCTAGGATCGATTGATCTCCATATATAATATTGTACAAGCCTTGATTTGGGCTACAAATTATTAATTATCTAGTCATACTTCAGTAAGCTCGATCCTAATATAGTATATAGAATCTGGACAGGATGCTAGAGTTTGACTAAACAAAGGGTTAGGCTTTATTATACAAGTGGATTTGGCCTGATGGACCTAAAATCTTTAACACCCCCCTCAAATTGATGCTGGTGAGTCAACAAGCATCAATTTGTCTGTCAAGAACTGATGGCGTGGACGAGGAAGAGCTTTGGTAAAAATATCAGCAATTTGGAGGCCAAATGAGATGAACGGATGAGAGATAACATTGCGTTGTTATTCATCCCTAATAAAGTGACAACCAACCTCGATGTGTTTTGTTATTTCATGAAATACTGGATTTTTTGTAATGCGAACTGCGCTAGTGTTATCCACATGCAGAGGTGTGGGTAAGTTTTGTGTGAAGCCAAGTTCTGCGAGGAGGCGACAAAGCCATAGAATTTCTGAGCACGCTGCAGACATGGCCCGATATTTTGCCTCAGTTGATGATTTTGAAACTTTGTTTTACTTTTTTACCTTCCACGAAATAAGGGCATTACCTAGATACATGCACAAGCCTATTGTGGAGAGCCAAGAAGATAACAGATTATTCTCCTAATCAACATCATAATAGGCAGTCAATGCCATTGGAGGGCCAACAGGAAAACATAAGCCTATGTGAGGAGTGCCAAGAAGATAACGGATTATTCTTTCAACTGTTGCTAAATGGAGATGATGAGGCCTAGTCATATATTGACTCATCAAGTGTACTGCATAAATGATGTTCGGCCTGGTAGTATCAAGGATGAAAAAAAGGGACTTGGGACTGGGGTCGGCCTAGGTTCAAGTAGACTTGGGTGACTCGGTCGAGTCGGCCTGAGTCCCCTGAAAAGTAAAAAAAAAAGGAAAAAAAAAAGAAAAAAAATTGATTTTTGCCTTTTTATTCCCTTCATAATTCCATTTAGATAGTTTTACTCTCTTCATTCTTGTACGTTAACGATAGATTTTGCCATTTTTTTTTGGAATAAGACATTAATAAGACAAGCCCTTTTATAATTTAATTGCAATTAAAATTTAAAAGTTAAAAGTAGAAAAGACAATATACATGTTCCAACTTCCAATTTCCAAATCAATTATCAACTAGTAAGATGTAACTAAGCTTCAATTATAGCATATAAAAATGTAAAACCATACCTTAGCTATTTCTTCTTAAAATTTAAATGCTAATTCCATGTTGAATGCCTTGCGGGTTCTAGATCTTCATCATCGTCGTTATTTTGACTTTGACGATAGTATTGAGCAATGTCAAAATGAAAGAAGCCTTGTTCCGCACTTGGAGTTATAGGACCTTCTTCATAGTTTGATGATGGAGCCATAACTTGAAGTTGAGGATATGCATATGGTGGTGGTTGTTGCACTTGTCGTTGAGGATATGCATATGGTGGTTGGAGCCATAACTTGAAGTTGCGGCTGCCCATACTCATACGAAGGATCATGGTGTGAGTGTCCATATTGTTGCCCCATACCCATATGAACTATCAGAACTTGTGATCCAACAACTTGATGCCATTTGTTGCGGCTGAGGATATTCATCCGAGGGCTCATTTCCTTCATCTCTGCCCCACCCACCAGCAGGCTCACTTGGACCACCAGGTGACGGGTTATATGAAAGTCTAAGATCCGAACCCTGGGTGAGCTCAAAAACCTAGAACAATTTTAATTTTCTAATGTTAATTATGCTTTGGAAATTAATTAACTTGACTACAAGTGAAGTTTCTAAGTCATACATTAACAAGTAAAGAAACTATGTAATCATTCAACATTGACATTGACAAGAAACATTAATAAACTAAGAAACTAAGCATATGGGCATCATCCACACAGTAAAAGATCAACCATCATAACAACCAAATTTATAGTGGTTTGGCTGCCTACATCCACTCCCAGTTTCCCTACCGGATTTTCCACTATTTCAACTTGAGGTTTAGGCTCACCTCTAACCTTACAACCACATATGCTTTTCAAAGGCTTAGCATTAACCTTTACAACCACTTATGCTTTTCAAAGGCTTAGCAATAACCTTTACAATAAGATGTTTTTATCTCTCAATTCAATGCCTAATAGCTATATAATTGAGTACATATTGATGCCTTTTGACATAGGCTGATATTAAAAGTGAAAACCCAATCTAAGACATATGCATGATGAATGCAAAGATCTATAAAAGATGCATATGCTTGAGGCCTTCTATCTCTTTTTGAAATTGAATGCTCATAAACGATGTAAAGGTGAAAATCATAAATGAGAGATAGAGAGGTTAAATGATGCACACATGTTTTGAAATGATGAACAAACTAATTTTAAAAAACTCAACCTAATTCTAGTATGTTTGTTCAAAACATAAATTTAATAACATGTGTAAATCTATTCAAATGTTGAAGTCAATTCATTAATCATGTTTAAAATCAAAGCATGTTAAGAAACCAACATTTGAACAAGTTAAGCGAACACTAAATCATGCCATTTAATGAAAACAAAGTTTTAAAGACAAGCATGAATTAATTTTGAGATAGAGCAAACCTATTTGAAGAATCAAAGGTTGAAATCATAGATTTGCCCTCCTGGCCTTCCTCTAGCATAGCATAGATGCCCCATCTTCCTTGGCCCTCAAAAGTCTCATAGTGTTGGCTAAAATCCCAAGGAATTGCTCAAATTTATAGCAAAAAGGCCTCCAACAGTTCTTTGGGCGGCTAGCCGACCTCCATGAGTCAGTTAGCCGTCCTCAAGTCGGCTAGCCTTCTGGTGACTACTGCTGATCTCCTGCTGATCTACTGGTGACCTACCAGCAGATGTTTTGAAATGAAAATGATTTTCAAAGTGGGATTTTAGGCCATAGAAGAACAATACTTGATTTGCCTATAAAGTTGGAAATTAAGTTTCAGAATATGATTCAAAACTTGTTTATGCATGAATTTCAAAAGCTCTTTTTATAAAACTCTTGAAACTAAATTGAAATGTTTAAATCATGCATAAAACTCAAGTCTTAACAACATGATGTCAAACATGAAAACTTATTAGAAATGCATGAAGATTCCAAGATTAAAAGGTATAAGTGTATGAGAGATCAAGCTATTATGAAAATGAATGCCTCTAATCAAATTGCAACGAATGAAATCCCTAACATCATATACATTAATGTTGTAATCTCCACCACCACCACCATCACTACCTAAATATGCCGCCTCATTCTGAACCTGGCCACCTCCTGGTGAACCGCTCCTGTATTGTTGTTCTTCTTCATGAGTGGCCAACCTTTGGCCTTGACTTTGAGTCTTTGCATGGGTGAATCTTATCCTTTGACTTTCGCCTATATTGGAGAGGTGGGTCTTTAATCTTGTTTGGCTTTAGAGACCGGGCCACTTGAACCAGTTGAACGTGATGTTGATCTATCTCTAGCCCCCGCAACACGTTCCGAAGTAGAACGTGTCAACTCTAGCTCACAACTATGACCACGTTGTGAGCCTTGCGATGACGACGCTGTTACAACCTTGCCCTTATCGCACACTAATGGCGCTGTAGAAGTAGGCGTAGTAGATCTGCGAGTGGGAGGTTGCGGTGGGGAATTCTGTCCTCCTTCATCCGACTGAAAGTCATCAACACTAGCCGTTGCTTCATCGAGGAATTTTGTATCATTCAATACTGGATCCTCTCTTTCAGCCAACCATTCACCAAGAGGGTCATCTTCCTCGAATATATAATCCAAATTAATTGGTTGGTAGTCTCCATTGTCTTTTCTCGTTAGATTCCTTGCCCTGAACCTCATGTTGTAATGGACAAAGACCAACTTCTCCAACTTTTGCATAGTAAGGTGATTCCGGGTCTTAGTGTGGATCAAACTGAATGTGCTTCAATTCCTTTCACATCTTGAAGATGAGGCTGTTTGGCTCAATACTCTTTTTGCAAAAGCTCTTAGATGGGGAACCTCATCGCCAAATGTAGCCCACCATTCAGCTGTTTTAAAAAATCAAAATAATAAAGTCAATTGTTTGTCATAATTAATAAATATAATTCATAAACTACTATATTTCAATAATAGATGTATTGAAATAATACCTGGATCCATCTGCCTACGACCCAATTTGGCTACGTTTGATCCAAAACTACCAAGAGCGCCCTTGTAGTTTCTCAGCTATAAAAGTCAAAATAAATTTAGAAGTTAACACTTAGCCCACAAATTGATGAATAACAATGTCATGTGATATGACATCTTACCTGGTTAACAATTGTAACTTGCTGTTGCGGGTCATGTGTCATGGTCTCTAACGTTGTTTTTCATCAATTTCTCAGTCACCTGGTCCTGTATTAAACACCCATTACGGGAAAACTAATTATTATTAATATGCTGGTTAATACATAGAAGACTACGATATAAGGAAGGTACAAAAATAACATCATGTAAAGTGAGTGAAGAAAAATGACAATTCCCAGTGTCAAAAATATGCATTTATTCACCATTGGCCATATGAACACGAGTTGGTTTAGTATATGGCTTAAGATTAGACAAATTCTGGTTTATCATAGTCACATGATTTGGTTTACCAGAATAGAGATGCCATGTGGTGCGATGAGAGGCATTACTGGAGAATCCCATGGCGAATAGAGCTTGCACAATTTGTCGTAAGGTTCAGGACTAAGAGTACTAGGTGCATAGCAAAGTTTGGTGGTTGTGATGACTCAGGTGGACCTTTGACAGAAAAGGGAGATGTATTGGCATTTGTTAGTGGCTTGATATGCTTGGGCATTATGCTTCTGAGGGCATCGGCGACAATCAATAATTAGATGGCCAGGCTTCTTGCAATACTTACAAAATTTCTTTTTCTTGTATCGATTAGCTTAATGACCAAATTCTTTACAACTAAATGTACTTTATGAGTAGTATGGTTAACTTGTTGTCTTTTATCAGAAACATATAAGGCTATGTCTTACTTGCTAGAAGAGCTGCCGAAGGATAAGTTCTTTTGCCCTTCTAGTAGAGTTTGTGAATGGCACCTTTGTTCATGAAGCAATTCTTGAAGATAGATATCCAGTGTTAGAGTTGGTACCCAATTCATTAGCCTTGCATGGACGGGTTCATATTCTTTTCAAAGTCTCATAAGAAATTGATGTCTGTGTGTAACTCATGTACATTTTGGATGGCAAAAAAGGCAATATCTGGAACAATAGTTTATACGAAGGAGCTATTTTCAATTCGAAGTGCTATAAATCTAGCATAATAGTCCTGAATAGATTTATCACTGTGTGTATGTTCTCCTATTTCAAATTCAAGTGAAGTCTCCTAACCTCATTTTCCTGATGATATGCTTTTCGCAAATGGGACCATTATGTCATGGGCTGTTGTGTATGGACGAAGAGTCAATGAAATATGGGGTTCAATGGAACCGAGAATCCAACTGATGAATTTCACGTTGTTATCTTTCCATTTGGTTACTTCTTTGGAATCCTCAGGTTCTGTATTGGATCCATCATCAATAAAGCACTGTAATTCTTTTTCTTTCGCAAAATTGCGAAAGTGAAATTCCTGAAGAAAATAATTCTTTCCATCAAATTTAAGAACTCACTTTTATCTGCCATCAAGTAAATTACTTAAGATCAATCAAGAGGTAACAAAAATACCTAAACCTGTAAATGCAGAGTTATGTCAAAAACTCCATGATGATAGGCCAAGTTCGTCACTGTTTGGTGGAATTTGAATTTCCAATAAATAGAAACTGTTGAAGAGAGGTGCCAAGATTAAGTTCCTAGTCCAGAATTTTGTTGAGAAATATTAGAGGCCCCTAAGGAAAAGAAATCCCCAGAGTCGATTATGCTAAATCTGAAAATAGAAATCCGGGCAGAGGTTGAACAAGTCGTGTCTTCCCAATCTACTGGTCACAGTACATGGCCTGGTATGTACTCAGGATCCAAGCTTTAAAAATGGTTCAAACCCCTTTATTTTTCTTTTACGTTTCAGCGAAAGAGACGCAGGATCAGAACTTAAACTTTACCAAGGTCTGCTGGTCGGAGCCGGAGCAAAGCTAAGGACTCAGTTGATGAGACCTGCAACAGTGCCAAGAGAGAAGGGTGAAATTGGTGCTTGCAACAGTTGACAAGACTTGCAAATCCCTAGAAATCTTTTAGCCGAAGATACCTACTTGGGTTTTAGATGGTGGAGAGGAAGATTGATGTTTTCAGAAATTAGAAAATCCAAGAGATCCACATATCAATTGCTGGGAGAGGAAGCCACAGAGCAAAGAAATCCACAGAACAGAGATCAGGTTGTCAACAAAGAAGCAGAGGTAGTCGAAGAACCACTTAATCTTGTTGATCGGATCGTAGGAGGGGTCGGGAGAATGAGGATCAGGTTGTTGACCCTTTCGAACTCTATGGTGGCCCCTCTCGGTTGAATTAAACTTGTAGATGGCAGGATTTTATAAACCCAAAGAAGAAACTCTAGATTTCAGAAAATGGGAATGCTCTGATACCATAACAATATCATGATTAGCATAAAAATTGTTGTACTCTCACCGAGGGAGTGCCCGCCCTGTATTTATATTAATATTTACTAAGTACAATCTATGATGCACGGATATTTTAAAATGGGCAACGTATCGTATCCGATACTTCACTTTTTATGTGTAAAATTCGTGTCCCTATAGTGTCCATGGCGTGTCTATGACGTATCTGTGCATCATAGAGTACAATTACTTGAATACCCCTTTCAAAGGGTTTAAATAGAGAATATGTACAAGGGCTATCAGGGAATAGCTAATTTATAAGTATAGATATCATGCTCTGCTGGTGTAGTAGAATCGGTACTCTTTAGAATTTCTTCCTGCATGCATATGACTACATATGCTCACATATAAGCCTGTTTCCCGTTAAGTAATCTTGTGTAATGTACTTGCTATATTCTTACATTAAGTACATTACAGCTCCTGGTTCACAGACCAATGGCTTTATCTTTGTCAAGATACAAGGAGGTTTCCACGAGATCAGAAATGCAGTAAGTTCTAATATAGCTCATTTTTTTCAATACAAGCAATCTATTGCTATCCTTGAGTTGGCATTCATCTTTTTGTGCCTGCAGATTTGTGATGTGGTGGTGGTTGCTCGGCTTCTCAATGCCACTTTGGTCATTCCTGAGCTTCAAGCAACAACAAGCAGCAAGGGAATCAGGTCTCTATCACTTTAAGTTGAATTCACTTTAAGTTGAATTTACTTTCAAAACACACACGGGGAAGGGAGGGAGTTGTGAAGTGGAAATGTCCTCCCACTGTACATGTGCCACAAGGTGATAGCAGTGTATTGGGGTTGTCTAACTGAACTCATTGTTTCTTTCAGCACCAACTTCAAGAGTTTTGCATATCTCTATAATGAGGATCAATTTATAGCAGCATTAGAAAAGGATATAATAGTTGCAAGAGGCCTGCCCAAAAACTTCAAAGCAGCACGGAAAAAGAAGGAGATACCAGTGTTTAAAGTTTCTTATTCAGCTTCACCAGAGTTCTACTTGGGTATTGTCCTCCCAGTACTTAAGCGCCATTCAGTGGTTGAACTACTTGTTTCAGATGGTGGATGCTTGCAGGTAAAGGTCTTGAATTTTTAGGTTCTACCGTCCAAAAAAAAAAAAAAAAAAAAAAAAATCACTTGAGTTGGTACTTTTAATTATAAATGAAAGCTTTTTAACACGTGTATTTGTTGTCCGTTATATTTGTAATTATAGAAGCTTGTTAGGTTTGATGGGGTTAAAGCACTTTATGTTTAAAACTGTTCTATTCTTAAATTATGGCTATCCACATCTAATTAGAGTGATCCTTGTGTCAATTTAATTCATGATGGGTCCTTTCTATCCCACACCCCCTCATGATAACTGGGCTGGGCCCTACAAAAGGTAACTGGTGAATTCTTGAAAAGGCTGTGGAGATTCCAGTTCTACTGCAATGAGATTCAGGTGTTTGACATCTGAGTGTCAAATGATGTTTCATTATGAGGTTATGTAAGCAAATGGTTTGGCGAATTTAATTGTAGCCAAATGGGGTTGGACTGGATTGATCCTTGGGTTGTTTCTAATATGTAACTTCGTTTGGGCAGGGTAGAATGCTCTTATACTGGCCTTCTTTGGTTGTTTGGTGCCCTTTGTTTTGTACTTAACTTTGTTAAGTACAACCATGAAAATCTATGTTTTGTTGTATGCAGTGTTTGGCAAGGGTTCATTATGAAGAGGCTTTAGTAGTGAACTTTGCTGAATCCACATATTGATAAGTTTTTAGATTTAGAAAACTGTAAAGGCTTCAATAGGATGTTGAAGTAGCAGAGAAATCAGGTGACCTATCTACTTAGTTTTAGTTCTACTACTAAGGCATCTCATTATCACTTGCATGGCCAGAAATGTCCTTGAAATAATTGAATCAGAAATTAGTGTATCTGCAAGAGGGAACTTATGGATATCACCAATAGGGGAGGGAATCTATGAATGCCATTCTAGGTGGTTTTGGGCATCTACTAAAGAATATTAGAAACACCCCTTGTATGGTATAGTGAAGGGTTACAACTTATATGTCCAAGGAACCGTAAGGGCTGATCAGTTTAGATTTTTGATTTTTTTTAATTGTGACAAGTTATGACTTTGAAAGAAGCAATGAGGAAGAATTGAAGAAATTATAGATCGAGGAGTTACTAAGAACATGGCTTTAAATGGCATTGAGTTGAAGAAATAGAGCTTACAAATCTTATCACAAATAAATATATAAGTTTAGGAAATTCATGTCATGTAGGCGTGTGAAGGATTTGGATTCATCGTACTTTGGCCTCAAGAATACCTAAAAAGGTCTCTCTCTTGAAGACATTCCTATATTTATTTTGTATATTACAATATTAAAAAGTTTTCTATTGTATAAAGTTTAGTTCATATATGCAAAAAAAAAAAAAAAGGAAAATTTGTGTTTATATAGTAGAAATATGTTAAAACTATGTGAGCAATATACAAAGAGGTAAATTAAATTCTTATCTGAATAGATGCGTGGTGACATTTTGGCCATGTTACAACATTTTGGGCATGCCAAAAGAAAATGTTATAGCATGTTGGTGCAGTCCACTGGTCTCACAAAATAAGAGGGATTTATGGATAGACATTCATAAAAAATTAACCCCATCTGAAATTGGTAGATTATCAATTCATGGTTGTGATGGGGTGTTCTTCACTAATTTTTATTTTAACCATCTTTGGTTACCTTAGCTTGTATTGTTGGCAAATTATGTTGTTGCGGAATCCATAAACCCCTCCTCTATCTGGTGGAAGGTTTTACCAATATGCCACCGTCCCACTTCAATATTGTCCGTTCATCACATATAAAGAGTCATCATGATAGCATAACTTGTCTGATATATTTGTCTGACATGTTAATTTTTAAAGCAATGGAATATCTTTGTTGCACTGGGTAAAGGTGATAATTTGTGATACCTTGAATGCCTGCAGATAAATAATTTAACAATCCGTACTAGGGGGATGTTCTCCTACGAGAAGATAACATACTTCTCATATTTTGTCTAGCTCATGGGGACCACTTTGATGCTTATTTACCATTGGGGATGATGGGGTATATGGAAAGGTCTCCTTATGGATAAGGGTCAAGAAAAAATATAAAATCAGCCCCGATCAGACTGTCCTAGCACTTGATTTAATAGCCATAAAATTTAGTGATCTTTTAACCATAGATTTCTTTGAGATTCAATCGAGCGGTGGATAAAAGGTTTGACAAGAGAGAAATTATGCCCGGTGCGGTGGTGCCAGATAATGGGGGATGAGACTTGAGAGTGTGGAAGGGCCTGCACTGATCAAAGGTCGGCCCAAGTGGGCCCCAGGGATCTGGACTGCATGTAGTATTGCTTGGAGGAGAACATATCTCTGTTCTAGTTCTAGATTACCAGCATAATTAGTTGTCTAATCAATTATTGCTGCTCCGATCCTTTTATTTTTCCATCATATTACAATTTGTTTGGCTCTTTATTCTGCAGATACTCTGGATGCATTTGGAATAAAGAAAACTTGATTTTCTTCATTCTATCATCTCATGCTGGAATTTGGAAATTCTTGTGCGAAATTATTGTGAAAAGTGTTATCATATGCTTATTTCCTTTTTGATTGTATTTGTTTACTTTAGTTGCTTTCTAATTTGAACAGGCTATTCTTCCACCTGATCTCGAAGAGTACCAGAGGTTGAGATGTAGAGTTTCTTTTCATGCTCTTCAGTTTCGACAGGAGGTCCAGGAGCTTGCCATTAGAATACTAACTCGGTAGGAGATGCTTTTCTCATAGTCTTGACACCCCAATTGTTTGTGCATTATCTTATCATATGAAGCTTTATTAAGAGAACCAGCATCTCTTTGATAGGTTGAAAATGGTAAAGAGGGGACACTGTATGGTAATTAATATGGTTTAAAAAATCGGCCTAGTCCGAGTTGACTCGGTACATACAGAGTCAGATCCTATGGGACTTGGTCTCGAATCATACGACTCGGCCAACTCGACTTGGACTCAGCCATGGCTGAGTCGGGTCCCAGGGTCCGATTTTTTAAGCCTTTGTAATTAATTGGATCCTTTGGTGGACCCCATCATGTGACAACCCTTGATATAATCCACTGCCAGATGATCCTGGCTGTTCAATTGATGGCTTGCAAATGGACTGCATCTTGTGGTTCACTATCGGCAATGGAAATAGGATGATTAGTAAATTAATATCAATTAATTATAATTCATAGGCCATAACATGCATATTTTGGGTCTCTGATGTGGTGGACCACATGGAGTTTCATGGTTGTTAGTTTGTGTGCTTCCTAGATTTTGTTACCCTTCAATTTTTCCTAAACCTTCAGATTACGGGCTCCTGGACGACGATTTCTTGTATACTATCCTGGAATGACCAGAGATGCTCTAGCTTACCACGGTTGCTCTGAACTCTTCCAGGTATGGAGTTCAAGCCCTCAATATATGATCTTTAATTTAAATTGTGTTTGGATGCACCTTAAATTGCAATCAGTTTAATACATTTGGAGAGTGGATTGTCATTCGGTTGGCTTTACTTCAGAATTGTTTGGAAATCTGTTGAAGAAAAAAGAGAGCAGAAAGCTCGAACCAATAATGGCAATATGTGAGAACAATGGTTTGGAGTGGAGAATGTGGAAACACGTACTGCCCCGATCATATTTCCTGAATGTGACACAGTCCAAACTCCAAATGCTTGGAGGAGCAGAGAATCATAAGTTCTTTCCATAGCTTTTCTAGCTACTTCAGAATTGTTCGGAAATCTGTTGAAGAAAAAAGAGAGCAGAAAGCTCGAACCAATAATGGCAGTATGCGAGAACAATGGTTTGGAGTGGAGAATGTGGAAACACGTACTGCCCTGATCATATTTCCTGAATGTGACACAGTCCGAACTCCAAATACTTGGAGGAGCAGAGAATCATAAGTTCTTTCAATAGCTTTTCTAGCTACTTATAATTTAGGGTACATTTAAACACATCTTCTGGTTCTATCTTGAACATGCAAGCTTTTCTTGTGTCTGATTGTTTTGCATGATGTCTTTAATTTCTTCCAAAGGATGTACATTCAGAACTTATACAGCATAGAAGATCATGGATGATTAAACATGGATTGGTCAAAGGGGAGCTTTCTGTTGATTCTGTGAAGCAACATCTTAATGGTTCCTGCCCGCTGAAGCCAGAAGAGGTAAGGTATTACAAGGAACCACGTTATCCTTGTCATGTGAATATACCTTGTATCCTTCTGGTTGAGCATGTTTCAAAGGTCCCCACTGGTTGGTGATCCATGCCCTTTATTTAAAGAGTACTGCAGTGGATAGATCAAGGGCAAAGAAACTTTCTTGATAATACAGCTGAAGAAATGTCAATGTCAGAGAGGCTTTGGGCCAAAAATTGGTTAGCTTGGATCTTCTAGTCTGCCTATATATCTCTCTGGCGGATGTTTCACCTGCCTATTTTCTGGCACTTGTCAAAGTGGTTTTTGTGAGAACAATGGTTTTAATCATTGAATCATCAGTCTCCATTTAAACTCAGGGCCCAAACATTTCCCAAAATTCTCAAATTGGGTTGTTTTAGTACTAGGTTAAATGTCATTTTGGAGTCGGCTAATTATTCTTTTAAGTTTTCTTCTTTTAAAATCTAACAAACTTATTATTTGATTAGGTAAAGCAAGATTTCTTAAAACTTTATCTTATATTCTTCTCCATTTTGTTTCTATTTGAAAGCGTGCTCTATTTGATTATTATGCAGAATCCATGAATTATCTATTTTTTTAGGATTAGCTGAATTTGATGAACTCGGGTCGTAATATTTTGTTTTTTGTAGGTTGGTATTCTTCTCCGTGCGTATGGATACTCCTCAGACACAATAATATATATTGCAGGGGGAGAAACCTTTGGAGGCCAGAAAATATTGATTCCTTTACATGGTATGTTTGAGAATGTCATTGATAGGACATCCCTAAGCACAGCTAGAGAACTCACTAGTATTTATGGCCATGAGAATTGCATTGTTAGCACTCCACACCAGCAGCTTCCTTTTACTAAAGAGGAAACAAAGCTTGACTCATGGAAAACATCTGGTCCACGTCCTCGGCCGCTTCCACCTCCTCCTGCTAGGGCCAAATATCCATACAACATGGAGGGGTGGTGGGGTTGGGTAGCTGAAATTGATAAAGAGCCAGGGGCAACAGTCATGGAGTTGAGAACAAATGCCCATAAACTGCTTTGGGAAGCGATTGACTATATAATTAGCATTGAAGCTGATGTGTTCTTCCCTGGATTTGATCGGGACGGCAAGGGGCGCCCAAATTTTGCAAGCTTGGTGATGGGTCATCGACTATACCAGTGTGCTTCCTTAAAAACATTTCGGCCTGATAGGTACTTACTTTCATGCCCTCTCTGCCTTTTAAAGTTTGAATAATGTGAGTTCTTTTACTTCAACAGCAAGAAGTTAACAATAGCAATGTGTTTTTATTAAGGTGTGATTAACATGAAATGCTTCCATGTTCATTCATATTTCTTTGTTCTAACCTTTTGCACCCTGCTTCTATAGGAAAACGGTAACTACGCTTTTAGACGAAATCCGTGACCATTTATACCAAGCAAATAAAACTTGGTTGTCATCAGTGCGCGGGCACCTCAGTAGAAGCATACTTGATGGCCTAACCGAATCATTCTCAAACTCAAAGCCACATACCTTTCTTTCCCACCCTGTTCCAGAATGTTCATGTATGAGTCATGAACCAATTAAAGCATCGCACCGCTCCTTCAGTCCTTCAAGCCCCTTAAAAGCTCAAGTTTCCTTGAGGGTTGAAAACCATTGTCCTGCATGGATGGACAATGATATCACACTTTTAGATGAAAGTGAGGAGGAGCTTGTTGATGATGATCCTATATCAGGACAGTTCTTTCAGCAAAGCACCAGTAGTGAAGTTGTTGGAGCTGAAATGGGTAGCAAAGAAGATGCCCGAATGGAAGATCAAGAAGAACTTGAGGGTGGGGATTGATAACTTGAAGCTGAACGAAGTGGTTAAACCAGCTCATTTGAGTATCCACCATGCTACAGCCCTTGTCTCTGGATCTAAGTATTCATTTTAGTGGGGTCCTCTACTGATAGGAAGTGTACAGTTTGCCAGTGCCCACAATTATATTCATGTGGCCACTGGGTGTGTTGATCTTGTTCATTTCTCCAGAGGGCCGCAATGTGGATTTGTCCAGATTTCTCCTAAATAGAAGATCCTAACCATTTGATCTCTTATCGTTTTCCTTTCTTGTTGGCTGTTGACCGTTACTTTGTTCTTCTTAACTGTCCGTTCATAGGCCATTTATTGAATGGTTAGTCTCCCAATCAAGAGAATTTTGGGATATCCAGCGACGCTCATCAAATCAGGAGATACAGAACCTCACATGCATGGAAATGAGAGCATCAACTAACTCTACACTTTGTAATGACCCCATTATTCCTCCATTTTCACTTACATGCCTTTCGTGGTCGGGCAGTTCGGGAACAGTCAACAATATTTCTTTAGAAGGGGGTCTTTGCTGTTATCTCAAGCTCAAAAGCTCATTGGCACCAGATGATAATTGCGCCTGAGATGGCTCGCGGCTTCCAGTTCCCATACAAGGGTCTTTTATATGGTTTTGGGTTGTAATTGTCACTAGATGTAGCAAAAAACAAAGTTTTGGTGTTACATAATTTTACTTGCCTTTAATGGACAAATTATTTACTTCATTTCTGTCTTGCTGCTATGCTTTTCTGCAATGTAACCCCTTTCATATATTGCTTCAGTTTTGGGGCTCTTCAGTGCTCAGTCTTTATTTGGATCCGGTCACTTAGCAAATTCATAATAGATACTAGAAATTCATATTTGTCAACCATTACTTTCTCTTCTTTTATTTGTTTTTCTTTTCCCAACCTCACATGGGAGCCCAGGGATCATTAGATCTCGATCGAATACTACGATGGATCCAAAAACAAGTCGCATGTAGCCCCACATCAGGCCGAAACGGATTTAAAACTGAGCCTAATATTTGATGTCAAAACAGGCCTCAAATCAGACCATAACAAAATAAATAAACAAACCAGTAGGCAAGGACTGATTTTGAACGTCAGAGATCCTAAAGTTGTGTCCTTTTTCTGGCCCAAAAACTGATATGCAAGAAACCTAAACTGGTCAAGACTAGGGCCGCAATTGGGGACTGAGAATGGGGCCCTTTGTTGCCAGTTTGGGATGGTAAAATAGCAGGCCCACAACAAAAACAGCCATTAAATTTAGGTATTATTGTAGCATGCCTGTACTTGGCCGTTCTCGAAAGTTCCACGCTTTATATGCAATAACCATGATCCAAGGGCACACACATGAATTATCTTAACTATATTATAATTAGTATAGTATAAATACATTGAAAGTCTCATCACATGTGATCGATGGACACCCACAGACCCATACACAAAAAAAGGAAAAACAGACACACAGAGAAAGAAAGAAAGAAAGCAACAATACAATCCAATGCCTGAGCTATTGTAATCTACTTTCCATCATATGCAAATTTGGGAAGTACGGCGAAGAATGTTTGTGCAGTAGTAAGCAGCAGCATGACAAGGGCAGCACCAGAAGATATGATTGCCCATGGATTCTTGAAGTAATCGTGCACCAAGGACGCTCTCAGTTTCGGCCAAGCACGCTCACAGTACCCATTGATATCCTCACAAACACCAGCCAAATAGTAATCGTTGGAATATACAGGTAGTTCTCTTACCATTTTGTTGTAGGCAGTGGCCAAATCTTCATCACTGCCTAACCAGTTTGGAATGATTTCTTTTCGGTAGAGAATTTCAACGTCCTTGCTATTGTGGATGAGGCAGCCCATGAAGGCGACGTATGTCGTGAAGTGTTTTTTGCAGTGGCAATAACACTGCTCGAATGCAATGTAGTTTAGAAGGTTTGCATTTGTCTGATCCCCGAAATCAGTAGGGGGGATTTCTATGACTCCATTTCGAAACTCTATGTCCAAGGCAGTAGTGTATTCATCTCTCTTTCTAAACGTAATTCCTCCCTCTTTAAGTTTTGATGCACTGGGGATTATTACTAAACCTTGCCTTGATTGATTAGTATCTTTGGTAAATATACTGAATTTTGTGTGCAACAAATGAAGTACATGCTGGATTTCGATGCCGGAATTCTTGATTTTTTCTTCCGTAATCGAATCCCATAGACCAAAGGAGTATGGACAGAACTGAAAACCCCTATGGCAGGAGAAGTGTTACCTATGGCAGGAGAAGAGTTTTAGGACTTCTATGGTATTCGATGGAGTGTTCTCCATTGTTTGTAATTCCATTATGGCAGGAGAAGTGCGGTCAAGGTAGCATCCGACTTCCATGAAGTTCTCTTGTTCAATCTCAATGCCTTCCACCAGGGCTATGATCTCTGAGATTGATGTTAGTAAGGAGCGTGAAAGTTTTTCGACCAACTCTGAATCTTCGGGCAGCTGAAAAGGAGATTGTTTATGTGATAGGCTTTTGCTCAATTTAGAAGTTCATGGTAAGAGATTAAAGATAACTACAATAATTGTTCATTTGAATGTATGCTAACCAATAAGAAAAATATATTGGCAGAATGGAATAAATGTTTATACTTTTTGTTGCATGTGAGTCTAAGGTACTAAAGTAGGAAAACCAAACACTTCTACAGATATATGGAATGGATAACCATTTATTCTCACAAAATATTCAAGTTGGTGAGTTTGGGTACATTCAAACACAACATGATTGGTTTTCCTATTTAACTCTCACCCTTCTTTTGAAATGTTTTTCCTTTTTTTCATAAAGTTGTTCCTCAGCCAATGTTTTTCTCTGTAAATATATATATATATATATATATATAAAAGAAAGTCTCAATATTGTAAAAGACCTCAAGCATTCATGTGTTTGCGAAAGTTCCCTTCTAGGAGGTTTCATGTGAATTACCTCTGCTTTGTTGGTTTTCAGATCTCAGGTTAGCTGGACTGGCTCTCTCATAGACAGACTGTTACCCTCAAACAACTCTTGTAAGACCCATTTCCTATGTAATGGTAGGGGTTTGTTGGGAATAATCCCATAGACCAAAGGAGTATGGATAGAGAATCCCATATATTCTCTATGGCCCAAACCAAACAGAACAAATATCCATCATTTCCAACCAAAAGATCATTTAAGGAGGTTTTTGCCTTGGATATATCCTAGACACACAAAATTTGTTTGTGTAGAGTAAGTACGAAACAAAAAATACAAATTTCATGAGTATGAGTGTGACCGAGTCAAACCTTCGTCTCTTCATCATCTTCTGCCAGTAACAGTAATGTCACTACAGTTTCACTCCTCACTTTCCTATCTTCATGACCCAAGAACTGAATAAGCAATGGTATTATTCCAACATTACACATCAGCACCTTGTTATATCTTTTCCTCCTGCAAAGAAGCTGCAAGTCCCTCAATGCTTCCAGCATCATACTCTCTGAGCTGGCTAATGACAAAGCAGCCCTGGCAACCTTTATCCTTGTTGATTCATTCCTCTCTTTCCACTCTTCTATTGTTGTCTTCAATGCTATATTGGTACTTAAAATCTTACTTTCCAATGTTTGCCCTGTGATTGGGCAAATGATATCTTCTGAACCAGCTGTGAACTTCTTAAACCACATATTTATGGCACTTCTTTCAAATGTAACACCACTCCCGATAGTCACTGGGTCATCCATTATTTTTTTTGTTAATGGACAGAAGAATGTATCATAGAGAGGTTCCATGTACTCAGCCACCTGTGGCAATGTCTTAAATGACTGGCTACCACTTCTATGGAAATCTTGTCCACCATAGTTCATGCCCCTGAGAAAATCAATCAAGCGAGGCATATCAGCACTTGGGACATCTGTATCAAATTTTTGAGAATTCCCCATTGGAGCTTGTACATGAGCTGAAGTATGCTCAATTTCAGTAACTGTTTCGTCTCCCTCTTCAAAATCTACAGTATACAAGTCCTGTGATTTCAACTCTCTGGTTTCATATACTTGAATTCCAGCTACTTGGAGTCGAGCATTTTGCATCTCTTGAGAAAGAGATTGCACTGCAACATCGGCATAATTATTATTTTCAAATGTTGATGATGACATTAAGCTGAGGCCTTGTCCCATGTTCCTTATCACAGTTTCTAACTGTTCAATGTTGCTTTTGAGTTCTTGATAGGAAATTTCATTCCCACATTTCTTCACAAGTTCTTTGGCAAGATCAACATTCTTAGATAGAAGTTTTAGGACTTCTATGGTATTCGATGGAGTGTTCTCCATTGTTTGTAATTCCATTATGGCAGGAGAAGTGCGGTCAAGGTAGCATCCGACTTCCATGAAGTTCTCTTGTTCAATCTCAATGCCTTCCACCAGGGCTATGATCTCTGAGATTGATGTTAGTAAGGAGCGTGAAAGTTTTTCGACCAACTCTGAATCTTCGGGCAGCTGAAAAGGAGATTGTTTATGTGATAGGCTTTTGCTCAATTTAGAAGTTCATGGTAAGAGATTAAAGATAACTACAATAATTGTTCATTTGAATGTATGCTGACCAATAAGAAAAATATATTGGCAGAATGGAATAAATGTTTATACTTTTTGTTGCATGTGAGTCTAAGGTACTAAAGTAGGAAAACCAAACACTTCTACAGATATATGGAATGGATAACCATTTATTCTCACAAAATATTCAAGTTGGTGAGTTTGGGTACATTCAAACACAACATGATTGGTTTTCCTATTTAACTCTCACCCTTCTTTTGAAATGTTTTTCCTTTTTTTCATAAAGTTGTTCCTCAGCCAATGTTTTTCTCTGTAAATATATATATATATATATATATATAAAAGAAAGTCTCAATATTGTAAAAGACCTCAAGCATTCATGTGTTTGCGAAAGTTCCCTTCTAGGAGGTTTCATGTGAATTACCTCTGCTTTGGGGTTTTCAGATCTCAGGTTAGCTGGACTGGCTCTCTCATAGACAGACTGTTACCCTCAAACAACTCTTGTAAGACCCATTTCCTATGTAATGGTAGGGGTTTGATGAAGCATCCATCGAGTATCATCATTTGTACAAAGGAATAACTGTCGAGATCGATTACCTCTGAGTAGCATTTCCGGGCTCTTTCCTCCAGCTCTTTGATGGCAACAAAATACTGTACCAACTTGCTCTGTCCATTCCCATTCCGAGAGAGGATGTCATTTAGATATCTCCGTTTCTGCTCCTCCATGAATTTAAATTCACCTTGTCTTTTCTTGTAGTGAAATGGGCCAATCGAGATGATTTTAGGATCGTACGCATTCTCATTTTGTATGCGAAGCATGTGAGGGACTCGGTGGACGGAGCATGATATGCTGGTCCATGACACTTGGGATCCTGTTGGATTTGGCCCAACAAGATCCTTGATTTTAGAAGCCCAAATCGGATCCAAACCATCCATCTGAATGGGGGTATCATCCCTGGAAGACGGAGGAATTTGGTTCCCCTCCCCCTCCCCGTCCCCGCCCCCTCCCCCTCCCCCTCCCCATTCCCGCTCCTCTCTCCCCACCTCCGCCATCTTTGAGATCCAAATAATTCGTCATCTACTATAAAATACAATTTTCTTTCTTCCATCTCTCTCTTGCACTGAATTTGAAAGGGGTGTGATGCAAATCACTGCGTTATATTATATATATTTATATAATATGTTCCAAGAAAAGAAGAACTTTTAAAGTGCGCGTGACTATTGATGTGATAGAATTCGTTACTTTTGCTATTAGTAAATTCTTTACTTCTTTTTTGGTAAATTCATTTCCTTTTCTTTTCCAATGTGGCCTTATACTTTACTTGATGCCCATTTGGTGAGTGAGTCACGAACATGGTTTAAAATCTCGGTTTTGGTCGCGGTATTGGCTGAGCTGAAAAACTGATATGATATCGGTATCGGTCGCGGATATCGGTCCGTCGCGGTCGTCGCGGTGTGAATTTTTTTTAATCCAAAAAAATTCGCAAAAATATCCAAAAAATCCAGAATATTAGAAAATACTAGAAAAAAATATATTTTTTTTCCATTAGTAACTACAATAAATTAAAATCTCGGTCAACTTAAGTTATGAGTCCTGTCTATGTCGTAGTTCGCTGTCCTCTCCAATATTTCATATAATGCAACCATTATTGATGCTCATGATAAATTTATTACTGTAAAATATAAGAAAATAAAGATAACATAATAATTTTCTATACAGAATTAATATGCTATTAGTATTTACTATTTAGTATCATAAATACTCCAATGATTTTTTTTTTTTTTTTAAGTTGGAGATTAAAAAATATCATTTTTCTATACCTAAAATCATGTTTATAAGTAGATCTAGCATGAAAGTGTGTAGATTTAAGTGAATAACGCAACACAAACCCAAAAATGACATGCCAATGATTGTTTCATTCATTTTTATACTTTATCTAAAAATAAAAAATAAAAAACACATAATAATAAAAGTAAGGGAGTTAATTTGATTTTCTCTTACTAAATAAATGATTTCTTCAAGAAATAGTGTTGGAAGTTGGAAATATATAAGAGAATGAGCTATGGAGACATGGTTGCTCTAAGGAGATGAGGGAAGAGGAGAAGAAAATAAAAAAATAGGAAAAAAGTTACAAAAAATCAAAGTTTTTGAACATTACTCTATCTCGGCCGATATTTTCAAAATATCGCCCGAGATATCGGAAATATCGGCCGAGATATCGGTTAAACCGATATTTTGACCATATCGGCCGATATTTTGCCTGACTCGGATCGCTGCAAAATATCGTCGTGGTATGGGCCGATACCGGTTCATATCGGCCGATATGAACCGGTATCGGCCGAGATTTTAAACCATTGTCACAAATGCAAACGGGTAGGTTTCTAAAACCGTTAAGGAGGAGGTAGACTCAGATTTAAATCCGAAATTATTTTGGAACTGGTTTATTGGCTTTAGAACCGAAACCAGGATCATATATGGGACGGATCTGGATCTGGGTAGAGAATGATATTAAAAAAATATGCATTTTAGGAGAAATTTTTGAAAGTTAAAGTAATATGTCGGTTTCAGGTCCACAGGTTCGAACCAAGGTGAACTTAGACCTGGACCCATTTATTTATTGGGGCATAAATAAAGATCTAGACCTAATTTTTAATGGTTTGGAATCTCTAGGTAATTAGAGATTCAGGAACCCTTTTACATTCCTAGGTGAGTCCGAGGGCCTAATGTTGTTCCAAATTCATCGACTTTCATCATATACACCTCACTTTATCAGGTGGGTCACATAGTTCTTGGCTGTGTTTGCAGTGAAGTGTAGGAGAACATTTTCCCGGTTCATATATGTCACATTTAGGCCAAAACACAGGGCCAATGGTGGGGTGCACTTGGATCATCATAATTGCATATAGCGAAGCCCTTCCAAGTACCATAATGGCACATGTGAGCACCATCTTAACAGGCTAGATCCAGGCCTAGGTAATAAGCTTGATGGACTCTTAACTGGCTTGTTCTGTACTTTATATATCTACATTATATTATGTAATCTATAAGATATAAAGTTGAAATTTTCCATACATGTACTATAGAGAAACAGTTAATTTTAAGTTAGTTAGGTCATTTTAATAATCCAGGCTCAATCCTATGGGTCCAGGTCCAACATTGCTATCAGGCTTTCATCAGGCCAACTATGGCGTGTCGAGTTCCAAATCAACTGGGCTCAGATCTGACTAAGGTCTGTGGTGGACTCAAACTTGGCTTGGACTCCTCAATTGTAAATTGACTTAGGCTTCAATATCTATGAATCTGGTATGAATCCATCCTAATGACAGTAAGTGCGCTACCACTATGAGATGTTATTGATTTTGTTACCGTTTGGGCTCCTCTTTATATAGAGGTTCCGCGGAAGGGCTTAGATTAAAAAAAAAAAAGCACACACATAACGCCACCATTACATTAGAACATTTCTTTCTTTTACTATCTGATTTTCACCACCGCAGCAAGAAAGTCCGAAATAGTGGTCCGTTAGATTTGAGTCATTTATTCATTTGAGTGCACGAGTGGTGGAGATATCCGATCAGAAAGCCTAATATCTTAAGGCAGATGTCCACGAGTCTATTGTATAATTGTGGGGGCAAAATATGTCTAAAGATAGCGCCCTCTGTGGCGTGCTTCGGCTTTCGGTTGTTCTGGTTTCTTCTTTCCTTTCTATAAATGTTAGTGTTATTTTAATTAATCTATTGACTATTTCTGCATATATTTTTCCAACAAAAATACCGACTATATATGCTCTAAGGAAAACAGAATCTTGAAGTGTACTTGATTCTTGCTGTGACCGAATTCTTTACTTTTGCATTTAATAAATTATTTACTTTGTTTTTGGTAAATTCTTTTTTCTTTATTTGGCCTAATTCTTTACTTGATGCCCATTTGGTTTGTCCGAGCGAATAAGGTTGATCCAAATTCTTTACCTGGTGGTGCCAATTTCTCGATGCCAATAGCTTTCTTGGTGGGCCATGTGTCATGAATTTTCATCATAGTTTATATGCAATCAAGCTCGTGGGCCCACTTAGATCCAAGTTTACCGATGGGAGAGGACAAATTGTACGGCCTCCTCATTACAAGGGGGCTACAGAAAATCAGCCCCACTAGATTACTCTAACCATTGAATTAATAGCCTTAAAGTTCAATAACATCTTAACAGTAGGTTTTCTTGAAATTTAATTGAATGGTGAGTGAAGGTTCGGTGAATGTAAAATTGTGTCTAATACGAAATTACGGAATAAAAAGACTATCAAATGGGTCGTTGTACCGATGAAATTGAGGAATCGTGAGTGAAGGTTCAAAGAGTGTAAAATTGGGTCTGATACCAAATCATGGAATAAAAAGACTATCAAATGGGTCGTTGTACCGATGAAAGGGGGCTGGCCCAAGTGGGCCCTACAGTGCTCAACTGGCCTTGCAGTTGTTTGTATTAGAACATTTTCCCAGTTCATATGTCACATCTGGGCCAAAGCTCAGGGCCAGTAGTGGGGTGCACTTGGATCATCATAATTGCATATAGCGAAGCCCTTCCAAGTTCCAAAATTGCCATCGGGCTTTCATCAGGCCAACTATGGCGTGTCTATTTCCAAATCAACTGGGCTCAGATCTGACTCAGGTCCATGTTGGACTCAAAACTTGGCTTAGACTCCTCAATTATAAATCGACTTTTTTTTTTCTTTGTAGGATCTTTTTTTTTTTTTTTTTTTTTGGGTAATGATAAGTCCTTAAAAATACAGAATTTTATCATCATTTTAGAGTAATTAAGGACTTAATCAGAGTAATTAAGGACTTAATCATCAAATCATGCACAATTTTAGTAAAAAAACCATGATTTTATGTTTGTGGGCATCAAAGTTTTAATTTGAGTCAAAACCCATGGAAAAATCACATTCTCACATGAAACAATGAATCTTTTGTTATAAGATATGGATCTTGGATGGATGCTCACTTAAGATGAGTTAGGGTTAGATTTAGAGTTTCTATCTTATGAGACCACTTTGCCTATAAATAGGCCTCTCTACCTTTGTATTTGATAATAATTAAAAGAGATAATAGAAAACTTTCTCTTCTCCCTCTAATCATCTTTCTCTTAGTCTCTCTTTTTCTAACACGTTATCAGCACGAATCTCAAAGAGAAGGAAGAAAACCCAGTCTTCTTACCCAAAGAGAGAAGGAAGAAAACCCAGTCTTCTTACCCAAAGAGAGGAGTCTTCTTACCCAAAAGAGGAGAGAAATCCTTCCCTTCACAGACTTTTACGGCGAAATCCTTCCCTGCGCGGATTTTCATCACGAAATCCTTCCCAGGGCGGATTTACATCGCGGATTTCCTGCGCGGATTCCTTCCCAGCACGGATTTTCATCTCGGATTCCCTATGCAGATTCCTTCCTAGCGTAGATTTCCATCGCGGAATCCTTCCCAGCGCGGATTTCAGAAAAGGGTAATATGTTTTCTTCATATACTGTAAGTGGTATCTAAACCATAGTTCAAATCTAATCTATTAGAATATATGAAATCAATTTATAATGCTTGTTCATAATATTCATAGTGTTTTGGTTACTGTTCATCCTCTTGCATGTTTTATTTTATTTTTAATTTATCAATATTGTGAATGGATCACAAAATAGAACCAGAAGTTCTAAAAACTGAACCTGAAGTTCACCAATCTATGGACTAGCAGTCATAGAAGTTGGAATAATGATATGAACTTGCAAATTTATATCCATAAAATTATATGGCCATGAAATTAAATATGATCATTTGACAGAACCTGAAGTTCTACTTCAAACCTGAAGATTTGACAGAACCAGAAGTTCTGATAATTTGATAGAACCTGAAGTTTTACTTCAAACCCGAAGATTTGACAGAACCAGAAGTTCTGATAATTTAACAGAACCTGAAGTTCTATTTCAAACCTGAAGATTTGACAGAACCTGCAGTTCTAATTTCATGTATTATGAACCTGAAGTTCTTAATCAAGCCTGAAGTCTTGACAGAACCAGCAGTTCTGATTCTCAAAGTTGAGAACTTGATATTCTAACTTTTTATTGGCCAATTTATTTTATCATGTTTAAATTCCTTCCTAAATTAATTCTGATGTTAAGGTTTTATTTTTTATTCTTTCCCTTTTACTTTATTGATTATCTGCACACGGTTAACTTAATATATATTTTCTATTACAATTCTTGCATGATGTCAAATTTGGCTAAAATTGACTTTAAAGTACTTAACATAAATAGGGACAACTACTTATCATGACAATTGGATGCTAAAATCCACCTGCAATCCAAAAGGCTAGGAGAGACCATAAAGGAAGGTAACAAGATGTCCCCAGAGGAAAATGCATTAGCCCTCATCTTCCTGCGCCATTACATACATGATGCCATCAAAAATTAATACCTTACCGAGAAGACCCAGCAGCCCTATGGAAATCTCTGAAGGATAGATATGATCACCAGAAGATGGTCATACTACCAGCTGCCTAGAATGAATGGTTAAAGTTGAGGTTACAGGATTATAAAACAGTATCTGAATACAATTCTGCCATATTCAATAATGTTTTCAGATTAAGATTATGTGGTGAAAAGTTTTCGGAGGAGCAGATGTTGGAGAAAACGTTATCTACTTTTCATGCCTCGAATGTGCTCCTGCAGCAGCAGTATCGAGAATGACGCTTCTCCAAATATTCAGAACTCATCTCCTGTCTCCTAGTCGCTGAACAGAATAACATAGTATTGATGAAAAATTATAACTCCAGACCTACTGGATCTTTGACAGTTCCTGAAGCAAATGCTAATTGTAGCTCAAACAGAGGCAGAGGAGGGGGGGATGACAGACATAACTCCTCCAGATGAGGTGGTTTTAAATGTCCCCCTCCAAAATTCAAAAATCACCAGAAGTGGCCTACCCCTCAACATAAGAACAACCAGAATCCACCAGCTAAACCTACTCACCGTCCTGATGACACGTGCCATAGATGTGGAAGAAGTGGGCATTGGTCACGCACTTGCCGTGCACCAAAGGAAGTGGTGGAATAATATAAAGCATACAAGGCCTCTGTTCATTTAGCAGAGGCAAATGATCCAGAAGGCTGGAATTGAAATACAATGACACCAGAAAGGCCTCCAATTGATATTACAAACTTGGAGGCTTGAGACTTCTTTAAGGATGAGGACAGCCAACCTCTGGACAATGAGGCATTTAACACTCACTTGGCAGCACCCCCTGGCATGGTCTAGAAGACCAATAATTCTTTAAACTTTCACAAACTTGATTTTTTTTTTTAGTTAATTTGAAATGCATTTTCTTAGACTTTTCCTTTATGATGGGGATCTTTATTTTTCATTAATGTCTTAATTTATGGTGAATGGTTTAATTATTTCAGTTTTATCATGTGATTGTATAGTTATATTGATTCATTATTTAAGGTATGAATCATGGAACTAAGGACAAACTATGTTTGATAGATAGTGCCATAACACCCATCATTATGAAAAATCAGAAATTTTTCTCAGAATTGCTATTCCACGAAAGGTATCCACTATAGTTGGACCTGTGCAAATATTTGAATGCTCCGGAAGAGCCCATACGATGAGACAATATTCCCGCTGTTAGGGGGAGATAAGATAGTTCATAAAGAACGTATTGTTCCCGTAGAACAACCTGTTCCTGAAGAACGACGAGAACTAACATGGAATATTTTCAGTCTGTCTCATCTAGATCCACGTACTTCACATTGTGAAAATGAAGTATGTAAGAAGCGTAGCAACCCTATAGGTTTAAAGGACTCAGCTCCATGGAAAAGGAGAAATGACCAATCATCATCGTGTCCTCCCAAAGAGACACGTAACCCTCCTGAAGAGGCTCCTCTCGAAGAGGCACGAAACGCTCTTGAAGAGGTTCCTCCTAAAGAGACACATAACGCTCCTGAAGAGGTTATGGTAAAATCCGTCCTCTCTAAAATAATATAAGTCACTGATGAGACTTTGGAAGCCCCTAAAGAGGCACTGGTACCGGATAATGAAGAGATATCTATACTTTACAATTATTCAAGAAAGAGAGATGAAATAGAAATGATGATGATGATTGGGACACGAAACCACGTTCTATAAATCCCGGAAGGATTTTCTTTGCCTGAAGTAAAGCCAATGAGTATGTACTCAATCCAATTAAGGCACTGCAACTAATTTAGGTATATTCTTATGATTGTAGATATTTCAGTTTTGTAAGACATGCAGATTCAAGTTCTCTCTCTGATCCTCATAAGGGTCTATCACAGATAGGTTATGTGTTTCTTAATGATAATGCCGTCATTTCTTGGTGTTCTACTATGAATAGACTTTGATAGCTACTTCCTCCAATAATGCTGAGATTTTGACTCTTTATGAAGCCAATAAGGAATATGTATGGCTAAAATCTTTGATTCAGCATGTTCGTAGTTCTTGTCAATTACCTTCTATTGCAGGTATCCCGAATATTATCTATGAAGATAATGAAGCGTGCATAAGACAGATTCGAGAAGGCTTCATTAAAGGAGACAAGACTAAGCATATAGCACCAAAGTATGTCTTCACTCCTGAACTTCAGAAGAACAATGAAATTGAAGTCAAGCAAGTTCGTTTGAGTACCAATCTGGCTGACCTGTTTACGAAATCTTTACCAAAAATTAGTATTCCAGAAGTTTGTATATAAGATTGGAAAGTTCATCATCAAACTATGTGAATGGTTGCTATAATCAGGGGGAGTGGTTTATTAGGGAGCATCCTGAAGTATGCTACCCATGTACATTTGTGCGCTGTACTCTTTTTCCTTCTCTAGGTTTTGTCCCACTGGGTTTTCCTAGTTAAGGTTTTAACGATACATCATTATGTACGTCCAACACCAGTTCAATGATCTTGAAGAATGTTGTACTCTTTTTCCCTTCGCTTTGGTTTTTCCCACTGGATTTTCCTTAGCAATGTTTTTAATGAGGCAACTGTCATTGAATGGTGGTCATCCAAGGGGGAATGTTATAAGATATGGATCTTGGGTGGATGCCCACTTAAGATGAGTTAGGGTTAGATTTAGGGTTTCTATCTTATGAGACCACTTTGCCTATAAATAGGCCTCTTTACCTTTGTATTTGATAATAATTAAAAGAGATAATAGAAAACTTTCTCTTCTCCCTCTAATCATCTTTCTCTTACTCTCTTTTTCTAACATCTTTCTGTTTTTGGGCATGAAAAATCAGTGGTTGCCGTGACTTTTAATTTACACATGAAATGATGAATTTTCTTTACACCATTGATTTATTTAAAGAAAATTAGGTAAAATGGTGACATTTTATGCATCTATTTAGTATAAATTGGGTCCCATGCATTGCATCATTCCTTTCCTACATGAAATTATATTCCTCTTTATCATTGTTTTATTTTTGTAAGAAATTCAAATTCTTGGGGCCCGCGGAAGAGATAAATCGATTGAAGAATTAAAGAGGAAAAACCAAGGTATTGAAACTTCATATGGGGTCCACCTGTATCCAAGATTGAGGCTCAAATTTGAAAGTTAGCCTTTGAGAATTTTCAAGAGAGCATCGGACGTCACACACACCTACTAGCCATGTAGGGTCCATACCCCCCTTTTTGGAAGATTTTAAATTTGAAAATTCAAATCAAGCCAAAGGAAAGGAAAGGAAATAATGGAAGACGCAAGGCACGTCAAAACGAGGATGCCTTCAAGCATTGCACGCCCAAGCGTCCAAGTTTCGTAAAACTAACTCCAAAGAGATAGGCTTCATGACTTGAAATTTTGCAAACCCAAGAATTATCCAAGGATGTGCCGTCCAACACCATAACATGCTGCTGGGGGGGGGGGGGGGGGGGGGGGGGGGTGGGGTTTAGCCAAAGTGGGTAGTAGGGGTGTACAAAAAATCCGTCGATTCGTAAAACCGATCCGATCCGATCCACAGATTATTAGCCGAAACGAAAGTAAACGGATTGGTGACGGATTGAAAATCTCATAATCCGTTAGCAACGGATTGGTGACGAATTTCACCCTCAATCCGCGGATTCAATTCAATCCGATCCGTTGACATTAAATATAAATAAAAAAAATTTAAGGGGTCTAAATATAAGTTAAGAGGTCTAAATATAAAAGAAGAAAAAACTTCAGGGGTCAAAATGTAATTCACTTTTATATATAACAAATGAAACCCTAGAGTTCAAGGTTTCAATAGATGGAGTGTGATATTTATGAATTTAACATGTATGGTTTTATTTGTTGATTAGATCTCTTTTGGTTGTAATGTAGATAAAACAACTCTTTGTATTGATCAATTGGGTAGCTTCCAGGACAAAAAAACGTATTTTTAATTTGTATTTCTTTTTTGGATTGTTAGCTTGTATGATAAAACTCTTTATAATGTGTTTGATCTCTTTCTTCAACATTAGTTTCAACGGATTGAAGAGATTAAAGCGATCCAGTCCGGTCCTTCGTGGATTGGATCGGATTGATTTTTAATAGCCACGGATTGGTGACGGATTCCAAAACCCATCAATCCATAGGTAATGGATTGTTGATGGATTTGGCTTAAAGCGCACCAGTCCAATCCGTGTACACCCCTAGTGGGTAGGAGCCTTTCAAGTGAAACAACCTACAAGAAGAGTTTCAATTAAGGACTTTGGGAGGCAAGTCAATCAACAAGGAGACTCCAAGATTGTTCAATCAAAACCTTCCAAATCCTATCCCAACTTGGACCCCGAATTACAAACCCTTCCAAACCCAAATTCCTTGCAATACAACAATTAAAAAAATAAATATAAAAACTCCCCAAAAAGGGGCTGAACGTCCCATACCATAATCCCTACCAACACTGGACGTTCTCCCTCCCATTCCCTCTTACACGGCTAGCAACATATCCTCCCTTCTCCCTACCATCTCTGCTCACCCAAGGCCTTCTTTAGGCTACCACCACTTGGGTTCTTACGCTGCCGCCGCCTCTCCACCATCTCTCCTTCCTCGGATTCAGATCGCGAAACGAGAGCTGGTTGGATCCTCGTACGAGATCGCGAGTCCTTCTCCTTCGTTTAGTGTTTCATGCGTCTATGGTAAGATTGCATGGAATTTCTTTTGGTTAAAATAATTTTGTAATTGTTATTTGCTTGTAATGGGTCTTTCATTAATAAATCAAGTCTATAGGGTCTTGGTCTTCACCAATGGGTCAATGTCGTATTTTTGTGCGTAGCGACAGTACGCACTTGGTACGGTGGTCTTGATTTCTTGGCATCAAGCAAAGTAATTATTGCAAGTTTTTAGGCCGGGAAAAAAATCCATCTTTATAATTTTTTATTTTATTTTTTTAAGTTTATTTTTTATTTTTGCATATTATCAATTATTGCAATTGGTTGGATTGATAAATCTTACGGCGGATGCAATAATTAGATAAAGTTTCTAGATTAGGATTTTTTTTTAATTCTGGTTGTAATTAAATTTAGACTTGTAATCAATTTTTAATTAAAGTAGGACATTTGATTTATATAGGTATTTGATAGGCTAGAACTAGATTCTCAATAGGACAGGTATCGGGCGATTAACTGCTCTTCATGGATCGATCTGGTTTCACCGGCTATTACTACAATTGCGGCCTTGCGCTTGGGGCTTTGATCAAGTTTTTGGTGCCGTTGCTGGGGAGCAGCGTTACGAAGGTCATTTAATTTTCTAACCCTACTTTTTAATCACTTTATGGGTGCAGTTTAATTCCAATCATCACATTAGATTAAAGGTAGCATGCATGGAATGGTTGGACCAACCCTTGGACATTAAGAAAGGGGAATTAAATTCTTATTTTTGACTAAAATTGGAAACTTTCGGATCTTAATAATAGTTCTTATTGATTTTTTTCAAAAGTCTAACTTTTTCATAAAACTTGCTTTGATTTCTTGTCCCTTTTGATAGCTAGTTTAGGTAGATTATTTTGGTTACTGTTTTGGGACTTTAAGCCCCCTAAGTTGTGAGGAGTCGTTTTTTTTTTTTTTTTTTTTGGGAGTGGGGGTGTTGGAATTCGGCTTTTTGGCAAGGAAATTGCCTAAAAATTGAAAAATCTAGAATTCTTTTTGGGACTTAGTTTTCCAAGTTATTTTTAGTTTACTCATTTTTTTAGGAAAAAAAAAAAAAACAAAAAGAAAAATAAAAAAGAAAAAAAATTGACACCCGCCCCTCTTGAAATTCCTAAGATTGTATGAGTAAAAGGCCCATTTGGCAAAGAGACTCGACGCATAGATTGGGTTGAAAGGAATTACCAATCAAGAGGTTAATTGAAATCTATGAACAAACAAGATCTCCCTATTCTAGATTTTCTAAAATAATGGCGGACAACCATAGTGAGCAAGGGAATAATGGCAATAAAAATGAGGTGGGACAGCCTGTTAGAACGCTACGTGATTACCTCCAACCTACACTACACCATCGTGTATGGTTATGCCCGCTAGTGTAGGGCAATTTGAGATCAAACAGGGGGTGATCCAACTTCTTCCGAAATTTCACGGCTAAATTCTGAAAGTGCATACTTGCACTCAAAAGGAATTCGAAGAAGTGTGTGCCACGTTTCATTATAACAATGTGAGGGAAGAAGTTGTGAAATTTTGATTATTCCTTTTTCCCTCAAAGAAAAGGAAAAAGCATGGCTCCACTCCTTAAATACCAAATTCGATTGCTTTGTGGAATGATACGGTCGAAGAATTTCTAAAAAAACTTTTCCCGCCGCACAAAACCAACCCCTTAAGGAATAATATGATGAACTTCAGACAAAAGGAAAGAGAGTCCTATTATAGGTGTTGTGAATGTTTTAATGGACTCCTCCTTGCATGTCCACATCATGGCTTTGAGATGTGGCACGTCATAGGGCTATTTTATATATGATGTACACAATTCCGAGACTTGCCAATTTGTAGAAATGATGTGCAAAGGGGAATTCCTTACAAAAGATCCGGATGCGGCATGGGATTACCTTCAGTTTTTAGCTGATAGTACACAAAATTAGGACACATATGAAGGTTTTGAACAAACAGAACAAACAGAGCAATCAAACTAGTCGCGGGGGTTAGTTGGGGGGGGGGGGGGGGGGGGGGGTTTGTTATACTTACTAAAAGAGCAGCATGATATTTATGCTAAGGTAGCTGCTCTCACAAGAGAAATGGAGGCACTGAAATTCAAAAAAAAAAAAAAAAGAAAAAAGGAAACCCACCACCATTTGTGGCATATGTGCTTGTGACACCCATACATGAGAGGGTCAATCCCCACTTTTCAAGAGGTGTTGCGAGAGCAAGCTAATGCCACCAATGTGTACCAACGACCATTCAACAATAATGTGATAGGTAACACGTACAATTTTAGCTGGCGGAACCACTCCAACTTCAGTTGGAGAAATGGGCCAAATGCCACACATGGTAGTTTTCCCCAAAGACCTAACTAGTTTGGTGGCACTACGACACCAGTTTGGAGGAACTTCTAGCCAACTTCGTGCAGACCCAACCCAACATAAATCAAACCAACATGCAGTCTTTTAACGAATTTCAAAGAAAGATGAGGACTAGCATCAATAACATCTACAATGCCCTTAGGACACAAAACAAAGGGGTCTTTTTGGACCAACCACAACCTAATCCTAAAAGGCAGTATGGAGTTAATAATGTAAGGCCTTCCAATTCATAGGAGCATGCATGTTCAGGCTGTGACCACTCTCCGTAGTGGTAAGGAAGTATAAAAACCTGATTTGAAAAAAAGATAAACAACCTGCCTCCTCAGATCAGAAAGAGACTCAAGTTCAATCTAATGAAAAGACTGTAGTTGGGGAGATAGAAATGGGTTTTGCACCCCAAAAATTCAATGCGGCCCCTTTCCCCCAAAGACTGACCCTGCCAAAGCAACCCAATCAGAATAGGGAGATCTAGGATGTTCCCAAAGAAGTTAAAATTAACATCCCGCTCTTGGATGCAATAAAATAGGTCTCACTTATGCTAAGTTCCTTAAAGAATTATGCACCATCAAGCGTAAGATGAATGTACAAAAGGAAGCTTTTGTAATTGAGCAAGTTAGCACAATATTGAAAAATAACACCCCCCCCAAATATAAAGATCATGGCTGCCCCACGATATCATGCATTATTGGAAATCACTAGATTGAACAAGCCTTGCATGATCTGGGGGCGAGTGTAAGCCTACTACCCTACTAAGTTTATGAGGAATTGGGGCTAGGTGAACTAAAGCCTACTCAAGTTACACTTCAGCTTGACGACAGATCAGTGGAAAGACTGAGAGCGATAGTAGAAGATGTATTGGTCCAAATCGAGAAGTTCTACTTCTCCGTAGACTTTTTCATCTTAGATGCTCAACTTGTGGCTAACCCTAATGCTCAGATTCCAGTGATCCTTGGTAGACCGGAATGGTAAGATGAAGCTTTATTTTGGAAATATGACTCTTGAGTTGAATATCTTGGCTTATGCAGACAATCGCGGGATGAAAATTCTGACTTTTAAGAGGTAGATTTTATTAACACCTTAGAAGAGACAACTTTAGAAGAATCTAGTGATTCTGCCTCATATGATCCTTTAGAATCGAGTTAGGCGGTGGCCAATTTTGTGGAGGCCCAAGATGACTTTGTTGAGATGGCCACAGTAGTGGGACAACCCTCTTTTGAAGAGCTTATGCCAAATGGTACCCTGACTCTGCCCTCTCAGGTGAGACCACCAAAGCCTAAGTTGAAACCCCTACCCCCTAGACCTCAAATATGCCTACCTTGGGGATGCTGAGACATTTCTAGTTGTCATTTCCACACACCTTGAGAAAGACCAAGAGGCCAAACTTATTCATAAACTCAAACAACATAGAAGTGAGACTGCCTGGAATGTGGCCGATTTTAGGGGACTAAATCCCCACTTGTGGACACATTAAATTTATTTGGAAGAAAATATAAAACCTTCCAGACAAATGCAACACAAGCTAAACCCCACCATACAAGAAGTGATTAGGCTGAAGTGCTCAAACTTCTAGATGTGGGTATCATCTATTCAATTTCGAATAGCCCATGGGTTTGCCCTATCCGGGTTGTACAAAAAAAAAGAAAAAAAAGATGGCGTTACTATATTCAAGAATTCAAATGCTGAACTCGTCCCAACCCGAGTACCCATAGGTTGGCGAGTCTACATCGACTACAGAAAACTGAACGCAGTCACGTGAGAGGATCACTTTCTTTTACCCTTTTTGGACCAAATTTTGGAAAGGGTAGCTGGTCATGAATATTATTGTTTCTTAAATGGCTATTTTGGGTATAACCAGATCGAAATCGGCCCAAAAGACCAAGAGAAAACAACCTTTACATGCCCCTTTGGCACCTTTGCCTATTGACGAATGCCTTTTGGACTGTGCAATGCTCTTGCCACCTTTCAAAGATGCATGCTCAGTATTTTCAGTGATATGGTGGATCATTTTCTCGAAGTCGATCTTCATGGATGATTTTTCTCTCTTTGGCGATTCATTTGAAAATTGTCGAGTAATATAGACAGGGTACTCTCTCTATGTGAGGAAAATAATTTAGTTCTTAATTGGGAGAAATTTCACTTTATGGTTAGACATGGCACTGTCTTAGGGCATATTGTATCCTCTAAGGGGTTCGAAGTAGACAAGGCCAAAATATATTTGATCGTTAACTTACTCGTCCCGAAAACTGTAACTTTCTTTTGGCACGCTGGCTTCTACAGAAGGTTCATAAAAGATTTCAGTGTTATGACTATTATACAACCTTCTGCTAAAGGAAGCAAAATTTGAGTGGACGGAGGCATATCAAGCAGCTTTTACCAAACTTAAGGACATGTTGATGACTGCTCCAATTATGCAATCTCTAGACTTGAGCCTGCCCTTTGAACTACTAGTGACTATGCTATTGGGGCAGTTCTTGGGCAACGTAGGGATAAAAAGCCATATATGATTTACTATGCTAGCGGGACTTTAAACAGTGCATGGATCAATTATTCTACAATAGAGAAGGAATTATTAGCTGTGGTCTAAACATTGGATAAATTCCGTTCCTAATTAATTGGATCTAAAATTGTGATATTTACTAACCATTCTACTCTGAAGTACCTTCTTTTCAAGAATGATGCCCAGCCCAGAGTGATTCGATGGATCCTTCTACTCCAAGAGTTAGACATTGAAATTAAAGATAAGAAATGCGTAGAAAATGTAGCGGCCGATGATCTATCTAGGTTAACCCTCTCTAATTCCTTAGAGCCCTTACCAATTCAAGATTCATTCCCTAACGAACATCTCTTTACATTTACTTCCCAATCCCCTTTGTATGTCGATATTGCTAATTATCTTGCAATGGGTGAAATTCCTAAGGAGTGGACACTACAAGATAGGACCAAAATTTTCACCATGGTCAAGCAAATTTTTTGGGATGATCCGTACTTATTTAAATACTGCCCAGATCAAATAATTAGGAGGTGTGTGCCAGATCACGAGATACATATTGCTATCTCCTTTTGCCACTCTCATGCTTATGGTGGCCACTTTTATGCCAAAAAGACCGCTCACAAAATTTTTGTAATCTGGATTTTATAGGCCCACTTTATTTAAAGATGCACATGATTTCTGTAAGGCATGTGAGCAGTGCAAAAAATGGGTTCCATTTCCAAAAAGAACATGATGCCTTTGAACCCAACTTTGGTTGTAGAATTACTCGATGTCTGGGGCGTAGACTTTATGGGACCTTTTCCCCCGAGCTTTGGATTTCATTATATCCTCGTTGCGGTCGATTACGTATCCAAGTGGATTGAAGCAATCCCATGTAGGGATAATGATGTTAAAACAGTCAAAAAATTTATCTTGAACAATATCTTCTCCCATTTTAGAACTCTCCATGCCATCATTAGTGATGGAGGCACTCACTTTTGTAATGCATCATTGAACATTTGTTTAAAAATTATGGCGTTACTCATAAAGTGGCTACCCCCTATCAGCCACAAATACGAGTGGGTATGTGGAAAGTTTCAAATAGGGAAATTAAAAGAATACTGGAGACAACAGTGAATCCTAATTGCAAAGATTGGTCCATGCGACTGACCGATGCATTATGGGCTTACCGTACTGCATTTAAAACCTCTATTGGAATGTCTCCATACAGACTCATCTATGGGAAAGCTTGCCACCTCCCGGTGGAATTAGAACATAAAGCCTATTGGGCCATCAAATGACTCAACTTAGATTTGGACAAAGCCGGGGCAAAAAGAAAAATGGACTTATATGAATTAGAAGAGTTGCGCAATGAGGCATATGTGAACTCCAGAATTTACAAAGAACAAACAAAGTTTTCCATGATAAAAGTAATTTAAGAAAAACTTTTCATCCATCTCGAAAGGTCCTCCTATACAATTCTCGACCTCACCTATTCGTAGAGGTATTTTCCTATGGTGTCATTACCCTTTTAGATCCCAAGGATGGTAATGAGTGAATAGAGAACGATTAAAGCCATTCTTGGAGACTATGAACACAGAAGAAGAAGAGATTTCTCTAGTTGATGCTGTCTATCAGGATTGATGGGCACTGGATTTGACATTAGCCCACACTTTTGTATATTATGTATATAGTTTCTATTTGTTTTGTGTGTTTGTCTCACCTTGGACAGGTTTGTGCAAAAAGTTTTATTATCCCAAGGTGCTTTCTACCATTTTCCTCCTTTACAATTACTCCTTATATATATTCCACTTCTACATTTCATGCATGACATTGAGGACGCTGTCTAATTTGGGGGGGACAAGTACACTTGTCCAATTTTAGACAAAGAGCTAGGGGCAACAGTCATGGAGTTGAGAACAAATGCCCATAAACTGCTTTGGGAAGCGATTGACTATATAATTAGCATTGAAGCTGATGTGTTCTTCCCTGGATTTGATCGGGACGGCAAGGGGCGCCCAAATTTTGGAAGCTTGGTGATGGGTCATCGACTATACCAGTGTGCTTCCTTAAAAACATTTTGGCCTGATAAGTACTTACTTTCATGCCCTCTCTGCCTTATAAAGTTTGAATAACGTGAGATCTTTAACTTCAACAGCAAGAAGTAAACAAAAGCAATGTGTTTTTATTAAGGTGTGATTAACATGAAATGCTTCCATGTTCATTCATATTTCTCTGTTCTAACTTTTTGCGCCCTGCTTCTATAGGAAAGCGGTAGCTACGCTTTTAGACAAAATCCATGACCATTTATACCAAGCAAAGAAAATTGGTTGTCATCAGTGCGTCGGCACCTCAGTAGAAGCATACTTGATGGCCTAACCTATTCATTCTCAAACTCAAAGCCACATACCTCTTTCCCACCCTGTTCCCGAATGATCATGTATGAGTCATGAACCACTTAAAGCATTGCACCGCTCCTTCAGTCCTTCAAGCCCCTTAAAAGCTCAAATTTGCTTGGGGATAGAAACCCATTGTCCCGCATGGATGGACAATGATATCACAATTTTAGATGAAAGTGATATCACACTTTTAGATGAAAGTGAGGAGGAGCTTGTTGTGATGATCCTATATCAGGACAGTTCTTTCAGCAAAGCAACAGTAGTGAAGTTGTTGGAGCTGAAATGGATAGCACAGAAGATGCCCGAATGGAAGATCAAGAAGAACTTGAGGGTGAGGATTGATAACTTGATGCTGAACGAAGTGGTTGAACCAGCTCATTTGAGTATCCACCATCCAACAGCCCTTGTCTCTGGATCTAAATATTCATTTTAGTGGGGGCCTCTACTAATAGGAAGTGTAAAGTTTGCCAGTGCCCACGTTTATATTCATGTGGCCACTGGGTGTGTTGATCTTGTTCATTTGTCCAGCGGGCAGCAATGTGGATTTGTCCAGAATTCTCCTAAATAGAAGATCCTAACCATTTGATCTCCTATCCTTTTCCTCTCTTGTTGGCTGTTGACCGTCACTTTATTCTTCTTAACTGTCTGTTCATAGGCCATTGATTGAATGGTTAGTCTCCCCATCAAGAGAATTTTGGGATATCCAGCGACGCTCATCAAATCAGGAGATAGAGAACCTCACATGCATGGAATTGGGAGCATCAACTAACTCTACACTTTGTAATGACCCCATTATTCCTCCATTTTCACTTGCATGCCTTCGGTGGGTGGGCAGTTCGTGAACAGTCAACAATATTTGCTTTAGAAGGGAAAGAAGGGGATCTTCGATAATATCTCAAGCTCAAAAGCTCATTGGCACAGGATGATAATTTCGCCCGAGATGGCTCGCCTCTCCCAGTTCCGATACAAGTGTCTTTTATCTGCTTTTGGGTTGTGGTAATGGTCACTAGATGTAGCAAAAAAGAACGTTTTGATGTTACCTATATTTACATGCCTATAACGGATAAATCATTTATTTCATTTCTGTCTTGCTGCTATGCTTTTCTGCATGGTAACCCCTATCATATATTGCTTTAATTTTGGGGCTCTTCAATGCTTTGGTCTGCCTCTTCTACCTACACTCTTTATGCCAAAGAAGGAAAAAACAGTACTTACACTCGAACTCTGTCATCCAAACACGCTTTTAAACTCTCATCTGCGTGTAAACTGAACCTGCACTTTTTAGCTTGAAAGATCTAAGTAGGCTCTTTAAAACTAAGCAAATTCATAATAGATATTAGAAATTCAGGTTTGGCAACCGGCACTTTTTCTTCTTTTATTTGTTTTTCTTTTCCCAACCTCACATGGGAGCCCAGGGATCATTAGATCCCGCATACTACCATGGATCCAAAACAAGTCCTCCCAAGCAGCCCCACATCAGGCCCAAGCATGTCAAAACAGGCTTCAAATCAGACCATAAAAAACATAAAAAAACCACTAGGCCATGACTGATTTTGAACGTCAAACAGATCCTAAAGTTGGTCCTTTTTCAGGCCCAAAAACCGATATGCAAGAAGCCTAAAATGGCCATCGATTAGGTTGGGCCTGAAAATGGTCCCTTTGTTGCCAGTTCGGGACAGCTATATGGTAGGCCCCCAAAAAAAACAGCCATTATAATTTAGGTAGTATTGCAGCTTGCATATACTTGGCCGTTCTCCATGTAATAACCATGCTCCAAGGGCAGAACACCTTTATTCCAAACATCTAATTATAACTGTTACCTATATTGCAATATTTAATTGTTTTCTATAGTACACATATGAAATATCTTAAATATATTTTATTTAGTACATATACTTGGTATGGTATAAATACATGGAAAGTCTCATCACATGTTATCAATGGACACCCACACCCAAATAAAAAAACAGAAAAGAAAGCAACAATAAAATCCAATACCTGAGCTATGTCATTCTACTTTCCATATGCAAACTTGGGAAATGAGGAGAAGAAGGTTTGTGTCATAGTAAGCAGCAGAAGGATAAGTGCAGCAATAAAAGATATGATTGCCCATGGATTTTTGAAGTAGTCGTGCACCAAAGATGCTCTCAATTTCGGCCAAGCACTCTTACAGTACCGATTGATATCCTTACAAACACCTCCCAAATAGAAATCTTTGTGACATAAAGCTAGTTCTCTTCCCATTTTGTTGTAGGCAGCGGCCAATTCTTCATCACTGCCTAACCAGTTTGCAATGATTCCTTCTCGGCAGAGAATTTCAACGTCCTTGATATTGTTGATGAGGCAGTCCATGAAGATGGTGTATGTTGTGAAGTGTTTTTTGGAGTGGCAATAGCACTGCTCGAATGCAATGTAGTTAAGAAGTTCTATATTTGTCTGATCCCAAAACTGAGTACGGGGAATTTCTATGACTCCATTTTGAAAGTTTATGTCCAACACAGTAGTGCACTTATCTCTCTCTCTCTTTCTAAACTGAATTCCTCCCTCTTCAAGTTTTGATGCACTGGGGATTATTACTAAACCTTGCTCTGATTGATTCTCTTTGGTAGGCATACGGTGTTTTGTGTGCAACAAGTGAAGCAGATGCTGGATGTTGATACCGGAATTCTTGATTCTTTCTTCCGTAATTAAATCCCATTCATGACCATAGAAGTTGAGAGCCCACTCTACGAGGGAAGAAGATGGGGAGGAAACATTTGTCAAACCAAATAGACGTTGGAGGATGAAAAAGGGAATTTGATTTTCGAGCATGATCAAGTCAAAACCTACGGCCCGATTTAGCCATCCCAACTTAAAGATGGGATCATCCTCGTAATCTTTAACAAGATCCTTGCGAAAAAACTCAATGATGAAGCATCCATCGAGTATCATCATTTCTACAAAGGAATAACTATCGAGCTCGATTACCTCTGAGTAGCATTTCCGGGCTTTTTCCTCCAGCTCTTTGATGGCAACAAAACACTGCTCCAACTTGCTTTGTCCATTCGCATTCCGAGAGAGGATGTCATTTAGATATCTCCGTTTGTGCTCCTCCATGAATTTAAGTTGACCTTCTCTTTTCTTGTAGTGAAATGGGCCAATTGAGATGACCTTAGGATCGTACGCTTTCTCGTTTTGTATACGAAGCATGTGAGGGACTCGGTGGATGGAGCATGAAATGCTAGTCCACGAAACTTCGGATGTTCTTGTCCCAACAAGATGCTTTTCGTTGATTTTAGACACCCAACTTGGATCCAAAGCCTCCATCTGAATGGCGGTATGGGGCCTATGGGCTTCTTCTGGGTCCCTGGTATCACCATCATTGTGGGAAGCAGAGGGACCAGTTTGGCTTTCCTGCCCAACCCCTTCCTCAAATCTTTCTGCTTCAGAATTGATCTGATCTGCCATTATTTCTCAGTTTTTCTTTTCTCTTCCTTCAAACTCTCTTACCTTAAAAAGAGTAAAAGTCATGGGATGTTAGCCAAATGACCATTAATATATGCTGAGGAGAGTAAATGTTTTGTAGAGCAAGTGATTCTTGATGTGCCCAAATTCTTTCTAGTACAAATAATTATTAGATGTTCGGAATAAAGATGGGCTAACTGCCCTTGGGTGCCACTGCCCATAATACTCGTGAGAATGGCCAAATATGGCGCCCAAGAAGCCACACGTAAGTATCAAGGAAAATTTCTCTTCAGACCTCCAATAACAGATTTTTCATTTTTGGACTCCATTTCAGGAAGCATAGTTAAGAAAAGGATTAAATTTATCGAGAAGTCATCTTTTTGCAGAGGCACCTTTAGTTTCAAGAATAACACTTTCTAAGCATAGCTGTCAATTTTATTTTGCACCAGTTGCATTTCATAAATATATATATAAAAAAAACATTTATGCAGAAAAAAGTATAAATCATGCATTTAATTCATATCTGTTTTTCACATGAAATGAAATGAAAGAGATATGCCAAGGAACCTGCAGGAGGTGGAGCAAGTAGAACTGAAGAAAGAAGAAGAAGAAGAAGAAGAAGAAGAAATGGGGGTGCCACTAGAGAAAATAATTTTTTTTAATTTTTGTAGGGAGGAAATGGGATGTCATTGATTTGACATCTTCTCCCATGTGGCACCCCTGATTGATGGGGATCTGCACCTACAAAGAGCTCAATAATTGAAGCACCCATCCACCACATCATTTTTCAAAATAAAAAAGAAGCTATTGATTTGACCCGTGTAGTTTTTGCCGGGCCTCTGTCCGAGCTGTTCGACAGCAATTGCTCGAGTATCACCATCATCGTGGTAAGAAAAGGGAGAAATTTGGCTCTCCAGCTACAGAAGTGATCTCTGTTAGACTTGTATGACCACATATATGGGGCCATTTTAAGTCAATCGATTTTAGTTAAGTTTTAACTTTTAGTTTTAATTTTAAGAAATTCAATTCATTTAGGACACTTGTGTGGCGAATAAACAAGAGATTTAAGAAAATTGACTTCTAATTGGAGTTCTTTGATAGGAAGAAATTTCTCTAGGCTTATCTATATATATTAGCAACAACAGTCCATGCTTAGCCCGGGCCACAAAAATAAAAATACATTTAATTATTATTTAGGAAAAAACGTCCCGAGCTAAGCGTAGCCTAAAAAGCTAACTAATTTATTCATAAAACTTAGATTGAAATACTAATTGTTATGTAGCTTTGGAAGTGGAATAAAAGAATTTTTTTAAAAGAGAATAATAATGATGATTATTGTTGACTTTATTAAATGAAATAATAAATAATATTTTAAAAAATCTAAGTGTGTGTGGATGCATGATTTTAAGGGTAATCTAAAGACAAAAAAAAAAAAAAAAAAACAAAAAATAAAAAATAGAGAAATCAACTCATTAAAATGTATTTTAAGAACAATAGAAACCATTGCAAGATGAATAGGTAAAACACATTGAGAACCATTGGTGTAAAAATCAAGATTTTTCCATAAAACATGTAAATATTTAAAACAATTCATTTGTCCACTTGCCTTAGGTCTCTATCAAGAAAATCAAGCTCCTAATCACTCTTTCAAGCCAAGATCTCCAAGCTCTACAAAAACCCCAAAATAAACCCATTAAGAACCCTAGAAAATGGCAAATCACCAAAGACAAGGAATGAGTTTAAACAAGGTTAAGAAATAGGACCTAAGGGGATGTCATTGCTCAACAATAGAAGATGGGAAGGAGTCCTTACCTCTAGGGCCATCAATCAATAATAAGGAGCTTGAAATAGGGGCTGTCCAGCTGAGGTTTGCACAATAATGGTGTCCATGGGAAGCAAGAAGGATGGAGAAGAAGAAGTTGAGCTCCAATCTTTGTTTTTGCAAGGTTTAGAGGTGGATTTTGTGAGAGGAAGCAAGAAGAAGAAGAGAGAAAAGGGCAAGAGCCCTAAGGAGCTGAAGCCGATCTCCCTTTCTAAGTGCTGGAACGAATGGGGAAGAAGGGAGAGGGCTGGTCCTTTTATAAAAAGGTGGGTGTGGGCATCACAATCACTTAAACTTGTCAGGATTAAAACATAGTTTTTCGGGCCTCAAATGAGTTTGACGAAGAAGAGAAAGTTGTTCGTCATAAAATCTAGTTTTCAAAAAGTATATTTTTGACATGGTTCTGGAATTTTGAAATTTGGGTCCAGATTCAATGTGAAAAGACTGATTTGCCCCCAGGGCTGGAAAAACTGATTTTCGGAGCTTCGAATAAGTATGGAGGGAACACGAAAGTTGTAGGGAATGACGAGACTAGTCAAACGAAGCCGAAATGCGAATTTTTGGGAATCACGAAGAACCTCTCCAAGCTGATTATGCAAAATAAGTGGAATCCCTCTATCGCTGTCTAGGTCCACTGGCTCTCAAACTTCCCAAAGCCAAAGAAAAACCATTCTAGTTCACAAACTCAACTAAACCAACACTAATCCCTCTTTGAGAAACTAATCCACAGATAAAATAACATAAATCTTGAAAATTAGGGGTTGGGGTCTCACAGGGTGTCCGTTATTGGTTACTTGTCATTTTTAGGCTTAAGTCTCATTCCCCTCGATGTAGAGGTTACTCGTTCTCTAACAAGTCCCTTAGTTAGTTGATTTACCATTATAGGTCTTGTTACTTATCTTGTCTATTGCAGACCTTGAGTCGCTATGGAGAGATATGGCTGGTACCGGCTTATTCCACAAGGGAATGTCGGTAAATAGGTTCTTCAACCATTCTGCTTCTTCTCCAGCTAAAGCCATACCAATGATCTCCGAGTCCATAGTGGATCGAGATATACACGTTTGCTTTTTAGATTTCCAAGAGACAACTGCATTTCCTAAGGTAAACACGTAGCCGCTCGTGGACTTGCATTCTTCTTAATTTGATGTCTAGTTAGCATCGCAATACCCTTCTAGTACTGTGGGGTATATCTCATAATGCAGACCGTAGTCACTACTAGAATTTAGCTTTTTTACGACGCCAAAAAAGCGTCGTAGATATTGAAAAATACGTCGCAATAAGTAAAAGCGACGCAAAAAGCTAAGCGTCACAAAGGGGTCACAAATAATACGGTCACAGAAAGATTAGTGACACTAATTAAGGACGACGGTGTAGCAATATGACAGAATATTTGCAACGGTTTAAAAGAGCCGCTAATAAGTATCATTTGCGACGTTTCCTATCCATCGCAGATAATGATTGATTTGCAACGGTAAAATTGCATCACCGATATTTCTTATTTGCGACGATTCAAAAGCGTCGTTAATAAATCATTAAGGGCGATGCTTTTATAAAGTTGCAAATAATTTTTTTTTTTTTTTTTTTTTTTTTTTTTGCAACGCTTCTATGGTGTCGTAAATAATCTTCATGTTGTTGCATTTGATTATTTGCAATGCAATAAAAGCATTGCAAATAATAACTTTTCAGAATAAAAAAAATATTTTATAACATTTAAAAAAAATATTTTTCCTATTTTGATACCATATCAATACAAAATTAATCTCATCATCCATTCACAATTTTTCCATTTACAATGCAATATTAAATATAAATACACAAAAAATTGAAAATCTCTATAATTGAAAGAAAAATTTAGTATCTATCTCAAAAGTTTAAAACAAATCTTTAATACAAAGTCATCCTTAGGTTATCACAATCATAGTAACAATTGAGTTATGAAAATAACACTCTATCGATGTAAAAACATAAACTAAATTAATTCATTGATTGCCTCTCTTTTGCGCTATTATAGATTGCATCATAGCCTCTATATTCTTTTGCCAGGCTCAGATGGAGCCAGGCTCTCATGTTTCTCTGAGCCTCCATTTGCTGCAAGTGCTCAACCAACTTTTGAGCTTGTCTTTTAGCTATCATGGCTCTCTTAGTGAGCTCTTCCACCCACTGATTATTGTAAAGGCTTGATGAAGAGGATGGAGGGGCCACTACGCCATGCCCAAGACCTCAGACATATCCGGGCCTTGTACCCAACACTTGTTTTCATATCTCATCCTTTGTCAATGGGGTAAAACCTTCTTTTGTGGCTTGCAACTGGAGTGCAATCATATGTTCCTGCAAAAGTAAAAAATCACAGAAATAATTAAACATGTATAGAAAAAAAATGGATAAGCTATGTCAGGTCTAGTACAGTTCATTATATACATTAAACATCCAATAGCTTTAGAATGATCTAATTGAGATACATTATCTCCTTTGTTTTTAATTAGTTAATTTGACATTTGGATCAAAAGGAGTGGAAACACCATTCCCTTCAAACATGTTAAATCTTTTAAGTATTTTCTCAATGTAGTGAGACTGGGATAGAATAATTCCTTCAGAATATTTATAAATTTTTATCCCAAGTATCACATCAGCCTCACCCATATCCTTCATGTCAAATTAAAAAAAAAAAAAATTCTTAGTGTTCTCAACTGAATTTAAATCATTACCGAAAATAAGCATATCATCAACATATAAACATAGAATGATGCATGAACTACCAATGTGTTTAAAAAAGACACTTGTTTGACTCATTTATTTTAAAATCATCGTTTAATAAAACTTGGTCAAATTTCTCATGCCATTGCTTAGGGGCTTGTTTTAGACCATACGGGGATTTAATTAATCTACAAACTTTGTTTTCTTTCCCCAGTGAAGTAAATCCTTCGGTTGCTCCATATAAATTTATTCTTCTAATTCCCCATTTAAAAATGCATTTTTGACACCCATTTGATGGATAACCATATTGTGGATGGATGCTATCGCTATCAAGACTTTAATGGTTGTGATTCTAGTTACTGATGCATAGGTATCAAAATAATCTAGTCCTTCCTTTTGTTTGAATCCCTTTGCAACCAGTCTTGCTTTGAATTTTTCTATAGACCCATCAGTCCTTAATTTCTTTTTGAAACTCCATTTGCAACCCAAAGGTCTAGTACTCGGAGGAAGATCTACAAGTTCCCAAGTATGGTTGGATAAGATAGATTCTATTTCATTATTAAGGGCTTCTTTCCAAAAGGAGGCATCAAGAGACTGCATGGCGTCTTGATAGGTTGTGGGGTTACTTTCCAAAATATAAGTTAGAAAATCAGGACCAAAAGAAGTTTCTTTTCTAGGTCTCTTACTCCTACAGGGTTCAACATCTACTGAGTCCTCAGATCCTGACTCAATAACTTGGGCAGTGTTATAAGATATGGATCTTGGATGGATGCTCACTTGAGATGAGTTAGGCTTAGAATTAGGATTCCTCTCTTGTGGGGTTACTTTGCGTATAAATAGGCCTCTCTACCTTTGTATTGTACACATAGATAATGAGATAACAGAAAATAGCTCCCTTTTCTTTTTTCTAACATGTTATCAACTTGAAGCTCTAAGAGAATGAAGAAAACCCACCATTCTTACCCAAAGAGAAGAGAAATCCTTCCCTGCATAGATTTTCAAGGATAAATCCTTCCTTGCGCGGATTACCATCAAAAACTCCTTCGCAGCGCGGATTTACATCGTTGATTCCCTGGGCAGATTCCTTCCCGGCACGGATTTCCATCTCAGATTCCTTCCTAGCGCGGATTTTCATCGCGGATTCTCTGTGCGAATTCCTTCTCAGCGTGGATTTCCATCACGGAGTCCTTCCCAGCGCAGATTTTAGAAAAGGGTAATATTTTTCTTCATATACTGTAAGTGGTATCTAAACCATAGTTCAAATCCAATCTATTAGAATGCATAAAATTATTTTATGATACTTATTTACAGCAATTATAGTATTTGGTTATTGGTCATCTTCTTGCATGATTTTTTTTTAAAAATTTAATTTAAATTTATTAATACTATAAAATGGATAAAAAAAATAGAACCAGAAGTTCTAAAAACTGAACCTCAAGTTCACCAATGTATGGACCAACAGTACTAGAAGTTGGAATACTGATATGAACCTGTAGATTCATATCCATAAATCAAAACCTGGAGTTTCTGATTTAAATCCAAATAAATTATAGGGCCATTCTGTTAGAATCAGAAGTTTTACCTGAACATTTGATAGAACCTGGAGTTCTAATCTCATGTGTTATGAACCTGAAGTTCTAAATCAAGCCTGAAGTCTTGATAGACCCAGCATTTCTGATTTTCAAAGTTATCAAGCAGTTTTGATTCTCAAAGTTATCAAGCCTGAAGTCTTGACAGAACCAGCTATACTGATTCTCAAAGTTGTGAACCTGATGTTCTAACTTTTCTTTGGCCAATTTCTTTTAAATTCCTTCCTTAATTACTTCTGATGTTAATATTTCATTATTTGTTTTTCTTTCTTTTCGTTTTACTTTATTGATTATCTGCACATGGTTCACTTAATATATATTTCTTATTACAGTTCTTGCATGATGTCAAATTTGGCTAAACTTGACTTTAAAGAACTTAACATAAATGGAGAAAATTACTTACATTGGCAACTGGACGCTAAAATCCACTTGCAATCCAAGAAATTGGGAGAGACCATAAAGGAAGGTAACAAGATGTCCCCAGAGGATAAGGCGTTAGCCCTCATAGTCCTGCGCCATCACATACATGACGACCTAAAAAATGAATACCTTACTGAGGAAGACCTAGCAGGCCTATGAAAATCCCTGAAGGATAGATATGATCACCAGATGATGGTCATACTACCAGCTGCCCAAAATGAATGGTTAAACCTGAGGTTGCAGGATTATAAAACAGTATCTGAATACAACTCTGCCCTATTCAATATTGTTTCCAGATTAAGATTATGTGGTGGAAAGGTTTCGGAGGAGCAGATGTTGGAGAAAACGTTATTTACTTTTCAAGCCTCGAATGTGCTCCTGCGCCATCACATACATGACGACCTAAAAAATGAATACCTTACTGAGGAAGACCTAGCAGGCCTATGAAAATCCCTGAAGGATAGATATGATCACCAGATGATGGTCATACTACCAGCTGCCCAAAATGAATGGTTAAACCTGAGGTTGCAGGATTATAAAACAGTATCTGAATACAACTCTGCCCTATTCAATATTGTTTCCAGATTAAGATTATGTGGTGGAAAGGTTTCGGAGGAGCAGATGTTGGAGAAAACGTTATTTACTTTTCAAGCCTCGAATGTGCTCCTGCGCCATCACATACATGACGACCTAAAAAATGAATACCTTACTGAGGAAGACCTAGCAGGCCTATGAAAATCTCTGAAGGATAGATATGATCACCAGATGATGGTCATACTACCAGCTGCCCAAAATGAATGGTTAAACCTGAGGTTGCAGGATTATAAAACAGTATCTGAATACAACTCTGCCCTATTCAATATTGTTTCCAGATTAAGATTATGTGGTGGAAAGGTTTCGGAGGAGCAGATGTTGGAGAAAACGTTATTTACTTTTCAAGCCTCGAATGTGCTCCTGCAGCAGCAGTATCGAGAGCGACGTTTCTCGAAATATTCAGAACTTATCTCATGTCTCATAGTCCCTGAACATAATTCCATAGTATTGATAAAAAAATCATAACTCCAGACCAACTGGATCTTTGACAATTCCTGAAGCAAATGCCAGTCTTAACTCAAACAGAGGCAGAGGTAGGGGGAATGACAGACATAAATAATCCTCCAGTAGAGGTGGACGACATAGCTCCTCCAGGTGAGGTGGTTTTAAAGGTCATCCACCAAAATTCAAAAATCACTAGAAGTGGTCTGATCCTCAGCATAAGAATCATCGGAATCCACTTGCAAATCTTTCCTATCGTCCTGATGACACGTGCCACAGATGTGGAAGAAGTGGCAGTGGTCATGCAGTTGTCATGCACTAAAGGAAGTGGTGGAACAATACAAAACATATAAGGCATCTTTTCATTCAGCAGAGACAAATGATCTAGAAGGCTGAAATTGAGATATAATGACATCAGAGAGGCCTCCAATTGACATTACAAACTTGGAGACTTGTGACTTCTTTGAGGATGAGGATAACTAACATCTGAAAATGAGACATTTAATAATCTTTTGGGGGCACCCCTGGCATAGTCTAGAAGACCCATGATTCTTTGAACATCATAAACTTAAAATTTTTTTTTTAGTTCATTTGAGATGCAAGTTTCTTAGACTTTTCTGTTTTGATAAAACTTCATTAATGTCATAATTTATGGTGAATTTTTTTAATTATTTCAATTTTAATTATGTGATTGCATAGTTATGATGTTTTATTATTTTTGTTTAAGGTATGGATCATGGAACTGGACAATCTCTGTTTGGTAGATAGTACCACAACACACACCATTCTGAAAAATTAAAATTTTTTCTTAGAATTGATGTTCATTCCATGAAAGGTATCCACCATAACTGAACCTATGCAAATAATTAAAGGCTCCGAAAGAGCCCATATGATATTACCTAATAGTACCCATCTATTCATTAAAGATGCTTTGTTCTCAAAAAGTTCGCGAAGAAACTTGATTAGTTTCAAAGACATCAGAATGAATGGTTACCACATTGAGACTGTAAGTAAAGGTAACAAGAAATACTTATGCATCTTTATTAGTATTGGAAGCTAGAAGCAAATACTAGAAAAACTAAGTGCAGTCTCCTCAGGGTTATATTATACGACAATCTCTAATGTTGAATCACATTCTGTTATGAGCAAAACAACAAAGTTGAGCCCGAAACTTAGTGATCCTAAGACTTTATAGCTTTGGCATGATAGGTTAGGTCAACCTGGGGCTACTATGTTGAGAAAAATCATAGATAACTCTTTTGGGCATTCCTTAGAGAATCATCAATTGACCATACCTAGTGGGTACTTATGTACCCCATGTTCACAAGGGAAATTGATCACCCGACCCTCTCTTACTAAAGTTGCATCCGAATCCCCATCTTTTCTATAAAGGATACAAGGTGATATTTGTGGACCTATCAATCCTCTTAGTGGACCTTTTAAGTATTTTACCGTTTTGATCGATGTCTCCACTTATTGGTCAGATGTTTGCCTACTTTTAACTAGGAACATAGCATTTGCCCGCCTATTAACTCAAATAATTAAACTGAGGGCTCACTTCCTTGATTATCCCATTAAGTCTATAAGACTTGATAATGCAGGCGATTTTACATCACAGGTTTTTGATGATTTTTGTTCGTCTCTAGGAATTGTAGTCGAACATCCTGTCCCCCATGTCCACACCTAGAATGGCTTAGCTGAATCCATGATCAAGCGCAACCAACTTATTTCTAGGACTCTACTGATGCAGTCCAAATTACCAGTTAGTTCTTGGGGACATGCTGTGTTGCATGCAACAATGTTAATTCAACTTTGGCCCACGGCCTATCATCAATATTCTCTTGCACAACTTATATCGGGACATCAACCAAATATTTCTTACTTGCGCAAGCTTGGTTGTACAGTTCATGTCCCAATACCACCTCCTAAGTGTACTAAGATGAGACAACAATGTAGATTGAGAATATATGTAGGTTATGACTCTCCTTTGATTATTCGATGTCTAGAACCAAGGATAGGAAATGTCTTCACTGCTCATTTTTCCGATTGTCAATTCGATGAGACAATATTCTCGTTGTTAGAGGGAGATACAATAGTTCCTGAAGAACGTATTGTTCCCGTAGAACAACCCGTTCCTGAAGAACGACGAGAATTAACATGGAATACTTCCACTCTATCTTATTTGGATCCACGAACTTCGCAATGTGAGAATGAAGTACGGAGAATTGTGCACTTGTAAGAAATTATAAACAGATTACCTGATGCATTTAACGATGCAACAAAAGTGACGAAGTCACATGTGCCAGCTATGAATGCACCTGCTAGGATTAATGTCCCTATAGGACAAAGTCAAAATACGACAACAAAATAATCTGCGATACGCCAGAAGCATGGCAGACCTATAGGTTCAAAGGACTCACCTCCGCGAAAAAGGAGAAATGAGCAATCATCATCATATCCTCTCGAAGAGGCATGTAACGTTCCTGAAGAGGTTCCTTTCGAAGAGGCACATAATGCTCCTGAAGAGGTTATGGCAAAGTCCGTTCTCTCTAGAATAATGGAAGTCCCTGGTGAGTCTTTGGAAGCCCCTGAAGAGGCACCGGTACCGGAAAATAAAGAGATCTCTATACTTTACAACTATTCAAGGGAGAGATGGAATCGAAATGAGATTATCATCGATGACGCATTTGCATATGCGGCAGCTACACAAATATCAAAGGAAAATGATGATGACGATTGGGACACTGAACTATGTTTTATAAATGAATGTTGACAAAGAAAGGATTGGCCACAATGGAAAAGTGCCATCAAAATAGAGTTAGAGACTTTCAACAAATGTGGTGTGCTCGAACTTATAGTACAAACCCCAGAAGATGCTAACCATGTAGGTTACAAGTGGGTGTTTGTAAGAAAAATGAATGAGCTGAATGAAATTACCATATATAAGGCACAATTAGAGGTACTGTAAGGTCTGCAACTTTACTGGGTCAGTTGGGCCCAATTACCGGCCCATTGACCCATTTATTTTGATATTATTATAATTATTGTTTTATTAGATATTTAAGTAGGTTTAGATGGTCAGCGAGTTTCTTTTAGTGTTAGAATAGTGCCTGCGAAGTTTCGTGCGATTCCGAGTTCATTTGACCCTAGTAGGGGGTAGTTTGCAAATTAGGGAAAAATTGAGTGTTTTCAGGAAAAATTCCTATCGCCGTGATTTTGGTTTCGTTGGAAAGGTCTCGTCGCGTTGATCAATTTTGTCTTCTGGCTCGTTGCGATCCGACGACCAGAAACCCTTCTAATAATTCATTTCTTCTCTGGACCCACTTATGGGCAACTCAGTCTTTTCCTTCTCCTTTCTTCTTAAACAAGAGATTAACCCTAATCTCTTTTTTTTCTCTGCAACGAACGAGAACTCCAGCAACCCTCTTCTTCTTCATCTCCCAAGGCTCCAGAACTCTTTCCCAGAAAGACCATCTCGAAGATCCAAGCCGCTCATCTTCTTCCTCGCAATCTCCTCTTCCCATTGATATCAGTTTGGTAAGGTTTTCCTCACTTTCATCTTTTCAATCATTTATCTTTGGTTTAGATTTAGGATAGATCTCAATCTTTTCCTTTCTTTTCTTCTCCTTTGCGTGTTAGGTTGCGTGTGGTCGGGGTAGATCGAGGTTTCCGCAGTAGTAGGGCTTCTCCTCAGATTTCCCCAATTCCAATCTTCTTCTTAGTTGAGGCAAGTAGATCTGCATTTTGTAATTAAGCATGTGTGTATGTCTTCTATTGATTGGATGTGTTTTCTTGTTACGTTTCCCTAATTCCCAAGCCTGTTCTATTATTAATCTGGGTTTATTTAATTTAACTATTAATTTTAGTGTTAATTGATGTAAGTGGAAATGATGATGGATGAAATGGATTATTGGGGGAGCACGGTGGCTTAGGTTTGTGCAGGTGAATTTTTGGAATGGATTGGGTGAAAGGCTGCAAAAAAAAAAAAGGGGTTCTGTATTTGACAAAAAGAAAAGAAAAAAAAAAAAAAAGAAAAGGGGGTAATCTACGTCAGTCAGCAAATACATTATGGCCTTTAAAAAAAAAAAAAAAACGTTGAATGGCCACTGAATGTCCATGCCCATGACATCAGTGCATAGTTGATGGCATCAGTGCATAGTTGAATGAATAAACAAAAAAAAAAAAAAAAAAGAAAGAAAGTACGTTGATGGCCACTGCTGCTGACATGAATATGGCTGCTGTTGCATCATACATCCGATGAATCGGACACATGTCAGTTCGTCGCCCTTTTATATATATATATATATAAAGGGGCAAACTTCTATGGGCCATAACTTCTAAACTATACGTCGGAATTTCACGAGCCATATACCGTTGGAAAGTTCTTTGAGTGTAGAATCCAATGATACATGTCTCGCGATGATTGGGGCTCAGGTAGGGAGGTAGCTAAGGAGATTAATTATTTAGACCACTTTCTTGTTAGTAACGAGATTGTTAGCCTAGGTTTGGGCCTTAGACATTGGAAACCATGAAACCACTCTCACGTGATCGTTAATGGGGTTTTGAAATCGTAACACGTGGCTTGGTGTGTTTCGATGGGTTGTCTAGGTATTCGTGTATTCTGTATGGTTTAACCGAATGCGTATGGAATTGAATCAATCGATGCTCAACATGATTGTACACCAAGGAATTCTTTATAAGCATTGATGATTCAAATTCCCCACGCACTCCGTTACACTACATATGGTATATGGATGACAACACTTGCCTAGGATTGGATTGTAATCTCTCCTTGATTTGTTAATCGTATCCGTTGATTTTGTATCCTTGTACACTCTCTTGGCATAAAACACCTAATTAATTAAGAAACATAAACTCTTGTAGAATTAGAGCAAGGACCTGACTTAGAGTGCACCATAGGACCCTGTGTCATGTAATTGATAAACATGACTGGCTAGACTGAAGGGATTATCATGGGTTTGGACTTGTCTTGTATTGGTTTGAATGAGATAATCCCTATGAACATGTCTTGTTTGTTGAACTAGCCAGATTTGCTTGTCTTGGTTTTCCTCGTGTCAACACCACTTTATTATTATTATTATTGCATATCATGGCCAGCTGCAGTTTGAGGTTTATTGATGGGTCGGTTACGCGGACATCGGGGTGGGCAGTCGGCTTTGGACGGCGTCCATGGCGTTGAATAGTTGGGAGCGGGCTTGGACCGTGCTACTATTCCCAGGACCGGGAGCTTGGATCCCCCTGGAGCCGGACTTTGGTATCAGTAGTCCGGATAGGATTGTTACTGGTACCCCGTGAGGTGGCTTGGACATCCATGGAGTCTCCCTCTTGTGCATTGCATTACATTGGTAGTGATGATTGTTAGTATTGTTAGGATTTCTATTTATGATTTTGATGGTTATTTACTCATGCTACATGCCTAGTATTGTTCCTTGTATTCCTACGACCATATACTTGTCATTACTCTTATATTTGATGCATGTTATGTTTTAATTATATCTTGCTTATCTATTGCTCAACATGTCGTTGACTCGGTTCCTTGGTGTGCAGACTCCTCGGGTGAGTATTACTATGAGGAGCAGGTCGGTGAGGAGATCCCAGAGGATCTCCAACCAGCAGAGGAGGCACGGGAGTGGAGTACCGATGACGTAGAGTAGCGTCATCATTACCAAGCACATGAGAGACTCACAAGGGCACTTCATTAGACTTTCATTTATTCATTTATTTTTCCTCGTTGGAACTTTCATTTCATTGACTTGATGTTGTTTAATGGCCTTGGTCATTGGGATGGTCATTGTTAATACATTAATTTCTTGGTTAGCTTTATTTATTCCTGTTGCAACTTTAAATATCAATTGAGATTTATTATTCATTGTTTGGTATTTAGATATGCCTCGAATTGTATGAATTCCGCAATTTTATATTACTTGAGGTTTGAAATATAATATCCTCACAGCGGACTTACGATCCTTGGGCCTAAAGGGCAAAAATTTTAATTAGCCCTAAATTTCACTCCCCGGATCCGGTTTATTCTCTAATCGGGTTCGGGGGATGTGACAGGTACAAGGTTTCATGCAGAAACCTAAGATTGATTATGAGGAAACGTACTCCCCTGTTATGGACATAACGACATTCAGATATTTGATAAGTTTAGCAGTTTCTTAAAATCTAGAAATGAGACTCATGGATGTTGTAACTGCTTACTTGTATGAGGACTTAGACACAGAAATTCACATGAAAATCTCGGAAGGATTTCCTTTGCTTGAAGCAAAGGCAAGGAGTACGTACTCAATCTAATGAAGGTGATCACTGCACGGCCTGAAGTAATCCGGAAGAATGTGGTACAATCGTCTTTTTGAATACTTGTCTAAAAAGGGGTATGAAAACGATCTCATTTGCTCGTGTCTATTTATAAAGAAATTCTTGAAGGGATTTGCAATATTAGCAGTTTATGTGGATGATATAAATTTGATAGGAATTCCAGAAGATCTCGAAGAAACTGCTGATTATTTGAAGAAATAATTTGAAATGAAAGACCTTGGAAAAACGAGATTTTGTCCCAGATTGCAAATCGAGAGAAATTCTAATGGGATGTTGGTCCATCAATCTAATTATACCAAGAAGGTTTTAAAACGATTTGGTATGGAGAAGGCACACCCATTAAATACCCCCATGGTTGTCCGGTCTCTTGATATAAAGAAAGATTTATACCGTCCCATCGAGGAAAATGAAAAGGTATTGGGCTCCGAAGTACAATACTTAAGTACTATTGGAGCCTTGGTGTACTTGACACAATGTACTAGACCAGATATTATATTTTCTGTGAATCTACTTGCCAGGTATAGCTCCGCACCATCTCAAAGGCACTAGATTGGTTTTAAACACATCCTACGATATCTGTAAGAAACAACTAATTTAGGAATATTTTATTTTTACGATCATAAAGATTCCAGTTTTGTAGGATATGCAGATTCAGGTTGTCTCTCTGATCCTCATAAAGGTCGATCACAGACATGTTATGTATATCTAAATTGTAATGCCGCCATTTCTTGGTATTCTACAAAACAGACCTTGGTAGCTACTTCCTCCAACTATGCTGAGATTTTGGCTCTTTATGAAGCCAGTAGGGAATGTGTATGGCTAAAATCTTTCATTCAGCATGTTCGTAGCTCTTGTTAATTACCTTCTATTGCAGGTATCCTAAATATTATCTATAAAGATAATGAAGCATGCATAAGACAGATTCCAGCAGGTTTCATTAAAGGAGACAAGATTAAACATATAGCACCAAAGTTCTTATTTACTCATGAACTTCAGAAGAACAATGAAATTGAAGTCAAGTAAGTTCGTTCGAGTACAAATCTGGCTGACATGTTAACCAAATCTTTGCCAAAATCAGTATTCCAGAAGTTTGTATATGAGATTGGCATGCGTAGAGTTCATCATCAAACTATCTGAATGGTTGCTATCATAAGGGGGAGTGGTTTATCAGGGAGCATCCTAAAGTATGCTACCCGAGACATTTATGTGCTGTACTCTTTTTCCTTTTCTAGGTTTTATCCCATTGAGTTTTCCTAATTAAGGTTTTAACGAGGCGGCATTATGCACGTCCAACACCAGTTCAATGATCTTGAAGAATGCTGTACTCTTTTTCCCTTCGCTTTGGTTTTTTTCTAACTGGGTTTTCCTTGGCAAGGTTTTTAATGAGGCAACTGTTATTGAATGGTGGTCATCCAAGGGGGAGTGTTATTAGATATGGATCTTGGGTGGACGCCCACTTGAGATGAGTTAGGGTTAGAATTAGGGTTCCTCTCTTGTGGGGTTACTTTGCCTATAAATAGGCCTCTCTACCTTTGTATTGTACACATAGATAATGAGATAACAGGAAAGCTCTCTCTTCTCCCTCTAATCCTCTCTCTCTTAGTCTCTCTCTTTTCTAACAGGCAGGTCTTCTATTAGTACCACTAGTACCGGATACAACTTGTTTGAAAGGAAAGTAGTCTTGAAAGAAAATTGCATATCTGGACTCAATGATGGAGTCTTTATCTTATCTAGAGATAACAAGGAATCTATAGGCCTTACTATGGAGAGCATATCCTAAGAAAACACTCTCTTGGGTTTTGGGTCCAAGTTTGGTCCTTTTAGGTCCAGGTATAGCCACATGGGCACACTTTTAGGTATTCTAAGTTAAGGATTCTACCTTTCCATAACTCATATGGAGTTTCATTGGTCATTTTAAAAGGTATCATATTCAGAATGTGGTAGGCTGTAAAGAGAGCTTCCCCCCACAAGTTATTGGGTAGGCCCGAACTATTCAACATGGAATTTACCATTTCTAGTAAGTTTCTATTTTTCCTTTCAGCCACATCATTCTGTTGTGGGGAGTAGGGCGCTGTCACTTCATGTGTTATACCTAGGGTCTTACAGGTCTTTTCAAATTCATTGGAGAGGTACTTACCTCCTCTATCAGACCTCAAAGTCTTAACCTTTTTCCCTAATTGGTTTTCAACTTCAATTCGGAAAATGTTGAGTTTTTCAAGAACCTCAGATTTATTTTTAAGTAAATATACATATAAAATATTTCTTATCACCTCTAGTGATAATATTGTTTATTTCACAAATATCACTGTGGATCAAACCCAGAAGTTCAGAACATCTTTCAATACTTTTGAAATGTTTTCTTGAAAACTTTGATTGAACACAAGTCTCACAAGGATTTGGTTTGAAATCAATTTTTAAAATCAACCCTAAGTCCATCATATTTTTCATATATGAATAATTTACATGTCCTAATCTAGCATGCCATAAATAAGGAGACACAATAATATAAGCAGATAAAGAGGTAGTTTTATTACCAATAATATTTACATTCAGCTTGAAAAGGCATTCAGATATGTAGCATGTTCCTATAAAAACTTCATTTTTGGTAACAACAAATTTATTTGCCTCAAATACTAATTTGAACCCATTTTTGCTCAACACTGAACCAGGAACCAAGTTCTTTCGCACTTCGGGCACATGGAACACTTCGGTCAAATTAAGAGACTTGCCGGATGAGAGGTGAAGAATGACTTTCCCCTGACCAATTACTTTAGCCGTTGAGGATTTACCCATGTAGAGCTCTTGTCCATCTCCAACCTGCTCGTAGGAGACGAATGCACTTCTGTTACTACAGATGTGCCGGTTGCGCTTGTGTCAACCCACCAATCTCCACACTGCTGACCGAGTTCACCTTTGTCACTACTGCCACAAAATTTTCTTCCATAAGATTGGCTTGATTTTTTTCCTTTAATGTTTTTCTTGTGGCGACATTCCTTTGCATAATGTCCCTTTTTTCCCACAGACAAGACATTCTATATCTTTTCTTTTGGCAATATCCTTGTTGGGCCGGCTTAAGGGCTTGGTTCTGGTTCTTCTTCTGAAATTTCTTGCCCTGGAAAGAATTGGGCTTGGGCTTTCTCTGATAATTTTTGGCCTCAGTAAGATTGGCCTTACCCATATGTTCAGAATCCTTACACTTAGAATCACGGTCCCGATGATGTTCTTGGATTGTGAGACGGACTATGAGATCTTCAAGTTTCATCTCCTTTTTTTTGTGTTTCAATGTGATCCCAAAGTCTTTCCATGATGGTGGGAGTTTGTGAATGGTACTGCAAACTACAAATTATTCGGGTAATTCCATTCCTTCATTTTGGACTTCATGAATTATTTTTTTAGAATCTCTAACTTGTGTTATTACTGATTTTCCTTCTTCCATTTGAAAGTCTAGAAATTGCTCAATGACATACTTTTTGGTACCCGCATCCTCAGTAGCATATTCTTTTATCAATGCATCCCATAATTCGTTGGCGGTTTTAAATTTTGAAAATACGCCATATAAGGAATCATTTAAATGGTTTAAATTCTCATTTTTGCAATTGAAATCATCAGATTTCCATTTTTCATTTTCATAGGTACCAGCGGTCCCATCTCCATATGGTTCGGGATAATCAGTTAATAGCACATGTAAAATTTTTATAACCTTGAGGAGATATTCCATTTTCATCCTCCACATTTTGAAGTTCTTACCCTCAAAATTGAAAACCTTAGGGTAATAATCTCGAGTAGTTATTTTAATTTATAAACAATTTTACCAGCAAAATCTGCCTAAACTGTTTGGAAAATGTTTTGTGGGAATTGTAAATAAATTAAAATATTAAAATAAAACGAGGAAAGGAAAGAAATGATTGAACAAATTGGTAGCCGAATCACGTCTTTGAAGACACTTTCTGTAGGTAGATTTCACCCCACACAGGTGCAGATGGATTTCTGGACGTCTGTTCAAGGATAAGACGGCTTCCTGATCGAATCATCTCCGCCACTCGTGCACTCGAATGGATGAGAAACGCGAATCCCAAGACTCACAGTTTTGCAGCAGCTTGAAATTAAAATTCTCAAAACTTGAAGAGAGAGAGAGGAGAGAATGTTGAGATGAAGAAAGCCTTCACCCGGATGTCCTTATATAGGGCTTTCTGGAGAAGAGATCCGTTGGGGAGTTAATTCCCAACGGATACACCCATTTAAGAGTGCGCAACGGACACTTCCGTGCATTAACTCTCGTGCACGGGCTTAGCAGATCTGGGTCAATTCCAGGTTGACCCAAACTCAACCCAACTGAGACCTAAAATAACGCACGCTCATGCGAGCCGGGCTGGGCACACCCGCCACGCAACCAGCTGACTGGACGGCGCGCACGCGGTGAAAGTGTGCGGTCACCACCACCTAAGCCTTCTCACAAGACTTACACTATAGTGATGAGTGTAAACAATAATAAATGACTCTAAGAGAGTTTTCCACAACTGATGTGGGACTCTCTTAAATAAAGAAAAGAGAAAAACATGTTCTTTAATGCACAAAAATACCAACACTACTCACATATAAAATCAAAATCCTCTTATAAAGAAAAAATAAAAAGAACGATTTAGTACTTACTAGGCCACGTCAGAAATCCTCTAATTAGAATTGAAAAAGAAAGAAAGAAAATGGGTTGTTGAAATCTAAATTCAAAGTACTTACTAGGCCACGTCAGAAAGGAATCGTGTATTAGGAGGACCTAGTCCCATCTGTAGTGGGCCACACCTTCCCATAATTTATTTTTTACTACTTTTATTTCCCAAGTGCATGAATGTATAGGGTTTTTTTTTCCCGCACAGTCACATGTACATCTCGATAATCCCCCATTGTTACTAAACTTCACATATTTACTTCACGTTCTCCGTATTGTTCGTATGTTGAAAGAGTAAAAAAACACACTTTTTTCTTGCGATATCACAACACTTTAAGCGATATCACAATTATGTCTTGCGATATCGCATAAAGTGTTATGTATAAAATCAACGGTTGTCTTTCTGATTATATTTTCATCCCGTTCTATAGCTTTCATTCTCTGTTATCACTATCTTCTGCAATCTTCCACCTATTTTGCAGCAACCATTCATTGATTTCATTGCGCATTTCTAGCTTCCTCCCCCATTAAGGTATATTTCTCTTCTTAATCTTTGTGTTCATTTTTTTTTTCCTTCTTTTATGTCTTAGTGAAGGTGGTTGGGGGACTATGTGACCCACACATGTGGGAAGTAGCCCACAAATGTTGGAATAGAGACACCCAGGGATTGATCCATGGGCAGGCTAGTGACAACTGTGGTTACCAACCAACTGAGCGACCGCCATGTTATCACTATTTTTTTTTTTTTTTTATTTCAAGAGGTGCTTTATGGTATATATCTTTTTCCCAATATGCATAATCATTACCCATGAGATGTAAAATAAAGGGGGTGCTTGAAACCGGTAGAGAATAGAAGAAAATGTGATATTGTAGAAAGAAATATATGTGATTTTATAACCATCAATATGATATTTTTGGTAACACTAGAAAGTATGTTGTAATAGTAAGAAATCTTTTAAAAAATAGGAGATTCCTAGCTACAAGGTAAACTTGTATATTTTATTCTCATATACCCTAATATTCTGTTTCACGGTTTTAAATTTTGAAACTACCAATTCCTTCATCCCTTCCTCAGATCTCTACTTGTGTCCTCTTCAAAGAATCGGTCTTCTTCCTTCTACCTTCCTCGCATTTGTAGTTGCCTTGCATCTTTAAACAACACATCCTCTTTTTCGTCAAATTGAAGTCGTCTCCATCTGGGCTATGAGATTGGCTCATTCCTATGGTAGAAGAGCCTTTTTTGGCATGTCATGGTGGCAAAGGTTGGATTTGGTGGCCTGATCATCCCAATCTAACTTGTAGCAATGCAAGGGATGCAACAACCAATATCACGATTAATAGATGTCAGCCTTGGGATGTTATAAACAACTTCATGATGGGAGGAGGTGTGGTAAGAGCTCATTGTGTTAATTCAAAGAGGTTGATCAAAGGGAGATTGATACAAAATAGAGAGATAAGAAGATGAGAAAGATAAGACCCATTTCTATATAGCTAGATTTCCCAGTTGGATTTGGGGTAGATAGGGGGAGTATCATATGATCATCCATTTTACCATTGATTTTAAATTTCATCCATTAAGTCATCAAGGTTGTCATCCAAACTTCCCTATCTTACATCATCTTGTAGATTCCTTTATCTTGCCGCTCTACCGGTCACATTGAAAGGGAGAATTGATGATTATTTACGCCTCAACTTATGCTTTGATCATTGAAATTAAATTGAATCGATAATCACATCTACATGCCCAAATGAAAATAAACAAAAGAAAAAAAAAGATAAAAATTATAGGGACATCTACCACAAAAATCCCCTTAAATAGGGTAACCATAGTTGATGGCTTAAAATTTTTATAATGACAGCCAATGACCTCCTATCCAAATCATCTTTTTTTTTTCTTTTTTTTCTTTTTTTCCGTTTTCCCCTTTCTCTGTTGATGTCAACATAGCCATATTCTCTATTCCCTAGAATCGGTCTCTTCACCCAAATCGACAAATGCTAAAGAAAAGAAGAGAAGGAAGGAGATGCACGCTTGCACGGCTATCTCCGGTGGCAGCAGAGATCCCCTTCATTGGTTGGATCGATTACATTGGGAGATAAGGGAATGCCCATCTCACACTCCACATCACCATCTCTCCTCCTTGTCATCCTCTTGTCCTCAGCATCAAAATACTCAAACCTCAAGGTAAGAAAACATCACTTGGGGCTCACTTAAGAAAATCGAACTGCCACTTGATGTCCACGTGTGTTTTTTATTAAGATATGATTAACATGAAATGCTTCCATGTTCATTCATATTTCTTTGTTCTAACTTTTGCGCCCTGCTTCTATAGGAAAACGGTAGCTATGCTATTAGACGAAATCCGTGACCATTTATATATACCTGTCAAATAAAACTTGGTTGTCATCTGTGCGTGGGCACCTCAGTAGAAGCATACTTGATGGCCTAACCGAATCATTCTCAAACTCAAAGCCACATACCTTTCTCTCCCACCCTGTTCCAGAATGTTCATGCATGAGTCATGAAACACTTAAAGCATCGCACCGCTCCTTCAGTCCTTCAAGCCCCTTAAAAGCTCAAGTTTCCTTGGGGCTTGAAAACCATTGTCCCGCATGGATGGACAATGAATTCACACTTTTAGATGACAGTGAGGAGGATCTCGTTGATGATGATCCTATCTCAGGACAGTTCTTTCAGCAAAGGAACAGTAGTGAAGTTGTAGGAGCTTAATTGGGTAGCAAAGATGGAGCCTGAATGGAAGATCAAGAAGAACTTGAGGGTGGGGACTGGTAACTTGATGCTGAACGAAGTGGTTGAACCAGCTCATTTGAGTATCCACCATGCCACAGCCCTTGTCTCTGGATCTAAATATTCATTTTAGTGGGGTCCTCTACTGATAGGAAGTGTACAGTTTGCCAGTGTCTACAATTATATTCATGTGGCCAGTGGGTGTGTTGATCTTGTTCATTTGTCCAGCGGGCTGCAATGTGGATTTGTCCAGATTTCTCCTAAATAGAAGATCCTAACCATTTGATCTCTTATCGTTTTTCTTTATTGTTGGCTGTTGACCGTTACTGTTGACCGTTACTTTGTTCTTCTTAACTGTCCGTTCATAGGCCATTGATTGAATGGTTAGTCTCCCAATCAAGAGAATTTTGGGATATCCAGCGATGCTCATCAAATCAGGAGATACAGAACCTCACATGCATGGAATTGGGAGCATCAATTACAACTACACTTTGTAATGAACCCATTATTCCTCCATTTTCACTTGCATGCCTTTGGTTGTTGGGCAGTTCGTGAACAGTCAACAATATTTGCTTTAGAAGGGAAAGAAGTTATCTCAAGCTTTAGAAGGGAAAGAAGTTATCTCAAGCCATTAATAACACTATGAATTTAACAATTCAGCAATGTATAAACAGTTATTTGATTGAACATGCGAATTACATATTTAATCCGTCTAACTCATTGTTAGATCAATACAATTACAATTCATAATCAATGAGAGTCTTTATTATTTGTCAAACTACAGTAGCATTTCATTTCAATTCACATCTTCTTAAAAAGAAAGGAATCACGCATTCCGTACAGAAGGAATCATATATTGTATGATTTATTAGTGCCCGGGCGAGGGAGTACTGACATCACCACGGAGCTCCGGAACACTCCCAAATAATCTGCTGCAGCAGAAACAGCTCTAATGAGCATTATTGAAATCACTATGTAGTGCCAGAATCAAAAGAAACAATACAGTTTAACATTTAACTCCGTTCAATTATAATTTAATGGATTCAATCAATAACAATTCCTTTAGAATTTAATCCAATTTACAATCCATTTTGTATACAATTCTATGTACAAATTCAGTTAAATAATACCAACCATTTAGGTGTAATTTTCAGTTATTTAATGTATGTGTTATTCTCGATGAACATCACCATGTATATGAATTTTGTACATTAAAGTCCCCTTAATTAGCACTCATGGAGGTATACATAATATCAATAGCCTTGATATAATCAATATGTTTTTTTTTCTTAAAATTCCGAAATTAACTCTGAAATTTTATTAGTTTCAGTTAACTAATCAATTCTATCGGTTTAGCTTTAGAAGCTAATGTTAATATTGAATTACAATTATTCAACTTCGGTTAACCTTTCAGTTAACACTCAATCGATCTTGGATCCAAATCCAAAGATATTACTTATGGAAAGTGCAATTGACTTCCATTCCTTAATTGTATTATAATTAGTTTTTAGACTAATTTTTACAGACCAATTATTACCCTAAAACGAACATTTGGTCCAAATAGAACCAATTCCAAACCGGACTCAGTTAGGGACAGTCCGATAGATCGGCCTTCAGGTCTAATCGATTGACTTGAAATCAGGTCCCAGATAGGACCTGTCCAATTGATCAGCCTGTTATGTCTGATCGATCGGACTTGGAACGAATTCCAATTCCAATTCGGAACCTTAAACTGATTTTTCTCCGTTTTCTCTGTTTCAATTTCTTTAAAACCTGCATAACATATGGGACCTCCTGTCCCCTTCTCAATCCTCATTCCATACATGCACCAATTCTCCCAACCATTCATTCAATCATTCATTCATAATCCATTTCTAAAAGTAGGGTTACCATCAAAATTGTAACAAAATCAAAAGAACACTATATAAATTAGCATCTAATCACAATTAAATGTCTATACTCGCCTTTGATTTTGAATTCAAGACAAAGCACCTTTTTATGAGCGTGGCTTGAGATTAAAACCTCTTCAATTCAAACCCTAATCCTATAAAAACAACCAAAACATATTTTTCTATAAATTGTTGAGCAAACAACAATCTCCACATTGAATATAACTTAGAAAAATTCTGTGAAACTATCAAACACTTACCTTAACACTTAAAGGAGAAAATCTGAACTTTTCCTCTCAATTTCTAACTCCAAAGATGAAGTGAACAACTATCCTTCTCTAAAATTACTTACAAAGTCTCTCTTCTAACACTTGAGAATGAAGAAACAAAGAACAAAGGAAGAAGAACTGAGCTAAACTTAGCTTCCAACAACTTTGAAACCTAAATGACCGTCTGAATTGAGTTCTGGACTCTTCTCCAACTCTTTTAACAACATTTTTACACAAAAGTCCTCCTTTACATGCATATTTCTAATTTGAGTCAATTCAAGACTCACTTGATTCATTTGAAGTCAAATGAACATGAGCATTTTATGAAAAGTGATGTACTCGTAGAGATATACACGATGGTATCAAATTTCACCACATTTGACGAAATACACATAAATCTGTATTTATAGAAAAGTTCCTAATTCCATCCATTTGAGTCTAAAATCAACTCAATTAATTCAATCTCTTTCAAATCTATTCCATTATGCTTAATTCATTTATTTGAGACTAATTTGATCCACATTAGTCGTTAATCACCATTAGGTTGATTAATCATGCTTAAATTGCATTAATCTCGATTAACTAGAGTTAATTTCAATTAACTCGGGATGGGGTGTAACACATCAGGCCCAAGCAGAGTTAAAACTGACCCTAACATGTCAAAACAGGCCTCAAATCAGACCATAAAAAAAAAAAAAAAAAAAAAAACCACGAGGCCAAGACTGATTTTGAACGTCAAACAGATCCTATTTAAAGTCAGTCCTTTTTCAGGCCCAAAAACCAATATGCAAGAAGCCTAAAATGGTCGTAGATTAGGTTGGGCCTGAAAATGGGCCCTTTGTTGCCAGTTCAGGACAATTAAATAGCATGCCCCCATAAAAAACAACAATTATACTATAGGTATTATTGCGGCATGCATATACTTGGCCGTTTTCAAAAGTACCACGCTATATGTGCAATAACCATGATCCAAGGCCAGCACACCTTTATTCCAAACATCTAATAATAACTGTTACCTATATTGCAATATTTAATGAGGGGCTCAGCTTAAGGGAGAAATAAGCTAAATCGTGCCAAAGCCCTGTGTGGGATTGATTTCTGTTTTAAGTGATGAAATTTCAAAGGGCCCGCTTTTTTTTTTTTTTTTTTCATCTCTCCATTCTTAGACTTAATCGAGCCTCTCTCTCCCCCTTTTCTCATCGACCTAATCGATTCCTCTCTCTCTCTGCAGGTTCTTAGCAAAACTCGTCTCAGTTTGCCTGCTTCTCTTAGACGTCTCTCCCTCTCTCATCTCTCTCTCACAGACGGCTACCTCTCCCGAACGGCTCCCTCCCTCCCCCTCTCTCTCGTCTCCCTCTCTCGGATGGCTCCCTCTCTCGTCTCTCTCTCCTGGACGGACAAAATTTCTGTGACGCCTTCAACCCATTTCTGCTGGATCTTTAGCGGACGGGATTTCGAAGGACACCTTTAGCCCATTTCTCCACTCTCTGCCGACGACTCTGCGTCTCCCGTCTCTCCACTCCCTGGCGTCACAAAAAAGGCATGGCCCCTTCCCACCACAATTTTTTTTCTTTACTGAAAAACCCCAATAGATTATTGCGGGTTTTATGCTCTTTTTTATTACACGTGTTCCTCCCCTGATTCTGCCATTCTCTGGACCATTCCTGACCTAGGAACAACCTAACCATCTTGGGTTTGCCCCAACCCATTTACTGCAATCACCATCTTCTTGCTAATTTTGGGCTCATGTATTGTTTATCTTGTTCCGTTGGATTTGAATGCTTGTCAACATGAATGCTACGTGACTCTCCAAGTTGTAATTTTTTTCATCTGTTTTTAGTTGTGGTAAAAGAGCTACCATCACAGACGCAAGATTTTTTTGCTACAGAGGCACCATTTGCATCAAGAATGTTTTTTTTTTTGTTGTTGTTTTGTATTTGGGTGGGACACTCATATATCTCTGCTTTCGGTTATCGATCATTGTAAGCGAGGCACTAGCTAGATACCCTGCCTCGACTAACAATGTCAGTTATCTCTACTTTTAATGAATTACCTTTCTCAGATGCTTGTCAACATGAATGCTACGTGACTCTCCAAGTTGTAATTTTTTTCATCTGTTTTTAGTTGTGGTAAAAGATCTACCATCACAGACGCAATGTAGATTATAAAGTCCACATGAAATTTAGATATAGTTGTGTATGAGTTTGTACTTCCTCGGGCCTGAATTGGATTCCTAAAATTCAAGCTAGGTTGATGTCTGGGGCTTCAGGACTTGAGTTTGAACAAGCCTCTCACCAATTTATGTGCTTGTACACTCATACATATGGGTTTAATCTTGTTTGAAGCTTGAAATTTTGGCTCGGTTCATCATTGAGCAAGCTCAAGACTTGAATTTATGCAGAGAAAGTGTAGAGAAGGTTCCATCAAAAAAATAAAAAAGATCTGTCTTTGTCATTCTACAACATAGAAGATTCCAAATTTCACCTTCACTTCACAAGATTCCAAAAAAATAAAAAAGATCTGTCTTTCTCTAGTTCTTTACTCTTGAGAAGAAGAGAAAGTGCTATACAAATGATTCCAATACTATAAAAAGTGATTGGATTATCCAAATATTCAAAATCTATAATCAGGGAAAAATTGGGCATGGAACCTGCTTCTGGATCTAGGAGAAATATAGATCCGCTCTAGATCCATGCATATAAAATCCAAAAGTTTTCTTAAGCTGGATTCTTTTTAAGCCGGGTATTTATGTATTCTGACATGATGATCTGGATCTGGAATCGGCTACAGCCATGTATTAAAAAATCTATGTTTTGAGAGATCCACTAGTATACTTAACAGATCCATTTTGAGGCCTATTGAGAGAAGTGTATATTAGTTATTGAATTATGTTGTTCCTCTATTGAAATGTGATGAAGAGAAGTGTATATCAGCTATTGAATTTCTGATTCAGTTATTGAATTCCTGTAGAGAAGGTGACATCCGGATGGTGTATCTAGAGAAGGTGCCTTCAAGACTCAATGCTTCAATTTCTGCTTTAGTTGCTGAAGTGAGATTTTCGTTCTATTTTCAAGAATTTGAATCTGGCTACTTTTGTGTATCATGTGACAAGTTATTTGTGGACCATTCGAAACTTTGAGTTTTTGTTCTTGTAATACTCTAATAGTTGGAGGTACTTGGATTAAGCAAGTGAAGGTCATTGCAATGACAAGGGTTCTAGATATGAAATGGGTTTTCTTTACTTATGTGTTTTTCTTTGTAATGGAATTGATTTCCTCTTTTTTTTTTTTTTTTTTGTTTATGATCATTATGGTGGAAAACGATTCAAGATATATATGAACTGGGGATTTGATTATTCATGTTTTCTGTTGTTCCTTATGAGCAAATGCTGTAATGGATATGGGTTCCTTTGCTTCTGTTGTACGATAGTTGTTGAACATGTTGGATATGATGCTACAAAAACTACTTAGTGTTAAAAGACAAAAAACCTCTTTCCACAATTTTCAAACACACCAAAGCATAACAGGACAGACTTCTAGTTTAACATAAGCTGTTGCTTTCATGGAACCTTGCCGAGTACCACTGTTTAAGGGGCTTGTTAGCCCACTTCCCGAGGGATTTTTTGTCTTAAATTTTGATCTTTCAAAGACCATATTATTTACTTAAAATCTGCTAAGTTTCAGTCGGAAACAATCGTGTTTGGTTGGTTTTGCACTCGCCCACTTTTCCAACACAGTGGGTTCACATCTGCTGAAACCTTGAAACCTTGCCGAGTACCCCTGTTTATGGGGCTGGTTAGCCCACTTCCCGAGAGAGTTTCTGTCTGAAATTTTGGGGTTTCAAAGACTATATTATGAACTTCAGATCATTGTTTCAGTCGGAAACAATCCCGTTTGGCTGGTTTTTCACATGCACACGTTTCCTGGGTTCAGATCTGCTGAAACCTTGAAACCTTGCCGAGTACCCCTGTTTACGGGGCTGGTTAGCCCACTTCCCGAGAGAGTTTCTGTCTGGAATTTTGGGGTTTCAAAGACCATATTATGAACTTCAAATCTACATTAATTCGGTCGGAAACAATTCCGTTTGGCTGGTTTTGCACTCACGCACTTTTCCAACACAGTGGGTTGAGATCTGCTGAAACCTTGAAACCTTGCCGAGTACCCCTGTTTAGGGCATTGGTTAGCCCACTTCCCGATGGATGTTTTTGCTGAAATTCTGGGGTTTCAAAATCCATATCATGAATTCAAATCTGCATTGTTTCAATACAAAAGAATCGTGTTTGGCTGGTTTTGCACTCGCGCACTTTTCCAACACTAGGTTCAAAATTATGCCATAGTTTTAGCAAATCAAGTGGATTTATTGACTTGACCTTGAGTGTTTAATGGATCCCAATGCCTCTTAACTTATATTCTTCCTTGTGGGGCCCATAAGGAACATGGGTAAATTTGGTGTCATTCCAGGTATTTGCCCTTGTTACAGAAAACATGTCAACTTAAACAGTGTTGGAGTACATGTTCAAACCATTACTAATATGAATAGCCCAAACTAGAGGGGAGAACACATTCTTGGAACTGTCGCAGGGAAGTTTTAGTTTGATAAACTATTTTCAATATGCTGAAATCTGTTCTAATTACAAATTACAATCTTACAAATCAACACAATCATTATTTACGTATCACCAGCTCTTGGTCTTCAGGCGTCCTTAAATTCCAATACATGAAATAAATAAGAATCTCTCATCGATGGGTTCATTATAAGATTACTATATAGTCAAACTAAATGTCTTTGTTGCCTTCTCCTTCCCATTCCATTCATTCCTCTCCAAAAAGCCTGTCAGCAGATTGAAAGACAATGTTGTGAGCTTAACCGCTCAGCCAGTATTTCTAGAACACTATCGAACATTCATAGACTTTAGAGCTTCTGTATGAGTTGATGTTGTTCATGGAGTGCTTTTAGTACCAGTCTCATTTCCAGCCACTGTGAACAAACATTACTATCATCCATAGCACCAATACTTCACAAATTAAGGAAGCAAAGCTCTGTTGAAGAGATGCCATTGATGCTATCCGAGAAAAGAAAATTGCCAACACAATTGAAAATCATTACCTCAATTAGAACTAATGTAAACATTACAGAAATGAAGAGGAAACAAAGAGAATAATGAATTTCTAAAGCAAGACCAAGACCCATCACAGAATCAATGAGAATAAGCTAAAACCCATAGTACCGATCTCATAAAAAAGTTAGAAGTAGGGAAAGAAACAACCTCAAATGTGTAACCCATTTGAGAGAGTTAGAGAGACGGAAGAGCCATTTCAAAATATGAATAGAAAACCAAGTTTACAGTCTCTAATGTCCATTTCAGCAATTATCACACTCAGTTCATCCACGAGGATCAACTATCATTACTAAGATGAAGCAAACAATCAGATCTACAACAACCAGATGTGACAATAAAAAGAAAAAGATGTAATTCGATCAACAGTTTCGCTAAAATACATCTTGCATTCGCCCCTACTCCATTCTCTTCAAATTCTAGGACGAATTCAATGCGCCTACAGATGCCTTACACATTATGACATACAATAAGATTAAGGAATACTCAGAAACCCACACTGCATTTCGCCCCATTTCCATGTTTGAAGATTCCTTATCACACTGAATTCAAAATACTAACATGCCAACAAAAAAAAAAAAAAAATGAAAATCAAATTCAAGACTTCATCCTTGTTTATTTCCCATTTAACAATAACTTAATTTACTTCTCAAAAAAATCAACTATCACAAACAAATAGCAAATGCAAATCCCACTAAATCAGTATAAATTTCATTAAAGTTGTAAAAAATAAAAATAAATAAAGGAAGTTTCAATCACTTCTCAAAATATGCTGAAACCTTGCATGTGTTGAAACCTTGCATGTTCAATCATTTCTAAAGGGGCCATGCCCTTTTCGTGATGCCAGGGAACGAAGAGATAGGAGAGGCAGAGTCGTCGGCAGAGAGTGCAGAAATGGGCTGAAGGTGTCCTTCGAAATCCCATCCATTGAAGATCCGGCAGAAAGGGGCTAAAGGTGTCATAGAGATTCCGTCCGTCCCGGAGAGAGAGAAAAGAGAGGGAGCCGTCCGAGAGAGGGAGACGAGAGAGAGAGAGAGAGAGGGAGCAGTTCGGGAGAGGTAGCCGTCCGTGAGAGAGAGATGAGAGAGGTAGATCCGTCCGGGAGAGGGAGAGACGAGAGAGGTAGAGACGTTTGAGAGAAGTAGGCAAACCGAGATGAGTTTCGCTAAGAACCTGCACAGAGAGAGAGAGGAATCGATTAGGTCGATGAGAAAGGGGAGAGAGAGAGAGGCTCGATTAAGTCTAAGATGGGGGAGATGAAAAAAAAAAGCGGGCCCTTTGAAATTTCGTCACTTAAAACAGAAATCAATCCCACATAGGGCTTTGGCACAATTCAGCTTATTTCTTCCCTAAGCTGCAGCTTAGGGGAACCCTCCCATATTTAATTGTTTTCAATAGTACACATGAAATATCTTAACTATATTTTATTTAGTACATATACTTGGTATGGTATAAATACATTGAAAGTCTCATCACATGTGATCAATGGACACCCACACCCAAGAAAAGAAAAAAAGAGAAAGCAACAATACAATCCAATACCTGAGCTATGGCAATCTACTTTCCATATGCGAACTTGGGAAATGAGGAGAAGAAGGTTTGTGTCGTAGTAAGCAGCAGAAGGATAAGTGCAGCAATAAAAGATATGATTGCCCATGGATTTTGGAAGTAGTGGTGCACCAAGGACGCTCTCAATTTCAGCCAAGCACTCTCACAGTACCGATTGATATCCTCACAAACACCAGCCAAATAGAAATCTTGTTCAAAGATTACTAACTCTCTTCCCATTTTGTTGTAGGCAGCGGCCAATTCTTCATCACTGCCTAACCAGTTTGCAATGATTCCTTCTCGGCAGAGAATTTCAACGTCCTTGCTATTGTTGATGAGGCAGTCCATGAAGGCGGCGCATGTTGTGAAGTGTTTTTTTTGCAGTGGCAATAGCACTGCTCGAATGCAATGTAGTTATGAAGGATCATATATGTGTGATCCCAAATTTTAGTAGGGGGAATTTCTATGACTCCATTTTGAAACTTTACGTCCAAGCGAGTAATGAACTCATCTCTCTTTCTAAATTGAATTCCTCCCTCTTAAAGTTTTGATGCACAGGGGATTATTACTAAACCCTGCTCTGATTGATCAATATCTTTGGTAAACACACTGAATTTTGGGTAAAACAATTGAAGTAGATGCTGGAATTCAATACCGGAATTCTTGATTCTTTCTTCGGTAATCGAATCCCATAGATCACAGTAATGGAGAGGCCACTTTACGAGGGAAGAAGATGATTGGGAGGAAACATTTGTCAAATCATATAGACGTTGGAGAATAAAAAAGGGAATTTGATTCTCAAGCAAGGACAAGTCAAAAGTCAGGGCAGTCTTCAGCCATCCCAACTCAAACATGGGATCATCCTTGTTGTAATCTTTAACAAAACTCTTGCGAAAATACTCAATGATGAAGCATCCATCGAGTATCATCATTTCTACAAAGGAATAACCGTCGAGCTCGATTACCTCTGAGTAGCATTTCCTGGCTCTTTCCTCCAGCTCTTTGACGGCAACAAAACAGTGCTCCAACTTGCTTTGTCCATTCCCATTCCGAGAGAGGATGTCATTTAGATATCTCCGTTTGTGCTCCTCCATGAATTTAAGCTGACCTTCTCTTTTCTTGTAGTGAAATGGGCCAATCGAGATGACTCTACGATCGTATGCTTTCTCGTTTTGTATACGAAGCATGTGAGGGACTCGGTGGATAGAGCATGAAATGCTAGTCCACGAAACTTCGGATGTTCTTGTCCCAACAAGATGCCTTTCGTTGATTTTAGAAACCCAACTTGGATCCAAAACCTCCATCTGAATGGCGGTATGGGGCCTATGGGCTTCTTTTGGGTCCCTTGTATCACCCTTATTGTGGTAAGAAGAGGGAGCAATTTGGCTCTCCTGCCCAACCCCTTCCTCAAATCTTTCTACCCTTCCTGCTTCAGAAGTGCTCTAATCTGCCATTATTTCTCAGTTTTTCTTTTCTCTTCCTTCAAACTCTCTTACCTTAAAAAGAGTAGAAGTCATGGGATGTTAGCCAAATGACTGTTAATATATGCGAAGGAGAGTAAATGTTTTGTATATGTGCCCAAATTCTTTCTAGTACAAGTAATTATTAGATGTTTGGAATAAAGGTGGGCTGCCTGCAATACTCGTGAGAATCGACAAACATTTATGCAGAAAAAGTATAAAATAAGAAATAAAGTATAAATTATGCATTTAATTCATATCTGTTTTTCACATGAAATGAATAAAAGAGATATGCCAAGGAACCCGTAGGAGGTGGAGGAAGTAGAACTGAAGAATTAAAAAGAAGAAGAAGAAGAAAAATTAACTGGCTCGATAGTTCCAGCGATGAGAGGTGGTCAGGGCAGACTACAGAGAGAAAAAGGGGTTCGGGGGTAGTTGGTGAATGAGATAAATATTTGCAAAGAGCTCAATAATTGAAGCACCAATCCACCACATCTTTTTTTAATCCAAAAGAAGCTATTTACTTGACTCTAGTAGCGTTTGCCCGGGATCCGGATCCCCTTTTTAGACAAAATAGGAAACTCTGTTTGGACCAATTACGGGTTCACATGGGGGGAGGATGTCAACTAATTAACAGCCCATCTCTTCCAATGAATAAAAAAAAGGGGCGTTTGGTCAGAGGTCCCTCAAAGTATGACTATGTTACAAACAATCCACAAAAAAAAGTCATGCACCCAATGGTCTTCTAATACATTTTCGATATGTCTAATTTACCATTTCTTTAAATCATATCCCATGATTCGTGGCATATCACATTAATGATGGTCAACTACTATTTAATTGGCCAAATAAATTTCAAAAAATCCAAATAAATTTCAAAAAATGTAAATAAATTTCAAAAGATCCAAATAAATTTCAAAATATGTAAACAAATTTTAAAAGACGAAAATAAATTTTAAAAGACGTAAATAAAATTAAAAAAAAACAAAAATAAATTCTAAAAAATCAAAAAAACTTTCAAAAAATACAAATAAATTCAAAAGAATGCATATAAATTTCAAAAAACGTAACAATTTAAAAAAATAATAAATTTCAAAAAAAAAAAAAACCCAGAGAAATTTAAAAAGACACAAATAAATTTCAAAAGATCCAAATAAGTTTCAAAAAATATAAATAAATTTCAAAAGATGAAAATCAATTTCAAAAGACTCAAATTAATTTTAAAACATCCAAATAAATTTCAAAAAATTTAAATAAATTTCAGATTGACTTAAAACATGTTTTCATGCTTGATTCCATAGCCTAAAGTCCTCACAAGAAAATTACTTTGAAAAACACATTTTTGGGAAAACAGGACCTATACCGGCGTCCAAACCACTTTTACCGGCGATCTCTGGCCCCCGCTAAAAGCAATTTTTCAAACGGCTATATTTATGACCGTTGAGTACCCGGTCGACCAAGCAAGGGTCCAGGTGGACCGGGGACTAGCCGTTGGGCATTTATTTGGTATAAAATGAAGCTCATTCCTTTGCCAAAGGGTAGAACATCTAAGCCATATTCCTTGAGGTGTTTGGAGACAAGAATAAGGGCAATGAACTAAGAGAGACCAATGAGTCATTAGTAAAGCTAAAGCTTGGATCAATGAAGTTAAATTTCTAAGTAAGCTTTACTTTTATTAATCATATGTTATATGCTTTGTTTAAATTATTGGTAAATGAATTTTAGCATGATAACTATGATGTGTTGAATCTATTCTTCATTTAATCTTTAATCTAAGTTGAATTGGATTTTTCACCTTGATGTCAAACAAAGTTTGTTTTAAAATCTTCTTTAATCATGCTTAGCCAAAATCTTTGATTTCTTTTATAGCATGATTCATTTACTTGGTTGAATCTTTATTTGTTGTTTTCATTCTTTTGAACCTTAGTTAAATTAGTTTGGTTTTGAAAACAACATTGCACATGCATCACATGTTTAGAGTTAATTAGTTTCATACAACTTGTGAGCCTTTGATTTTCACGTCATCAACAAGTTAGTATTCATACATGTGATTTGTATTTCAATTCAATCAAAACTTTTTATGTGCCTTAAACTTTTAAATGCACTGAGCATATATTGATGATTGAGCTTACTTTTTAACTTGATTGAAGTTATCACACACACACACACACACATCATAAGCATATACCTTTGCATTCATATATATAGTGTTTGTGTGAGTTAGATTTTCAGTTTCATATCCGCCTATTTTAGAGGCATTGTAATTGAGCTTAAATTGTATCTCTTTTAGTGTTTGTGTAGACACTACTTTGAGCGAAAATATTCATCTTATAATGGTTATTGCTTAGCCTAAGAAAAGCATAGTGTAGAGGTTATTGCTTAGCCTTTGGAAATCATTTTGTAAAGGTTATTGCTTAGCCAAATTGAAAAGCATAGATAGTGAAAATCCGGTGGGGTGTTGGATTACAAGCCGATAGTAGATGTAGGCATTGAGGCCGAACCACTATAAATCCTTGTGTGATGGTGCATGTCTTGTGATGATTGTTTTAGTTAGCTTCCTCATTTAATCTTATTATAATCACAAGTGACTAGTTGTTTTAAAAAAGTTAAAATTTTTCATAATTGGTCACTAATTTGTAGCTCACCCCACCCCCACCCGCTTGGGTTAGGATCCCGGACTTTCAATTGTACCTTAGAAGAAATTAAGAAGTTAAAACTAATAAAATCACTAAATTATCTAATAACAATCCCAAAATTCAAAATTAATCCTAATTTAATTCCTAAAACTTGATTTGATGCAAAAATGATTGAGTTATACAATCCTAAAATGAAACTAATGCAATCATAGAAAAATCAAACCCTTAGAATGAATGTATGGATTTTTTCTGTCTGGAAAATTGTGTTACAGGCTCAACTTTTCAAACCTGAACTATTGACCTAATATGATTGAATTCTAAATCTCATGGATGGATTTGAAAATTTGATGATGAATGAACACAATAAAGAAAACAAAAGTGAAAAGGGATGTAAAACGAAAAAGATATGCATGCCTATATAAAGATGCATTCCTGACCATGTTCTGTACAAAAATTCTTCATAGCGTGATTGATTAGCCAGGTTTAGGCTATTGGAAACTCAACTTTCTGGAATTGTTCTGAGCCAAAATCCTGGAGTTTTAAAGTAAAACTATCGAGGTTTAATTCCCCAAAATTTCAATAAAAAATAACATGGTTTGATTGATTTTGAATTGTGTTGCTTTTGTCACAGAACCATGATGAATCTGCTGAAATCAGTATATAGTTTTCAATTTCCAGATTCATCAATTGTAATCAATTGTGAATTTCTCCTTTTTAACCAGTCCTTAAATATTGGATTTCCAGCAACATAAAACATGTAAAACACAAAACCTAATTCTAATGCATGCCATGATCACATCCCAACCATGAAATTATGGATAAAAGTAAATTAGAAAACATGAAATACCTAAAAGTAGAGTCAAAATTGCAGGAATTTAAATGTGGTTAAATTTGTAGAAATTTAAATGTAGTCAATCATACTATAGTTTAAATGTGGTTAAGCATATTGAAAAAGTAAATGTAGTGAATTCGACATTCTTTCAACTCCTCTTCAACTTGGGCCAAGAACTGCCGAGATTACCATCTACGGCCTGTTCTACTACATGGGTCGTCAAGTCAATTGTGAACCCTAAATTAGTGTGCAAATTTGAATATAAAAGCTATAGAACGCTATAGAACGTGAAGAAAATATAAACAAAAGGCAATCGTTGACTTTATATAAAATACTTTATCGGATATCACATAATTTTTTTTGCAATATTGTAAGAGGTAATTGTAATATCACATATAGAAATTGCAATATCGCATCAAGTGTTGTGAATCCCAACAAAAAAAAAGTGCCTTTTTACCCTTTCAACATATGGACAGTACGAAGAAAGTGCAGGTAAATATGTGGGTAGGTTGTGATATGTGGATTGGGCTTTTGATTCCAACAAACTAATAAATTTATCAAGCATTGAAATTTCAGCTTCAAATTCCGTCACCTTTTGATCAACTGCATCGATCTGCTGAACATACTCATCAAAGCTTCCATTTTTGGCCTTTAATTGCTTAACAAAGAGCCTTAATCCCGAAGCTACATCACCAAACCCTTTGTATTACTCTGCTACTCTAAGGTTCATCCTCTCCAAAAGTTCTAACAGGTTATTTGTTCCCTGAAATTATACAAAGATAATTTCTTAGAAGTAGGATCAATGAAAACATGCACCTATTTCATAGAAGTAATGAGCTTCATTTGTGTGTGATAGCTGCTAAATACACATTGAATATTGCTCTCTGGACACTATAAAATTTCTTTACTAAAATACCCATGTGGACACTCTCTACATACCTAACTTCTTTTAGCACACCCACTCCCAGTGCCTCCACAACTACCACTGTCAAAGGGGGAGGGACAAAAGGCTGCGGCTGGCTGTGACAGGCAGGGAGAGGGAGAAAGGGAGAGAGGGAGGGAGAGGGAGAGACAAAGAGGGAGCAAGATAGGGAGAGGGCGAGGGGGGAAAAGAGAGAAGGAGAGTGGGCGGCGGGTGGAGGCAGGCGGAGATGGGTTGGGAGAGGGAGAGAAGAAGAGAGGGAGTGTAGAGAGTAGTGGTTAGAGTATTTTGGAAAGTACATGGTGTAGAGAGTAGCAGTGTGTTGAGAGAAGTTTTCAGTGTGTACTTAGCTACTCTCTGGAAGGAAAGGTTGAGTTTAGAGCAGTGAGGAAACAGAACAAAACCAATAACATTTTTTAATGGAAACAAAACCAATAGCATTAATCCCAGCCAGACTTTAACCCACATACGAAATCAAGGGTCGCTCGACCATAAGACAAGAAAAGCCCTTGCTTTAGGCCCCTTAAAAAAAAGGCCCCATAATATTACATTCTATTAAAGTCATTCTTTCACATTCTAAAAAAGCATTAAAGTAAATGTCATAGTTTTTTTCTCTCCTAAAAAATAAGGCTTCATAATAGTTATTAGTATCACATTTCACTAAAGCCATTTTTTCACATTTCAAAAAAGTATCAAAGCAACTCTCATCCTTCTTTTTCTCTACACAGTGTATTTTTAAAATCCAACAAATCTCAACCTCCATGCAACCTCATCAATGAGGTTTTTCAAATGAACGTTTCTCTTATAGATTAATATTTCTCTTACCATATTAAAACGTCTCTACCAAAAATCCAATCCCCACCAACGCTTTTCCATCTTAGCTACTCTTTACTCTCTCACTGTCTCTATATATCTCTCATAGATTGCCTTTCTCTGTAACTATTTTTTTTTATTTCTAAAGCAATATTCTTTTAGGGTTTACTGATTTGGTTTTGTCTTTTTTTTTTTTTTATAATATATGTGGGTATTTTTTATAATATTTATTTATAATATATGTTAATCATAACTCACTAACTCAAATATAATATATTTTTTCTTATATTGAAAAGGCCTCATCAAATTCGAAACTCAACTACATCTACAATCTTTATGGCCAGCAATGATAAATCACTAAATTAGGTTCTATTGTTCGATGCTTTTTAGACTTTTTTTTTTTAATTCCAAGCTCATACTATATGTTTATTATAGTTAGTGTTCATTTTATTTGTAAATATTATGAATTATAATTTATAAATAATAAATATGTCTCTTAGAAAATACGAATCCGGGTACTCAAAATTTAAGAGAGTCGTAAATTAGCGAAAGGTCCCTCATAGAGGTCGTCCATCAACTTTTCCTCTAAGGCCTGCAGTCCATGCAGCTGGACATATTTCAGCGAGAGGTCCCTAAATACGCCACCTAATGGCGAGAGGTCCCTTGATACGCCACCTCATACATTTTCATGCTTGATTTTCCCTTTCAATTGATTAGGCATAAAATTTTAAATTTTAAAATTTTAGATCTTCCATTCTTCCTCTTCTTCTTCTTCTTCAATCCGGTCATGGACAGAACCTAGCCACATACCTTATCTTCTTCATCAAGTTACAGGTTCTGTAACAAAACCTTTTATTCGTCTGTTTACTACAGCTGATTCGACTGTGCCGCCACTGCCGACTCATCGTCGCCGGAGAAGATTTTGTTTCCTGACCAACTTTAACTGAGTTGAAAAGCTCTAACAATCAAATAGATGATTTTATACTTCTTCGATCCGTTACCAGCATCTCCATCTCTCTGTTTCGGATCCGATACTCGCCTCGACTAATTCTTTCAAATCTTTGTTGTAGCAGTTGCCAATGTTCTTCTGTGGAAGCGTCAAGATGTCGGGATTTATCTTTTCATGGTTTCAAGCACCGTGTGGTCCCTCTTTGAACGGGCTGAATACAGCTTGATCACGCTTGTTGCAAATGTGCTCCTTTGGCTCGTTGTGATCCTCTTTTTTTGGGAAAAATCGGCGTCTCTTCTCAATCAGTGCGCCTTTGGCTACATTGGTTTTGATTTCTTGGTTTTCCTTTTTTAGGGAGAGTAGTGTTTTGGACCTGTGCGATTTACTAGCTCTGTCAAATTTATATGAGTTTTTTTTTATTTTTTGTCAAATTTATTTGAGTTTTGCGCAAATTTATCCGAGTTCTGAAACAAATTTATCTGAGTTCTGAAAAAATCTATCTGAGTTTTTGGCTATTCATCTGAGTTCTGGAATAAATTTATCTGAGTTTTAAACAAATCTATCTAATTTTTTAGCAAATTTATTTGTATTTTCTTAGATCTATTTGTGTTTTTAAATTTTATTTGTGTCTTTTTAAAATTTATTTGTATTTTTTGAAATAAATTTAACTGTGTTTTGACAAAAATACTTGAGTTTTTGCCAAATTTTTCGCTAATTTGGAAAATTGGGTTATCTTAGTTTTGGCAAATGTATTTGCGTTTTTTAATTTTATTTACGTCTTTTGAAATTTATTTACATGTTTTGAAATTTATTTGGATCTTTTGAAATTGATTTTCATCTTTTGAAATTTATTTGGATCTTCTGAAATTTATTTGCATCTTTTTAAATTTATCTACGTTCTTTTAAAATTTATTGCTTTTTTTAATTTATTGCGTTTTTTGAAATTATTACGTTTTTTTTTAAATTTATTTGTGTGTTTTTAGAATTTATTTGAAAATCTTATGAATGAGATTCCATTGATCGTGGCCAATTAAATGGTAGTTGACCATTATTAATGGGATATCCCACCAATCATGGGATATGAATTAAAGAAAGGGTGAATTAAACATATCAGGTATGAGAATGTGTGAGAGGACCTTTGGTTGCATGAGTTTAGTTCGTGGACTCTTTGCCATAAAGTCATGCGTTGAGGGACCTCCGACCAAAGGCCCCTTAGGGGAGAGGGAGAGGGAGAGGGAGAGAGAGAGAGAGAAGAATAGATCATTTGAGGCCTTATTTAGGATTGTCGTTTTAGGCTTCAAATTGTCTTAAACCGACCCTGTAGGTCATGACCCTAAGTACACACAACGTGATCAAAATAAGAAAATTAGTATTCTAAAAGGATGCGTTATATAGATATAAAATGATGCAAATCGAGAGGCCAATTAAGATAACCCTAGGTCATGATCCCAATTCCCAAGAACACACCGCGTGATCCAAAATAACAAAACTATAGAGATGGCCCACCTCAATACACCAAAAGCCGTATTAAATGTTGACTTCCCCAATGGTACTCCTTTACAGTGTAATTAACAAGAAAACCGACCTCTCCTTAGACTATTCCAACCCTGATTCGTCCAAACAGGGTTCCACCCTGTTTCCCCTGTTTGGACGAAACAGGGGATCCCGATCCAAACTAGTGGGTGTGAAGCCAAATACATGGATTCATATATAATTGTAGCACAATATTTTAGCATTGTGAGTGGAGGACATGTCATTGAGGGAAGCGGATCCCCTGTTTGGACCAATCAAGGGGTGCCACATAGGGGAGAGATGTCAAATCAATGACATCTCATCTCCTCCATCTCCTCCACACAAAATATATATATATATTTCCCCATGTGAACCCCTTTTTGGACCAAACAGGGGATCCGTTTCCGTCATTGAGGGAAGACGATGACAAGACATTTGGGTGGACTCAATTACATTTTCTAGTCGGGAGTTGAACTGGTTTCTACTTAATTTATGACCACTATCCTAATGGCCTGCTTGCGTGGTTTCTCTTGAGAACAAGAAAGCAAAAGGATTAATGCATGGTCTTGTGATGTCAACTCATTTAATGTGTGGGCCCAACTTTCTTTCATCTAATTAGTCCAAATCATGTATACACGTGCTTATTCAAATTTCACTTCAATTAAAGTAGTATAGGCTGTTAATTGATCATACGTGAAATATATTGTTATATCACTACTAGAAAATTCACTTTTAGCGACCGCCAAAAGTCGTCGCTAAAAGTCTATTGGCGGTCGCTAAAAGTCTGTAGCGACCGCTTTGCGACCGCGCAGACCCCGTCGCGGAAACTTCGTCGCTAAAAGTCATTTTTTATTTTTTTTTAATTTTGTTTAATAGTATTAGCGGCCGCAAATGTTCAAATTAAATTTTTTTTTATAATTTAAAAAAAAATTTAAATAGTATTAGCGACCGCCATGGCGGTCGCTAATACTTGATTGGCGGCCGCAAATGCTAATTTTAATTTTTTTTTTAATTTTAAATTTTTTTTAAATACTTTTAGTGACCGCCACTGGCGGTCGCTAATAGTAATATTGGCGGCCGCTAATAGTCAGTAAATTTTTTTTTCCATTATTTTTCAAATTTCCCAATTTTATTCATGTACCTAAATCTGTACCTGAATAGATCATATACAACTACTACCATCCATTACAAATACCAATAACAACTACTACAATCCATTACAACAACTAATAACAAAAACAAAATCTTATATTAATAATGTTCAAAATATTACAAAAGTTTCAACAAATTATATCCATTACCAATCCAGCAATAAAAATAAAAGAAAAAAGAAATCAAATTGTCCGTGTAGGTTGCCGTATGAATACGATGCTCTCAAACCTGAAGAAAAAAGAGAAACAAATATTAATAGTTAATTATAAAAATTGGCAGTTTACAGCAAATATATAAAAGAAAATTAAGTATTAAAATTCAAAATATGAAATTTAAACCTACGTTTCAGCTTTACGAGCAATCCGTGAGTCGGAATCTCGTTCCGTCAGTTCCTGCAAGTCAGGAATGACTACGGGCACGTGCCCGTCCAGTTTCATGGGCAACGGAGCCCGTTTGCTTGTTTTGGGTGCCGAGAGCCCGATTTTCTATGTTTTAAGTTAAAGTATCGAGTTAAACCTACGTTTCAGCTTTACGAGCAATCCGGGAGTCGAAATCTCATTCCGTCAGTTCCTGCAAGTCAGGTATGAGTATGGGCACGTGCCCATCCAGTTTCACGGGCAACGGAGCCCGTTTGCTCATTTTGGACGCCGAGAGCCCGATTTTCTATGTTTTAAGTTAAAGAATCGAGTTAAACCTACGTTTCAACTTTACGAGCAATCCGGGAGTCGGAATCTCGTTCCGTCAGTTCCCGCAAGTCAGGAATGACTACGGGCATGTGCCCGTCCAGTTTCACAGGCAACGGAGCCCGTTTGCTCATTTGGGCGCCGAGAGCCCGATTTTCTATGTTTTAAGTTAAAGTATCAAGTTAAACCTACGTTTCAGCTTTACGAGCAATCCAACTGTCGGATTCTCGTTCCGTC